>OU343054.1:34405878-35605878 GCA_910593695.2 Ocypus olens
AATTTAAAAAGAGGTACAAACGGGTACAAATGATGCTCTTTCGATTCCCCTTAGTCGCTTTGCGATTACTTGAAAATTGACTAAAATCGCCACCATAGAATGTAAAAATTTTGAAAAGCCTGTACTTCTGGTACCTTTGAGGTACAAACAATTTAAAAAGAGGTACAAACGGGTACAAACGATGCTCTTTCAATTCCCCTTAGTCGCTTTGCGATTACTTGAAAATTGACTAAAATCGCCACCATAGAATGTAAAACATTTTAAAAGCCTGTACTTCTGGTACCTTTGAGGTACAAACAATTTAAAAAGAGGTACATACAAACGGGTACTAACGATTCTCTTTCGAATGGCATAAACCTAATTTGAAAATGTGAAAGTTGGGCGCTGGCCATTTTTTTATTGTTTAATAACTTTTTTGTCTTTGAGGTACAAACGAAGTTAATAGCGGTACAAACAGGTACAAACAAAGTACAATCGATCTACGTTAAAAAAGTCCAACTTTTTAAAAGTCGAGCGCTAGGTTCACATCGGTACTTTCATTTTGTATGTGAATATTTTTCGTAGGATCAATAGTTATAAGTTAATAGATATAAGCAAAAACTAGGAAAAGTCATACTTAATCTCACCCCCCCCCCCGACTCCCCACTTGCCCCCACCCTCTAGGACTTATAGTATGTTGAATATTACGTACAAAGAAATAACCATACCGCTTTTCAAAACTCTCAATTACTTCCTTAGATTGGCCTTTTTTTGATTAATTTGACTGCGCTATAAGCGAGGTTATCAATTAATTGTTTTTATCAGTTCGTCAGTATATCATGGTTGTTTCTTCAACGTGGTCGATAGACTTTGGGCGGAAACTAACAGGTGTATAGTACAATCGCGCAGAGGTGACAGTACCTCATGCTTTTTCGATCTGATCATCGCGTCTGGATAAATATCTATACTCGTTCGCATGCTTAAGAAAAACGAAATGAAATACGAAATGTATGTCGATATGTAAATTCAAGTCCAGCATATGTCTTTTCTCATTCTAACCTCGAAATTCACGTGCTTTTATCTGGTTTTGACCGTCTCCGATTTTGATTTAGTTAAGAGCAGAATTTATTGTATCCATTTCATTAATAAAAAGGTTACATTTAATGATCAATTTTCAGTTGTCTTTACCGATTGCCGAAAAATGCACTCGTCAAGTTTTGCACGCTCGAGATTTTTTAAATTTCCCGCCTAGACTGAATCGAATTATTTTAAGGGACATACGTTTACTAGAAACTTAATTCAGGCAACATGGAGCGATGAGTCACTGTCACCTCTGCGCGATTGTACTATAGACAGGGATAAACGCGATCGTTCAAGGCACTACGCGATGTTGGAAGTTTTTTTTTCCGAAAATCAGTATGAAAAACCATAATAGAAATCTATCCTCGTGATCGGGCTGGTTAGCTTGTCATCTAGTCGAACAAGAATTTGAATGAATAATAATATTAAACGTGCGAATCATGTGTGTCGGGTTCGGTGCTTATGCTCGCATATGTTTCTCCGCCGAGCGCGTGAGATCGCGATAAAAAAATACATGATGTGAATGTACGTTTCCGCACAGAGCAACAAGATTGGCACATTTTTCGGAACAGTAATAATAGTAAAACCCATAAAATACAGTTAACTAGTTCAGATCCGCATAAGTTGTTTTTATAAAGAGATTGATTTATTTGTTATGATAAAAGTTTAAAACTGCTACGAATGGCAGATTCTTACATGTGTTTTCCCTGCTACTTTCCAATACGTTTATATTGTATAATATTATAAAATGGCGTCACAATAAGTATAAGTTACCATCGAAAAATATATTTTCGTGTTCTAAATCCCCGACCACACATTGCGTTGTATTCGCATACGGTTTGGCGGTATTGATTAAATTCGACCACAGCAAACGATACCGTCAAACCACATGCGTTTAAAACGTGTAGACGAGAAGTAAGATATAAAATTCGCATGACGTAAATTAAAACAAACAATTTCGGTAATCTGATGGCATGACGACGGAATAAATTGACAAACATAAAATACTAATAAACAATTAGTGAACCTTTTTTTAAACGAATAATAAACGTTCAGTAATTTTATTAATGAATGTATTTTTAACACCATGACTGAATAATGGAATAGTAAAGGTAACCCAAACATCAAACAAATAACGGAACGAAGGAATGCGCGCGATAAATTCAAATCAGTGTTTGTGCTGGATTTATTTTCGTTGGAGCAACTTTGGCTAATTGAGTCGTCCAACCCTGTGTGTTCCCACAGTCATAAATTTCGCCGGGAAGCGAAGTCTTTCGGTTTTTACATAAACAGCGGCGAAATCGATGCGGAACGGAGCCGACGGCGGCGGAGACGGTGCCCGATTGAAGTGACCCTCCAGGAGCGAATGGAAATCGCTGCCTAAAGGTCAACAAAGTATTTAAATGCGCACTACAGAACGGAACGGAACAAAACGGGAATACATAATTCATCGCTATGTGGATATGTGGAATTATGGTCACGGACACGGGCTGAAACGTGAGCCACTTCGAGATAAGCATCCACGAAAATAATTTGTCGTCCTCCGGTGATCGATCACTTCCAAAAAGTACATTAAGATATCGATCGCGGTGTTTTTCCCCCCTTGTAGTTATTGGTTTTGCAGGATACTTTAGATACACTTTATTTTCGGAACGTTCCTTCAGATAAATCCGTCAAATGTAATTAAGTGATTTTGCTTTTGCAATATCAGGCTTGTAAGGGTGAATTGTAAGAAAGGGTAAACTCAAGTTTGATATGTTTTGAAAAGCAAAGATATTTGTGCAAACAGAACGAACTTTTTAATTTCCATTAATACTATGTATTTTGAAATATCAGTATTAAGATGTGAAGTATGTTAATGTTTAAGGGGAATCTCCATACCCACGGTTTCGAATGAAAAGTAATACCGGTACATCTCGGACACTATAGGTCATATTAAAAAAAGAAAAATTGCAATGAATTCAGAAAATTCAGGAGCTTACCGATAGTTTGGTACTTTTTGTAATTTGTTAAATTTCAAAAATACCTAAATAATTACGCATATTTTTGGGCGATAAAGGAGCCGCGCTACGTGATTTATGTGACAGGCTCGCTCCGTTCGTATGAGTCAAGTGCCCTTGCCCTCTCGACTTTCATAAACAAACACAGCTAGATAATTCAGTAAATGTATTTCAAATAGTTCCGAGCAGTTTTATTCTATAACAATATTTTCATTTCAGTGGACAGAGAGGTATTTGTTCGAAAACACTTTCGGGCGAAATAAATTGTGTAAAAATTCCACAAATAATTTCATCGGACTCTTCAGAACAATTTGGAACACATTAGAAATATTGAGCACCGCTTCCGTGAAGTCTTTTTTGCAATTTGATTTCAAAAGAACCTAAATAATGAGGCATATTTCTGGGCGATACATTAGCCGCTCTACGTGATTTATGTGACTGGCTCAGTCTATTCGTGTGAGTCAGGTGCCCTTGCCCTCTCGGCTTTTATAAACAACAGTTAGATAATTTAGCAATGTAATCGTATTATTTATATTATAGCCCAGTGAAATTATACCATAAAAAGGTGATCGAGTGAAATAAATCCCGGAAATTTGATATTTTTCGGCAAAGTTGTTCGTTGGTGTCTGCTGTAGTACAACATACTAAAAGTTCCGGAAATACCGATTGACAGTATCTAAATTTGGCACAATCTGAAAAAGGCGACTAAAAACAAAATGTGCTCCTCTAGTATCAAATCTACTTTATAAGGAGCCATTTTCAAATGAAGCCACGGTCTACGGACAAATAAATGAAAAAATGGTGATGTGGCCATCATGTTACTTTCTCCGACTTGATGGTATCATAGCCATTTATATTTACGTTTTCATGGATTATTTTCCATTGAAATCATATTTTAAATCTATATCGAGCGTTGTGTAAACTCGGATGAAACTGACGTTTAAAACTTCAAAATTATGAAAGATGGAAAAATTATACTTCAAATTAAAAAACTCAGTTTGCTCAAAAACTAAAAAAAACTTATTCTTTATAAGTTGTTCATTTTAGCATTCTCTACAATTATTATTAACATAAATTTGCTGTAACTATTATCGTTTTATAATTATAAACCTAAAATAAAAAATAACATTTTTTTTTCTCGAATAAAAATGATTTTATGAAAAATGTTTTCAAGGAAAAGATGTTCATTTCCTTGTTGTCTTCAATGTTTGTTTAATTGTTTTTGTGATATTTTTAAGATCTAAGAAAATATTGGCAAAAAACAAAAAAACAGTTAAGGTAAACACCCACTTCCGGTGTACGAAATTTTACCAAAAGCTTTTCAGTTCTTCAGATTATCAAATAAGAGGTATGTTCAAAGTTTCATATCAATTGTTTAATTATTTTTTGAGATACAGCGCGCACATTAGACACACACACACACATAGACACAAAAAAAATCCAGAAATTGTTGAAATAACATCTAGGAGCCCCAAAACGGATATTTCCGAAAAAAAAAATTTGAAAAAAATCATGTCACAATACTTTCTCATACTTCGTAACGGAGAAAGTAAAAAATGCCTTACGAAAGTACGAAGACATGACAAAAACTTCGGTGACACCGTGCGGCTTTTTTGTGGATGAGACGTATGGTTTTTTTGGTAGCATCTCCAGATGGGTTGATAGAAAATGGTCGCGGAATTATCGAGGTGAAGTGCCCAAAATCGATAGAAAAAATAACAACAGCAAAAGCAGCAATCGAAAAAAAAATACTTTTTGGATACGGATTTGAAATTAAAACGTAATCACAATTATTACTATCAAATCCAGGCCCAGATGCATATTGCAAAAGTCGACTTTTCTCATTTTGTCATATGGACGAAACAAGACCTGTCGATTGAGAGAGTTACCAGAGACGACGACAATTTTTGGGAAACAAAATGATTGAAAAATTAATATATTTTTATAAAAATATTTTATTAAAAGTAATCATTGATCCACGGACATGTAGTAATATGCCTATCAGGGAGCACTAAAAAACCTACGACAGAAGTCGCCTCCAAGGAAGCAACTACACCAAGATCGCCGATCCACCGAAGCTGCCGAACCGCTGATGTGAAGTCACCGTCCGGTAATTTATCCGAGTTCTTGCCGTGCATACCGGTGCTTGCCCTTCCGAACTTTGTCTGAACTATAGTGACGCATCTGTGATTTCTTTTGTGACTCTTCCGTATTTATTTTTCTTGTGACCTTTTTAGTGTAAATGTTTTCCGATTGAACATGTTATTATGTCATTTGTGTCCAGTATATTGAACTTTGTGTAAATAACAGGGAAAAGGATTTCTCGCCAATCTGACTTTATCTGCCTCTCAACCCTTTCTCCTTTTGCGTATATAACATAAATATCGAATTCCATTGCATTGTACTAAATGAACACGCCTTTTTTAGCATTTTCAAAATTCAGTCACGAAATGAAAATATTGGCACACGTAACATTGACGTTTACTGAAACGGTAATTTTTTTTATGACTCAAATAATGCAACAAACCCACTATTATTATTGTAAAGGTTAAAAATGAGATATGAACATCATGTTATTTTCTGATAAATATTTTCAAACAAAAGATTTCTTTTATTGTCTTTAATATTTGTTTACATGTTTTTGTAATATTTTGCATATTCACAAAAAAACGATAAAAAAGAAAGGTTAGGTAAACACCCACTTCCGGTGTACGAATTTTTACCAAAAGGTTGTAATTGTCAAGTAAAGCACGTGTTCGATGTTGCTTGTTGTTGTAATTTTTGAAATAATTTCACGATACTTTCCCGTACCTCGTAACGGAGAAAATACAAATTATAATTTTGTCGGAAATAAAATTTCGCCACGAAAATATTTCTTGAAAGTCGATCAGATCAGTATGTGTTCCCGACTGTCGGCTCAGAAACTCGAGTATCGAATTTCTTGTTATGTTTGTTTGTATTATGTAGATAATTTCGAGTCCACGTGGACTGGAAAGATGCATGTCGCGACGTCAATCGCCAATCGGAGACGACGGAGTGCGATAAATTACAAGTTGAAAAATTACGACGACGTTTCATTTATCTATCCTCTTTCTTTGCACATAAAAATGTATTCGGATCGTTTCACGTTTGTGTTTATTTGACTAAGGCAAGAAGTATGTTAACGCCCATTTCACGTTGAATACAAACCCAAGCGGGAGTTTAGCCTACACTTTGTTTCATTATTTTCTTATAAATACTAATTTTTAGGAAAAAAATCTTAAACTTCCGGGAATTTCCTGACTGCACTAAACACGTTTCCGTTTTTTGTTTTCCTCTAGAAACCACAGTTGTCGAGAACAAACTGTAAAACTTTTACATTATAAGTCCCATATAAAGCGGTGCCATCTACTGAGCCAGAAACACACCAAAGAGGTCTACCGATTCCCCTTAAGTGCCGGTTCGCTTGCACCATTCTTGCAGAGTTCCTTAACTAAGGAATGACAAAGGGAGCGCGGTCATAGATAATGCAAACACTCTAGGAAAATTTAATATTTCCTGAATATGTTTTGGTAGAGAGTTGGGGGATTTTTTTAGGAAACAGTTTAGTTCATTCCATGCATAGAAAAGACACCGATATCATATCATGGAAGTCATTTGTTGTGTTATAAATTCTTCTTGGAATTCCGAGCTCAATGATTTCTAGAATATCACGATCGTTGTCAAAATAAAGAATAATTTTTTTTTATAAAACGTAAGGTTACGTTGAATAACGTGTGTGAAATTGCCTATTTTATAATGTTGGCCACTTCATTCGTTTCTAAGTACGTACTTAAAATTTAAGCCGCCACCACCCGACGGCTTAAAGTTAAGGAATCCTTAACCTCCAAATTGCTACTTAAAGTGACGGTGCAAACCAAATCGCCATCCTTAGTATTTAAGGATTCCTTAACTTACGATGCAACCGCGCCTTTTTGTCGAAACCGACAATTCTCTAGATGGCTAATCAGTTGTACTGCAAGTAGTGGCGGCCCGTGGAACATGTTGATGGTAGAGCCACTTTCAAATTTTTTTAGATCGGATGATACTGGCGTTTGAAACGTCAAAATGGAATGACAAATTATACAAATCAAATACCGGCAAGGGCCCACGGTGGCCTAGTGGGTAGCGTTCCTGCTTCTGGGCCTCGTGGTCGTGGGTTCGAATCCCATCTGTGCGGTCACTTTTTCTGAATGAAAAATGGTCGTGCGGGTCCATGGATGTTTAAGTGGTTGTCCTTTCATGTCTATATATGAAGATTATTACAAACAATCGGTTGTGGCAGAATGCCCTAGATGGCTACGCCAATTTCCACTATCATTCGCACTTCCTTAACCCGAGTTCCCATCAACCATCCTTCCTTTTAAAAATTAAAAAAAAATACCGGCAAAAAAAATAGAAAATGGTGATGTGGCCATCATGTTACTTTCTCCGATGGTATCATCATTCATATTTACACTTTCATGGTTTATTTTCTATTTAAATTATATTTTAAATGTACATCGACCGTTTTGTAGACTCACATGAAACTGACGTTTAAAACGTCAAAATTATAAAACATGGAAAATTTATACTTCAAATTCAAAAACGCAGTTTACTCAATAACTAACGAGATTTCGAAAAAGTTCATTTTGGCATTCTCTACAATTATTATTCATATAAATTTGCTGTAACTATTATCGTTTCATAACTATAAACCAAAAATCAAAAAATTAATAATAAAATTTTTCTCGAATAGCAATGATTTTATGAAAAATATTTTCAAGCAAAAGATGTGCATTTCTTTATTGTCTTCAATGTTTGTTTAAATATTTCTGTGATATTTTACATATTTAAGAAAATATTGTCAAAAAACAAAAAAACAGTTAAGGTAAACACCCACTTCCGGTGTACGAAATTTTACCAAAAGCTTTTCAGTTCTTCGGATTGTCAAATAAGACGTATGTTCAAAGTTTCATATCAATTGCTCTATTAGTTTTTAAGATACAGCGCACACAGACGGACACACACACACACACACAGACACAAAAAAAAATTTCCAGAAATTATTGAAATGGCATCTAGGGACCCCAAAACGGATATTTCCGTAAAAAAAAATTTTGAAAAAAAAATCACGATCACAATACTTTCTCGTACTTCGTAACGGAGAAAGTAAAAAATTGCACATAAAAATCAATCAAACACGTTAAAAATCTAAAATATAGACCAATAAAAAATACGCTCCTAATTAAAGTAAAAAACTAAAATATACGCCCAAAAGATCGAAAATTTAGAAAAATTTCGAAAATTCGCGGTTAAAAAAACGCAGAAAATTTCAACAAAAAATTTTTAAAAAAATGGAACGAAGAAATGAAAAATACAGGCCATTGATCTAAAATATAGGGCAAAAAATTAAAAAATTCAAACCAAAAAATTGAAAAATCAAGGAAAACGAAAATAATTTCCCATTTTCCCAAAATAACTCTTTAGCTCAAAATAAGTTGCTGGCCAGAAACTCGAAAACCTCAGTTCCTGGAAGTCCCACAACAAAATTTTATGCACAAATAGTGTTCAGAATGGTCTCAGTCTTGAAAAAATAAAAATTCAATTTAATCAATTTTAGTCAACAAGCAACCAAAAAGTGAAAAAAACGCCCATAAAAAATAATAATTCAAGTTAAAAAATCTAAAATCAAGGGCAAGAAATCAAAAACCATCAAAAAAACTTGAAAATATCGCCTAAAAATAAAAAAAAAGTCGTATATAAAAATCAATCATTTAGGTTAAAAAAATCTAAAATATAGGATAAAAAATTCAAAACTTCGATCCTAAAAATCAAAATTGCGGACCAAAAAAATTGAAAATTTTAACAAACAAATCGAAAATTTAGAAAAAAGGCTAAAAGATTAAAAATTTCGACCAAAATATCAAAATCCCGGCTTAACGATAAAAAATGAAAACAAGAAGATTGAAAATTCAAGTACGAAAATTGCCATTTTCAGCACTCGGGGCGATTAGCCCCAGAAAACATAGGAAGAAACTCAAAATTTGCTCTGTAGCAAAGAAAATTTGCACTCGACGATTTGAAAAATAAAATAAAAAAATTATTCAAATAAACTTCAATTTTTCCCTGTATATATATATCAAACAAATGGTAGTGGCAGATGACCAAGCAGTCGACGCCAAAAAAAAAAAAAAACTTCAATTATTCAAAAATAGTCTACTTTTCATTTCCTGAAAACGACATGCTCCTGCAGAAAACAAGGGAATAAACTCAAAATTTGCTCTGTAGTGAAGGGAATTTGCACTCAATGTTTAAAAATTGTAAAAAATTAATCACTTGTAGAATTAGCTCCAAAATTACTAAAACTATGCAGAAAGAGTGTACTTTTCATTAATTGTAAAAATAATTGCAATATTGCTACGGAAAACAACAGGAATTGATTCAAAATTGTACTGGAGGAAACGGAAATTGCACTCAATGTTTTGAAAAATCGTAAAAAAATAATCACTTACAGAACTAGCTCTTAATTAAGGTAAAAAACTAAAATATAAGCACAAAAAATCAAAAATTTAGATAAATATCAAAAATTTAGACAAATATCAAAAATTCGCGGTTAAAAAAATGCAAACGCAAAATTTCAACAAAAAAAAATCAAAAAGTTTAACCAAAATAAAGAATATTTCGGGCAAAAACTCTAAACTTTGGAACAAAGAAATGAAAAAAACAGGTCAAATATCTACAATATAGGCCAAACAAATCAAAAATGCTGTACTAAAAATAAAAAATTCAAAACCAAAAAATTGAAAAATCATGGAAAACTAAATTAATTTTCAGCTCATAAAATATATAACTCTTTAGCTCAAAATTAGTTGCCCACCAAAAACTCGAAAACGGCAGTCAAAAAGTAACCAAAAAGTAAAAAAATTCGCCCATAAAAAATAATAATTCAAGTTAGAAAATCTAAAATAAAGGGCAAGAAATCAGAAACTGTACTTAAAAATATCGGCAAAAAATAAAAAAAGTTGCTTATAAAAAGCAATCATTTAGGTTAAAATAATCAAAATATAGGATACAAAATGAAAAAGTTTGACCAAAAATTCTATCCTAAAAATCAAAATTGCGGGCAAAAAATTCCAAAATTTTAACAAAAAAATCGAAAATTTAGAAGAAAATTATTTTCTTTGGAAATTTCTAAAGACACATTATTCAAAATTAGTCTGTCAAAATTTCAACGATCTGTTGCAATAAATGTGTAATTTCCATGCAAATTTCTGAAAAATGCGCCTTATTGGTCATCAAAATTTGATTTTTAGTGCAACCATTTTTGTTGTGGTACACTTGCGATTATTTTCTTTGTAAATTTGTAAAGACACATTATTCCGAATTAGTTTGTAAAAATTTCAACCATCTATAGCAATAAATGTATAATTGCCATGTGAATTTCTAAAGAAATCCGCTTTTTTTGTTATCTAAATTTGCTTTTCTGGTGCAACCATTTTTGTTGTGGTAAATTGTGATTATTTTTTGAAGAAATTTATAAAAGGACTTTATTCAAAATTGGTCTGTCAAAATTTCAACCATCTGTCGAAAGAAATGTGTAATTCTCAAGTGAATTTCTGAAAAATTTGCTTTTTTGGTGATCAAAATTTGCCTTTTAGTGAAACCATTTTTGTTGTGGTAAACTTGCGATGATTTTCTTTGAAAATTTGTAAAGACGCATTATTCAGAATTAGTCAGTCAAAATAAATGTGCAATCCCTACTTGTATTTTAAAAAATGCGCCTTTTGATCATCAAAATTTTCTTTTTAGTGCAACCATTTTTGTTGTGGTAAACTTGCTTTCTTTGGAAATTTGTAAAAACACATTATTCAGAAATAGTCTATCAAATTTTAACCATCTGTTGAAATTAATGTGGAACTTCCACGCGGTGTTACAGGTGTTGTTTAACATTTATTTTTTTTTAAGAATCAGTTAAAATTTTTTGCTGAGCTTGAGTCTACAGGTAGTGCCATGGCTCCGTATCTCTATATAACGAGCCGCCTCTGACTGCTAGAATGGGTTCAGTTTTAAACTAGCCTTGCCAGCATTTATCATCCCTTCCTTTATACGGACCATCTTTGCTCGTTTTTTTTTAATTGCATCGCTCCCATCTTCTATGTCAGCATAAGGTGTAATATAATACTCAAAAAAATATTTTTTTATTTAAAAAAAAGGCAAAACATACTTTATTAATAATATTATATATAATCTTAAGTGAGGATTTTAAGTTTTTGAAAAATTCCTGATTGCAGTTGGGAATGTACGGAATTTACTTGTGCAAATCGTCATGATTTTTTTGTATAATTAGTTGATTGGTGGCCACTTTGTTCATGAGGATGTTTTCCATGTCCTCATTGCTCTTCTTGTGTGCATAATATGTGTCTTAAATTCATTAAAACGGTACCGGAAACATTAAAAAATTTCCTTTAAAAACAAACACCCAACTTTATTCCTTGGAATGGTGTTAAGTATAGTTTAGTCCAAGGAAAAGTGGCATGTCTGGTAATTATGAAGTGGGATCGAAGACCGAAGAGGTGGGCGGAGCATAGTCGTAAACGAAGCAACGAGAACCGCTGAAATATTAACCGCACCCAATGAGGTCGATCAATTATACAAATATTATTTTTTGCCGATAAAAATCGCACCAATGAATCCTGGGAGTAGGTGGAGATGGAGAGAGAAAGTTCCCTCTTGTGCCAAATATCTCCAAACTCGAGCATATGTGAGCATGTTAAAACCAAAGTAGTGTAAGTCCCATAATCTTAGTTCTGAGATATAAGGGACTAAAGTTGAACTCAATTTAAAAAATCAGCAATACATCCACCTTATTTTTTCATAAACAACTTAATAATAAGGAAGTAACTTAAATTTTAAGACCATGTAGAAAAGGATACGACATTTTTTTTCTCGTATAAACAATTAAATATTTATGCTTAAGTGACTTACACCACTTTTCCAGTAAACAGATGTTTAATTAGCGGATTGATTAAAACAGCAATATTCTTTAAGAAATCATAAAATTTATTACAAACAATACAAAACAATAAAAATTGTAATTTAGGCACTGTTAAAATAAAACATGGAATGTCATCAATCATGGGGGCCTTCTACATCATTGTTCAGGCTGCTCGTCGGCTTCTGCTAGAGGCCCAATGTCTTCAACGGTGTCGGATGTCTCAAGTTGTAGGAAGAATTCCTGATTGATCGGAGGGATGTACGGAAGCAGATCTATCATATCTTTCTTTTTAGCCTTTGTGACGGGGCGCACTCCATCATAGAGTTTGTCCATGGGGATTGAGGAAAGAGACACTGGCCGCCCACGTTTCTTTGTTGCCTTGATGTCCAATTCAAAAAAGGGCATGTCTTCCATGAGTGTTTCTTTAAAGAAGATTGTGAAAGGGTGACTCTTTTTGTATCGCAGCCACTGAATTTTCAGAAATTTTATTGGCAGTTCATTGGTGTCACTTTTTCTTCTGGTCACAATCTAACAAAAAATCGTCACTGGTCATCACTGTCAAATGAAATGGGTTTTTCTTTCTGGCCTGGATGATTACTTCATACCAGTCATTATGGCAGTAGATTTGCTTAGTTTCACTGCGATTTTCAATGCTTGCAAAATCACAGTCATTTGGAAGGTATGAGTGACCACTCTGCATGAATTTTTGGTCGATAACACAGACCTCTCCACTTTTGTCAACTTGAAGAAACCTCATTAAGATCAGAGACATTTTGAAATTTCTATTCTGACCTGTACAACTGTCGCTGTACATTACTACATGTTTGTCTGAAGATGCTCTTGTATGTATGTGTTTTACAACACATGCTCCGATTTCCTGAGATCCCAGAGATCCAACAGTCTCATGCCAGCAGTATATAAAGCCTACTTTAGAAGACAACTCATGACAACCGAAATTGTACAAGTACAATCGTTTGTAATATGCGATTTGGAAAGTTAGTTTAGGGAATGCCAGTGACTTTTCAAGATCAAACGTAAAAACATAGAGAGCGTTGTCTGATTTTGATTTTTCAGCATCTGCTGACATGTTCTCTCTAGCACTCTCTGCCTTCCTTAATGTTCTACTTTCAATGTGCTTTTTTATTCTTCTAATATGTTATCAATCTTATTTTTGTAGATATCACACTTTGTGCATGTGTCTTTGTGGGGTTGATGGAAATGAAGATTGAATTCCCTATTGAATGTTCTACGGTAGATAGGCTCCTTGACTGGTATTACGTCTCGGTCATTACAGTATGTTTTGTACATGTTGTACATCAGACGTATATTTATATTTTAACGCAAATAACTTCGATTAGGGTTATGAGACCGTGTATAATGTGATTGGTAGCTAGCGTAGGACGATATGTGCTACCTTACAACTGCCATCTGATTTTCAGGAATTTTATTAAAGGGAACTCGTTTTCCCCGTTTATCTGTACCAGGTGATTCACCTCCTTTAACCACCTTTAATGCTCTGGTCATTCTACCATCAGAGACCTGGTATGTGTTAAGAAAGTATTTTTTACAAACCTTTACGCTTGTACCATCCAGAAGTATTACATGGAAGTGATTAGTGGTAGACTTAGCTACTTTAGTGCTGCCTCTAGGACGGCGACGATCTGGTGCTTGTTGTTTAACTAAGCCACATAAAAAAAGCATTTTGTGTAGAGAAATTACCTAATAGAAACTTATTTTTGCAGTTGCAATTGATGTTTCGAAAAGTTTTTGACTCAACTTCCTTACCTTTAGCAGTCTTGTAACATGGTCCTAAATTTCTCCTTTTTTACGTTGCTCCTTCTTACCCATACCCTTTGCCCTTTTTCGGAATCGTTGCTTTGGTAAAGCCTCTTCATCACCTAAAAGAATGAAAAATTCATGAAATTCTTTTAATAATATAGATGCTAGCAATGGGTTATAAAGTAAAAATATCCTAACCTGAAAGTTTGTTTTGTATTAACAATGAAAAACAAACTCACTGATTTACTGTAGTATACAATACTGGTATTAGAGAAAGCATTACAAGATTTAGACATATACTTAGTAACTAGAATTAAGAACAAAACAAAATAAAATACTTACCAGAAAGTTCACTTTCTGTTGGGAAATATTCATCACTTGAGGCATTATATCTCTGTAAACTTGGCTCACTGCTGTCGTCACTACTTTGAGAATTCATAATGAATCTATTAAATTTATCTATTAATCACAGAAACTCTAAATCTCTACAAAAAAACTGTGCTTTCAACAACCATGTGAGTCAACCATCATACTCCAGTGACCTCTCATAGTGGAAATGTGGTGTAAGTCCCAGTTATACCACTTTTCCATTAAACCAACAGATGGCTCTAGCGAATGCTTCAACTTGTGCTGCTATCTGTACAGTCCCCAAGTGAACTAGGACTTACTCCATCATTCCATTTAACAGATCATTGAATAGAGATTCCATTTCTGTAAAAAACAGAAATTTGAAAAAATGGACTTACACCACTTTGGTTTTAACAGGCTCATATAACTAAAAGCGGGGTGCCCCAAGGGTCAAACCTAGGCCCGCTGCTATTCGTATTATTTATAAATGTTGTAACGGATGTAGTTGATGGTAACATTTCTGTTTATGCGGACGATTTAAAAAGTTATAAAAGTATCTCCAGCATTAGTGACTGTGGTGCTCTTCAACGTGATTTGGATAATTTGAGCCAGTGGTGCTTTGACAATAAACTTACCCTCAATCCGGATAAAAGTTCCATAATATCTTACACGAGAAATTTTTCGACTACAATGTTTAATTATACTGTTAATAGTAACACACCTAATCGTTCATGATTAAGGCGTTTTTTTTTATCAGAAACTGACATTTTGCTAATGTGGTCAAAAGTTGCCATAAACAACTCGGCTTTATAATAAGAACGACCAGAGACTTCAAGAATAGGAATACACTTATTTCTTATTCAAATCATTGGTTTTGTGTAAACTGGATTACTGTGCTACCGTATGGAGTCCATACACGCAACATTGTATCATTGCTTGTTGAATCGAGAAAAGATTCCTAAAAATGTTATACTTTAGAGATCATGGTATCTAACCATTCCGCGGTTATCGTTATCAGGACTTACCTTCGGTCGCTTGCCACCACCTCTTTCTGAATGTTGTAACCTTGTATAAGCTGGTACATAGACTTCTGGATTCACCACGTATGACTGAAAAATGAATGTTCCGGGTTCCTCATTGCAATGCTAGAATAGTATATTCTGTAACAAGGTTAGAATGGAAATTCGATGCGAGTGGAATATTTCGAGCGCGAGCCGTGAGGCGAGCGCGAGGAACCACGAGCATCTGAATTTCCATTCTTACCGAGTATCAGACTATACTTTCTCCTCGACCAGATAAAACAGACTAATAAAATAATGAACACAAAGAACTTACGTTTTATCACGTTTGTGGTTATGTTTATAGTATTTTGACAATTGTGGTATCCAAGGCTAATTGTTTTATTCGAAACGATGTGAGAATATTCATTCTATCCCTTGTTATGGAATGAATTACATGCAAAACGCATAAGCGCATTGTGTTTTGTTCCATAACAAGAGTGAGAATGTGTACGTTCTATAATCAAAATTGATTTCAGAATGCTTAAATTCTATGGTGGTCGTGGAGAATAGTATATTCTGTAACAAGGTTAGAATGGAAATTCGATTCGAGTGGAATATTCCGAGCCGCGAGGCGAGCGCGAGGAACCACGAGCATCTGAATTTCCATTCTTACCGAGTAGCAGACTATACTTTCTCCTCGACCAGATAAAATAGACTAATAAAGTAATGAACACAAATAACTTACGTTTTATTATTACGTTTGTGGTTATGTTTATAGTATTTTGACAATTGTGATATCCAAGGCTAATTGTTTTATTCGGAACGGTGTGAGAATATTCATTCTATTACTTGTTATGGAATGAATTTCATGCAAAACGCATAAGCGCATAGTGTTTTGTTCCATAACAAGAGTGAGAATGTGTACATTCTATGATCAAAATTGATTTTAGAATGCTTAAATTCTACAATGGTCGTGGAGAATAGTATATTCTGTAACAATGTCAGAATGGAAATTCGTTGCGAGTGGAACCGCGAGCATCAGAATTTCCTTTCTTACCGAGTAGCAGACTATACTTTCTCCACGACCAGATAAAATAAACAAATAAACTGATGAACACAAAGAACTTACGTTTTATTATTACATGTTTGAGGTTATGTTTGTAGTATTTCGACAATTGTGATATCCAAGGCTAATTGTTTTATTTGGAACGGTGTGAGAATATTCATTTTCTACGTCCGTTATAAAATGCACAATTTTTTTTCATTAATTTGCGTTCATAAAATATGTAATTCCTGAACCCTCCAAAAAGCGTGAAAAAAGTGCCATAACGGTTAATTTATTACGCTTTTGTTTGAAAAAAGTGCTGTAGTGGTTCATTTTTTAACACAATTCTATAAAATTGTTTGCGCAAAGTGTGTCATGAAACCTTGGCTCATGTTGGGGTCGGTTTCCCAACGTCAGTTAAAACGTTATACAACGATTAAATGTATTCATTAAATAAATTTGACAAGTTTCGCTTCACCAACGTTTATTCATTGATTAAATCGACACATAAGTTAATCATTGATTTTTCTCCAGTTAAAATTTATTCATAGTTTTCTAACCTCAAATTAAACGCATTTTTAAACCAAAATACGTAAAGTTTTAGTTAAATATATCGAATCAACGATGTATAAGAATGAATTAAGGTTTTATCGAATTTACGAGGGTTCTCAATGATTTTCCACACTGAAAAACATCTTTATTGGCATTGAATAATATATTGTTGGAAAGCTTAGATTTTCCCCTATTTTTTGATATAATCGCCGTTGAGATCATTGCATTTTTGCATGCGGTGTACTATCTTTTTCATGCCTGAATCGTCAAACTCTTCCGCCGCACCGCGAAGTTAGCTTAAAAGCTCTTCTTTCAGCTCCTCTCCGGTTCTGAAATACGCCCAGTTGGGGCCATGTGTGATCTGTATGTAATGTGACAGTATCCCATCGAAATTTGTAAATGAGTACGGTTCTTAAGGGGAATCGGTAGAGCTCTTTGGTGTGTTTCTGGCTCAGTAGATGGCACCGCTTTATATGGGACTTATAATGTAAAAGTTTTACAGTTTTTTCTCGATAATTGTAGTTTCTAGAGGAAAACAAAAAACGGCAACGTGTTTAGTGCAGTCATTAAATTCCCGAAGGTTTAAGATTTTTTTCCTAAAAATTAGTATTTCTACGAAAATAATGAAACAAAGTGTAGGCTAAACTCCCGCTTGGGTTTGTATTTAACGTGAAATGGGCGTTAACATACTTCTTGCATTAGTCAAATAAACACAAACGTGAAACGATCCGAATACATTTTTATGTGCAAAGAAAGAGGATAGATATATGAAACGTCGTCGTAATTTTTCAACTTGTAATTTATCGCACTCCGTCGTCTCCGATTGGGGATTGACGCCGCGACATGCATCTTTCCAGTCCACGTGGACTCGAAATTATCTACATAATACAAACAAACATAACAAGAAATTTAATACTCTAGTTTCTGAGCCGACAGTCGGGAACACATACTGATCTGAATCGGCTTTCAAGAAATATTTTCGTGACGAAATTTCATTTCCGACAAAATTATAATTTTTATTTTCACCGTTACGAGGTACGGAAAAGTATTGTGATCGCGAAATTATTAAAAAAATTACAACAACAAGCAACATCGAACACGTGCTTTATTTGACAATTACAACCTTTTGGTAAAATTTCGTACACCGGAAGTGGGTGTTTACCTAACCTTTCTTTTTTTTCGTTAATTTTGTGAATATGAAAAATATTACAAAAACATGTAAACAAATATTAAAGACAATAAAGAAATCTTTTGTTTGAAAATATTTATCAGAAAATAACATGATGTCCACATCTCATTTTTAACCTTTACAATAATAATAGTGGGTTTGTTGCATTATTTGAATCATAAAAAAAAAAATTGTTTCAGTAAACGTCAATGTTACGTGTGCCAATATTTTCATTTTGTGAATGAATTTTGAAAATGCTAAAGAAGGCGTGTTCATTTAGTACAATGCAATGGAATTCGATATTTATGTTATCAATGCGCAAAAGGAGAGAGGGTTGAGAGGCAGATAAAGTCAGATTGGCGCGAAATCCTTTTCGCTGTTATTTACACAAAGTTCAATATACAGGACACAAATGACATAATAAAATGTTCAATTGGAAAACGTATACACTAAAAAGATCATAAAAAAGTCAATACGGAAGAGTCACAAAAGATATCACAGATGCGTCACTATAGTTCAGATAACGGTGACTTCACATCAGCGGATCAGCAGCTTCGGTGGATCGGCGATCTTGGTGTAGCTTCTTCCTTGGAGGCGACTTCTGTCGTGGGTTTTTTAGTGCTCCCTAATAGGCATATTTCTACATGTCCGTGGATCAATGATTTCTTTTAATAAAATATTTTTATAAAAAAATATTAATTTTTCCATCATTTTTGTTTCCCAAAAATTGTCGTCTCTGATAACTCTCTCAATCTACAGGTCTTGTTTCGTCCATACGACAAAATCACAAAAGTCGACTTTTGCAATATGCATCTGGCCCTGGATTTGATAGTAATAATTGTGATTACGTTTTAATTTCAAATCCGTATCCAAAAAGATTTTTTTTTTTCGATTGCTGCTTTTGCTACTGTTATTTTTTCTATCGATTTTGGGCACTTCACCTCGATAATTCCGCGACCATTTTCTATCAACCCATCTGGAGATGCTCCCAAAAAACCATATGTCTCATCCACTAAAAAAAGCCGCACGATGTCACCGAAGTTTTTGTCATGTCTTCGTACTTTCGTAGGGCATTTTTTTCATTTATTTGTTTGTAGACCGTGGCTTCATTTGAAAATGGCTCCTTATAAAGTAGACTTTATACTAGAGGAGCACATTTTCGTTAGGATCAGAAAACATGAAATCGGGTTCTCCAACCATGAGAACTTTTAGTATGTTGTACAGCAGACACCAACGAACAACTTTGCCGAAAAATATCAAATTTCCGGGATTTATTTCACGCGATCACCTTTTTATGGTATAATTTCACTGGGATATTATATAAATAATACGATTACATTGCTAAATTATCTAACTGTGTTTGTTTATAAAAGCCGAGAGAGCAAGGGCACCTGACTCACACGAATGGACCGAGCCAGTCACATAAATCACGTAGCGCGGCTCCTGTATCGCCCAGAAATATGCCTCATTATTTTAGGTACTTTTGAAATCAAATTGCAAAAAAGACTTCACGGAAGCGGTGCTCCATATTTCTAATGTGTTTCAAATTGTTCTGAAGAGTTCATGAAAATATTTGTGTAATTTTTACACAATTTATTTCGCCCGAAAGTGTTTTCGCACAAATACCTCTCTGTCGACTGAAAAGAAAATAATGTTATCGTATAGAACTGCTCGGAACTATTTGAAATACATTTACTGAATTGTCTAGCTGTGTTTGTTTATGACAGCAGAGAGGGCAAGGGCACTTGACTCATACGAACGGAGCGAGCCAGTCACATAAATCACGTAGCGCGGCTCCTTTATCGCCCAAAAATATGCGTAATTATTTAGGTATTTTTGAAATTTAACAAATTACAAAAAGTACTAAACTAGCGGTATGCTCCTGAATTTTCTGAATTCATTGCAATTTTTCTTTTTTTAATATGACCTATAGTGTCTGAGATGTGCCGGTATTACTTTTCATTCGAAACCGCGGGTATGGCGATCACCCCGTCTCCTCCAAATTTTTCGGGTATTTATCTCATTCTTAAGATTTGGGAGGGTAAGGGGAAGAAACAGACCGCACTTGGCGGCTCAAGGGTCGAACACTAGTTTTGTGGTAAACAGTAATTAATCTTTCTGCCGGGCGTTCCGCACGTGGAGATACATCTGGTTCCTTGAGTAAACACATTTGAAAAACCCCACTTTTTTCATGCTTATTACCTGAATATTTTATACAATTTCTAGCATACATTTATATTCACATGACAATAAATAATAAATAATAATAAATCTAACCGTAATAAAGGATTATGAGAGGTGAAGTCTGAAAAATAAAGCAAAAAACAGAAAACACGGTTATAATCTTTTGCGCATACAATTAAATAATTTCAACATATCAATTCTTTCATGATCCTTTATTACAATTAAACAGTAGCAGATAATATCTAAAGTTATGCTAATATAACTCATTCGGAAACATACACAACTACCTGCAATAATTAGGTAACTCATAATATGAAACTTAAAATAGATACAGTTATAATTCACTTAAAAGGAAATTTGATTACATCAAATGGAATCCAAAAATTATGGTTTTTCCAAATCACGGCTTTATTGACCGAGATTTAATTCGTAGATATTTCTCGACGACACCCTTCATAAAAGTTGCTTTCTTAATTTTTGATTATTTCTGTTTTCTAAACGCGTTCGCATTTACGTACAGGTTGTTTCAACCGAAACTTAAAGTTGTAACTGTCTTAAAATACAAAAAAAATAATATTGTCGCAAATTCTTTCTCTTTTTCGAAATAAGTGATGTTTGGAAACTACACTCGTGCCGTTGTAATCGTGTAGTTTCCAAACATCATTTATTTCTCAAAATCGAATGAATTTGTATTTCGCCACCAATTGTTAATACACTTGTTGTATTACTACTGATGATTAAGTATGTAAACTGCACTAATGAATTGACCCAAAGAGTAATGACTGTCAGTATTTTCTAATAAGTTAAATATGCAACAATATGAGATTAGTTAATGGTTATTTATGCAATAAGTGAGTAAAGAAATACTTTTTCCACAAGTGCGAGCCAAAGGCGAGTGTGGTAATTCCTACTAGTGTAAAAAATGATTTACACACAATCCCAATATCCGGTTGAAATTCGTCAATTCGTGATTTTATGATAAAATTTAAAATAATCTATGTACAGAAAGCGTCAATAGGGTTAGATTTTCTACGGGTGCTTCAAATATTTTATTCAAATTAAAGTTACTTTAAAACAGTGTCAGTTTTATTAGTACTGTTATTATGGTTTCGTTTAATTAGTTTTAACCGGATTTTGGTATGATGGCCTACTTTTATTTCGTCGAATTCCTTTTGAGTTTTAAAGGGAGGGTCTGAAGCAGGTACCTATTTGGGGTGAAGAATGCAGCTTTTGCTAAAATTATGCATTTAGATGCCTTATGGTAGCCACATGTTTGCATGATTCACCCCGAGTTTTCTACCTGTTTTCGACCATCCCTTTAAATTTTAAAAGGAATTCGTTGGAATGAATGCAACATCTCAACATCCGGTCCAAACGAACATTCATTAAATGAACTTAATTCACATTTATTTCATATTACACGTATTTTCAAGTTACAAATTGCAATTAACACATAAAAGCATTAACACATTTAAGGTGAAATGAGAACGGATGAAAGGAACATTAGATACATAATTGGGGCTTATTTTATATTCATTTTATGAACTTAATTTCATTAAAAAAATTACTGAAATAAGGAGGAAGTGTAAATCGGGAATGAGCAAATATTATTTCAATCGATTAAATGTCGTAGCAAATAAAATAATTTATGAATTATATACATATATCAAAATCTTTGTTTTAAATAACTTTCATGACTATTTTCTGACTCTACATATAGTTTCAACAAATCGCATTGCTATATTTTTTTAATTATGAACAAGATCAAAAAACAATTCAAATAAAAGTTGTTCGATATTTAAAAGAACACCTACTAGTGAGGACAATAAATAGCTTTTAGCATGCATTGTTTTGTTGCTATGGTATGAAACATTTTTTTTAATGGAAAACCACCAAGTTTTTTTTTACTTTTTGGATAGTGTCGCATAAGAACATTTCGAGGAAATTCGACTTGAAAATTAACGGTCGGTATCGCATAATGACTTTATTATTATTTTATTTACCGAATCTAAAATTGATTTTTATAAAAGTTCTTTGATATGTTATAATATAACAAGCTATGAAGTTGGATATTCGTTGGCACTTATTATTTTGTTGCTATGACAACCGACTGTTTCTTTTATTTTCAAATCGAATTCACTCAAATATATTATAATGCAACTTCAAAAAATTAAATATATTGCTTAAATATCCTCTAATACACTAAATAACCTAGGTAAATTCCCGTATTAACGTGCAGTTCGTGTATTTCTATCAGGGCTGTGCCGATTTAAATGAATTGATTTAGATCATGTTTTAATTTAAAATCAACGGTGATGCTAGTGATGGGAATATTGGAGAAATTTTAATAATCGATTATTTGGACTGAGATATTTTAATCATCGATATAATAATCGATTAGTATATCGATATTTTATCGATGTAATAATCGTTTTTTTCCACTACTGATTGACGAGTAAGCGCATTGATTTTTATTATGCTGAATATGAATGGTTCCATTTATAAATATAACACGTTTCTTGTGACTGATCATCTCTGAATTCTGTCATTTATCAGTTGTGTGGGAGTATTCGAAAAGAGACAGTCAATCTATTTGTAAGACTGTTACAAGTCAATTGAGCAACAAACGCACACACATATAAACATGCACTCAAATCAGTAATCAAAACGAGTGACTTGTTAATTCCTGGTATACGAACTAATTGTTTTATATTGACGTGCCAATCTTTATTCTAAACAATTATTTAATATTTCATAACATCTAACCCCCTTTCTGATCACATCTACCGTTTTTTTACTTTGTAATTACTAATTTACAATTTATATATTTCCGTTTAAAAAACATGATACATACAAATAAAATCTTTCTGTTCATCGGTGTACAATAATCCAATATATCGAGATATATTAATAATACACTAGTTCGATAATGATTTCTTGATAATTCCCATCACTACTCTTCACCATAAATATCAGTTTATCCGTTTTAAAATAGTTTTTTCAAGATCGTCAATTGGAGCAATAGCCTCAAATAAATCAGAATTATTCCCATTATTTAAATTAAATTAAATTGATTGTAACTGATTACTCAATAAATACGAACTGCCGTTCAAAATGCTTTCTGAAAATATACCTGGTCAGCCTCTTCATCCTTCTTATAATTTATGGGCACGACCCATGTAAACAACCCTGACGAACCACTGAAACACCCCCAATAACACGCATAAATTGCGGTTTCTTTTCTTCCATTATTTCTCTCCAGCTTGAAGAGGGTGTCTCTCTTAACAAAATTTACATTTGGAGGGACCGACCAGTCCCTTCTTAAACCGGCGGTATGCGGTCAAGCGTGCCTCTCCTCTTGTTCTTCAACGTCTCACAGCAGTTTGCATAGATTGTTGTACCGGCAGGCATAAATTCGCACAACAATAACCCCTTCCTGTCCCAAAAGACGCTCGTCATCACATTGCCGGCAGACAGTGTTTGTTTGAACTTCCGTGGCTTCGGATGTTTCCACTGACGGGATTGATATTTCGTTTCCGGTCTCGTGTGGTGGATCCAGGTCTCGTCCCCAGTGACAATGGAGTCCAAGAATTCCTGGCCATGGGTTTCGTAGGTCTGAAGAAATTCGCGGGCCGCTTTAGCACGTTTCCGTCAGCATTGTCTTCCGTCAGCATTTTCGTGGCCCACCTTGCACAAACCTTGGCATACCCTAAACGGTCTGTCAAAATTTTGTGAATGCAGGACTTGCTGATATCAGGGATCATCTCGCAAAGGTCCCAAACCGTCACCCTTTGATCTTTCAGCATTGCTTCTTCCACTTTCGCAATCGTTTCTTCCGAAACCGATGGCCGTCCAGAACGTTGTTCGTCACGGTCCGTCTTTGAATTATCTGCACAATTTGCGCACGTGTTATAGACTCATACACTTTTCTCCGTAGACTTCGAACAGTTGGGAATTAATATCCACCAGCGCCGAGTTTTTTTGCACACAAATCACAGAGTGTAATTCACCCCTGCCGGGAGAAGCGAGTGTGAACTCCATCTGCCAAGGCAAAACCGAGCATCGCAGGCAGCTCGCTGGGGTGGGGACTGAAAGAGAGGAAGTCAAGCTGCACACCAGTGTTGCCAAATCCCGCGTAACAGCATTCCTCGCGTCTGCAGCTTCGTGGGAACCTTTTTTAAGGACAACCCTCGTATTTAAAGTTACGGACGTAGAAAATTTTTTGTATGAAACTCGAGAGCAAAGCAACTTTTTTTTACTTGTAGGAATTGCCGCACGAGCCGAAGGCGATTCTTTCCTACTCGTGAAAAAAGTCTTACTTTACTCACTTGTTGCATAAATAACTATTCTCCACGACCATTATAAAATTTAAGCATTCTGAAATAAATTTTGATCATAGAACATACACATTCTCACTCTTGTTATGGAACAAAACACTCTGCGCTTATGCATTTTGCATGTAATTCATTCCATAACAAGTAATAGAATGAATATTCTCACACCGTTACGAATAAAACAATTAGCCTTGGATATCACAATTGTCAAAATACTATAAACATAACCAAAAACGTGATGATAAAACGTAACTTATTTGTGTTCATCATTTTATTAGTCTATTTTTCTGGTCGAGGAGAAAGTATAGTCTGTTACTCGGTAAGAATGGAAATTCAGATACTCGTAGTTCCTCGCGCTCGCCTGACGGCTCGCGCTCTGAATATTCCACTCGCATCGAATTTCCATTCTAACCTTGTTACAGAATATACTATTCCATAACTTGTTATGGAATGAATTACAAGCAAAATGCATAAGCGCGTACTGTTTTGTTCCACAACAATGGTGAGAATGTGTACGTTCTATAATCAAAATTGATTGTAGAATGCTTAAATCGTGAAAAAAAACCTTCTTCACAGAAATTAAATTATATTAACTTTACTCAGGCATCACTAAAGCTAAAATGATATTAAAAAGTTTCTAAATCTGCAGACCATTTTTAAATGTCTTCTTTTCGCCATTCATATTTAAAGGTGTCGGCGGGATAACGGTTCTCTAAGATTTTATTTATGGAAAACAACTTTTTGCAGATGCGCACCCTCCACTTCTTTACACTCATTTAGCCTTGATTTAAAATATTTTCACTATACAGGGTGTTTCAAATTCGAGGCTCACCATGGGGATCTTGCTTATTAGAAGAGATAGATGGTATGTTTAAATTCGGCACTTTTGCAGAATTTTGTGCTGATTAATAATCCGTTGAAAAAAATTAATTAAAATATTTTGTTGTCGAGTTATGTCAAAAAAACTGAAAAAACTGATTTTCTTTTTTTCTTTATATCTTCGTTATTTGAGGTGATATTTAAAACCGGAAAAGATGTTCTTATATTCTTTTTATTATCTAATAGGTGGCGTAAGATTTTTCTTCGTAACATCGTTGATTGAAGTATTGTATAGATCGCTCACCGGCATGTATTTCGGCGAGTCGTGTTGAAAATGACCCCTCCACTCCCCGCCTAGCGCCACATCCACAGTGAAGTGCTGCTCCGGTGGTTCATTTTTGTAATGCTACGCGACTTGATATTTGAGCGTTGGGAGTAGAAATTGAGAAAAAATAATTATGAGGTCTCTATTCATCCATTCAGCCTACGGAAGGTAGACTCGGTCGGGTAATACAACCGCGTGGCTGTTATGTAAACAAACAGCGAGGAAAATAAATAAACACCGCACGACAATCTTTTTCGGGCAGAAAATTGAGCGACGAGCAATCATATTGGAAATATGAAATAAATTATTAATGACGATATTATTTCATTGTTAGCTGCGCGAGTCCTGCTCCAAGCCCACTCGTGCCAGAATATACCCTCTTATTAAACTTGTATAATAATGTACTATTGTTGGTCTACATAAATAATCGTATTGTCATTACCGCCTTAATACTTAAATATCAGCAACTCGTTTCTGTCGACGGGAATCTCTCCCTTTTTTACATTCCCTCTCGCAATTAGCGCATTCATTTTTCTTGTTCTTAAATATAATGTACCCAGCTACAAAGGTAATTGTTTGCGTTTCTAAAGTATCAATTTTTCTCGGGGAGACATTCTGCTAAATTAACTTCATCAATCTCAGTGTCTTGCTCAATACTTTCACTATTTCCTTGTGGTGAAAATTCAGTCACATGCGCCAATTTGTCTGTAAACTGTTCGGATTCATCCACTACATTGCTCGTCTTCATCAACGTTGGAATTTGCAGCTTCAATGGGCTCTGCAATCTGCAATCTGCATTTTGCATTTTGTGCTGCAATTCTGTTCTAAATTCTTTTACAGTGGGATGTAACCACATCTATGCCTAAATATTGAAAAGCAGTTTTCGATCGGATCTTGATTAATTCTTGAGTTAATTGAAAATCTTCAAAGACGTCTACAAGAGCAAAATAGAGTTTATCGACCACATAAAACCTTCAAGACAATATAACTTTTTTCTTTCCTTGCCTATTTCCGAGCCGGGCCAGACCGGGTCGACAAAACATTTTATTTCATCGGGCCAGGCGCGTATTCAAGGGGGTTAGGTACTGCTGCCGAACCACCCCTAATTTAAAATTATGAAACAATAATAGTTCCATCAAATTTATTAATAACAATTATAGGGAATATCAAAATGAACAACTTATAAAGAATAAGTTTTTTTCGAAATTTCTTTTTAGTAAACTGACTATTAGAATTTCAAGAAAAATTTGTCATTTCCATCTTTCATAAGTTTGATCCGATCTTGCAAACCACCAGGTTTGAACAGATTGTGTGAAAAATTATAAAATATGTGTTTTTGAAATTTCTGTGCAATTTTGGAGAAGAATACTTTCAACAATTTTTGAAAATTTGAAATTGGCAGAAATTGTTTTTAATTTTGTTTAGCCAACCAAGCAACTTCAAAAATTAATTTAAATAGGTTATATCAAAATCGAGAAATAGAATTTATGAAGGTTTTAGAAAATTCAGTTGGAAAATATACTTTCAAACATTTTAGAACCGGTGTCATTATTTTGAATTTTGTAGGCAAACTTGATGATGCGTAAATTGAAAAAAAAAATAATTTCCGTTTAAATAGGAATACATTATATCAAAATGTAAACATAAAAACTTTCACATCTTTACGCACTCCAAAATTGAAATTAACCAAATAGTAATTAAACAACTTCAAAAAATACCTCAGTTCGATTCAAATGGGGGTTATTGAAATTTTTACAAAATTCGAAAGGAAAATATATATTTTCAATTTTTTTAAAAGTTTTCAACCGGTAGATACTGTTTTTAATTTTGTTAGCTAACTTGAAAATGCGTAGATTAAACCGATTCATTTAGCTGTGTTTAAATGTCATTTTATTCAAATCTAAACAATTTTTTTAAATTTTTATATAATTCTGGAGGTGAATAAGTGCATCAATTTTTTTTTTAGTTTAAAATCTGTACTTTTTCATTATTTTGACCAAGTGGATAAATGCGCAAATTCATAAATGAATTCAGTTTTGTTCAAATAGGATTATATTGAAATCTTAACAAGAGATTTTTCTATTTCTTATAAAATTAGGATGGAGAATATACTTTCAATAATTTTTAAGTTTGGAAACGGAAATATTTGTTTTTAATTATTTTCACTTAAAGGGAAAATGCGCAAATTCAAAAATTAACTCGGCTAGTTCGAAATGGGATTACGTCGAAAACATAATAAGGTATTTCAATTTATTTATAAAATTAGGATGAAGAATATACTTTTAGCAATTTAAGAAAGTTTAAGTAGGGTAGCAATTGTTTTCAATTTTTAAGCCGATTGAAATAATGCGCAACTTCAAAAATTAATATCGAAAACAGTAATTTTATTTATTTAATTCAATCTTTTTTGGTGCTGGGCCGGGCCGGGCTGGGCTTTAAATAGTCAGCTCCGGGCCGGGCTCGCAGCACATTTTCTTTTATCGGGCCGGGCTGGGCCGGGTTTTAAATTTTCATCATCGGGCAGAGCCGGGCCGGACTTTCATTAACCCTCTTGTGCAGGGCTCTGTCACGTACTCCTTACAATTCCTAAATTACATTGTTAATAAAAAGAACCCACAGCCCTGCCCGCAGTTTGAAAAATACGGCCCGGCCCATGTAGGCCTCTCATCTGCAGCATATTTGGGGAGACAAAACCCATAAAAACACCCCTTATCGACGCCAATGATAACGATATGTGCACATGGCTCGTCAATTTTCTTATCAAAATTCATCATTGAATCTTAACAAAAATGTTTCATAAACTTCTTCTAAATCGGATTATAGTGAATAATAAATGTCTTTTTGAAATGGAATCTAAACAAAAAATGTGCATTATGATGTTTTTATACTCTATAAACACGTTTTTATGAGTGAAGGTCGCGCCTCGTTCGCGTCGCGCCGAACGGGAATGAATGTTTGCAGCGGACCCGAGCTTATTCCGGCACCTTCGTGCGTGTATCGATACCTATAAATTAATTCAATGCTACAGAAAACTGCAGCACACTGGACTGAAAATGAGACACCTCGATCTCGGCCCATGTACTAGTCATGCGACATCTACGTTTCGGCCCATTTTACTGACTCGTATTTTCCCGTAAGGTGAGTGATCTATACAATACTTCAATCAACGGTAACATGTTTCGTTTCTTTTAAACCATCATCAACTTTCTTATTTCTTATGGACGCCATATTTATTTTTTATCACATCTGAATGCTCAATTTACTGTGATGACAACAATATAACACAACATACAGGGTTGGGCATATGTGTCGGAACACCTGATTTCTGGCTAAACGTCTGTTGTTTTCTTATTACTTTTAAAAGAAATGTTTATGGCTTTATTTATTCTATTCAGTGACGTACTTTGATTTTCAACAGCTGCTCTATTTTTGGAGATATGACGTCATCAGCAATTTTTTTAAATAGATCAACCTGTATATTTTTACATTTTCGAATAGACACTTTTCTAACAATTACAATGGTATAGGATTTGGTGGGCGTGCGACTTGTGGTTTTCTAAATATTAAATAAAATAATTCAATCCGTCACAAGTTGACTTTCATCTTTTTTCCACGGCTTTCTGATAAAACATTTGTGTTCTGCGCGAATTCGAGGCGCGAGGGTGGAAATGAATTATTGTCATAGTGTTCGGGGGGCGGTGATCCAAATTTTATTTTTTTATAAGTTAGTATGGTTAATGAGGAAACTATTCATGCGCTTATATTTTTTATGGTGGCATGCGAACTTATAGAAATTTTCCGTTTGTTGGGACTGCGCGAATTCGAGGCGCGAGGGTGGAAATGAATTATTTTCAAAGTGTTCGGGGGGCGGTGATCCGAATTTTATTTTTTTATAAGTTAGTATGGTTAATGAGGAAACTATTCATGCGCTTATATTTTTTATGGCGGCATGCGAACTTATAGAAATTTTCCGTTTGCTGGGACTCTGCGCGAATTCGAGGCGCGAGGGTGGAAATTAATTATTTTCATAGTGTTCGGGGGGCGGTGATCCGAATTTTATTTTTTTATAAGTTAGTATGGTTAATGAGGAAACTATTCATGCGCTTATATTTTTTATGGCGGCATGCGAACTTATAGAAATTTTCCGTTTGCTGGGACTCTGCGCGAATTCGAGGCGCGAGGGTGGAAATTAATTATTTTCATAGTGTTCGGGGGGCGGTGATCCGAATTTTATTTTTTTATAAGTTAGTATGGTTAATGAGGAAACTATTCATGCGCTTATATTTTTTATGGCGGCATGCGAACTTATAGAAATTTTCCGTTTGCTGGGACTCTGCGCGAATTCGAGGCGCGAGGGTGGAAATTAATTATTTTCATAGTGTTCGGGGGGCGGTGATCCGAATTTTATTTTTATATAAGTTAGTATGGTTAATGAGGAAACTATTTATATGCTCATATTTTTTATGGCGGTATGCGAACTTTGAAAATAGTTACATGTTATTAGATGTGTGCCAAATAATTATGGGGTTGAAAATTAGGGGTGGCGTTGTGACAACTGATTAATATGATGGTGCTTTAGTTGCCATTTGGGGTTTTTTAATTTTTCTAAAGAGAATTTAGAGGAAATAACTCATATTAAAATCTATTGCTGAAATCTATTGCTAACTTCACACCCGTCATTCTTTCTTAGAGAAAATTTAAACTCCAACCGGTATTTACAACTTTTGCGCGAGCAAATTATTCCGGCATTAATTCAGTTATTTCCAAACGAGCTAAATCCCGAACTATTGTCAGATGGTATTTGGTATCAGCAAGATGGAGCTCCGCCTCATTACGGAATTAACGTGCGTCAATATCTAAATGAAATATTTCCACAGAGATGGGTAGGTCGAAGAGGACATATTGAATGGCCACCACGATCACCTGATTTAAGTTCTCTGGACTACTTTCTTTGGGGCCATTTAAAATCTGTGGTCTACAAGTCCAAACCTCAGTCGTTAGAAGAGTTGGAAGATAGAATTAATATGGCTGTGCAAAAAATACCTCTGCAGACTATTCAAAACTCTTTAAAAGCCTTCGTTGATCGTTTAGGCTATTGTCAGGCTACTGAAGGCCACCATTTTGAACATTTATTATGATTTTTTTTTCTTAATATTAAATGCTCAATATTTTGTAATAAAAATTTCATTTTCCATTATTTTATTTAATATTTAGAAAACCACAAGTCGCACACCCACCAAACCCTATATCATTGTAATTTTTGGAAAAGCATCTATTCGAAAATGTAAAAATATACAGGGTGATCCATTTAAAAAAATAGCTGATGACGTCATACCTCGAAAAATAGAGCAGCTGTTGAAAATTGAAGTATGTCACTGAATATAATAAATAAACCAATAAACATTTCTTTTAAAAGTAATAAGAAATCAATAGATGTTTAGCCAGAAATCAGGTGTTCCGACACATATGCCCAACCCTGTATATTTAATACCATAAATGAACATATAATCGTTTAAAATACTTTAATTAGCAATCTATGAATCGCTTACCAAAAATCATCCGTGCCATGGAATTAGAAACAATTCAAAAAATTGTTGCATACCATACGGTAATAAAATTACTCAAGAAGATCGCAATCCTATTTTGGAAATGGTAATAATAAATGTGTCCTAATTCATTAATATTACGTTTACTTACAAAACATATTTCATGTAAATCAAAATGCGAAGTAACAACTGAATTAAATTTGCCGCCAACGCAAGTACGGAGAATTTGAAATAAATTCTATTGTAAACAATATAAAATTCATTTGGGCCATACACTTACACCTGGTGACAATTTAAGAAGCATTTTGTAATTGGTTGCCACAAGTGCAATAAAAATGATATTTTTTAAAAAAACATTATTTGAACAGATTAATGCAAATTCACGAAGAGTGGCGTATTTCATCGCAATAATGAACATTATCCAGGAAATCCAAGACAAGTCCGAAGTGGTAGGCCGTTTTGGAATAAATGTTTGGGAATTTATAACGGAAATTTAATTGGCCCGATTTGAACGTCTTCAATTTTTTTCTTTTTCACGTTTTGTAAATATTTTAGACCAGCCAATGTATTTCCGTTTGAATTAGAAATATGTTACATATCTTGCTTTTCTAAATTATCGAACGACATTTTTATTCATAAAGAATTATAATGTTTAACAAAGAGTTATTGGGATTCATAATTGTTTTAAATTTCATGGCACGCATGATTATTAGTAAGTGCCATATAAATTGTCAATAAAAGTGTTTTAAATGATTATTTGTTCATTTATGAAATTAAATATATGTTGTGTTATGTTGTTGTCATCACAAAAAATTGAGAATTCAGATGTGATAAAAAATAAATATGGCGGCCATAAGAAATAAGAAAGTTGGTGATGGTTCAAAAGAAACGAAACATGTTACGAAGAAAAATCTTATGCCAACTATAGATAATAAAAAAGTGCCATAAGAACATCTTTTCCGATTTTAAATATCACCTCAAATAACGAAGATATAAAGAAAAAAACAAAATTGTTTTTTTTTAGTTTTTTAACATAACTGAAAAATAAAATATTTTAATTAATTTTTTCAACGGATTATTAATCAGCATAAAATTCTGCAAAAGTGCCGAATTTAAACATACCATCTATCTCTTCTAATAAGCGAGATCACCATGGTGAGCCTCGAATTTGAAACACCCTGTATATCACTCGCAGGAGCATCGTTGATTTCCTCAGTGATTTTTTCTTAAAAATATTCAAGTTAAGTGGTAAAGGGTTGGAAACTTTACTTTTTAAGTAGCCCCGTAGGAAAAAATAATTTTTGTGATATGGAAGTGGCTCCATCTTGTTGAAAAAATGTGTTGCGGTTGTAACCAATCACGTTTTACATTTCTGCAGCCAGAATAGTCCGGATCATATGGCAATATCGTTCAGTATAAACGGTCTAAACGCGGCCGTCCTTAAAAAAGTATGGGCCGATAATTCCTTGACTTGATATGGCAGCCCAAAACGAGTGCAATGGTTTTTGATGAAGTTCCATAGGATTATCAGAAGCCCAGTAGCTGCAATTTTGCTTATATGTGGCCGTAGATGTGAACATTGGAATGTTATTGAAACTCCTAAATCGACTTTGCATTGTCCTACCGAATTCTACTACTAATCGCTACTAAAGTACCTATATTTAGCTCGTAGTAGTCAAAATAAAAAAGGAAATCTTTCTGAGACACCCTTCGCTTAAAATGAATTGCTTAAAATAACTAAAAACAAAAAATAAACACCGGCTAACATTTTTGTTAAATTGTTAAGGTGCGTATCCACCGGCGCTCGCGAACAGCTCGCGACCTCCCAATAACCTATTCTCCCAATGTTGTCGGGCTGTGTGCGAACAGCTCGCGTAACATTAACGGATTGTACCCTGTTCGTCTCGAGTTCGCCAAAAGTCCCGCCAGTTGTCGGTAACTTTAAAGGGTATGTTCGCCGAACCTGTCAGGTATAGACGGTGAAACTGTTCGCCTCAATTTTAAAACGAAAAACTATGGTGTGGACGGATGATAACGTACTGACGCTTATAGAAACCTAAAAAGAAGTATTGTGGAACGTCAAAATAACTGACTATAGGAATAAAGTAAAGAAGAGTGACGTGTGGGAAAGTTTGTCAAAATAACTGGATTGTTGTCGCGAAGAAGTTGAACGAAAAATGAAAACTCTTTTGGCTCAATTTCGACGCGAACGACAAAAGGCAGAGAAAATAATAAAATCTGGGATGGACAGGGATGAAATACACCGTAGGACATGGTTTGGGTTCAAATTTGATCCGTTATATCAACACAAGACATGTCTATTTGATACCGATAAAACTGGAACACTGAACGAACTTCTTGGCGAACAACGTTCAACGAAAATTAATTTCATCTAGACACGTTCGTGTAACTGCTCGCGTACTGAACGCGGGGTGATCGAGATCGAGAATCGCGAACAGGTCTTGTAGCTACTTACGAACTGTTCACAATAAGTTCGCCGGTGGATATGCACCTTTATAAGAGCAGCTAGCGTCAAATCGCGTACATTTTCGTGTTTATCCATAAATTGTGAACGCTATGATTTTAACGTACAAGTTTAAGGATGTTTCTTAAAATTGTACTACTGGTAAGTTTTTCAGCAAGAAGAACCTTTGTAGAAAGAGAACAAGAAAGATTCTTCATCGCAGAAATAAGAAATGTTGTTTTCACGCGCTGTTGTCTGTAAGGTGATTGTGATTAAGATCTTTACAAATCAAATAAATAGTTGGTGGTATCAACAAAGTATTCTTAAGCATTAATTATTAATCCCCATCAACAACAAACTACAGACCTGTTTCGGACTATGTCCGTCATCAGTATAGGGATTAGAATTAGTATGAGTGATATGACCCAGAGCACTGCAGGAGCGGATTTTTTAAAGCCCGGCCCGATTCTGAAAATTTTAAATCCGGCCCCCCGGCCCAGCCCGATAAAAAGAAAATTTGCTACTGGCCCGGCTCAACCCCGAAAAAGATTGAATTTAATAAATAAAATTACTGGATCCATGTACGCTTTAAAATTCTTAGACTACATTGATTTCGTGTTAATAAAAAGAACCCATTTTTTCAATTCAATTCAATTCAAAAATTTGTAACTCTCTTTTAGGCTAATGATTTTTTAATGCCAAACGGCGGACAATGATTTTTTTTGTTAAAAAAATGTTTATACGGTTTTTTGACAGTTCGCATATGTTCAATATACTTCCAGAAAGGCACTGCAAAAGTAAAATTAAAAATTTGTAGCGCCCTTTTTAGACTGTTTTTTAAGTGCCAGATGAGCTGCACTATATTCAAAAATATACAGTGCGCGCCCAAAGTATGGAATATATTCAGTAAAACCGAAATAAAATATTTTTGGAAAAAATCCTCGATTTTCTTTTATAAAAATACACATTTTTGCATAAAAGTCAATTTGTTTTTGAGTAATGACGTCATCCATTTGTTTTTAAATGGCAACCTTCTATTTGTGTTCTTGATTTTAAGAGATCTTTACATTGTCGAACTGAAACATAAAAATGTTGCCATCTTACATGAGAAATTTTTCTAGTAAATGAGAATTGAAGGCGACAACCCGATTTTTAGAGTTTTTGCAAAATGACCTTGTTCTCGCGCTTGTAGCAATTGTTCCAATCAACAATCAACAATACGGCGGATCCCCGAACTAGGCGCGTTTTTTGTACATATCCATTTTCAGGTCACTAGAGACGCTTCCAATAATTTTTGAAAAAAAAATATTGATGTGGCCATCATGTAACAGGTACAAAAGGTGATTTGGTATTTTTTTTTTATTTTAAAACAAAACAAAAATTATAAAATGCTCCAGGAAAGACCCACTTCCTCATATAAAAATTTCGGCGCTACTCTATTGATTCTTCAGAATAATTTCCAGAAGAATTGTATATACAACCCAAGGTATAATGCCTAGAGATTTAAATGCAGATTTTGGCTCATCTTTGAAAATTGATTTGACTTTAATGATCTATTCAGAAAAAAGCGGCCCTACTCCATTGATTCTTCATAATAATTTGCTTAAAATCTGTATATGCAACCATATTTGCACAAGACTTAAATGTGGATTACAAATATATTTTTTATTTTTATATGATTTGTATCTATGCATTTTATACTTATTTTGTTTATAATTATTTTAAAATCTCGATCATATTGCATGCTAATGTAAAATGGAATTTTCAAATGATATTGTTATTTATGTTTTTAATACCATTTGTGTATATGTAAATAATAATTCTCGCTACATTTACTCATTTTTATTTTATGTAATTTTGTAAAAGGATATTTTATGTCAATAAAACTATATCCTTATTATTAATAAGGTCTTTCGGCCCTAGTCTTATGAGTTTTCAGTGTAATTCGCATAAAATCTCTATTTGCAACCCAATTTACACAAAATATAATGCCTAGACCTTTAAATGCGGATTTTGGCTTATTTTTTAATGTTTATTTTATTCAAATAATATTTTTATAAAAAAAAAACGATTGATTTTTCAGAATCATTTGCTTAAAATCTCTGAATGCTACCCAATTGGCACAAGGTGTAACATTTATGTGCGGATTTTGGCTCATTTTTGAATTTTTATTTTACTCAACGATATTTTCATGAAACAATAAAATGATGATGTGGCCATTATGTTACTTTCTCCAACTTAATAGTATCATAGTTATTTATATTAACACGTTCATCGTTTATTCTTAATTTAAATCATATTTTCAATGTACATCGAGCTTTTTGTAGAATCGGAAGAAACACGTTTAAAACGTTAAAATTATGAAAGATGAAAATATTCAGTTTACTCAAAAACCAAAGAGATTTTGAAAAAAACTTATGCTTTGTAAGTTGTTCATTTTGGCATTCTCTACAATTATTTTTAACATAAATTTACTGTAACTATTATCGTTTCATAATTATAAACCAAAAGTGAAAAAAATAATAAATTTAAAAAATAAAATAAATATATTTTCAAACAAAAGATGTTCATTTCCTTGTTGTCTTCAATACTTACTTGAATATTTTTGTAATATGTTCCATATTTGAAAAATTATTGGAAAAAAACAAAAAACTGTTATGATAAACACTAGGGATGGGCGATATTTCACGTATCTGTGATTTCACTGGTATTAAAATATCACAGGTCGTTTCTGTTACTAATTTCACTGCTACTTAAAATCACTGCTACTTAAAATCACTGCTATTTCAAATCACTGCTATTTCAAATCACTGCTACTTAAAATCACTGCTACCTAAAATCACTGCTACTTAAAATCACTGCTACTTAAAATCCCTGCTATTTAAACTGTGACAAACCGTGACTGCTACTTAAACTGTTACTTAAAACATAATTGTAAGAAGACAGTATGAGGTGGCATTTCTAAATGTTATTTAATATTCATTACTTTATTGTCCCATTTGTGCAGGATATTGTATTTAAATTTTGAATAAATTTTTAATAAAAAAGAAAAATATTTTTAAAATGCCATAGTATACCATTTAAAATGAAATAAATTACAACTTATTTATTTATTTATTTATTTATTTATTTAGAAACGGGAAACCCCTATTACAATAAAGATTTATGTACCAACAATAATTAAGATTTTATAAAAACGAGAAAATTATCTAGTATGGTATGGAATTGAACCACAAACTCGCTGTGATCGAAAGTGATGAGTCCGTCGTCTTAATAAACCCAAAATAACTCAAAACTCATTTTAATTTACGATTCAGAGCAATTATCTAAACATACATTTTAAAATAATACCACGAAACTAATTTTGAAATTGCAAACTTCATGAACTGAAAAAAATAAATAAAAACAACGAAAATCTCCAAATGCTTCTTATTCAGGTGCTCAAAAAATTAAAACGAAAATCTTCAAAAATCCATATCTCTATTGAAAATTGTTGAATTTTTAATCCCCAAATTGATTTTAAATAAGCGATACGATGTTTTCATTCAGATGATCACAAAATTAAAACTTAAATTTTCAAAAATCCTTATCTCTATTAAAAACTGTGAAATTTACAAAAACCAAATTTATATTAAATAAGCAATACCACCATTGAGGATTTTTTTTAATGATTTTTTTCTACGCGTTTTATATTATTTTCTGCGATGTTTTCACTCTCCAAAAATCTCCAAATGCTGCTTATTCACGTAAACAATTTAAAACAAAAATCTTCAAAAATCCATATCTCTATTAGAAATTGTTGAATTTACAAAAACCAAATTGTTTTTGAATTAGTGATACTTCGGCCATTGAGGATAATTTTTTATGAAATTTTGTCTCACGTTTTATATTTTTTTCTGCGATGTTTTCATTCAAGTGCTCAAAAAATTAAAACGAAAATCTTCAAAAATCCATATCTCTATTGAAAATTGTTGAATTTATAAAAACAAAATTGATTTTGAATTAGCGATACTTTGGCCATTGAGGATGATTTCTTATGGAATTTTGCCTGCTTGTTTTATATTTTTTCTGCTATGTTTTTATTCAAGTGTTAAAAAATTAAAACGAAAATCTTCAAAAGGACATTTGAAGATTTTCTGTATTGAAAATTGTTGAATTTACAAAAACCAAGTTTATTTCGAATAAGCGGTACTTCGGCCATTGAGGATAATTTTTTATGGAATTTTGCCTGCACGTTTTATATTTTTCTCTGCGATGTTTTTGCTCAAAAACTTAAAACAAAAATTTTCAAAAATCCATATTCATATTAAAAATTGTTGAATTTTCAAGCCCCAAATTGATTTTAAATAACCGATACTTCGACCGCTGAGGATAATTTCCTATGGAATTTTGTCTGCGCGGTTTATTTTTTTCTGCGATGTTTTCATTCAGGTGCTCAAAAAATTAAAACTAAAATTTTCAAAAATCCATATTTTCATTAAAAATTGTTGAATTTACAAAAACCAAATTGATTTCGAATAAGCGATTCTTTTACCATTGGGGATATTTTTAAAGGAATTTTTTCTACGCGTTTTATATTTTTTCTGCGATGCTTTCATTCAAGTGCTCAAAAAATTAAAACGAAAATGTTCAAAAATCCATATCTCCGTTGGTTAATGATTTTATATCAAAATAATCCTTCGAGAACAGAGGAAAACATTTGCCACATACCTAAAACTTTCCAACTTTTCAAATTTACTGAACAAACATTCTGTTGTAAAATTCTAAAAAATCTCCAAATACTTCTCGAATTTTGAACTGAATCAAGGATAGTCGTATGTTTATTTGGTATAGCAGATAATGTAACCAAAATATTACCTATTTACGTGACCTGGTGAACAAATATTAGCAGAATCATATCAAAAAAATTTTTGCGAAACCATTAACAATTTCAGAAAGTGTTACGACGTTTACTAACCGTGATCACAGTCACAGTTTAAAATCACTGATATTAGAAAGTAGCAATCACAGGTATCAACGTGATTCAAAAGTAGCAGTTTTACCCATCTCTAGTAAACACCCACTTCCGGCGTACAAAATTTTACAAAAAGCTTTTCAGTTCTTCGGATTGTCAAATACGACTTATGTTTAAAGTTTCATGTTAATTGTTGTATTAGTTTTTGAGCTACAGCGCGCACAGACACTCACAAAAACAGACACATTTTTTTTTCCAGAAAATATTGAAATGGCATCTAAGGACCCCAAAACGGATATTTCCGTAAAAAATTTTTTGGAAAAAGGTTCACGATCACAATACTTTCTCGTACTTCGTAACGGAGAAAGTAAAAATGGATCTACTCAATTGATTTTTCAGAGTAATTTACATAAAGTCTGTGTATGCAACCCAATTTACACAATATATAATGCATAGACATTTAAATGAGGATTATTTTTCATAGTAATTTGCAAAAAAAAACTGTATATGCAACCTAATTTGCACAGGATAAAATACCTAGATATTTAGATGCGAATTTTGGCTCATTTTTAAGTATTTATTTTACTCTAATGATCTTTTCAGGAAAAAGGCCTTGCTTTATTGATTTTTCGGAATGATTTGCATATCTTCAGTATATGCAACTCAATTTGCACAGGATAAAATTCCCACATTCAAATTCGGTTTTTGGATCATATTTCATATCATTAATTTGACTAACATAATTTTAATGGAAAACACGGCCCTGTTCTATTGATTTTTCAGCGTAATTTGCATAAAATCTGTAAATTCAATCCAATTTACAAGAAACATAATGCCTAGAGATTCAAACCAGGATTTTAGCTGATTTTTGAATATTTATTTTACTCTATGATTTTTTAATAAAAAAGAAAACGGATGTACTCTATTGATTTTTCATATTAATTTGCATAAAATGTGAATACAACCCAATTTACACAAGATATAATGCAGATTTTGGCTCTATTTCAACATCTATTTTACTCTAATGATCTTTTCACGAGAAAACGGCCTCACTCTATTGATCTTAAGAGTAATTTGCATAAAACGTGTATATGCAATCCAAGTAGAATATATTCTTACTAAAACAATATTGTATTATATGGAAGGTCAAGATTATTTTTGTTTGGAAAAAAGCGCAGGGACAAGGTCATTTTGCAAAAACTCTAAATATCAAGTTCTCACTTGAATTGCCATTCACTCGAAAAATTTCTCATGTAAGATGGCAACATGTTTATACTTCCAGTTCGACAATGAAAATCAAAAGCAAAAATAGGGGGTTGCCATTTAAAAAACAAAATAAATAACGTCAATGCTCAAAAACAAATGACGACTGAAAATCGACTTTCATGCAAAAATGTGTATTTTTATTTATAAAAAAATTCCTGTTCGAGGATTTTTTTCAAAAATATTTTATTTCGGTTTTACGGAATATATTCCATACCTTAGGCGCGCACTGTATTTACCAAAGTTTTCACTGTTTAAAAATATGCAAGTACATTCGTTAAATATACGTCCAGAAAGGCACTGTATAAATAAAATTATCATTTTGTGGTGTAGTTTATGGTGGACGCGCCGGGATACCCGTGGCTGGAAATTCATGTCTAAATACTCTTCCAGGTACCGAAATTGGTGGCTGTAAAACGTTTAATCCGCCAAAGTATTTTTAATTACAATCCCGACTTCAAGACGTACCAATTGTGATACAAAATAAAAGTTTTGCAATAAATCAAATATTTCTTCATCAATAAGGCTACTTCAGTTCGGAGTTTTACACGAGCTCCAATATTTATTACACTTGGATGATAATAACAGAACTTTATGGATTGTATACGAAAGAACGTCAGATTAAATATACATCCAGTTATCGACTATTTGAATTACAGACTTATACAAAATACGATTCCGAGAATATAACTGAGTTTAACTATTATTTCTATTTTATGTGCGAGCGTTGAATATATCAAACTTCGAATCAAAGCCGTACTTTACTTATAAACTAATACCCGAGGAAAACTTTCCGATACGGAAAAAATCGATTGCCCCGATAAGAGTTGTTCACCCTCGAACTTTAATAATGCATGTACTAATTACCAAACAAATTCAGCCCCTTAAATCCTCCCTACGCCCCGCTATTTATCGACCGATTTCGACGCTTTCTAATATTTTAATATTTACAATGGCAGCTAGACGGCTAGTCGATAGCCTTTTTTAAAATAAAATTAATGCTGTATGTATACAGGGTGTTTTTAAATTGATGCAAACGATTTTGAAGGGTGATTTTTCCGGAAACGTTTCAGTTCGGGTTATCCACTGTGCATGCTTGGATACGCTTCATGGAGTGGCTGCTCCGCGTTTCTTATCGGTTGGAGATAATAGAATGGCAGGTACAGGGAAAGGTCAAGAAGGATGTTATAAGTAAGCAGGAGAAGACGATACAGGAAAAAATTAAGGCAGAAGTAGGTCTTCTCGTGGATGAACCAAGGCAGGGTGGAAGCGGAACCAAAGCCCGGCCAATTTTTCAATCCCCTACTGATAGATAATTTAGACCGGGCCGGGCCGGGCCGGGCTTGGTTGAATTGAATTTCATGAAAGTTTCGGAAGTAATGAGTAAGTAAATTGAAAAAAAAACATAAAATCAATGTATTCTAACTATGGGTCTGGTGATTTTATTTATTTAATTAAATCTTTTTGTTAGGAATATAAATTATTATTCAAACAATGTCACGGGGGAGGGGGCACGGCGCGGGGTGAAGAACCCGCCCAAGTTGACCTCCAGCTAGCTCTTGGAGTCGGGTCGCTATAAGAACAGCACAAGAAACACGGGATGGGGCAGAGGCAGAAAAGTTCTGATAGGCGCGATAACGATCGCTATTATTTACACACGGAAAAATTTACAAAAAATTTTGTAAGTTTGACAGGGTGTGTGCTCTTCCAAGAACAATTTGGGTTAGAGCCGATTTCGTCACGTACGCTGGGGGCGGATCAACAGTCCATTGAGTTGGCACTGGCAGTTGCACATTTCCACTAATAGTTCTGCGTAATGTCCTAACGACGTCCTCGGTAAATCGGCGCACAGCGGGTAGAGGCTCATCTTTATTGTGTTGTTACTGGCAGCTGCACTTCTTCGAAAATTATCTCGCTTAGAAATTTCAATAATGCGGAATTTATGTTGAAAAGGAGCAATGGTTACCTCATAAAATGCGAATTAAGATAATTACGCATTTGTTAAGACGGGTTGATAAACTAAGCGCCGATAACAAATCCAAGACGCATAAATTCAAACTATTAATATGAACAGCATTATAGCGTATACATATTACTTATGGTAAAAAAATATAAGCAAGACATTGAGAGGATCAAAAACAATAGTGATTAGGAAGTATTTTAAGCGATCCGCAGACGGTTGCTGACGTGGTAATTTTTTTTTTCAAGTAATAAAAACAACCAAATTTAAATACTGACACGTACATATGCAACCCCAATGTTACGTGTTGTAACTTATCGAAGGACCAGTTGTTAATTAACAACAAAAGTGATTCGTAAAAAAAATATGTTTAACGGAAACAACTGTATATTCTAAACACCCAAAGTTGTACAATTATTTACAATGATTGTCGCGCTAGGTCGATGTTTTCTTGCTCAAGTGTTGAGCTCTTCTGCCTTTCTATTCCTGTTCCTCCCGTTCTCTCGCGGGTTGTAGGAGGGGGCTGCTACGTCGTTTTTGTAGCAGATGTGTCTGGCTACCTGCTGTAGGTTTCTCCGGGGATGGTCGGACGCGTACTTTTTACGATCGTTCTATAACTGATTTGCATTCTTGTGCCATTGTAAGAAATGCAAATTTGTTTGGGATTCGGGTTGCGACGAACCAGGTAAAGTCGCAACACCCAAATTAACCGGCTTATCTATAGTTTTCTTTTGTTGTAGACGTTCGTTGTGGTTTTAACCCTTTCAGCCCTGGATTTTTAAATTTGAAAAAAAAAATTGTTAATTATTATTGATGGGGAGCTTCTTTAGACCATAAAGACCAAATTTGAACTCATTTGATTAATTAGTATAGGAATTAATTAGTGAGCCTTTGTTCAAGTGACATCTAGTGATAAACAGCAAAAATATGGATTGTCATAGTAAGTGGAGACATGTAAATGTTGCGGTGGCAATTGTCACCACCAGGGCCGAAAGGGTTAAAAGCATGAAGAATCATAAAAATAATAAATATTAAAAAAATATTATTTGATATGGTTATTTAACATGTTTTTAATTTTTTTTTAAATCCTATAATCTAAATTGAAAATGTTGAAATTCAGTTCACAACACATCTTTCTTCATCGGACCGGGCCGGATCGGGCTTAAAATTTTCACAGTCGGGCCGGGCCGGGCATCGAGAATTTAATACATACAAGCGCGAGTATTCTGCAGGTTCTTTCATGTGGGCTGGATATAGACATAAATGAATTCCAAAAGTGGACCAAGCATACCTACGAATTATATATTAACCTTTATCCGTAGTACTATATGCCGGCTTCGGTACAGGAAATTCTGATGCATGGTCAAAAAATATAAGCAAGACATCTATAATTTCTTCAGCCCTATTACCAATTGGCTAAATTTCCGAAGAGGCGTAGGAAGCCCGCCACAAACATTAAACAATACACTTCAGAACCCTAGCTTTCAACATGGAGACAACCAAAAGCTCAGAGTAACAAAAAAAAATGGTGATGTGGCCATCATGTTACTTTCTCCGACTTGATGGTATCATTTATATTTACGCTATCATGGTTTATTTTCAATTTAAATCATATTTTAAATGTACATCGAGCGTTGCGTAAACTCGGATGAAACTGACGTTTAAAACGTCAAAATTATGAAAGATGGAAAAATTATACTTCAAATTCAAAAACTCGGTTTACTCAAAAACTAACGAGATTTCGAAAAAAACTTATTCTTTAGAAGTTGTTCATTTTGGTATTCTCTACAATTATTATTCACACAAATTTGCTGTAACTATTATCGTTTCATAATTATAAACCAAAAATTGAAAAAAAAATAATAATTTTTTTTCTCGAATAGCAATGATTTTATGAAAAATATTTTCAAGCAAAAGTTGTTCATTTCTTTGTTGTCTTCAATATTAGTTTAAATATTTTTGTGATATTTTTCATATTTAAGAAAATATTGGCAAAAAACAAAAAACAGTTCAGGTAAACACCCACTTCCGGTGTACAAAATTTTACCAAAAGCTTTTCAGTTCTTCAGATTATCAAATAAGACGTATGTTGAAAGTTTCATATCAATTGCTCTATTAGTTTTGGAGATACAGCGCACACAGACAGACACACACACACACACACACACACACACACACACACACACAGACAGACACACACACAGACAGACACACACACAGACACAAAAAATTTTTTTCCAGAAATTGTTGAAATGGCATCTAGGGACCCCAAAACGGATATTTCCGTAAAAAAAATTTTTGGAAAAAAAATCACGATCACAATACTTTCTCGTACTTCGTAACGCAGAAAGTAAAAATGGTGATGTGGCCATCATATTACTTTCTCCGACTTGATGGTATCATTTACATTTACGGTTTCATGGTTTATTTTCAATTGAAATCATATTTTAAATGTACATCGAGCGTTTTGTAGACTCGCATGAAACTGACGTTTAAAACGTCAAAATTATGAAATATGGAAAAATTATTCTTTAAATTCAAAAACTCAGTTTACTCAAAAACTAAAGGGATTTCGAAAAAAACTTATTCTTTATAAGTTATTCATTTTGGCATTCTCTATAATTATTATTAACATAAATTTGCTGTAACTATTATCGTTTCATAATTATAAACCAAAAATGAAAATACATTTTTTTCTCGAATAACAATGATTTTATAAAAAATGTTTTCAAACAAAATAAGCTCATTTCTTTGTTGTCTTCAATATTTGTTTTAATGTTTTTGTGATATTTTTACTTTCTCCGTTACGAAGTACGAGAAAGTATTGTGATCGTGATTTTTTTTTCAAAAATTTTTTTTACGGAAATATCCGTTTTGGGGTCCCTAGATGCCATTTCAACAATTTCTGGAAAAAAAAATTTTGTGTCTGTGTGTGTGTGTGTGTGTGTGTGTGTATGTCTGTGTGTGTGTGTGTCTGTCTGTGTGCGCTGTATCTCAAAAACTAATAAAGCAATTGATATGAAACTTTATACATCCATCTTATTTGATAATCTGAAGAACTGAAAAGCTTTTGGTAAAATTTCGTACACCGGAAGTGGGCGTTTACCTTAACTGTTTTTTTGTTTTTTGGCAATATTTTCTTAAATATGAAAAATATCACAAAAACATTTAAACAAACATTGAAGACAACAAAGAAATGCACATCTTTTGCTTGAAAACATTTTTCATAAAATCATTTTTATTCGAGAAAAAAAATTATTATTATTTTTTTAATTGTTAGTTTATAATTATAAAACGATAATAGTTACAGCAAATTTATATGAATAATAATTCTAGAGAATGCCAAAATGAACAACTTATAAAGAATAAGTTTTCTTCGAAATCTCGTTAGTTTTTGAGTAAACCGAGTTTTTGAATTTGAAGTATAATTTGTAGGGTATTTTTTACATCTTTCATAATTTTGACGTTTTAAACGTCAGTTTCATCCGCGTTTACGAAATGCTCGATGTACATTTAAAATATGATTTCAATTGAAAATAAACAATGAAAACGTAAATATAAATGGCTATGATAGCATCAAGTCGGAGAAAGTAACATGATGGCCACATCACCATTTTTTATATTTAAGAAAGTATTGGCAAAAAACAAAAAACAGTTCAGGTAAACACCCACTTCCGATGTACAAAATTTTACCAAAAGCTTTTCAGTTCTTCGGATTATCAAATAAGACGTATGTTCAAAGTTTCAAATCAATTGCTCTATTAGTTTTTGAGATACAGCGCGCACAGACAGACACACACACACACAGACACACACACACACACACACAGACACACAGACACACACACACACACACACACACACACACAGACACACACACACACACACACACACACACACACACACACACAGACACAAAAATTTTTTTTACAGAAATTGTTGAAATGGCATCTAGGGACCCCAAAACGGATATTTCCGTAAAAAAAATTTTTGAAAAAAAAATCACGATCACAATACTGTCTCGTACTTCGTAACGGAGAAAGTAAAAATTATTCTGTAAAGTATTAAGTCTTTTGAAAGTTCCTGTGGAGTGTAGGAGATAAAGATACTGATATTGATTCATATCATATTGTATCTACAGTAGGATTTTACAATCTGTTATTTTTATATTTATGTTACATGCAAGCTAAAATACTGTTTTATATAGAACTTTATCGCTTTATTTTTAATTAAAACAATTTTTTGTTCATAAAAATTATTCTTTAAGGCCGGAATGAGGCTGCACATTGTTTGCAAATTTTCTTCCGTAGCCTCCTCGCTGAATATCCACGAGCCGCAGCTGAGTGTTTGTGATAAAGTGCGTGTCTGTATGTCTGTATGTATGTGCGCGCTGTATCTCAGAAACTAATACAGCAATTGACATGAAACTTTAGACATAAGTCTTATTTAATAATCCGAAGAACTGTAAAGCTTTTGGTAAAATTCCATACGCCGAAAGTGGGTGTTTACCTTAACCGTATTTTTCCAATAATTTTTTAAATATGGAAAATATTACGAAAACATTCAAATAAATACTGAAGACAACTAAGAAATAAACATCTTTGGTTTAATTTTTTTTATAAAATCTGTTATTCGAGAAAAAATTTATTAATTTTTTTTCGTTTCGGTTTATAATTATGAAACTATAATAGTTAGAGCAAATTTATGTTAATAATAATAGTAGAGAATGCCAAAATGAACAACTTGTAAATAATAAGTTTTTTTCGAAATCCCTTAGTTTTTGAGTAAACTGAGTTTTTGAATTTGAAGTATAATTTTTCCATCTTTCATAATTTTGACGTTTTAAACGTCAGTTTCATCGGAGTCTACACAACGCTCGATGTCCATTTAAAATATGATTTAAATTGAAAATAAAAGAAAGTAACATGATGACCACATCACCATTTTTTCTCTACATAACAGTCTGTCTGTGCGCACTGTATCTCAAAAACTAATACAGAAATGACCATGAAACTTTGAACATAAGTGTTATTTCAGAGTCCGAAGAACTGGAATTTCCGAATATTTACCTTAACAGTTTTTTGTTCTTTTTGGGACTTCAGGACAATGTTTTCAGAACTTTTTTCAGGTCTTCTTTACGGACTTTTTTACTTTCTCCGTTACGAAGTACGAGAAAGTATTGTGATCGTGATTTTTTTTCAAAATTTTCTTTTACGGAAATATCCGTTTTGGGGTCCCTAGATGCCATTTCAACAATTTCTGGAATTTTTTTTTTGTGTCTGTGTGTGTGTGTGTGTGTGTGTCTGTGTGTGTGTGTGTGTGTCTGTCTGTGTGCGCTGTATCTCAAAAACTAATAAAGCAATGGATATGAAACTTTCAACATACGTCTTATTTGATAATCTGAAGAACTGAAAAGCTTTTGGTAAAATTTCGTACACCGGAAGTGGGCGTTTACCTTAACTGTTTTTTGTTTTTTGCCAATATTTTCTTAAATATGAAAAATATCATAAAATATTTAAACAAACATTGAAGACAACAAAGAAATACACATCTTTTGCTTAAAAATATTTTTCATAAAATCATTGCTATTCGAGAAAACAAATTATTTTTTTTCTTCAATTTTTGGTTTATAATTATGAAACGATAATAGTGACAGCAAATTTGTGAGAATAATAATTGTAGAGAATACCAAAATGAACAACTTCTAAAGAATAAGTTTTTTTTCTAAATCTCGTTAGTTTTTTAGTAAACCGAGTTTTTGAATTTGAAGTATAATTTTTCCGTTTCATAATTTTGACGTTTTAAACGTCAGTTTCATCTAAGAACGCAACGCTCGATGTACATTTAAAATATGATTTCAATAAACCATGAAAACGTAAATATAAATGGTTATGATACCATCAAGTCGGAGAAAGTAACATGATGGCCACATCACCATTTTTTTCTTCGAGGATTCTTTTTCAGGACGTTTTAAGAATTTTTTTTAAGACTATTTTTAGGATTTTTTTCTTCCAGGAACTTTATTTTCAGGTTTTCTTTTCAAAATTTTATCAACATTTTTTTAAGGAATTTTTCGGGACTCTTAAGAACCCTTTGTTCAGGATTAAATTTTCTTCATAACATTTTTTTAGAATTTTTCTTTTCATGACCTTTTTTGCACCTTTTTAAGGTCTTTTTCAGATATTTTTAGCATTTTTTTACTTTCTCCGTTACGAAGTACGAGAAAGTATTGTGATCGTGATTTTTTTTTCAAAAATTTTTTTTGCGGAAATATCCGTTTTGGGGTCCCTAGATGCCATTTCAACAATTTCTGGAAATTTTTTTTTTGTGTCTGTGTGTGTGTGTGTGTGTGTGTGTGTCTGTGTGTGTGTGTGTGTGTGTGTGTGTCTGTCTGTGCGCGCTGTATCTCAAAAACTAATAGAGCAATTGATATGAAACTTTCAACATCCATCTTATTTGATAATCTGAAGAACTGAAAAGCTTTTGGTAAAATTTCGTACACCGGAAGTGGGTGTTTACCTTAACTGTTTTTTGTTTTTTGCCAATATTTTCTTAAATATGAAAAATATCACAAAAATATTTAAACAAACATGGAAGACATCAAAGAAATGCACATCTTTTGCTTGAAAATATTTTTCATAAAATCATTGCTATTCGAGAAAAAAATTATTATTAATTTTTCAATTTTTGGTTTATAATTATGAAACGATAATAGTTACAGCAAATTTAAGTGCATATTAATTGTAGAGAATGCCAAAATGAACAACTTCTAAAGAATAAGTTTTTTTCGAAATCTCGTTAGTTTTTGAGTAAACCGAGTTTTTGAATTTGAAGTATAATTTTTCCATGTTTAATCATTTTGACGTTTTAAACGTCAGTTTCATCCGAGTTTGCGCAACGCTCGATTTACATTGAAAATATAATTTAAATAGAAAATAAACCATGAAAACGTAAATATAAATGATTCCATCAAGTCGGAGAAAGTAACATGATGGCCACATCACCATTTTAAGACTATTTTCAAAACTTTTTATTTCAGGATTTTTGTTAAGGATTTATTTTAGGCCTTTTTGCAGGACTCTTTTCAAGACTCTTTGGGATTTCTTTTTCACAAAAATTTCTTCCTGATCTTTTTAAGGACCATTTTAAGGACTTTTTACAATGCTTTTTTCAGATTTTTTTTTTTTATTTTGTTATTTTCAGAGCAATTTTTCAAGACTGTTTTTACAGGACAATTTTTTGAGATATTTCATCAGGACTCTTTGTCTGAGCTTTCTTCAGGGCTTATTTCAGGACTTTTAAAGACTCTTGTTCGGGACATTTATTTTTGGTGTTTTGTATGAAGACTATTTTTCAGGACTTTTTTTTTTCACGGCTTTTGTCAATACTCTTTCTCGCGACTTTATTTCCAGGACGGTTCTTTCAGGACAATTTTTGCGGGACTTTTTCGAAGAAGAAGTTTACAATCTTGTTCAGGACATCTTTTCCGGATTCTTTTCAAAATTTTCTTCATTGCTTTTTTCAGAATTATTTTTTTGGGAATTTTTTTCTTTCGTTACAGGACTTTTTTCAGTACTATATTTCAGGACTTTTTTCAGTACTATATTTCAGGACTTTTTTCAGTACTATATCTCAGGACATTTTTGAAAGTAACAATTTTTTTCAGGACAATTTCTCCAGAACTTTTTCAGGTCTCTACAGGTTTTTTTTAGAAATGTTTTTTAGGATTTTGTACGATGTTATTTTCATAAGTTTTTTCAAGACATTTTTTTAGGATATTTTATTAGGATTCTCTTTCGGGGCTTTTTTCAGGACTTATTTAAGGACTTTCCTTCGGGACTTTTTTGGGACTCTTTTTCGGACTTCTTTTGGGATTTTTTAAGGATATTTATTTCTGGTGTTTTATATGAAGACTTAATTTTTCAGGATTCTTTTTACAGTACTTTTTCAGGACTTTTTCTCGACTCTTTTTCACAACTTTTTAACAGTACTCTTTTTCAAGGCTTTATTTTCAAAACTGTTTCTCCAGGATTTTTTCTCAGGAACTTTTTGTGTAGAACTCTTTTTTCAGGACTTTCTTTAAGGACTTTGTTTCTGGTCTTTTTGAAGGACCTGTTTTTCAAGACTTTTTTTGTCAGGACTCTTTTTTCAGGACTTTTTCTCAGGACTTTTTCTCAGGACTTTTTTCAAGACTTGTTCAGGACTTTTATTAGGTTTTTTTATGACTTTTTAATTAGTACTATTTTTAGAAATCTTATTCAGGACTTCCTTGTTCAGGGCTTTTATTAGTTTTTTTAGGACTTGTTAATCAGAACTATTTTTAAAAATCTTTGCCAGTACTTTTTTAACATTTTTTTTTAGTTTTTCAGTAAACTTACGGTAAAGATTTAAAAAATTATTTATCATTTTTAGATTTTATGATTTTTACGTTTCAAACATCATGTGAAACTCTCGATTTAAAATATGATTTAAATTGAAAATAATATAAATGAATCTATAAATATAAATAACTATTATACCATCAAATAATCGGAGAAAGTAACATGATGGCCACATCACCATTTTTACTTTCTCCGTTACGAAGTACGAGAAAGTATTGTGATCGTGATTTTTTTACGGAAATATCCGTTTTGGGGTCCCTAGATGCCATTTCAACAATTTCTGGAAAAAAAATTGTGTCTGTGTGTGTGTGTGTGTGTGTGTGTGTGTGTGTGTGTGTGTGTGTCTGTCTGTGTGCGCTGTATCTCAAAAACTAATAAAGCAATTGATATGAAACTTTGAACATCCGTCTTATTTGATAATCTGAAGAACTGAAAAGCTTTTGGTAAAATTTCGTTCACTGGAAGTGGGTGTTTACCTTAACCGTTTTTTGTTTTTTGCCAATATTTTCTTCAATATTAAAAATATCACAAAACTATTTAAACAAACATTGAAGACAACAAAGAAATGAACATCTTTTGCTTGAAAACATTTTTCATAAAATCATTTTTATTCGAGAAAAAAAATTATTATTATTTTTTTATTTCTGGTTTATAATTATGAAACGCTAATAGTTACAGCAAATGTATGTTAATAACAATTGTAGAGAATGCTAAAATAAACAACTTATAAAGAATAAGTTTTTTTTCAAAATCCCTTTAGTTTGTGAGTAAACTGAGTTTTTGAATTTGAAGTATAATTTTTCCATCGATCATGATTTTGACGTTTTAAACGTCAGTTTCATCCGAGTTTACGCAACGCTCGATGTACATTTAAAATATGATTTTGTTGTAATTGAAGGATCACGTCATGTGAACTAGCTGTTGTGGTTGATGATTCTCGTTGGTCCAACAATTCAACACTTGTAGATCAGTCGTTATCGACTTGATACAATATAATTTAACTTCAAGAAGAGAGGCAGGTCGACGAATAAGGTGATTACTTTATTTTTGGTAGGAATTACAAAAATGAGTGTGTTTTCTGTATTCCAGCAAAATTCTTCTTTTTTTTATTAATTGTTTTTCTCGCCTCCCTGGTAACCGCATTTTTCCGGGCTACCCGTGATCCTCGTTTCCATTTCTCCGTTCCATGACCCAGGCGGTCACCACACCACTCCCCGTCTAAAAGAGGCTACGGAAGGAAACAGAACAAGAGAAAGATACGTGTTTGCGAGAAATAAAAGGTTTTGTAGAAGATTTTTTAGATTTTAAAATTGAACGTGGAAAAACAGAAAGGTTGGTGGTGTTTTGTGTGTTTTTAACTGAAGTGGCCGAAATAGTGGAAAAATATCCAGGTTTCAGTCGGTCAATGGAAACGTTGTCTTGTTTACCGTCAATTTCAATTGTGTAAAATTTTGAATTTCGACTTAAAATTTTGAATGGGCCGTCGTAGCATGGATGTGTAATGTTTTTTACGCAATCCCGACGGACGAAAACATGCGTGCAAGTGTTTAAGTCGGCAGGAACGTAATTCCTGCGAACGGATGGCCGCGCCGCTGCAGGACCAAGTGTCTGCATATTGTCCCTCAGGTCGTCGAGAAATTTTGAACCAGAAGGAATTTTTTTACGCGCGGAATTTGGAAATATGAAATCGCCCGGCAAGCGTAATGTCTTGCCGTAGACGAACTCTGCAGTCGTTGCCAAAAGAGATGATTTGAAGACTGTCCGGAGCCCTAGGAGAATTAAAGGGAGTTGGGTTACCCAGTTCTTAGGATCGTTGCTCATTCGGATTGAGTCTTTTATTTGGCGATTGAGCCGCTCTACCAGGCCGTTACATTGCGGATGGTAGGCGGTTGTGGATTTGTGTTGTATACCGAAAGTCCTGCAGAATTCCTTCCAAGTGTTGGACTGGAACTGTCGACCTCGGTCAGTAATGACCGTAGATGGAGTTCCAAAACGTGCAATCCAACCACTCAGAAATGCTCGTGCAACGGAATCCGCAGTAATTTCGGTAAGAGGAATTACTTCTGGCCAACGCGTAAAGCGATCAATGCAGACCAGAAGGTATCGGAAATTGTCACAAATAGGCAAAGGGCCGATTATGTCGATGTGGATGTCGGTGAATCGGTCATCCGGGTCTGGAAATTTCACAATGGGTGACACAGTGTGGCGATGAATTTTGTTCTTCTGGCACTTCAAACAGGACTTGACGAAAAGTGCAATGTCATGGTTCATCCGCGGCCACACGTACCGTGCTGCTACGAGACGTCTCATTGCACGAGTACCCGGATGTGTAAGTTCGTGAAGCGAACAAAGAACTTCCTGTCGCATTGCAGGAGGAACATAGGGTCGTCGTGCAGCTAGAGACGTGTCTACGTAGATGGACGTGTTGGAGCCGGCCGGAATGAACTGTTCCAGTTTGAGTGCTGTAGTGCCACTACCCAGAAGGGATTTGAGTTCCACATCTTCAGATTGTAATTTTGCCAGTTGGTTGAGGTCTAAAGCATTAATTTCGACTCGCGACAGTGTGTCAGCCACATTGTTGTCCTTTCCAGGGATGTGCCTGATGTCAGTGGTGAATTGTCCGATGTAGTTCAAATGTCTGTGCTCTCGTCCTGAAAAACGATCTGAGTGAGAACAGATAGCAGATATCAAAGGTTTATGGTCTGTAAAGACAGTAAATTCTCTACCTTCGAGATAATATTTGAACTTTTTAATTGCCAAATATACGGCTAACAATTCACGGCCGAACGTGCTGTATTTGCGTTCTGTCGGAGTGAAAGATTTTGAAAAGAAATATAGCGGTTGTTGAACGCCAAATTTATCCTTCTGCTGCAAAACCGCACCAGCAGAGGAGGAGCTTGCGTCTACCATTATGCTTAATTCCGCAACAGGATCTGGAAGCGCGAGCATGGCAGAGTTGGCCAAGGCGGCCTTAGCTGCCGAAAACGCGTGCAATGCAGATTGATTCCAGATCACTGGTTTGTTGCGTGGAGTTGTTGCAGCAAGTTGATTTAGCGGTGACAATATGCTCGAGCATGATTTTACGAAACGGTGATAAAAATTAATCATGCCGAGGAAACGTTGAAGTGCTTTTAGGTCAGCGGGTTGAGGGAAAGACAAGATGGCATCCACCTTGCACTGCAGAGGTTTTATCCCTTCACCACTAATGCTGTGTCCTAAGAAGCTCAATTTAGGTTGGCCGAAAACGCATTTTTCAGGGTTAATTTTAATACCAAATGATGTCAACCGCTCAAAAATTTGGAAAAGGTGACGATCATGTTCGCGTTCGTCTTTGCTGAAGACGAGTATGTCGTCAATGTACGCGAAACAAAATGGTAGTCCGCGTAAAACCGAATCCATAAACCTTTGAAAGGTTTGAGCGGCGTTTCTTAGGCCAAAACTCATCCTGGTGTATTCGAATAGTCCGAAAGGTGTTGTGATTGCCGTTTTCGGTATATCAGGAGGATGAATTGGAATTTGGTGGTATGCCTTGACCAAATCGATTTTAGAAAATAACGTGCAACCACAACAGTTATTTGCGAAATCGTGAAGAAGAGGCAAGGGATACCGGTCTGGAGTCGTTACCCTGTTTAAGCCACGGTAATCTCCGCAGGGACGCCAAGTACCGTCTGGTTTTGTAACCAAGTGCAATGGCGCAGCCCAGGGACTTGCCGAAGGCCGTAGGAAACCGAGTTTGATGAGTTTGTCAAACTCGTTCCTAGCCGCCTGGTACTTTTGTGGTGGCAACCTGCGGGGCTTAGCAAAAACAGGGGGACCCGTGGTCGTGATGTGATGCACAACATCATGCTTCACGGGTTCTGTAAGGTCAAATGGGGTTGTTAGGCCAGGAAATTGCTGAAGTAATTTTGAATAAGGTGAATTTTGAATCAGCAATGAATTTAGTTCTGATGGGCCGAAAGCATTTCTCAATAATTTATTATGGGCAATATCAACAGTGATGTTGAAATGCCTGAGAAAGTCGGCGCCCAGAATGGAATGGTTCACTTGTGCAAGAACAAAGTGCCATGTAAAATTTACATCCAGGCCGATATTAATGTTTAATTTTGTTTGACCGAACGTGGGTATTGAATTCCCATTCACCGTTGTTAAGAAAAATTTAGCGCGGTGATGAGTGTTGGCATAATTTTGATCTACCGCCAAAATGCTAATTTGGGCACCCGTGTCAATTAAAAATTTGATACCTGAATTTGTGTCGCGAACAAAGTATAGCTGACCTGGAGCGCTAGCAGGACAATAGGCCGACATTAGCCCTGCAGCTGCCCGTTTCCCCACTCGCACGGAGGTACACATTTGGTGGCTTTACCCGTGAACTTACGGTGGTACCAGCAATACCTGTTTTCCGGTTGTCGGTTGGCTGACTTAGACCGACTTCTGCTGCGTGTTTGGCGTGAAACAGATATTTCAAGTTGTGCTACTTTGGTAGCCAAAGTGGCAACTTGTTGTTGCAGCAGCAGAATTTGTCGGTCGACCGGAATTGCTGGTACCGCTGTCGGAGTGGAAGATACTGTGCAGATGTTATGAGCGCCTGATATCTCTAGAATTTGATCTGCCATGTCGGCGAGCGTAGCCAGGTGAGTCGTGTTTGCGGAAATCAAGATGCGCTGCACATCTGTTGGGAGGCGGCTAACAAAAATTTCTCGTAAGAGGCCGTCGTCAATGGCAGTATCTCCCAAAAGATGCTGCAACCTCCTAAGCAACTGGGATGGTGTTTGATTACCCAACGTTTCCTTAGAAAGGAGTTGCTGCATCCTTTTTTTGTCTGAGATAGAGGTACGTCTGATAATTTCCGTCTTAAGTGTTTCATACGGAAGAATTTCCGGGGGATTCACTAACATTTCACGGACGTCCAAAGCTACTTCGGCTGGGAGTGCCGAGACCACATCGTGGAATTTGCGCAACGAGTTGGTAATGCGGTTATTCCGAAAGGTGGATTCTACTTGAATAAACCATATCGTGGGGTCAAATTTTGAATAGACCGGAAGTTTATAATTAAATGTATTGACGGTCGTTTCCATCTGATCCTCCATGGATTTGTGTGAAAATGTGCGTGTATGTGTGAGAGAATATAGGATAGAGGAAAAGTGAGGGAAACGGAGAAATGGTTAGCAATCACCTGGAGCACGGAACAGAAAAACGGGTTGAGGACGTCGGTGGGCGGAGGCTGGACGTGGGACGGTCGACGTCGGGTGTGTGGTTCCAACGGCGTCGGTTGTACAGCGTCAAACGTCAAAAATGACAGTGGGGCTCCGCGCGGCGTTTTTCGTGGAGTTTGGAAGGTGTCGCTCAGTGGCTCTCGGGCGTCTTCTGTCGGGGTCACCAGATGTTGTAATTGAAGGATCACGTCATGTGAACTAGCTGTTGTGGTTGATGATTCTCGTTGGTCCAACAATTCAACACTTGTAGATCAGTCGTTATCGACTTGATACAATATAATTTAACTTCAAGAAGAGAGGCAGGTCGACGAATAAGGTGATTACTTTATTTTTGGTAGGAATTACAAAAATGAGTGTGTTTTCTGTATTCCAGCAAAATTCTTCTTTTTTTTATTAATTGTTTTTCTCGCCTCCCTGGTAACCGCATTTTTCCGGGCTACCCGTGATCCTCGTTTCCATTTCTCCGTTCCATGACCCAGGCGGTCACCACAATTTCAATTGAAAATAAACCATGAAAGCGTAAATATAAATGACTACCATCAAGTCGGAGAAAGTAACATGATGGCCACATCACCATTTTTTCATTTTTGGTTTATAATTAAAAAGCGATAATAGTTACAGCAAATTTATAATAATAATAATTGTAGAGAATACCAAAATGAACAACTTACAAAGAATAAGTATTTTTCGAAATCTCGTTAGTTTTTGAGTAAACTGAGTTTTTGAATTTAAAGTATAATTTTTCCATCTTTCGTAATTTTGACGTTTTACAAAACGCTCGATGTACATTTAAAATATGATTTAAATTGAAAATAAACCATAAAAGCGTAAAATACGTATAAATGATACCATCAAGTCGGAGAAAGTAACATGATGGCCACATCACCATTTTTTATTAAATGAGAATCCATTGACTGCTGTTAATTTACGTTACGTCGCTACGGTAACTGTTACTCGATAACGTTATTGTAACATGATTGATAACTTGTTGACACCAGAATTGGATGTTTTGGACTTGGTAAACGTGTGGTTTTCATAAATCGGCACAACTTAGCGCACTGCCTATGTTACAAAGGAATTACTCAGAAATCTGTTTCCACAATGAATTATCTCAAGAAATGGTGATGTTGATTGGACTCCATGGTCACCTTATTTAACAGAGCAGAACTTTTTTTGTGGTTTTGTGGAGTTATGTTTATGTCAACAAACCTGAAATACTGAGCAACTTAAACAAAATATTCGTGACGAAATTAATGAAATATCGGTTTAAATGTGTGAAAATCATTTCGAAAACATTTACTTTAACGAAATGACAGCGATATATTGTGCCATTTTGATATCCGTAATTGTTGTTTCAATTCTATGGCATGTCATTATTTTTATAAAATCACATTACTTTTTCTTAATTATTTCAACTTAGAGAAACGTAAAGTGTTAAGTGTGATCATTAATAACTACGAAAACTGGCATTTAATAATATTCATCAAAATATGAATATCCACATGTGTAGCCGCCATTTTGTTTAGAAAATTTTTTACTTTAGATTTGTAATTTTCGAGCTCGAAAACCCCCATATACTAATTTTTATTAACTTTTTATATTATTTCCATATATGTTGTCGCCGTATTGGATCCGCCATTTTGTTTATAGTAATTTTGAATTTGGACTTGTAATCAGCGACCTCAAGAATACCTATATACCAATTTCTGCTCGAATCCAATTACATTTGGGATTTTGGCCAGCTTTCCGGAGTGGCTGGACCACTGTGCCTTGTAATAACATTTTACTGTTACAAACATCGTCAAAAAGTGCCATTTTATTAACAGTTATCTGCCAAATTTCATTCATCCAGATTCTTCCTTAGTGAATATATGAAATAAAAACAATTTTTCTGCCTTAACTCTAGAGGGCTAGAGGAAGGGGTTTTGAACAAAAAATTATATGAAAGATCTCCCTTAATTTTTACTGAAAAATCACCCTTTAATCCTTCACATCAATTTAGAAACGTATAGTGTGTCTAAAAGTATGGAATATGCTATACAGCTAATTTTATTTTTGCAATAAACAAAAGCGCAAAGAATAACATGTTTTTAAATGGCAAGGTACGTCTATTATACTCATATTCTCTTTTCAACCACATAAAACTTGAATACCTTTACATAAAAAAAAAATGCTTAAGAAAAACAAGAAAATGTCTAGGAAATGTATTTTATTGTGCATTAAATTGTTATATCAAATGAAACTAAACTTACAGCAATGTTTAAACTGTAAACCATTCATAACTTGACAGTGGTAAATTCTGTTTTTAAAACCATTAATCGCTTTTGCAGTCACTTTTGAAGTTATAGCTCTATTTACGTGTGTAATATAATAAAAATTTTATATTACAATACCTAAAATAGTGTGATTGTTCACTTAAAAGAACAAAAAATAATGCGCTTCCGTTGACCCCGCAGGCGTGTATGCTACTGTACATATTTCAAAATATAGTAAATTAAAAATACCTTTTGTCACCTCTAAGTAAAAAAATTTTTGTCCCCTCTAAGCCTTTTTAGCACAAAAAATAATTTCCCGACATTTTGACCACACTGTATGTATCGATATATCAAATTAACATCGTAATTTATTATCACCCTTATCATTAGGGTAGTGCATCCTCATTAACCATCCCCTGTTTATAAAGTCCACTAATTATTTCCATTAATTAGTCGATTAGTACGCTCCCAGCTCCCCATTAAAATCTGCGAAATTAAATAATTAAATTTAAGAAGGGTGCGATCTCCTTTTTTCTCCGAAGTATAATAAAATCCGTATTTTTGCGATAATTAAAAGCTACTGGCTGGGATCGGTTTAATGGGAACGAAGTTCCCTCTCAGTTGATTTTTTTAATTATAATTTATTAGAGCGGTATTTCCTGACCGTATTTTTTCCAGCGGTGTAAACGTCACGGACAAAAATTCTGGAGGGGTCGCGTTTTATTTACGGCCGCCACGTATTATTCATTGGATTAATTGGTTCATTAAAGTTGCGGCAGCGTTCTAAAAGTACGCATTTTTATATACAGATGGGTTTTTCAAATACAATTAGTCCTTACAAAATCCAAGAGATGGCGCTGAATGCTGTCAAATTTTGAGTCGTATCCATCCCGTGGTTTTATTTTTACAGTCGATACAAGCAAACTACATTTGTTATTTTCGAACAATGGAAAGATAACGAATTTCGTGCAATAATTAAACAAGTATACACAGTGGGCCAAAAAAACGGTACAAATAATAAATATTCATATTTTCAATAATAATTAACGCATAAATATGTATTGCTTTGAAAAACTAAATATCTCCCGTCTTTACAGCGCCTTCATTAAGCTACGCGCACCCTTGTTGGAATCGGACGGACGGCACGCATCGGGTAAAATTGCTTAACACAGTTGTAAACGAGTCAACGCACATTTATCCGTTCCATCCCGTACCGATAAATGTGCGTTGACTCGTTTACAACTGTGTTAAGCAATTTTACCCGATGCGTGCCTCCCAATTCCGACAAGTATGCGCGTAGCTTTAATGTGAAATATCCTCGATAAGAAAACTTTAAAAAAATCCAATTATTTATTTTTGTCATCTACAAAGTGTAAATATTTTGTTTTTCAAAGCAATATTTAATGCGTGAATTATTATTGAAAATATGAATATTTAAAATTTGTACCGTTTTTTTTTGGCTCACTTTGTATACAAGACAAAACGCCGTTGAAGTTCATGGTGCATCAGCATCAACCTTTAAGGGGAGGTGACAAAAAATATAAAAAAAGACATATGAAGGAACGGTTTAGGATTACGGTTGCCGATGTTTTTAACTTCAATTTTTTTTGTTACAAAAAAAACAAAATGGTGTCCGTTATTTACGGGTATTTTATGGCATGTTGAAAGAATATGGTCCGACTGCGCCTAAAAACCGATCTAAAATCAAAAATAGACTACATCATCGAAAACTATATTAAATTTGTGGGGCCTTATCCGTAAGCAAAGTGAAATAACTTTAAATTTGGCGATACAGTGCACACTTGAACTTTGAGTTTTTTTTTTTCAATTTTTTTTTACGGAAATATCCGTTTTGGGGTCCCTAGATGCCATTTCGACAATTTCTGGAAAAAAAAATGGTGTCTATGCCTGTGTGTGTATGTATGTGTGTGCGCGCTGTATCTCAAAAACTAATACAACAATTAACATGAAACTTTGATAATCCAAAGAACTGAAAAGCTTTTGGTAAAATTTCGTACACCGGAAGTGGGTGTTTACCTTAACTGTTTTTTGTTTTTTGCCAATATTTTCTTAAATATGAAAAATATCACAAAAACATTTAAACAAATATTGAAGACAACAAAGAAATGAGCTTATTTTGTTTGAAAACATTTTTCATAAAATCATTATTATTCGAGAAAAAAAAATTATTATTTTTTTTCATTTTTGCTTTATTGTATTGTATTTGTATTTATTGTTTATTCCTCGTATTTACATTACATCAAATTGTATAAAAAAAAAAATCAACTAAAATTCTGATCATACGTGGAAAAGGCAGAGTTCATTGCGTTGATGATCTTCCACTCGTACCTGTAGTTACCTTCATGGTGTACTTTATATTTGATATAATATAATTATTATAATTATGATACGATAATAGTTACAGCAAATTTATGTCACTAATAATTGTAGAGAATGCCAAAATGAACAACTTATAAACAATACGTTTTTTCGAAATCTCTTTAGTTTTTGAGTGTAAACTGAGTTTTTGAATTTGAAGTATAATTTTTCCATCTTTTATAATTTTGACATTTTAAACGTCAGTTTCATCCGAGTTTACACAACGGTCGATGTACATTTAAAATATGATTTAAATTGAAAATCAACCATGAAAGCATAAATATAAATGGCTATGATACCATTAAGTCGGAGAAAGTAACATGATGGCCACATCACCAATTTTTCTCTACATAACAGTCTATCTGTGCGCGCTGTATCTCAAAAACTAATACAGAAATGACCGTAAAACTTTGAACATAAGTGTTATTTGAGAATCTGAAAAACTGAAAAGCTTTTGGAAAAATTTCGTATTCCCGAATATATTTCTTAACAGTTTTTTGTTGTTTTAGACTTTTTGTGACTTCAGGATAATGTTTTCATTATGAACTTTTTTTAGGTCTTTTGAAGGACATTATTAAAAGACCTTTCTTCGAGGATTCTTTTTCAGGACTTTTTAAGAAATATTTTTTCTTTCAGGACCTTTATTTTTATCATTTCTTTTCAATTTTTTTTTTCAGGAATTTTTTCTCGGGACGTTTTCGGGACTCTAAAGAACCCGTTGTTGAGGATTTTTTTCTGAACAAATTTTTCCGAATGTTCTTAATGGCATTTTTTAGAATTTTTTTTCCATGACCTTTTTAAGAACTTTTTCAGATATTTTTTGCATTTTTTTTGAGACTATTTTCAAAACTTTTTATTTCAGGAATCTTGTTAAGGACTTATTTTAGGCCTTTTTGCAGGACTTTTTTCGGGACTCTTTTTGGGATTTCTTCATATTTTTTTAAGGACTCTTTACAATGCCTTTTTTCCAAAAAAAAAAAAATTTGTTAAAGATGTTATTTTCGGGGCAATTTTTCGACAATTCTTTTATGAGATTTCATCAGGACTCTTTTTCTGAACTTTCTTCAGGACTTTCTTGCAGGACTTTCTAGGACTCTTTTCCGGGACATTTATTTCTGGTATTTTGTATAAAGACTATTATTCAGGACTTTTTTTCACGGCTTTTATCAGGACTCTTTTTTCAGGATTTTATCTCCAGGAGTTATTTCGAGAGTTTTTTTAAGAACCTCTTGTTCAGGACTTCTTTACAGGATTATTTTAAGAATTTTCTTGGATACATTGTTTCAGAATTATATTTTTGGGATTTTTTTTTCAAAAAAGTCTTGTAAAGAAGGACTTTTTTCAGTACTATATTTCAGGACATTTTTTATAGGATTAATTTTCAGGACTTCTTGTTCGGGACTTTTTTCAAGACTCTTTTTGTGATTTTTTTCAGGACAATTTCTTCAGAACTTTTTCAGGTGTTTTTAATTTTCTCAAAAATGTTTTTTTAGCTTTTTTTTACAATGTTAATTACTTTTGACTTGTACTCTGTACTCTGCTGAAATAAATTATTTACTTACTTACTACATAACTCTTTTTCAAGACTGTTATTACATTTTTCCAGGATATTTTATCAGGACTCTTTTTCGGGACTTTCTTCAGGACTGGTCTCAGTACTTATTTTAGGACTTTCCTTAGGACTTCTGTCAGGACATTTATTTCTGGTTTTTTATATGAAGACTTAATTTTTCAGGACTCTTTTTGCAGTACTTTTTTTTCAGGATTTTTCACGACTCTTTTTCCCAACTTTTTAACAGGATTATTTTTTTCAAGACTTAATGTCCTAAACTGTTTCTCCAGGACTTTTTATCAGAACTCTTTTTCGCGACTTTCTTTCAGGACTTTATTTCTGGTCTTTTTGAAGGACCTGTTCTTCAAGGCATTTTTTTGTCAAGACTCTTTTTTCGGGACTTTTATCAAGACTTTCTTGTTCAGGACTTTTCAATCAGGACCATTTTTAGAAATCTTTTTCAAGACTTTCTTGATTAGGACTTTTATTTGTTTTAGGACTTTTTAATCAGAACTATTTTTAGAAATCTTTTCTAGGGCTTTTTTACCATTATTTTTAGTTTTTCAGTACACTTGCGGTAGAGATTATTAGAATTTGAAACATAATTTGCCATTTTTACCTTTCATCATTTTGACGTTGCAATCATTTGATCATGTGAAACGCTCGATTTAAAATATGATTTAAATTGAAAATAAACCATGAATCTATAAATATATATAACTATTATACCAAATCGGAGAAAGTAACATGATGGACACATCATCATTTTTTTTTATAAATTATAGGTACACTACCAGGAACAGTGTTTCCTTTAAGAGGATGAAAGTTAGAATTTAATATGTTTAATCGTCTTCATTTTATCTTGCACTCAATTTGGAAAAATCATGTTTCGAGAAAAACGCATTTAAAGTTTTGGTAACACATTTATATGAACAATTGTTATTGTTAAAATTGCGCACTCAAAATGTGTTTAATTACATTTGTTGGGGTCACTGAACACTAATCTGAAGTTAGATTTCCCAAATTCAAAATGGCGGTCCACCGAAAATGATGGATTGGCCAATTTCAAACAAAATTTGGAAATACGGGTTTTCACGGTCGCTGAACACTAATCTAAAGTAAGATTTGCAAAATTCAAAATGGCGGATTCAGTATGGCGGAACAAAAATGATGTATCGATCAAGCACGAATTTTCCGGACAACCAATAGATTGTTTCACAAGTCAGAACGGGTTCCGGAATGGCGTTTATAGATGTGACCTTGGTGTAAGCGAGCATGTTGATGGATTGTATCATCGAAGATATGAGGGCAGTATTCCTGATAACCGCCTTCGTCGTCCTCTCCTGTTGGTACGTGTGGTACCAGACTTGGCAGAAGTCTAGGGCTTTTTTGGCGATGCGAAAGCGTCTTTTGCTGTGAATTGGGCATTGACGTACTTGATTTTGTTTACTTCCATCAATTCGAAAATGGCGAGTCAGTTGGTGTCGGCTGCTACAGCCGGTGGACTCTTGTAGGGAGGTGTTGCCGGTGCGGTATCTTTATTATATTGGTAGCTGCCGTAGTGGGTGCAACAGGAACGATTTTAGGTAGACGTGAGATTGGTTAGGGTCAAATCACTCTATGGCTTTCAGGCCATCGCACAGTGGTTCAGAATTGGAAAAAGCTAGCCAAAAGTCGAAAAATGAAAGTCAATATTTTGAGTTTAGTACAATATGGTCGTGTCCAGAGGGCTCCACGGGTTGCCACAATGGAAGAATATGATTGTATCTACTACAAAATGCCTCGTAATCCGCGTTCAAACTTGTTACTTTGTCAGATACGTGGGAGACGTTCGGACGAGGTGAAAGTTTGGCGTCGGTTTTTCACTATAAATAATAATCTTAATGTGCTGGGATTTTTTTTTCTTGTTATTATGGATCTTCCTGAAGGTAAATTAATGGTTATTACATTTAATATGTATACATTTACTAGAAGTTTGTACGGAGAAAGTAAAATACAAAAAATGACAGGCAGATAGACTCAAAGGCAGATACCCACACAGACTTTTTTTAACAACAATTGTCGGAATCGACGAAATGGATATTTCCGCAAAAAAAATGTTTGGAAATTCTTTTCGATCGCCATACTTTGTCGCAGTTTGCACGGAGAAAGTAAAAAATAAATATTACCGACATGCAGACACACAGACACGCATTTTTTACAAAAATTGTCGTAATCTTCAAAATGGAAATTTTCGCAAAAAAAATATTTGGAATTTTTTTTACGATCACAATATTTTCCCTTAGTTTGTAAGAAGAAAGTAAAAATAAATATGACAGACAGACACAAAGGCAGACACTAAGACACATTCTTTTCACAAAAATTGTCGGAATCAACGACATGGCCATTTCCGCAAAAAAAAAAATTCGAAATTATTTACGAACACAATACTTTCCCGTGGTTTGTACGAAGAAAGTAGAAAGTAAATATGACAGACAGACGCACATAAAGGCAAACACACATATTTTCTACAAAAATTGTCTGAATCGACGAAATAGATATTTCCACAAAAAAAAATATTTGGAAATTTGTTACGATCACAATATTTTCCTTTAGTTTGTAAGAAGAAAATATAAAATAGATATGACAGACAGACACAAAGGCGGACACAGACACTTTTTTCACAAAAATTGTCGGAATCAACGAAACGTCTGTTCCGCAAAAAAAATGGAAATTTTTTACCATCACAATATTTTCCGATAGTTTGTGCGGAGAAAGTAGAAACTAAATATGACAGACAGATAAATATAAAGGCAGACACATATTTTTTTACAAAAATTGTCAGAATTGAAGAAATTGATATTTCCGCAAAAAAAATATTTGGAATTTGTTTACAATCACAACACTTTCCCGGAGTTTGTACGGAGAAAGTAAAAAATAAATATGACAGACAGACAGACATAAAGGCAGGCACACATTTTTTTACGAAAATTGTCGGAATCGACGAAATGGATATTTCCGTAAAAATAATTTTTTTGGAATTTTTTTACGATCACAATAGTTTCCCATCAATTTGTACACACCCTGTATAGTATAAGTTATGGTTTTGGCCCGAGGGTGGAGAGTGCCACTGACTCGAAGCCTAAGGCCAAAAACCATTTTATTAATTAATCCTTGGTGATTATTTGGTACATTATTTTTTTATTATCATTAAGTTTTAATTTATAAAAAATTCAAATTACAATTTGTACGAGAGAGTAGAAATAATCGTAATTTACATGACACGTTTATTCTGTACGTAACCATGGTAATAGGTCTAAATAAGAATGGAAGTTTTTCACTAATTTTGAAAATAATCATTCAATTGTTGTTAAAGTTGCGAATTTCTTCAGTGTGGCCAAATAAATGTAAAAACAATTGTGACCAACTTAACATTTTCAAAATTTACTCGAAATTTATACCGTTTGATGTTATAAAAAAGATCTACACACCCTGACTAAATTATAAAATAATCACCGGAGAGCTGGGATCATTGTTATTTTAAAACATTGGATTTCTCCAGTGCAGATAATCCGCCATTTTGAATTCTTCAATTTTGACATCAAATTCATAATCTGCGATTAGTACCCATTTATGTCAAAGTTTATCTAGATTTAGACTTTTGGCCAGCTTTTTCGAATTCTGAACCACTGTGCGTCGTTATGGTCGTGTTAAGGGTGGCGGCCTTATTCTTCGTCGTCTTCAGTGCTGATGTTGTGGCCATGATCGGTTGTCGTGTCCATCGTTAAATATACGGGTGGAAGGTGTCAAGGTACGTGATGCCGCGTAATGTTTCCTTGCTGCAGTGTTCTTATTTGGAGGAAGTAGTCTGCATTTCGACAAACTGGATGAGTCATCTTGGACTGCATTAGTCGGAAATTAGGCGTAGTCGATTGGTGCGGGGTCCATGATGTCGGTTGGCGTTCGGTCTATGTCTGTCGAGGGAGGCAAATGGGCAAGCAAAGTGGATTCGTTTGTAGCAGGTCGTTTCGGTGCATCTGTTCCTCTAGATGTCTCGATCGGAACTAGTCCAAAGAGATTTTTTTTATAAAGAATTGAGAGTTTTCGAAAAACGCAACCCAAATAGGGAGCAGTATCGGATTCACCGGATAACACAGGGGGCTGACTCTAGGAAGTTTGTCTTGCTCGTCCTTCTTGTGGGCCAAGTCTCGACGCCTAGGAGGTTATCTAGTTGGAAGTGGCCTTAACGAACTGCGGGATATACAAGGTGCGGCAAAACAGACAGTGCAGTTTTGAAGGTCTATTAAAAAAAAAACGGCGCAACTTAAAGAAATGGGGTTTATTTTATCTTAATCGGTACATCATGCCGTTTTATGCATTAAGTCCTGAAGATGCCATCAGAAAGATGATGACCCCCAGCAGCGATACATTGATGAAGGCAATTTCTGAAATTTTCGGCCGCATTTTGGCACATTTCGATGGGTATAGCGGCGATTTCCTCCCGAATTCGATCCCTGAGTTCTTCCAAGGAGCGAGGTCGATGCCTAAAAACTTTGTCCTTTAAGTAACCCCATAGGAAGAAGTCGCAAATGTTCAGATCAGGGGAGCGTGCGGGCCACTCCACATCACCTCTCAGAGAAACGAGGCGCCCAGGGAACACCTGTCGCAGTTTCGTCATTGAAACTCGAGCAGTATGGGCCGTAGCTTCGTCCTATTGAAACCAGATGTCTCCCAGACCTGCTTCCTCCATCAGTTCTTCCAATCGAGGTTACAAAAAAAAAATCCAACATGAAAGCATAACGTTGAGAAATCGCTCACCACGCGGTGACTTTTGGGAAGTGAAGTGGTCTCTCGTGAAGTTGCCTTGGGTTATTTACAGCCCAGTATCGAAAATGTTGTTTATTCACCCCTCCACAGTGGGCCTCGTCACTACTGAAAAAAGTTGACCTCGCATCGATCCGGTTCAAGATTTCTTGGGAGCGATTCATGTGGTTTTCATAATCAGGGGGCATTAACTTTTTAAAAATCATCATCTTGTAGGGGTGGAATGAGTCTTCGTGCAATATCCGTCTTAGAGAGCGGTGAACAATGGCCAATGCAGTTGCATGCTTCCGGGCAGAGCGTGTAGGTAACCGTTCGATAGCTTCTCTTACTTTCGCTACATTTTCGGGTGTTCTTGCCGTTTTGGGTCTTCCTAAACCCTTACGTCTTTGTGTAGAACCAGTTTCTTCTAATGTACGCGATTAAATTACGGTGAGGGACGGGATCACGACGCGCAAGATTGAAATGCAGCCGGAAGGCCCGCTAGGTGGTGACGGCAGAACGGCCATTTTCAAGAAACATGCGGACGACGAAGGCCCGATGTTCTCCAGACCAAACCATGGTAACGACTAAAAACGTTCAAAGTTGCTGTCGGTGTTGTTCTGGTAATGAAGGCCGGACATCCTCTAAAGTTAGCCGGGTGGGCACCTTTGCAATTAATGCAGGTGGCGGCTGTTTAAGCTGGTCGGGCGCAGTTCTTGGCTACATGAGATCCAGAGCATTTTGCATATTTCTGGGGTATTCTGCAGAATCTTTACGTATGACCTCTTTGTTGGCAGCGGTGACATTCTGCGGCGGCTGGCTTGTTGTGCTTCGGCTTAACGCTTAAGATACCTCAGATGGGATTTCATTTCGAGGATCTTGTTGCTGATGGGACCTCTACGCAGCTAAACATACATCATTTTATATATCCGCCCCTAGCTCGTCATGGGGGCAACGGAAATGCTGCGCCTCGTCCGCCTCATGTATTTTCATCTGCTCGATGTTAGTCAATAGCACGGCCTTCAAGTATTTCTCCTCCTGGACTTAGTACGTGAAGTACTTGATATGCTTCAAGTCTGTGGGAGAGGCGGTTTGGCCCCAAGAGTCCATCAGCAGTGTACTTGGCGTGGAGATACTTTACGCCCTTATCCACCAGCAGTTTGCTCACTCATGACTAGTAAGCCTCCTTCTGGAGGAAAATGGGTGGTGTCCGTAAGGCCGGGAAGGTGGAGTTGGCCATTTGAAGTGCAGGTGGGAAAGACGCTGGTGCTGCGGTGGTGATCGGCAGTGAGTTGGTAGTTGTCGAAGTGGAGGTAAAAAGTGGCGCTTTGGCGGGCGTCACGACAACTGGCGTCTTCTCGCTGGAATAATTTGAAATTACTCTGTACATTTAAAAAAAAAAGGACCTTTATTGGCATAAAATACATATTCTCCTCTCCTTTTCCCACCCCAACCTCGCCAGTGTCTTCACCCCGGTTCCGTCCTCTCTCATCCATTCGTTCACTCTTTTCCCCCCTCCTACCCATTCCTCACACACACCCTCGCACTCCTCTGCCAAATGTCTCCAAGTATCCCTCCCCCATTCACACAATACACATCTCCCATACTCTATACCCATCCATACTTTCCTCCCTCTCTCTCCTGATCCACACCTGGCTCTTGCCAGCGTCACCATTTCCTCCCTGCCCAGCCCCTTCTCACCCAGGTATCTCGGCAACCTCCCATGCACCTGCCACCTTTCATACATATCATTATACTCACTCTCCCTGATACATCCCTGCCTCTCCTGAATTTCCACTTCCTTCTCCTTCTCTTTCACCCACGCTGCCGCATTCCTTCCACTCTTTATCCAATCCTTCGCTTTGGCTTCCGACAACCCCACCCTCTCATACATTCTCTTTCGCCCCATGTGTACTCTCCTACACCCACACATGTTTCCCACACCTCTTTCACCAGTCTCTCCTCCTCTAATTCGCACAACCTCATCTCATATCTAACCACTCTCTCCATTGCCACACTCTGCTTATTCCCTCTATTTGTTTCCTGAAGCAGTATGTACCCTGGCGTGGACTCTTCCACCCCTTCATACGCTTCAAGAACCACCGTTGCTCTCTCTCTACACATTCATACCCCTTCGTCCCCCATACTTCCACACCATACATTAAGATCGTTCTCACACATGCGTCCCACAATTTACATGCCATTCTAAAATTGTTTTCCATCCATTTTCCCCACTTCCCCCAAACCATACCCCACGCTTTCCTTGCCTTACCCTGCCTCCATTTTAAGTGTTCCACGTACCCTCCCGTACCTTTAAAAACGAAACCCAGGTATTTGAACACCTTAACCCTCTCCACTCTCTCACCCTTCCACTCTATTTCTCTCACTCTTCCCTCCCTTTCTTTATTCCTAAATCTCATCCACTTCGTTTTCCCTACATTCACACACAGCCCTCTCTTATCCATATACCTCTCCGCTCTCTTCAACATATCCCTCATCCCTTCCCAGTCTCTCGCCATTAACACCATATCATCCGCATACGCCAACATCCATACCTTGCTTCTTCCAACCACCACCCCACCCGCTTATCCTTTCCTCAACACTTCTTCAAACTCGCTCATATACAAGTTAAACAGCAATGGACTCAGCGGGCAGCCCTGCCTCACCCCCATCCACGTTCTAAATTTCTCCGACACTTCCATTCCCACTTTCGCTACCGCCCACGTTTCCTCATACATTCCTCTTATCCACTCTACCATCCCGTCACTCACCCCTTTCCTTCTCAAACACTCTATCAGGCTCTCCCTCGGTATACTGTCATACGCTGCTTTTAGGTCCAGGAACACTGCATATACACTTCCTCTTTCTTCCATTACTCTTTCTACCAACCTTGCCAGGGTGAAGATCTGATCTCTGGTGCCCCTCCCTTTTCTAAAACCCCCCTGCGTCTCCGGTAGCAGCCTCTTCTCTTCTACTTCTTTCTCCAACCTGTTCTTCACCACAATCATGGCAATCTTATAGCCACTGCCCATGACTGTTATCCCTCTATAATTGTCCACCTTATCGAGCTCTCCTCCTTTATGAACTGGGCATACCACACCTACTCTCCATGATGCAGGTAAGTCTGCTTCCTCTCTCCACATTTGATTTAACAGCTCCCTGAACTTATCCTTTCCCTCTTTTCCTATCTCCTTCCACATCTCCGCCTTCAGTTCATCCATTCCTGCTGCTTTCCCTCGTTTCACTTCCTCAAACGCTTTCTCAACCTCCTCTTCTGAGAAATCCTCCATCACTCCCCTTAGTCATCCGTCCCCTATACTCTCCGATCGTCCGCTACTTCCTTTGCACTTCTCTGACCACTTTTGTATTGATACCCCTATCTGCCTCTTCTTTACACCTCTTTTCAGGATATTCCACATTTCTGCTTCACTCTTACACTTTCTCATTTCCTCACTTGTTCTCTCCAATGCCTGTATCTTCTTCCTTTCACATATACCATCATACTTTTTTCTAGCTGCCATCACCCGCCTCTCTTCCCCTCCGCTCCATAAGCATTCTCTCATTGCCTCCCTCACTTCCCTCTTCAGCTGTCATTCTTCATCAAACCACGTACTCTCATTCACCTTCTTTCCCTTCACTCCTTTTCCGCATCCCAGTATGACCTCCTTCATTTCCTCCATTGATACAACTTCATTCCACTGCACCTTCTCCAACCTTTTCTTCATATGCATAATTGCACTTATCCCGTTCTCTATTCTCACAACCTGTTCTTGTTCCACTCCTTCCCCCTTGTCCATCCGTATCTCCACTTTTATTGGCAAATGATCCGATCCCATGGTTTCCTCCACCTCTATTCTTCTCTCCTGAGATACCTTTGATTGCTATATAGTCAATCATTGATGATCCCCTTGGTCCGATGTATGTCCTCTTCCTTTCCCAATCCCCTTCTGTGCATCCATTTAGTATTCCCCATCCCTCCTCCATCGCCCACTCCCTCATCCTTCTGCCATCTCCATTTATGTGCTTATCTTGCGAATTTCTTTTCTTCATCGCCCCGTCCTCCCCAGTACCTCCACCCACCTCACCTATCCTTGCATTGAAGTCTCCCCCCACCATCCACCTTCCTCCTTCCCCAGCTCTCTTATCTATCTCCCTTTTAATCTCTCTCCCCAGTTTTTACTAACGTAAACCACTACATGAATCTGGTATCTTCCCTGTTGCCATTTCAACCACATCAGCCCTTCGCCTCCCTCCATAATCTCCATCTTGCCACCTTTCCTGCCTTCTCTCCATCCAACTAACATTCCCCCCTTCGCTCTCCCTTTCATCGCACATCTTGTTACCTCCTTCATCTCCCATTTAAAACCTCCCGGCAACCATCTTTTCACTTCTCCCCATTCCTCCTTCACCATCCATGTCTCTACTATCCCCACTACGTCTTTCCCAGCCACCCAATCCTCAAAGTCCTTCTTCCACCTACCCTCCCTGCCCTTTGACTTTATTCCCGCTATGTTCCAAAACCCCATTGTTACCGACCCTTCTTTCCCCACTACCCCACCTGTATCTCCTCGCCACCTGCCTTTCTCACTAGACTTCTGCCCCTGCCTTCCCTCTGCCCTTCTGTCTCTTCCATCACAGCTCCCCTTAACCTTCCCCCTCACTTCCTCTCCTTCTTTTCGTTCTACCTCAGTTTTTTTTCACTTCCTGCTTTCTCATCCTCTCTTCCCCCTCCTCTGCTCCTGCTTCCTCCTCCCTTCTCATTTTTTTTGCTTCTCTTGCCCCCTCCTTGTCTCGTTGCTTGACGTTCCAAAACGACACATTCCCTCCCCCTCGTATGTTATCTACTTTCCTTCCTCTTCCACTCCTCTCCCCTGGTCCTTGCGCACGTTTTTTGACCCCCATGTCCCCTTCTCCAAAGCTCCCATCTCCGTATTCCAAGTCCACCACTCATTCTCTACGCGTATTTTTTTATAGTATACTTGTACTTTCTTCCCTTTGTTTCTTTCTTCCCATGCTGTCCTTTTAATTTTAATCTGAATCTCTCTCTCGTTCTTCGTGAGGTCATTATCTATGTAAATAGTACTCTTTGCGTCCCTTAAGCTACTCTTCTTTGCCATCATTCGCTGCTTATCCTCCATGTTCGCACATCTAACTAGAATTGGCCGTTTCTTTCCCTCCTTCTTAACTCCTAGACTCACTGCCTCTTCAAAGTGTATCGCGATTTTCATACTCTCTGCTAGCTTATTCACCACCTCTTCTACGTCCCCTTCCTCACTTATTCCATTGTACATTTAATATTTGGTGTGTTTATTCTAACCATCACATGGTGCTGCGGTTGTGTTTATACAGAGTTCATTATAAAAGTAATGCTCCCTGAAACGCCTCGACGGGAATGTCTTTTAGGAAGGTTGTAACATGCTTTTGGATGTTTTCCATAGACTCCCAACCGTCAACTTGGCTCCTTGCTACTTTTTTTGTTTCCCGACTGAAGAGAGAGCTGAAAGGAAAGCATGGACCCCATGGGAAACATCCAAAAGCAATGTTACAACGTTCTTAAAGGACATTCCCATCGAAGAGTTTCAGGGTGCCTTCCAGGCATGGAAGACACGTCTCCGCAAGTGTATTGATCCTGGAGGAGAGTATTTTGAAGAATTTTAAGCTACGATCAATAAATATATTTTTCCCAAAAAATGCGCATTACTTGTATAATGGACCCTGTGTGCAACAGAACTTGGGCTCAATTATTCAGCTTCAGCTCAAGGTATCAGCAATACCCTTCAAGATGATCGTTGACTGGATCACTGCTTTGGCGGACTTTGTAGACTCTAATCAGGCGTTGTTGCTACTTAAGTCTTTGTTTAATAACAGTCTTCAATAGCTGTCCTTGATCCCTTAATAGTTGAGTGCTAATCAGCATCTTGAAAAGGTTAAGCTCACTTCTTAATTTGTAAAAAATAGTAGAATGATTGCAGTCCCTAGTGCCAAACATATATGGTAGAAATCGAACCATTGTGGCCACAAATCTCCAGCAGGCGGGACTTCTATATGTTACCAGTTATTGTTCTTAATTTGTTGTGTTCATCACTAAATTGCTTAAAAATACCTTGAGTGCCTTGGTTACGCATTGCTGTGTCACTCACGCCGCTGAAACATTTGTTTGATAACTTGGGTGTCTATTAGTGGATGACACATTAGTGCATCATGTGCACATTTTAAACATTTGCATCACGCACGCATTTGACACATTTGCCTTACGCAACGGTGCATTACGCGTACTAAACGTGTTAATTGGTCATTTTCGAAGATTATATTGATAAAATCGCCATTGGAAACGTAGCAATGCGTTTGATTGCTGACGAATTATCGACAGATATCTACCGACCGATACGGCGGATGTGACAGATTTCCAAGCTATAAAAATATTTGCCTCAGCGATTTTTTTTTGGTTCGGAGTTCAACAAAAATGAAGATCCTCTATAGGTTGTTTCTTTGGATCAATATGTACAGTAGTTCACTTCGATTGGGGCTGAACGGACGATAATGTGTGAAAATCTAAATGATATGTTTTGAGCAAAAAGTCTCCTCTTAGTACCACCATATTTCCTCCAAGTGATAAGTTTGGATTTCCATTGGTGCCAAGTCTCCTCAATATTTCCTGCAAATTATAAGTTTGGGTATCCATTTGTGCAAAAAGTCTTCTCGCAGGGCCACAATATTTCCTCTGAATGGTAAGTCCGAATTTGCATTGGCGCACACCAACTGATAAACACCCTTTATCCATTCGAACAATATCAACTTGGCACCCAAATTTACCGTTTAAAATTGATTCCAACGTCAGCTGTGCCTCGCGTAAAGGTCGTGTGTAATGTTTGACTATCAATGACCAGAATCTATGCAAATCCGGTGCAGTTTATACTGTGATTTAGATCACGAGGAACATGTTTGTAAAGGGTCCTGTAGACCACTGGTGCGCAAACTGTTTTCATTTCTTCATTTCCGACCCACCATTTTGTGTAAAATTTTGTAGCGACCCCTGGGTGGACCTTTCTTAAAATTCAACATTTAATTATTGCTGGGATTTGTGCTTATGTTTCTGAATAAAAAAAAAATTAAACAAAAAATGTTCATTTCTTTGTTATCTTCAATATTTATTTAAATATTTTGTAATTATTTTTCAAATTAAAAACCTACTTTCGGTGTACGAAATTTTACCAAAATCTTTTCAGTTCTTCGGAGTGCTTTTTGTTTTTTTACTTTCTCCGTTACGAAGTACGAGAAAGTATTGTGATCGTGATTTTTTTTTCAAAATTTTTTTTAACGGAAATATCCGTTTTGGGGTCCCTAGATGCTATTTCGACAATTTCTGGAATTTTTTTTTGTGTCTGTGTGTGTGTGTGTGTGATGGTGTGTGTGTGTGTGTGTGTGTGTGTGTGTGTGTGTGTGTGTGTGTGTGTGTGTGTGTGTGTGTGTGTGTGTGTGTGTGTGTGTGTGTGTGTGTGTGTGTGTGTCTGTCTGTGCGCGCTGTATCTCAAAAACTAATTGAGCAATTGATATGAAACTTTGAACAACTGTCTTATTTGATAATCTGAAGAACTGAAAAGCTTTTGGTAAAATTTCGTACACCGGAAGTGGGCGTTTACCTTAACTGTTTTTTGTTTTTTGCCAATATTTTCTTAAATATGAAAAATATCACAAAATCATTTGAACAAATTTTAAAGACAACAAAGAAATGAACCTCTTTTGCTTGAAGACATTTTTCATAAAATCATTTTTATTCGAGAAAAAAATGTATTATTATTTTTTTAATTTTTGGTTTATAATTATTAAACGATAATAGTTACAGCAAATTTATGTTTATGTTTATGAATAAGTTTTTTTCGAAATCCCTTTAGTTTTTGAGTAAACTGAGTTTTTGAATTTGAAGTATATTCTTTTATATTTTAAACGTCAGTTTTATGCGAGTCTACAAACCGCTCGATGTACATTTAAAATATGATTTCAATGGAAAATATACCATGAAAGTGTAAATATAAATGATGATACCATCGGAGAAAGTAACATGATGGCCACATCACCATTTTTTTCAATATTTTTTACTTTTTCCGTTACGAAGTACGAGAAAGTATTGTGATCGTGAAACTTTTTTCAAATTTTTTTACGGAAATATCCGTTTTGGAGTCCCGAGAGGCCATTTCAACAATTTCTGGAAATTCTTTTTATGTCTGTGTGTGTGTGTGTATGTGCTGTGTGTCTGTGCGCGCTGTATCTAAAAAACTAATATAACAATTAACATGAAACTTTGAACATAAGCTTTATTTGGCAATTCGAAGAACTGAAAAGCTATTGGTAAAATTCTGTACGTCGGAAGTGGGTGTTTACCTTAACCGTTTTTTTGTTTTTTTCCAATATTTTTTTAAATATGGAAAATATTACAAAAACATTCCAATAAATATTGAAGACAACCAAGAAATTCACATGTTTTGTTTGAAAATATTTTTCATAAAATCATTTTTATTGGAGAGAAAAAATTGGAGAAATTTTTTTTTTAATTTTTGGTTTATAATTATAATAGTTACAGCATATTTATGTTAATAATAATTAATAATAATGCCAAAATGAACAACTTATAAAGAATAAGTATTTTTCGAAATCGCTTTGGTTTTTAAGTAAACTGACTATTATGTAAAGTTTAATTTGTCATTTTCATCTTTCATAAATTTGTGGTTTTAAACGTCAGTTTCATCCGATTCTACAAAACGCTGTATGTACATAATTTGAATTGAAAATAAACCATGAAAGCATAAATATAAATGATACCATCAAGTCGGAGAAAGTAACATGATGCCCACATCACCATTTTTTAAATATGAAAAACATTTTAACAAATATTGAAAGCAAAAAATAAAATAAACATTTTCTGTTTGAAATAACGAAATAAACTTATAAATAGTATGTGTTTTTCAAAATATCATTAGATTTCGAGTAAACTGACTACTACAATTTGAAGTATAATTTATTATTTTCAACTTTTATAATTTTGACGGTATCAAATCGGAGAATTTGTATCGTTAGACCTGGACTTTTCATTGTTTTACCAATATTTTAGATCTTTGACCTGTATTTTAAATTTTTTTGGTCTATTTTTTAAATTTTTTTTCACAAACGGGAGATAAACAGAAATAACATTTCTCGCCCAAGGGAGATGTAAATTTGCACCTTAGGAAAAATCACGCATTTCTCTCTGCTGATCTATAATCCACTATTATTTTGGAGTTTTAGATTTTGTCTGATTTATTGATTTTTATACGCGAATCTTTGATTTTTTGGTATTTTCAAATTTATATTTGAAGAACTGTATTTTAAATTTTGCAACCTACATTTTTTATATTCAGACCAGAATTTTTAATTCCTACAAGGTTTTTATTTTAATTTTAGATTATTTAGTTAGTTTCATATTTTTTATTTTAATTTAGGCGTTCATGTTTTGTTTCAAGTTAAGATTTGACATTTACTCAGAAAAAATTAGTCGTGAGGGAATTATTTTAACCAACTACTTAATTCATTTATGTTTTGGCCTACAACATTTTTATTTTTAAACCTAAATTTTTAATTTTGGCCTTTATTTTAGAACTTTGACAAAATATTTTTAATTTCTTTTTAGTTTTTCTCCTAAACATTTTTTATTTTGGCCAAAATTTCTGGCCAAAGTTTGCGATTTTCGTTTTTTGGCCTATATCTTAGATTTTTTTAACCTGAATTATTCATCTTCATGCGCATTTTTACTTTCTCCGTTACGAAGTACGAGAAAGTATTGTGATTTTTTTTTTCAACATTTTTTTTAACGGAAATATCCGTTTTGGGGTCCCTAGAGTCTATTTTAACAATTTCTCCGAAAAAATTTTTTGTATCTGTCTCTGACATACGTCTTATTTGATAATCCGGAGAACTTAAAAGCTTTTGGTAAAATTTCGTACACCGGAAGTGGGTGTTTACCTTAACTGTTTTCTGTTTTTTGTCAATATTTTCTTAAATATGAAAAATATCACAAAAATATTTAAACAAACAATGAAGACAACAAAAAAATTAACATCTTTTGCTTGAAAATATTTTTCATCAAATCGTTGCTATTCAAGAAAAAAAATTATTATTATTTTTTTAATTTTTGGTTTATAATTATGAAACGATAATAGTTACAGCAAATTTACATTAATAATAATTGTAGAAAATGCTAAAATGAACAACTTCTAAAGAATAAGTTTTTTTCGAAATATCGTTAGTTTTTGAGTAAACCGAGTTTTTGAATTTGAAATATAATTTTTCAATCTTTTATAATTTTCACGTTTTAAACGTCAGTTTCATCCGAGTTTGCGCAACGCTCGATGTACATTTAAAATATGATTTCAATTGAAAATAAACCATGAAAGCGTAAATATAAATTATACTACCAAGTCGGAGAAAGTAACATGATGGCCATATCACCATTTTTTAATTTTTATGCAAGTTTTCGATTTTTGGTCTAAATTTTTTTTAACCAATAATTCAGTTAACTTGAATTATTGATTTTTATGCGCTAATATTTTCGAGTTTTTTAGTTTCAATTTTGAACTTTTTATTCTTTATTTTTGCAACCTAAATTTTTGAATGTTTTAACCTGTAGTTTCAAGGTTTTTATATAATTAATTTCAAAATCAATTGTTTCGTCTTTTATTTTATTTTTTTAATTGGTAAATATTTTTAAATCAGATTAGACATTTTAGACTTTTTGATATAACTTTTCTGTTTTTGGCTTACTCTTATTTAAATTTTCTCCGTACGAAGTTTAAGAAAGTATTATAACCGTGACATTTTTCGAATGCGAAATTTCAGCGGATATTTCTATTTTGTGGTCTCTCGAGACGATTCCGACCATTTTTGAAAAATGTCTGTATGTAACTCAAAAGCTATTAAAAATGTTCAAATGAATATTTGAATGCAAGCTATATTTGACAATTCTAAGAACCAGAAAGCTTTTAGTAAAATTTCGTGCACCGGAAATGGATCATATATTACCAGTTTCTTGTTTTATTATTTCAATATTTCAAAGATATTGGAAAAATCAAATAAATAATAAACGAAGATTCTCCGTATATAGCTGAATCAAAAGTGTGAACATGCCTCCGACAGGGATCGAACCTGCAACCTCCAGATCTCCGGTCTGGGATGCTACCAGTTGCACCACAGAGGCCACACAGTTTCTCTCCCGCCAGAGTACATATTCACACTTCCAATTCAGCTATTTTTAGATTTCGTAGGCGACGGTCGAGGAGACTCGTGTACGAAGCCATTTTTATAATTGTCATACATCACACTTCTTGAATGTCAAAATAATCAGACAAATTCAGTGCGCCATGTATATTTTATTTATTCTTTAAAAAGAACGCGCAATTTGAAAAACCAATCTTTAACAATATTATTTCATTTCACTATTTTACCTGTACCTGATACTTGGAAGAGAAGCAGCCTTATATTTTCACTGTCAAATACATTTCTTTGAGTTTGGCGATCCACAAATATTTTCGATCCCTCCGAGGGTCGCGAACCACGGTTTGCGCATCACTGTAGACGAAGGTCAGATCAGTGCTGTCAGTTCCATTAAAAAAGTAATAATCTTATTCTCATCTTCAACAATGGCGTCAACTATTTAGATTTTCCTTCCTTTAAGAAACTAATACTTATGTTCGCAGTTGTCTTATCGCGGTTTAGGACTCCTGAGTTCTACTCTCTTGCATGGTCATTATTTTTGTATCATCACAATTAGTATAGGGTATCCCACGAAAAAGTTGCATTTTAAAATTGATATATAAAAAAAGACGGGTGGATATTTTTCAAAAAAAATTATTTTTTAATGAATAGCCCCAACATTGTAGTTTAATAGTGGAAGACCACTTCATTCATATGGCTGCCCCGGCTGGCTTTGCAGTCCCATTCTGTCGACCCAATTTTTCAAGACATTTTCGATGGTGTGGCCCTCAATGGCTGCAATGGTGACTTCAATCTCGTGCTTTAAGTCGTCAATCGTCTCTGGATGGTTTGCGGAGCACTTATCCTTGACGACTCCCCACAAAAAATAGTCCAACGGGGTCAAATCGCAGCTGCGAGGCGGCCAGTTGACAACGCCGTTTCGGCTAATTATGCGATTTTCGAACGTACCGCGCAAAAGTTCGACTGTAACGTTGGCTGTGTGGCACGTGGCGCCGTCCTGCTGGAACCAAATGCCACCGTCCTGCTGGAACCAAATGCCGCCGATGTCTTCCTCTTCCATTCGGGGAAAGAAAAATGTTTCCAACATGCCGCGATAGCGCTCACCATTGACGGTTACGGCGGCTGCTGCTTCGTTTTCGAAGAAAAACGGACCAATGATGCCGCCGGACCACATACCGCACCAAACAGTCACTCGTTGTTACTCGTTGTGGGTGCACTGACTTTTCCATGATTACGTGTGGATTTTCTGAGCCCCAAATGCGGCAGTTTTCCTTATTGACATAACCACCGTGGTGGAAATGAGCTTCATTTGAAAAGATGATTTTTCGTTAAAAATGCTCATCTTCCATCAAGCGTTCTTCGGCCCATTGGGCGAACCGAAATCGCATCGGATGGTCGTGCGGCTTCAGCTCTTGCACCAATTGAATTTTGTACGGTTTCAAACCGAGGTCTTTCGTCAAAATTCTTTGAAGGGGCGTGCGAGAAATGTTCAATTCCTGCGAACGGTGTCGAGTTGATGTTAATGGATTGTCACTCACTTTCGGCAACAGCAGCAATATTTTTTATTGAGAGCACTGGACAAGCACGGGAACGCGTTGCTTTGTCCATTTTTGCCACTTTCACGCACACGCTTCACAAACTTATCCGCAAACTGCCTGGAAGGCGCTGTATTTTTCCCGAATTTTGTGCGCATTTTTCTTGCAGTTTCGGTTGAAGTCTCACCATTTTGGAATTAAGTTTTCAATATTTCCCAATTTTCTTCTTAACTCTCTTAACCATTTCGTAAACCGCCAACCTTTTACTAAATATTTGACACATTGGCAAAGTCATTCGAGCTGTCAAAGCTGAAATAATCGATAGTTCAAAAGCAACCGATAGATGGGCCGCCCTGTAGTAGCGAAAATGCTTTAGGTGAAAATTGAATTTAATAACTTCTTTGCTACTCCGGTGTTCTAGCCAATGATTCGACAGTGTGTTAATTCTAGTATCTGCGACTAGATATTCAATTTATTCACATGCCGTATCGCTTCCTGTTATTCAGTGATGATGGTTAAATGGCCAGGTTGACTCTGCATGAAGCGCATGGCTGCCACTGTGCATTTCAAAAGTTATCTGATTATTTTTTTCTTTATTTCCGTACTTCATAATACGAATAACTGTTAGTTACAAACCCATTTGCAAACAAACATTCAAGCACCGTAAATAATAATGCACGTATTCGAAATAATAACATTGTCATGTGAATGAAAATACAAAGCGTAAATAACGCAAAGTATGAAATCCAATTTTCCCAAAACGAAATTCCGCCCCTAATGGACGTCCGCGACATTCCGTGCGGAATTTAGTGCCGAAAAACAATCCGATCCTGCGGACATATTGTAACAATCGAATCGGGGAAAAACGGCGAGGATCCCCCCGGGGGAAAAGTGATAATTTAAGGGCGGCAATCGAAAATCAATGGGGAGAATCCGAAGTTTCGCGACGATGTATAAAGTTCGAGTTTTTGGCGACGCACTTTACAAAATTGAGCGAACTTTAAGAAATTGATATGGTAATTGGTGGAAAAGTTTCGTTCGCTAATGGATTAGGTTATAGAAGGTACGGATACGGATGGATTAAATAGATAACAGCGGTATTAAAATATAATGTGCTTGTTTATCAACTTCCGAAATTAGTCGGGAATTGAGAATATTTTAATGGTTGTGTTATTATTGTTTAGTTTACGCACTTGCTTCTAAAAAAAGTGTTTATACTGGGTGCTGTAAAAATGGCGGATTAACTGAATGCTACGTTGTCGAGGATTACTTCGAGAGTATGGAAAAAATAATGAAAAAAATCAGTATTGTATTTTTGCGAAGATGTGAAGACTTTAGTGTAAATTATTTAATTGCTTAAAATCTGGATAACATTAATTATTTACACTCCAGCTCATCAAATATAATTTTCAGAGATACATACTTTCATGCTTGTCAATATAATATACAATTAGTATTTTCAAATACGATCATTTTAATGTTAAATAAATTATTTTCCCATGCAAATAAACCTGGCATCAGTAAATTTATTTGAATGCGAAAATCAATTATTTAACATTCAAATTATCGCATTTGAAAATACCAATTTTATATAATATTGACAAGCATGAAAGTATGTATCTCTGAAAAATTTATTTGATGATCTGGAGTGTAAATAATTAATGTTATGCAGATTTTAAGCAATGAAATAATTTACACTAAAGTCTTCACATCTTCGAAAAAATACAATACCGATTTTTTTCATTATTTTTTCCATACTCTCAAAGTAATCCTTGACAACGTACCATAGAGTTAATCCGCCATTTTTACAGCACCTTGTATACAGGGTCCGTGTATACGGAAAATTGTGTCCAAACTAAAAGCTGTAAGTAAAATATGTTAATGGATTATCATAGATCGTGTCTGAATCCATGTTCCAAAAATTTTTAATATTTTGAGTGTGTAACTCAAAGTTGTATGTTTTTACTTTCTCCGTTACGAAGTACGAGAAAGTATTGTGATCGTGATTTTTTTTTCAAAAATTTTTTTTTACGGAAATATCCGTTTTGGGGTGCCTAGATGCCATTTCAACAATTTCTAAAAAAAAAAATGTGTCTGTGTGTGTGTGTGTGTGTGTGTGTGTGTGTGTGTGTGTGTGTGTGTGTGTGCGTGTGTGTGTCTGTTAATACAGCAATTGATATGAAACTTTCAACATTCGTCTTATTTGATAATCTGAAGGACTGAAAAGCTTTTGGTAAAATTTCGTACATTGGAAGTGGGTGTTTACCTTAATTGTTTTTTGTTTTTTGCCAATATTTTCTTAAATATGAAAAATATCACAAAAATATTTAAACGAACATTGAAGACAACAAAGAAATGAACATCTTTTGCTTGAAAACATTTTTCATAAAATCAATGCTATTCGAGAAAGAAAATTATTAATTTTTTTTCAATTTTTGGTTTATAATTATGAAACTATAATAATTACAGCAAATTTGTGTGAATAATAATTGTAGAGAATATCAAAATGAACAACTTCTAAAGAATAAGTTTTTTCGAAATCTCGTTAGTTTTTGAGTAAACCGAGTTTTTGAATTTGAAGTATAATTTTTCCGTTTCATAATTTTGACGTTTTAAACGTCAGTTTCATCCGAGTTTACTCAACGCTCGTACATTTTAAATATGATTTCAATAAACCATGAAAATGTAAATATAAATGATACCATCAAGTCGGAGAAAGTAACATGATGGCCACATCACCATTTTTTTAAATGGAATTTTGTTCAATATTCAAATTTCAAAAGCAACAAATTGACATAAGAAACTTGAATGTTTGAATCTTCAATTGTTTAATTATTTCAATTATTTACTCTTTTATATGCAATTAGACCCAAGTTTAAAGAGTCACACCTCCGCCATTTTGAAAGAATCAATGTCTTGTATTTGGTTAGAAAATTTTCTATTACTTCAGCTTTTAATGAGTCATTTTGTAGCGATGTTGCGATCAATTTATACAAGGTGTCCAAAACCCAAAATACACATTTTCTCAATTTCTTTTAAATGGAACGCCTTGTATATTTGTATTTTATTGAGTTCATTCTGCTATAAGCTTTCTTTTAACACCCCGTTTGTATTGAGTTAACTTAAAAATATAAAATACAATAACTGTAATATTAAACCCACACAAACTTGATATTAAATGAAAGCTAATAAAAAAATAATTTAAAATACAAATACATCTATATTTTTGTAATCAGAATCATTAAAATAAAAACAAAGGGTGATTCTCTTTAAAAATATGTTTAGAAAACAAGTAAAAAAAACGCTTTTATTAAGAATATTTTGTAGGTGAAGATCAGTTAATAATTGTTTTCCTGTTTTAGTTCAACTTGCGAAAATATGCGTTTTCAAATACTTATCGCATGCACTTTTTATTCCGTTCTAGCTCCAGCGTCAATATTTATTCCGGATAAACCAGATTGTATTTTAAAGTTTTTTTCTGCAGCCGTCCCGAAAATAAAACTTTCGGTATGATTTATTAAATCGAAAGTGCCACTTTACATAAATACCGAAAGTAGTTATTTTCGGGACGATTTTGTTTCACTTTCGGAACGATTTCTTTACTTTCGGGACGCTTTTTGTTACTTTCGGGACGATTTTGCGTATATATTTAGGCGGCCTTGACAAAAACATGAACATCGTATTTAATTATGACAGCGTATGTCATATAACATTCGTGTGTATTTTAGGTTTTTTAACATAAAAAAACGGCTGCAGAAAAAATATTGTACGTAACGCGTTCCTAAAGTGATTTTACGGGACTCGCAGGATTCCAGGACTCGCAGGATTACAGGACTCGCCTACGGCTCGTCCTGAAAACTTCCTACTCATCCCGTAAAACATCACTTTCGGAACTTGTTACGTAAATTACTATTTTTGCTATAAACGCTAGCTGCAAACTGTAAACTTAAATCCGCTCATATTGTTGTTCTGATAAATTTATTACTGTATGATAAAAAATAACTTGCTGCATCCTAGAAAAAGATAACAATAACCAAGAAAATGAAAAGAAACCTAGTAAAAGGCAATAGTGTCTTCGTTAATTCATTGATTTATCTAGAAAAATCCAAATATCAATGAAAACATAGCGAATAAGATTATTTACTAAAATGAATCTGTCAACGTGATAACATAATCTGTCATAACAATAAAATGAAACTAACAGTAAAAAGTAAAAAATGGTGGTGTGCATCATGTTACTTTCTCCGACTTGATGGTATCATTTATATTTACGCTTTCATAGTTTATTTCCAATTTAAATCATATTTTAAATGTCCATCGAACGTTTCATAGACTCGGGTGAAACTGACGTTTAAAACGTCAAAATTATGAAAGATGGAAAAATTATACATCAAATTCAAAAACTCAGTTTACACAAAAACTAAAGGGATTTCGAAAGAACCTTATTCTTTATAAGTTGTTCATTTTATCATTCTCTACAGTTATTATTAACATAAATTTGCTGTAAATATTATCGTTTTATAATTATAAACCAAAAATAAAAAAAAAAAATAATTTTTTTGTGATATTTTTCATACTTAAGAAAATATTGGCAAAAAACAAAAAATAGTTATGGTAAACACCCACTTTACGAAATTTTACCAAAAGCTTTTCAGTTGTTCAGATTATCAAATAAGACGTGTGTTCAAAGTTTCATACCAATTGCTCTATTAGTTTTTTAAATACAGCGCGCACAGACAGACACACACACAGACACACACACACACAGATACAATTTTTTTTTCTTCAGAAATTGTTGAAATGGCATCTAGGGACCCCAAAACGAATATTTCCGTAAAAAAAAATTAAAAAAAAAAATCACGATCACAATACTTTCTCGTACTTCGTAACGGAGAAAGTAAAAAGGAGAGTAATATGAGATGGATATTAATTCTACCAAATAAAAACCTCTGAATGTTTCTCGACTAGTTTCGTTTTATTATTGCATTTAAAAAACTTCTCTTAGAAATGCAAAATAAGGTTAAAAAGATTTTAAATTTATTTAGTGGAATTAATATACAAGGTGCGGCATTTATCATTTTAAACGGCGAACATTATTGCAGGCATTTTTAAACCGTTTCTTCATATTTCCTTGAGTGGCAGGAATATCTTTGTAGACTTTTTTTAAGATACTTCCATAAAAAGAAATAAAGGGGCTTTAAATCTGGTGATCTCACAGGTCAAGACAATGAAACAACTCGTGTATCCAACGACCATTATAATTATGTTCCAATACTTGTATGCGAATAATGCGCTGAACAACCATCATGTTAATTAATTTTCTATCATAAAATATGCACTTTTGATGATTTTTCGGCCGGCTCAGAATATATTTGTTCTTTGTGCAGTCAATTACATGCACCATAAAGTATAGTGGTCCCTTATACTTATAATACTAATTTTCTTAATTTTATTTATTCATAATGTCATATATTACCCTGCAGCCATAACTTAAAAAAATCATAAATTTTATTTTATATACCACTCAATTGTTGCAAAAAAAGTGGAACCCCTAATGGAAGTTATGATTTTTTTAAATAATGTTTTTATCTTGTCTGTGGCCCAACGTGCAGCGCTACATAAAAAAAATCATAAATTGTTTATACGAAATGGTTACCCTAATTTTTCGAATTTTATTTATTCTTGATGTTATATACCACTCAATTGTTGCGAAAAAAGTCGAGCAAGGAACCCCTAATGGAAGTTATGATTTTTTTAAATAATGTTTTTATCTTGTCTGTGGCCCAACGTGCAGCGCTGACTTAAAAAAATCATACATTGTTTATACGAAATGGTTACCCTCATTTTTCGAATTTTATTTATTCTTAATGTTATATAATACTCAATTGTTGCAAAAAAAGTCGAGCAAGGAACCCCAAATGAAAGTTATGATTTTTCTTAGATAGTTCTTCTATTTTGTCGGCGGCCTAGCGAGTAGCCCTAACTTTAAAAAAAATCATAAATAGTTTAAAGCTTATGTTATTAAATTGGTTAGGGCCAAACAGAAGATTAATTAACATTTTATTCAGATTGGTAATATTTAGAGTCGTGGTGGATGCGCCGGGAAACCGTGGCTGGAAATTTGTGGCTAACTTCTCGTCGGTCATGTTAATACCAAATGTTTAATCGTACTCTCAAATTCAATTATTTTATCAATATGGGTAATTCGTTATGAAGAAAATGGCGGTATCTCTCACCGACGAGGAGTAGACCACAACTTTCTAACCAAGGATCATCCGAATTATGACCAATCTGAACATAATGTTATTTAATTCCGCATTCAATTTTAAAAAAAGTATCCTATTAAAGGTTATCCAATAAACATTTTATAATTATTCGTTTGCAATTTTAATAAAAATTTGGGGCAAATTAAATCACGGATCCGCGCGGTACAAAAAAAGTAGCGTTTGGCGCTGGTTGTAATTGACTGTATATACAGATATGTTAAAAAATATCGAATTAACAAGTTACAATACTTATTTGCAGTAGTTTTCATAAATTGTGACGGAAATAATTTTTTAAATCGGTCACAAACTTTCTTTAAAAATTAAATATTGCAAAAAGTAAGCACCGGAGAAAAAAATGTGCTTCATAAAAGTTATTTACTTTAATTCGTAGATTTCTATTCCCTAATAAAAATTACAGGTTTACATTTAAAAATAACGGGTTGACCTTGAAATGACCTTGAAAACTTACTTATAATTGATGACATACCGGGTGACCCAGGACTCTGTAAAAGCCCCATAACTTATTTGCTATTTGAGATATCGACTTCTAGTTTTCCTGAACTGGTACCGACACTTATTCTACATATTTTAAAAATATGTATGTTTTTGTACAGGGTGTCCCAATATACATAACAGAACAAAGTTATGTTTTTTTAAATGGAACACCCTATATTTTATACTTTATTTTCAACCCTCTTGGAGAAGCTGATAAAAATAGTATAAGATACTATGGGTCTATTATGGACGATTGGTTAGTTATGGGCAAATTTGTGGCAAAAACAAGGACACATTGAAAAAGTTGCAGAAGCGCTTCTAGCAATGCTAGCGTCGTTTTTTATATACTAAAGAATTTTCCACATCATGAAGAATAATACAAATCGGCTTTGGTTCTTTTTTGTTCATACTGCTATACAGGGTGTCAACATACGCAAAATAATGGATAACTATTTTGTTTTCAAATGGAACACCCTATATATCTTGCCACCAATGCATGGAATTTGTGATAAGCTTTCCAATGATGTACAATTTGTATAATGAAATATTAAGGATTCTTAAGATTTATCCATAAAGACATTTTTCTTTTGTCACCTCCTGCTCATTTTTGGATTTTCAGCCAAAACTATGCTATTTCTGAAAAAATAATAAGGGACCAAAGTTGTAGAGCGGAAAATTTTCGATCGACGTAGGTCTTTCGACTTTTCCAATAATGCGTGCATTGCCCGCCAGAGTGCGCAAAATCGTGACCGTATATGCATTTTAGCGTTTTTCTCAATTTTTTTGTTAATTAATTACACTATGCTTTATTTTTCACGTCCTCTAGCAGAAAAACGGGTAATTATAGAATTATTTAAATGCCCTACATCGATTGAAAATATTCCGCTCTACAACTCTTAAAAGAAGCAATTGTTGCCCAAAATGCATAGTTTTCCCTAAAAATGCAAAAAACCATTGAAAAACGCAAAAATTGATATATACATTTTTAATTTGTATTTTAAGGGAAAACTATGCATTTTTGGAAAAAAATGCTTCTATTAAGAGTTGTAGAGCGGAAAATTTTCAATCGATATGAGCCATTTTAATTTCCCTATAATTTCCCGTTTTTCCGCTGGAGGGTGCGGAAAATAAAGTATAGTGCAATTTAATAATAAAAAATTTGAAAAGAAAACGCTAAAATGCATATACGATTTTGAGCGCTCTGGCGGGCAATGCACGCATTATCTTAAAAGTTGAAAGACCTATGTCGATCGAACATTTACAACTTTGGTCTCTTATAATTTTTCCTGAAAATGCATAGTTTTGGCTGAAAATCCAAAAATCAGTAGAAGGTGACAAAACAAATATGTTTTTATTAATAAATCTCAAGAATCCTTAATATTTTGTTATACAAACTGTATATCGTTGGAAAGCTTATTAAAAATACTATATATTGGTGGCAACTTATATAGGGTGTTCCATTTGAAAAAAAAATAGTTATCCATTGTTTTGTGTATGTTGACACCCTGTATAGCACTATGAATAAAAGAGAACCAAAGCCGATGTGTATTATTCTTTATGATGTGGGAATTTTTCTAGTGAATAAATAATGATGCTATCTTTGCTAGAAGTGCTTCTGCAACTTTTTCAATGTGTCCTTGTTTTTGCCACAAATTTGCCCATAACTAACCAACCGTCCATAATAGACCCATACTATCTTATACTATTTTTATCAGCTTCTCAAGAGGGTTGAAAATAAAGTATAAAATATAGCGTGTTCCATTTAAAAAAAAAAACATAACTTTGTTCTGTTATGTATATTGGGACACCCTGTACAAAAACATACATATTTTTAAAATATGTAAAATAAGTGTAGATACCAGTTCAAGAAAACTAGAAGTCGATATCTCAAATAACAAATAAGTTATGGGGCTTTTACAGATCCCTGGGTCACCCGGTATATGCTAGCTGCATTTTTTTTCTCAGAATATTTGTTTCTATAATATTTCAGATGTACCCTGTATATTTCTTATTACTATCGTTAATAGTATGAACTACCAATACGTAAATATTAAAGCAATTGACAATAGAAAAGTTGGCTTTTTCAATTTTTGGCGTTTGCAATTTCATTTTCTCAAACTGTCACCAACTCAATTTTGAAGTAAGCAAAGTCTATATTGACAGTTTTAAACGAGAATTTTAATTTGACATATAAATCATTATAATCGGTAGATTGGGTTTTGAGTAACTTTGCTGATGTACCGCCGGTTTTTAATTTTTTTAATTCCTAATTTTAATTATTGGGTTTCCAAGCTTTTAATATAAAATTTGAATTTTTAATGTAACTTTTAAATTTAAATTTAAAATTTTTAGCTTTAACTTTAATCTTTAGTTTTAATTCATTATTCATTTTAACTGACTTTTATATGACAACAGTCATAGTAATTATCCATGTATGTATTTATTTTGTATTTATTTAGTTAATCAAGAAAAACTATTACCTATGTAAGCAACTTGTATTCAGACCAGAGATGGGTAACTCATGAGTAACTCGATTCAAAGAGTTGACTCATAGAAATGTGCCGACTAGTGATGTGACTCGTTTGTTCAAATGAGTAATGAATGTTTGTAACAGACTTTTTTTGCATGTTAACTGTTTTGTTCTTTATTTTTGCTCTTCAACATTTTTGTAGGTGGGTATGGTATTATTTTTTCGCGTAAAACTAGCGATATTTGGTATAATTTCAGTGAATTGTTGAAATTTGTGAGGACCTTTTTTTCTCATCATTATTTTCCTGAGATACTTTATTACTTTTTCCAAACAGTCAAGAGTCAGTCGACTCTTTTCCACGAGTCGAATTACAAAAAAGACTCGAGATGGGTAACTCTTGAGTGAGCCGACTCAAAGAGTCTAGTCAGTGAAAGTATGAAGCTCATTTTGAGTCATGACTCAATGCAGAATGTATTTTTCTTTAATCACCTTATGTCAGAGATATTTGTACAAAGTGTCAACTCTTTAAAAGCATGCAAAGATGCATATTGGAGCAATGCTGAAATGACAAAATACAAATACTTTTTTACTTTTTCAAATAATTTATTCAGCTGAGTCATGACCTGACTCTCCGAATCGACGATTTTCAGTGAGTCAGAGCTTCTGAAGCAGTACAAAATAATGTCATATTGCCCATCTCTATCTAATTCGTACCAATAAATACTAAAACAGCGATTTTTTGTGGTCTAACGGTAAATATTTTGTTGTATCTTCTTCTAGGATGTTATTTTTATCTTACATATTCAAGGAAACGGAGGGCAGTAGTTTGGCCTTAACCTACAAGCCAATTAGTTGAACATGACTTAAAGTTTCTACAAACAAAATGTTATAGTTTACAAAAGCAAATGCAAAATTTATATTTTCTAGATCTATTTATTTCGTTATATTTGTGCAACCCTTCTTTCTAGTCCAACTGATTGGATTCTAGGACCACCCTCCGATTCTCTGAATTTTTAAGTTAAAAATTGTTTTATATGATAAATGGATTTTTTGTCGGTTACAAGAATTTGATGAATAAAAGTTACCCTATAGGGGATGATTGGGGAGGGTCTTATCTCACAAGCTATCTCACACAGTTAAACACAAATTTCTTGTTCAATAGATTAGATTATTCTATTCCATTCCAATATACACTGTAAGCACTGTTTTTGTTTATTTTCATAGGTCAAACTTTCTTAAGAAACAAAGAAAGTTAATTTTACATAAACAGTGATTTTTAGCTTAAGTATTCAAGAAACCGAATTGCGGTGGGTGGGCCATATGATACAAACCAATCAATTGAAGTCAAGGTTTCTTTGAAGAAAATAGTTTACAAAATTTAAATTTTTGAATTGTTCCATGTATTAACTTTCATTTATGCAATTATTGTTTTATGCCCAATTGATTGGATTATAAGATACTCCACCTCCCTGAATTCTTAGGTTGAAAACTACGTTGATTATTAAATGAATTTATTTCTTGGTTACAAGAGCTTAACGTTTATTTTCATAGGCCAAAGTTTTCTAAGAAACAAACAATGTTCATTTGACATGATGTGTGACTTTTTGCTTAGGTTTTCAAAATACCGAAGAGTGGTGGGTGGCCCTATTCTACAAACTAAACTAAACCAAACAGTTGAACATAAGTCAAGGCTTCTACAATAAAATAGTTTACGACTGAAATGCAAAATTTAATTTATTTTAAATTGTGGAATCTTTGTTTCTTATTTGACTGATTGGATTGGAAGATAGTCTACAAATTAAAAGAAACATTATATACTTTATTTTTTCACATGTTTATAATTACTTAATTATGTTACATTTTTATAATTGGAATGAATTGATCATTTTTTCGTTAATTAATAAAGTGCACATAAAAATATAAAGTAAAGATTTTTTCACAAAAATACTTATTTTAATTTCCAGACTTTCATAATATAAAGTGCGTGTAAAAAATATTGCAACAAAGCAATAACTTTTGTAAACATTATTTTTCATGAAAATCCTCGAATCTGATTCTCCGGATTTATTTATAATGTAATCATTTTTGTGACTTGAAAAAAATATAAAAACAATTGCAATGGACTTGAAACTTCACAAATTTGTTTATAATGTGTGCCAAATTACGTTTATATGAAAACTATTAACACTTGATCCCTAAATTTTGGAATAATTTAATGAAAATAGAGCGTGAAGTTTTGAAAAAATGTAATAATTTTAGAGATTTGGAAAAAAATATAAAAACAATTGCCATCGACTTGAAACTTCTCAAATTTGTTTATAATGAGTGCCAAATTACGTCAATGTGAAAACTATTAACACTTTACTCCTAAATTTTGGAATAATTTAATGAAAACATAGCGTAAAGTTTTTAAAAAATGTAATAATTTCAGTGACTTGAAAAAAATATAAAAACAATTTCCACCGACTTAAAACTTCCCAAATTTGCTTATAATGAATGCGAAATTACGTTTATGTGAAAACTATTAACACTTCTTCCCTAAATTTTAAAATAATTTAATGAAAACAGATCGTGAAGTTTTGAAAAAATGTAATAATTTTAGAGACTTGAAAAAAATATAAAAACAATTTCCACCAACTTCAAACTTCCCAAATTTGTTTATAATGAGTGCCAAATTACGTTTATGTGAAAACTATTAACACTTCATTCCTAAATTTTGGAATAATTGAATGAAAATAGAGCGTGAAGTTTTGAAAAAATGTAATAATTTTAGAGACTTGAAAAAAATATAAAAACAATTTCCACCAACTTCAAACTTCCCAAATTTGTTTATAACGCGTGCCAAATTACGTTTCTGTGGAAACTGTTAACACTTCATCCCTAAATTTTGAAATTATTTAATGAGAACTAAGCGTGAAGTTTAAAAAAAATGTAATAATTTTAGAGACTTGGAAAAAATACAAAAACAATTGCCATTGACCTGAAACTTTTTAAATTTGTTTATAATGAGTGCCAAATTACGTTTATGTGAAAACTATTAACACTCCATCCCTAAATTTTGGAATAATTTAATGAAAACATAGCGTAAAGTTTTGAAAAAATGTAATAATTTCAGTGAGTTAAAAAAAATATAAAAACAATTGCCACCGACTTGAAACTTCTCAAATTTGTTTATAATGAGTGCCAAATTACATTTATGTGAAAACTATTAATACAATCTCTAAATTTTGGAATTATTTAATGAGAACTGAGCGTGAAGTTTAAAAAAAAATGTAATAATTTTAGAGACTTGTAAAAAATATAAAAACAATTGCAATCGACTTGAAACTTCTTAAATTTGTTTATAATGAGTGCCAAATTACGTTTATGTGAAAACTATTAATACAATCTCTAAATTTTGGAATTATTTAATGAGAACTGAGCGTGAAGTTTAAAAAAAATGTAATAATTTTAGAGACTTGGAAAAAATATAAAAACAAATGCCATCGACTTGAAACTTCTTAAATTTGTTTATAATGAGTGCCAAATTACGTTTATGTGAAAACTATTAATACAATCTCTAAATTTTGGAATTATTTAATGAGAACTGAGCGTGAAGTTTAAAAAAAATGTAATAATTTTAGAGACTTGGAAAAAATATAAAAACAATTGCCATCGACTTGAAAGTTCTTAAATATGTTTATAATGAGTGCCAAATTACGTTTATGTGAAAACTATTAATACAATCTCTAAATTTTGGAATTATTTAATGAGAACTGAGCGTGAAGTTTAAAAAAAATGTAATAATTTTAGAGACTTGGAAAAAATATAAAAACAATTGCAATCGACTTGAAACTTCTCAAATTTGTTTATAATGAGTGCCAAATTATGTTTATGTGAAAACTATTAACACTTCATCCCTAAATTTTGGAATTATTTAATGAGAACTAAGTGTGAAGTTTTGAAAAATGTCATAATTTTAGAGACTTGGAAAAAATATAACAACAATTGCCATCGACTTGAAATTTCTTAAATTTGTTTATAATGAGTGCCAAATTACGTTTATGTGAAAACTGTTAACACTTCATCCTTGAATTTTGGAATTATTTAATGAGAACTGAGTGTGAAGTTTTGAAAAAATGTAATAATTTTAGAGACTTGAAAAAATATAAAAACAATTGCCATCGACTTGAAACTTCTCAAATTTGTTTATAATGAGTGCCAAATTACGTTTATGTGAAAACTTTTAACACCCCATCCCTAAATTTTGGAATAATTTAATGAAAACATATCGTAAAGTTTTGAAAAATGTAATAATTTCAGTGACTTACAAAAAATATAAAAACAATTGCCATCGACTTGAAACTTCTCAAATTTGTTTATAATGAGCGCCAAAATATGTTTACGTGAAAACTATTAACACTCCATCCCTAAATTTTGGAATAATTTAATGAAAACATGGCGTAAAGTTTTGAAAAAATGTAATAATTTCAGTGACTTGAAAAAAATATAAAAACAATTGCCATCGACTTCAAACTTCTCAAATTTGTTTATGATGATGAGTGTTAAATTACGTTTATGTGAAAACTATTAACACTTCATCCCTAAATTTTGGAATTATTTAATGAGAACTGAGTGTGAAATTTGGAAAAATGTAGTAATTTTAGAGACTTGGAAAAAATTAAAAACAATTTCCACCGACTTCAAACTTCCCAAATTTGTTTATAATGAATGCAAAATTACGTTTCTGTGAAAACTGTTGATACTTCATCCCTGGAATAATTTAATGAAAACAGAGCGTGAAATTTTGAAAAAATGTAATAATTTTAGAGACTTGGAAAAAATATAAAACATTTGCCATCGACTTTAAACTTCTCAATTTTGCTTATACGGAATGCTAAATAACGTTTCTCTGAAAACCATTTTCAAAGTCATACCTAAATTTTGGAATAATTGAATGAGAAAAGAGCGTGAAGCTTTAAAAAAAATGAATATCAAATTACATTACAGTCAAAAGTATTAATACTCGATTGCATACAGGGTGTATTTGAAATAACGAATAGGCATTTAAGGGCACATACACAAAATATTTGTCAAAATTTATTCAAAAATTTTTTTTTGAATTTTCCTAATTTTTCGAGGTTTTTTCAACATTTTGAGAACCGATGCTTTTCTCATTTAATTAGGTCTGCATGGAATATGTGTTTGTTTATTTAAAACGCGAGATCCGATTTCTTGCCTCCGAAATTTGAAGTGTTATCGCAACGTTTTTTTTTTTTGTAAAAGATAAACCGTCCTTAAGTTCATTAAAGAGCACTCAGATATTTCCTACACGCTTGTTGTAATTCGATATCTAAAGCCGATGCCGTTTAAAAATTAGGTCACATTACCACTGCCCCCAAACATTTTCACTCATTAACTTTAATAATTAATTGCGGGCTTTTTGTTACAGTTATAAACACAATAATTGCGAATATCGTTTAAAAATAATATAATCTCTTTGTGGTTGCGAGCCTGTTCGTTATTTCAAATACACCCTGTATATGCCGAAATTGCATTACAATATATTAAGTAGAACTCCATATCCTTTCAATGCGCGGTTTCGGTGGGACACCCTGTATATATTTGATGGATGAAACATTTTTCATTAATATTAATCGACTTGAAAATATAAGTGTCTGGGTGCACGTTGATAAATAGTCGAGATATGCAGGTAAACGAGTGCATTGACGGTAAAGTGCAACAAGTAGGATATAATAGAATTTCCCCTGCGGGCCCATTATTGAAAATGATTAGATTGAATGTACGTGGAGCACATTAAGGATGTTACGTTGTGTACGACTATGGTAGGACACAAACCTGATAACAGTTAATAATTGATAAACAGCCTGCGGTCGACCGCAGGTGAAAACATCCGCCCCCTTTCGCCTACAACTTCCTTTTGTGAATATATAAATAATTTCAATAAACATTCATTTGACATATGAGTATAAAAAAGAAAACCTACATATAAATATGATTGATTGTTAAAGCCATTACTTTGTAAAGCAAAGTGTTTAATTCAACCTCCTTAGTAGTACAGTCAAAGAAAATACAAATGCGAAACTCGCTCGGCGAGGGAATGCTACCGCATGTCGGTGATTAGTTCGGTCGAAACCCGTCTCCACTTAAAATACAATTATGAGGTAATAAAATTTATAAGCCTAGTTCACTTCTCGCCCTTAAGTGATCGACTGACGGAAAATTTTATTTCGTTATATGACTTCTATCAGTTAATGCCATATCTGTGATTTTTTCATCTTCCAATTTTTGGTGCGTCATCTTCAAAAATTCGAATAACTAAAATGTTTATTTTGATATTTTTTTAAATACCGGGTGACCCAGGGATCTGTAAAAGCCCCATAACTTATTTGCTATTTGAGATATCGACTTCTAGTTTCCCTGAACTAGTACCGACATTTATTCTACATATTTTAAAAATATGGATGTTTTTTTACGGGTTTTTTAAATGGAACACCCTATATTTTATACTTTATTTTCAACCCTCTTGAGAAGCTGATAAAAATACTATAAGATAGTATGGGTCTATTATGGACGATTGGTTAGTTATGGGCAAATTTGTGGCAAAAACAAGAACACATTGAAAAAGTTGCAGAAGCGTTCCTAGCAATGCTAGCGTCGTTTTTTATACACTAAAGAATTTTCCACATCATGAAGAATAATACAAATCGGCTTTGGTTCTTTTTTGTTCATACTGCTATACAGGGTGTCAACATACGCAAAATAATGGATAACTATTTTTTTTAAATGGAACACCCTATACATCTTGCCACCAATGCATGGAATTTTTAATAAGCTTTCCAATGATGTACAATTTGTATAATGAAATATTAAGGATTCTTAAGATTTATTCATAAAAGCATTTTTCTTTTGTCACCTCCTGCTCGTTTTTGGATTTTCAGCCAAAACTATGCATTTTCTGAAAAAATAATAAGAGACCAAAGTTGTAGAGCGGAAAATTTTCGATCGATATAAGTCTTTTGACTTTTCCAGTAATGCGTGCATTGCCCGCCAGAGTGCGCAAAATCGCGACCGTATATGTATTTTAGCGTTTTTCTCAAATTTTTTGTTAATTAATTGCACTATACTTCATTTTCCACGTACTCTAGCAGAAAAATGGGTAATTATAGAATTATTTAAATGACCTACATCGATTGAAAATATTCCGCTCTACAACTCTTAAAAGAAGCAATTTTGGCCCAAAATGCATAGTTTTCGCTAAAAATGCAAAAAAACATTGAAAAACGCAAAAATAGATATACACATTTTCAATTTCCATTTTTAGGGAAAACTATGCATTTTTGGCAAAAATTGCTTCTATTAAGAGTTGTAGAGCGGAACATTTTCAATCGATATAGGTCACTTTAATTTCCCTATAATTTCCCGTTTTGCCGCTAGAGGGTGCGGAAAATAAAGTATAGCGCAATTTATTAATAAAAAATTTGAAAAGAAAACGCTATAATGCATAAACGGTCACGATTTTGCGCGCTCTGACGGGCAATGCACGCATTATCTTAAAAGTTGAAAGACCTATGTCGATCTGAAATTTTTCACTCCACAACTTTGGTCTCTTATAATTTTTCCTGAAAATGCATAGTTTTGGCTGAAAATCCAAAAATCAGCAAAAGGTGGCAAAAGAAATATGTTTTTATTGATAAATCTCAAGAATCCTTAATATTTTGTTATACAAACTGTATATCATTGGAAAGCTTACTAAAAATGCCATGCATTAATGGCAAGATATATAGGGTGTTCCATTTGAAAAAAAATAGTTATCCATTGTTTGGCGTATGTTGACACCCTGTATAGCACTATGAATAAAAGAGAACCAAAGCCGATGTGTATTATTCTTTATGATGTGGGAAATTTTCTAGTGTATAAATAATGATGGTATCTTTGCTAGGAACGCTTCTGCAATGTTTTCAATGTGTACATGTTTTTGCCATAAATTTGCCTATAACTAACCAACCGTCCATAATAGACCCATAGTATCTTATACTTTTTTGATCAGCTTCTCAAGAGGGTTAAAAATAAAAAATAAAATATAGGGTGTTCCATTTAAAAAAACATAACTTTGCTCTGTTATGTATATTGGGACACCATGTACAAAACCATACATATTTTTAAAATATGTAGAATAAGTGTCGGTATCAGTACAGGAAAACTAGAAGTCGATATCTCAAATAGCAAATAAATTATGGGGCTTTTACAGATCCCTGGGTCACCCGGTATATTTATCAACAATTGAATAGTAATTTTATATAAAATTATTGGTAATATTTCAGTATGTATAATTTTCCTCTCAGTTCCGTATAATTATGTAACCCCATTTTTGCCAAGATATGACCTTGAAACCCTCGAAAAAAATAAGATTTTATTTTTTTAATCACTAAAAATTATTATAGTTATCTGAAAAATTCACATATATTTACCCGAATAAAAGTTTATTTAGGGTATTATTTTTTTAGTTTAACCATTTTTTTCGCCCTTTCTAAGGGTATTTGGGATAAAAATATTTATGATTTTTTTTCAGATTTTTATAATGGTTAAAAACAAAAACCCATTTTTCGAGGGTCATATCTTGACAAAAATTTGTTTATACGAAACTGAAAAAAAATTAATAGAAAAATACTAATAATAATTTTACATAAAATGACTATTCAACTGTTGATAAATATGCAAAATATATCTTAAAAATATTAGTTATTCGAATTTTTGAAGTTGTCGCACCAAACGTTGAAAGATGAAAAAATAACATAGATGGTATTTATTGATAGCAATCATATGACGAAATAAAATTTTAAATTACACTTTTTCAAGACTTTTTAGTACTTTTTTCAAGACAATTTTTTCCAGTACTCTTTTTGGCATTTTGTTCAGGATAATTTTTTCCAGTACTCTTTTTGGCATTTTTTTCAGTTCACTTTTTCAAGACTTTTTAGCATTTTTTTGGGACATTTTTTTTTGGACTCTTAAGACTCTTTGGCATTTTTTCCAAGACAATTTTTTCCAGTACTCTTTTTGGCATTTTTTTAGTTCGCTTTTTCAAGACTTTTTAGCATTTTTTGGGACAATTTTTTTTAGTACTCTTAAGACTCTGGCATTTTTTCCAAGAAAAATTTTTCCAGTACTCTTTTTGGCATTTTATTCAGGACAATTTTTTCCAGTACTCTTTTTGGCATTTTTTTAGTTCGCTTTTTCAAGACTTTTTAGCATTTTTTGGGACAATTTTTTTTAGTACTCTTAAGACTGGCATTTTTTCCAAGAAAAATTTTTCCAGTACTCTTTTTGGCATTTTATTCAGGACAATTTTTTCCAGTACTCTTTTTGGCATTTTTTTCAAGACAATTTTTTTCAGTACTCTTTTTGGCATTTTTTTTAAACAAATTTTTTCAGTGCTCAATTTGCCTTTTTTTCAGGACAATTTTTTCAGTACTCTTTTTCAAGACTACTATGTCATTTTTTTCAAGACAATTTTCTTCAGTACTCTTTTTGGCATTTTTTTTCAGAACAATTTTTTTAGTACTCTTTCTCAAGACAAAATCGTTACTTCTACAGCAGGCTTTCTATAGCATAACATAATTCAAAAATTATATAATTACTAACACCAAGTTATTTTAAGTTGTTTTGTGAATACATGTTTGGATTTAACTTTATGTATTTTATACCTGACGTGTCCAATAAAGGCAATATAATGATCTAATAAAATTATATTTTATTCTATTCTATTCTTAAGACTCTTTTAGGGATATTTTTAGACAATTTTTTCAGGTACTCTTTTTGGCATTTTTTTCAGTACTCTTTCAAGACTACTTTTGGCACTTTTTTTTCAGGACAATTTTTTTCAGTACAATTTTTTTAGAACTCTTTTCGGTATTTTTTTAGACAACTTTTTCCAGTACTCTTTTTGGCATTTTTTTTTTCTGGACAATTTTTTTCAGTACTCTTTCAAGACTACTTTTGGCATTTTTTTTTTCAAGACAATTTTTTTCAGTACTTTTTTTCAAGACTCTGGCATTTTTACTTTCTCCGTTATGAAGTACGAGAAAGTATTGTGATCGTGAAAAAAAATTCAATTTTTTTTTACGGAAATATCTGTTTTGGGGTCCCTAGATGCCATTTTAACAATTTCTGGAAACAAAAATTGTGCTGTGTGTCTGTGTGTGTGCGTGTCTGTCTGTTTGTCTGTCTGCCTGTGCGCGCTGTATCTCAAAAACTAATAGAGCAATTGATATGAAACTTTCAACATACGTCTTATTTGATAATCCGAAGAACTGAAAAGCTTTTGGTAAAATTTCGTACACCGGAAGTGGGTGTTTACCTTGACAGTTTTTTGTTTTTTGCCAATATTTTCTTAAATATGAAAAATATCACAAAACATTTAAATAAACATCGAAGACAACAAAGAAATGAACATCTTTTGCTTGAAAATATTTTTCATAAAATCATTGTTATTCGAGAAAAAAAAAATTATTATTTTTTTAATTTTTGGTTTATAATTATGAAACGATAATAGTTGCAGCAAATTTATGTGATTAATAATTGTAGAGAATGCCAAAATGAACAACTTCTAAAGAACAAGTTTTTTTCGAAATCTCGTTAGTTTTTGAGTAAACCGGGTTTTTGAATTTAAAGTATAATCTTTCATGATTTTGACGTTTTAAACGTCAGTTTCATCCGAGTTTACACAACGCTCGATGTACATTTGAAATATGATTTCAATTGAAAATAAACTTATGAAAACGTAAATATAAAGTCGGAGAAAGTAACATGATGGCCACATCACCATTTTTTACTTTCTCCGTTACGAAGTACGAGAAAGTATTGTGATCGTGATTTTTTTTTCAAAAATTTTTTTTACGGAAATATCCGTTTTGGGGTCCCTAGATGCCATTTCAACAATTTCTGGAAAAAAAAAAAATTGTGTGTGTGTGTGTCTATGTGTGTGTGTGTGTGTCTGTCTGTGTGCGCTGTATCTCAAAAACTAATAAAGCAATTGATACGAAACTTTCAACATACGTCTTATTTGATAATCTGAAGAACTGAAAAGCTTTTGGTAAAATTTCGTACACCGGAAGTGGGTGTATACCTAAACCGTTTTTTGTTTTTTGCCAATATCTTCTTAAATATGAAAAATATCTCAAAAACATTTAAACAAATATTGAAGACAACAAATAAATGAACATCTTTTGTTTGAAAATATTTTTTATAAAATTGTTATTCGAGAAAAAGATTTTTTTTTTTCATTTCTGGTTCATAATTTTGAAACGATAATAGTTACAGCAAATTTATGTGAATAATACTTGTAGATAATGCCAAAATGAACAACTTATAAAGAATAAGTTTTTTTCGAAAACTCTTTAGTTTTGGAGTAAACCGAGTTTTTGAATTTGAAGTATAATTTTTCCATCTTTCATAATTTTGACGTTTTAAACGTCAGTTTTATCCGAGTCTACGAAACGTTCGATGCACACTTAAAATATGATTTAAATTGAAAATAAACCATGGAAGCGTAAATATAAATGATACCATCAAGTCGGAGAAAGTAACATGATGGCCACATCACCATTTTTTAAATATGAAAAATGTCACAAAAATATTAAAACACATATTGAAGACAACAAAGAAATGAACATCTTTTGTTAGGAAATATTTTTCATAAAATCATTGTTATTCGAGAAAAAAAAATATTAATTTGTTTTTCATTTTTGGTTTATAATTATGAAACGATATAGTTACAGTAAATTTTTGAATAATAAAATGAACAACTTATAAAGAATAAGTTTTTTTCGAAATCTCGTTGGTTTTTAAGTAAACTGAGTTTTTGAATTTGAAGTATAATTTTTCAATCTTTCATAACTTTGAGGTTGTTAACGTTAGTTTCATCCAAGTCGACAAAACACTCGATGAAAGTAACATGAAGGCCACATCACCATTTTTTTTTCAATACAATTTTTTCAGTACTCTTTTTGGTATTTTTTCGGGACAATTTTTTTCAGTACTCTTTTTCAAGACTACTTTTGGCATTTTTGTGGGCAAATTTTCTTTTTTTATTTTCAAACATTTTTTTAATATTGCAAATAACGTTCAATGACCTTGAAAAAATTCACCTAATTTGGTATTTGGGTCAATAATATATGTGATTTTTTCAGATTTTTAAAATAATTTGTGGTTAAAAAAATTATATTTAAAAGAATCTTATTTTGGGGCTTCCCGGGTCATGTAGGGTTTTTTTTAAATACGGCTGGTTTGCTTTAAGGGCACAACTAATGATATTTTCATATTTATTTAAAAATCTGTGTCGGATGGTATTTTGACCATCTTATCTCGGGATACCCTTTTATTACCTCATAAATGGATTTTAAGCAGGAACGGGATGACATGCGGCAGCATCCCTCGCCGATCGAGTTTCGCATTTGTATTTTCTCTGACTGTACATATAAATGTATACAGAGTATATCTAAACCTGTAAATTCCTGTATTATTTATGTATAATTTTTGAATTTTGGTTTTTTGTATTTTATGTACAGGTTATAAAAATAAAGACCTATTATTATTATCTATGAGGGTGGTTCTTTGGCTTTTTTGGGACACCCCTAAAATAATGCTACTGGTTGAGGAAAAAATTATGCACAATCTCTGTCCAATGTATAGTAAAAGCTTGAATGTATTCATACTAATTATCCTCCGTGTATTCAATAGACTTTCAAATATCTTTTCAAAATTGGTTATCGTCTGATATAAATATTGACTTTTATGGATTGTAAATGATGATGTCTCATCACCAACCTGTAATTAGCCAGGGTGCACTTGACATCCAATCGCCGTGTATGCACGACAGATGCCAAAGTAAAATAATTACATCCAGTCTCGGAAAAATTTAATAACAAGTCTACTGGAGTTGTCTCACCAACTGCGTCCGAAACTTTCTTTGATCCAGTGAAGTAGACAAGTTACAATACACTCCAGTGGATCCCGCTGTATTGATCCTACATCCCGGAAGCGCGGTTGAAGTATTAAGTACTTCAATCAACATTCGTTAATATTGAAAAAGGTTTCTCACTAAAATATTACATTCACATTTAAAATAAAACGAGTCCAGTGTACGTATACGGATCGTGTGTCCCTTTAGCATTTACAAACGTTTAGTCACCAAGATCCGAAAGAGATACTCCAACAAACAACAGATAACACGAACACACATACAGACACGACATGCATAGATAGGGTGAAATGGGGTCGAAGTGGCACTTGAGCACAGGGAATGGGCGGTTTGGGTTTGGCTACTTGTTGAGCGCCAGACCTATTTGCGACGAGAGGGAATGGCTCCAGGGCCTCGGAGGGGTTTTGGGGGGGCGAGGGCGCGGCCAAGTTACGTTTTATATAAACTCTGGGGATTTAAAAATAATTTCGAGTTTCGTGCAGATTATGTCCCTCCTGTGCATTTTCTTTTTATTGCCCCTAACGTTCAGAAACGCCGGGGACGTTTTATATGCGGAAGATGTTTCAATTTCGCTTTCGGGGATCGTTTACTAAAAATTGATAATTGCCAACGAAATCATGATGTAGAATTTGCGATTGGATTATCATTGGCGAGTATTTTATTTTTGCTAATGTCAAAGGACAAATAAAGATAATACAGTGCACGTAGCTCTGCCCAACAGACGTTTTGTTGCCTGCGTTTTTTAACTGTTTCTAGGTAATTTTTAGAGATGGGCAAAACTGCTACTTTTGAATCACGTTGCTACCTCTGATTACTACTTTCTAATATCGGTGATTTTAAACTGTGACTGTGATCACGTAAAGGGGCGGCTCGTAATGTAGAGCCAAGGGGCCATGGCACTACCTCTAATTTCAAACGAAACAAGATTTTTTTATTAATTCTAAAAACACTGATTTGTCATTTTAAATGTTACAACGATGCCTGTGAAAGTTTCACGAGACGAGATAAATGGCAATGCATTTATTTGATAATGTATCTCTTGAACAAATTAGCAGATTTGAAAAATTCTTCCAGAATTGTGTTTCGTGTTGTTATCTTGAAAACCAGTAATGGGGTATTTTGAGTTTTTTGGAGGTTTATTAAGATTAATGTATTTTGAGTAAATCTGAAAAGTTTCAAGTGTGTTACAGTTGTTTTTGCATTTTTTTTCACTCCGAAGAAGTGAAACTTAAAAAATCTTAATAGCTGTTCTCGGTCGGTTATCTTGAAAACTTGTGATGGGGTTTTATGGGTTTTTTAGAGGCTTATTATGATTAATGTATTTTGAGTAAATTTGGAGAGTTTCAAGTGTGTTGCACTTGTTTTTATACTTTTTTTTCATTCGGAAGAAGTGAAACTTAAAATCTTGAAAACCAGTGATGGGGTTTTTTTGAGTTTTTTGGAGGATTGTTAAGATTAGTGTATTTTCAGTAAATTTGGAAAATTTCAAGTGTGTTGCAGTTGTTTTTATAATTTTCACTAGTGCAAATTAAAAAATCTGAAGCGCTGTTCTCTGTCGATTATCTTGAAAACCTATGATGGAGTTTTTTGGGTTTTTGGAAAATTATTAAGATTAATGTATTTTAAGTAAATTTAGAAAGTTTCAAGTATTTTACAGCTGTTTTTATATTTTTTCGCGTCAACAAAATAATTTTTCATGAATTAATAATAATCGCAAAAGCAATCGACGGAATGTATTTGAATTTTGTACAAAATCACTTTGAATTAATATTAAGTGATTTTGCGAAGTTTCAAGTGGATGGCAATTGTTTTTATATTTTTTTTCGCGTCAACAAAAAAAATATTATAATTTTTCATAAATTTATATGAAAAAATGCCAAAGCAATCGACGGAATGTTTTTGAATTTTTTACCAAATCACTCTTGAATTAACATTGAGTGATTTTGCAAAGTTTCAAGTGGATGGCAATTGTTTTTATTTTTTTTTCGCGTCAACGAATTTGTTGCATTTTTTTTTTTAATTTCATCTTCATTCACATTGAAATATTCTAAAATTAAGAAACAATGCATTTCTAATTTTTACGGAAATGTAGATTCACATATATTGTCAGTTGTTTTGGAAAGTTTCATGTCGATGGCAATTGTTTTTATATTTTTTTCGCATCGACGAATTTGTTGCCGTTTTTTTTTTAATTTCATTTCCATTCACATTGAAATATTCTAAAATTTAGAAACAATGCATTTCTAATTTTTACGGAAATGTAGAATCACATGTGTTGTCAGTTGTTTTGGAAAGTTTTAAGTCGATGGCAATTGTTTTTATATTTTTTTCGCGTCGACGAATTTGTTGCATTTTTTTTTAAATTTCATCTCCATTCACATTGAAATATTCTAAAATTTAGAAACAATGCATTTCTAATTTTTACGGAAATGTAGAATCACATGTGTTGTCAGTTGTTTTGGAAAGTTTTAAGTCGATGGCAATTGTTTTTATATTTTTTTCGCGTCGACGAATTCACTGCAATTTTTTTTAAATTTCATGTCTGTTCGCATTGAAATATTCTAAAATTTAGAAAAACTGTATTTCTAATTTTTACGGAAATGTAGAATCACATGTGTTGCCAGTTGTTTTGGAAAGTTTCAAGTCAATGGCAATTGTTTTTATATTTTTTTCGCGTCGGCGAATTTGTTGCATTTTTTTTAAATTTCATCTCCATTCACATTGAAATATTCTAAAATTTAGAAACAATGCATTTCTATTTTTTACGGAAATGTAGAATCACATGTGTTGTCAGTGATTTTGGAAAGTTTCAAGTCGATGGCAATTGTTTTTATATTTTTTTCGCATCGACGAATTTGTTGCCGTTTTTTTTTTAATTTCATCTCCATTCACATTGAAATATTCTAAAATTTAGAAACAATGCATTTCTAATTTTTACGGAAATGTAGAATCACATGTGTTGTCAGTGATTTTGGAAAGTTTCAAGTCGATGGCAATTGTTTTTATATTTTTTTCGCATCGACGAATTTGTTGCCGTTTTTTTTTTTAATTTCATCTCCATTCACATTGAAATATTCTAAAATTTAGAAACAATGCATTTCTAGTTTTTACGGAAATGTAGAATCACATGTGTTGCCAGTTGTTTTGGAAAGTTTCAAGTCGATGGCAATTGTTTTTATATTTTTTTCGCGTCGACGAATTTACTGCAATTTTTTTTAAATTTCATGTCCGTTCACATTGAAATATTCTAAAATTTAGAAACAATGCATTTCTAATTTTTACGGAAATGTAGAATCACATGTGTTGTCAGTTGTTTTGGAAAGTTTCAAGTCGATGGCAATTGTTTTAAATTTTTTTCGCGTCGACGAATTTACTGCATTTTTTTTAAATTTCATCCCATTCACATTGAAATATTCTAAAATTAAGAAACAATGCATTTCTATATTTTTTTCGCGTCAAGAAAAAATGATTATAATTTTTCATAAATTTACACAAAAAATTGCCAAAGCAATCGACGGATTGTATTGGAATTTTCTACGACGCAGATAAGACCCAAAACATGTAATTTATAGTTCAATTCATGAACGCGAGGAGAGATTTCGAAAATTCTTTCAGCAAAGTGTTGTGCTCATTGGACAGATAATATGAAAAAATATTTTATTATTATTGAGGATGACTCTCAAACGAAAAGTGTTAGCACAGTATTGTTCGTATATAATAGACGTAGGTTAAAAAAATAAAATTGTTAAATTATTTTTTTTAACTTTTGAACTTACGATCGGATTTCTAAGACTCTTTCAGCGAACTCTTTCATTCATTCGAAAGATATATAGAGGACCAAAGAATTGAATTCGTTGGTTAATTGTTGGTGACCAAAATCAAATTCTTCCAGAGAAGTCCATCGAATAGATACAGATAACACTAAACATTTTTTTTCTAGTGACTCGTTTCAATAAGTTATTTGTTTGTAAGCCTTTGTAAAACTTAATTTTGTAGAATTACGAACTGCTTGAATATTTATGTATAGAGGCTAATTTTCTCTTTATTTAATTTACTGAATAATTTTGCAACAATAATCGTTTTTTTTTTCTCAAAAAGTATATTATATGCTAAGTGGCTCTACTATCAAAATGTTTCACGAGCCGCCACTGATCACGTAACATCTTCTGAAATTGTTAATGGTTTCGCAAAAATGCTTTTGATATGATTCTGCTAAAATTTGTCCACCAGGGCACATAAATAGTGTTCCTTTTGATATTATACTTGTGACTGAAGGTGATATTTTGGCTATATTTTCTGTTATACCAAATAAACATACGAAAATTTTTGCGGAATCTTATAACAGAATGTTTGTTCAGTAAATTTGAAAAGTTGGAAAGTTTTAGGTATGTGACAAATGTTTTCCTATTTTTTTTTTGCCTCTGAAAAACCAAATCTTTTGGAAGATGATTTACTCTGTTCTCGAAGGATTATTTTGAAATAATAGCATTAACCAATAGGTATATGGTTTTTTTAAGATTTCCGTTTGAATTTTTTTAACACGAACAAAAACGTCGCAGAAAAAATATAAAACATGCAGGCAAAATTCCATAAGAAGTCATAATTCAAAATCAGTTTGGTTTTTGTGAATTCAACAATTTTCAATAGAGATAAAGATTTTCGCTTTAATTTTTTGAGCACTTGAATGAAAACATCGCAGAAAAAAATAAAACGGGCAGACAAAATTCCATGAAAAATATCCTCAATGGCCGAAGTATTGCTTATTCAAAATCAATATGAGGCTTAAGAATTAAACAATTTTCGATAGAGATATGGATTTGTTTTAATTTTTTGAGCATCTGAACAAGGAGGAGCATTTTGAGATTTTCGCAGTTTGTTTTAATTTTTTTTTCAGTTCCTGAAGTTTGCAATTTCAAAATTGGTTTGTGGTATTATTTCAAAATGTATATTTAGATATTCGATATTTTTTTTATAAAATTTGTTTGTTATTGATACTAAAAAAAATGGTGATGTGGCCATCATGTTACTTTCTCCGACTTGATGGTATCATTTATATTTACGCTTTCATGGTTTATTTTCAATTTGAATCATATTTTAAATGTACATCGAGCGCTTTATAAACTCGGAGGAAACTGACGTTTAAAACGTCAAAATGATAAAGATGGAAAAATTATACTTCAAATATGAAAACTCAATTTATTCAAAAACTAAAGGAATTTCGAAAAAAACTTATTCTTTATAAGTTGTTCATTTTAGTATTCTCTACAATTTTTATTAATATAAATTTGCTGTAACTATTATCGTTTTATAATTATAAACCAAAAATTAAAAAAAAATAATAATTTCTTTCTCGAATAAAAATGATTTTATGAAAAATTTTTTCAAGCAAAAGATTTTCATTACTTTGTTGTCTTCAAAGTTTGTTTAAATGTTTTTGTGATATTTTTTATATTTAAGAAAAAATTGACAAAAAACAAAAAACAGATAAGGTAAACGCCCACTTCCGGTGTACGAAATTTTACCAAAAGCTTTTCAGTTCTTCAGATTATCAAATAAGACGGATGTTCAAAGTTTCATATCAATTGCTCTATTAGTTTTTGAGATACAGCGCGCACAGACAGACACACACACACACACACACACACACACACACACACACACACACACAGACACAAAATTTTTTTTTCCAGAAATTGTTGAAATGGCATCTAGGGACCCCAAAACGGATATTTCCGTAAAAAAAATTTTTGAAAAAAAAATCACGATCACAATACTTTCTCGTACTTCGTAACGGAGAAAGTAAAAAGTAAGGGGTACATTATGCGTGCATTATGTGGTGTGAAAATCTTTAAAACAATTATTTTGTTTATTGAGGCACCTCTTTCTATTATCCGTGTGACAAGGCCAATGACCAAAATGGTCTCCTCAAAAGGTATTTTTTGGCATCTTGACATCTCTTATTTGGCTCAGTATGGACGTGATTTTATCAGTATTTTTGGCAGCAGCACAATTACCAAAAAAAATAAGAAAGCGTTTGAGTTCTTCAAACCTGTTTAGAGGCATAACATTAGCAATTTGAACCATTCTGGTTTAGTGGCCCAGTATCTGCTTGAGAAATGTTGTCTGATGAGAGACATCAAAATAAATATTCTTATGAATTGCTCCATTTGCTTAGAGTTGTTTTAGTTTTTTTCTGTATGTTGTACGAATATGTTTGCTCTACTATTTAAAAAATGGTGATGTGGCCATCATGTTACTTTCTCCGACTTTATATTTACGTTTTCATGGGTTTATTTTCAATTGAAATCATATTTTAAATGTACATCGAGCGTTGCGTAAACTCGGATGAAACTGACGTTTAAAACGTCAAAATCATGAAATATGGAAAAATTATACTTCAAATTCAAAAACTCGGTTTACTCAAAAACTAACGAGATTTCGAAAAAAGCTTATTCTTTAGAAGTTGTTCATTTTGGCATTCTCTACAATTATTATTCACATAAATTTGCTGTAACTATTATCGTTTCATAATTATAAACCAAAAATTAAAAAAAAATAATACATTTTTTTCTCGAATAGCAATGATTTTATGAAAAATATTTTCAATCAAAAGATGTTCATCTCTTTGTTGTCTTTGATGTTTGTTTAAATGTTTTTGTAATATTTTTCATATTTAAGAAAATATTGGCAAAAAACAAAAAACAGTTAAGGTAAACACCCACTTCCGGTGTACGAAATTTTACCAAGAGCTTTTCAGTTCTTCGGATTATCAAATAAGACGTATGTTCAAAGTTTCATATCAATTGCTTTGTTAGTTTTTGAGATACAGCGCACACAGACAGACACACACACACAGACAGCAGACACACACACACAGACAGACAGACACACACACACACACAGACACAACAATTTTTTTTCCAGAAATTGTTGAAATGGCATCTAGGGACCCAAAAACGGATATTTCCGTAAAAAAAATTTAAAAAAAATCACGATCACAATACTTTCTCGTACTTCGTAACGGAGAAAGTAAAAATAAAGAAAAGAATTGAATATAATTCAATTGTAATAAGTTTTCTGAAAGATTTCTTCAAAAATAAATTTTGTTCAAGATCTCGTACAGTTTTCAAATCTTTTTAAAATCTATTATAGTAATTATTTATTTCGTAAGATGGCAGAAGTTTGCCTAACAAAAATTATGTTCCCATTTGGAAACAGTACGCAATAGAAGGTTTATTTAAAAGGAATTTTTAGTCATTTTTTTTCGATCACAACGTGTTTGTGGTTTGATTCCATGCTGGGCAAGATAATTTTTTCGTTCTTGTAAAATCCTAATTGATTAATTAATAATTGTTAGTACATAAGCTGTAATTTATTTCATTTTATATGGTATACTATGGCACTTTTATAATAAATATTTGTCTCTTTTATTCAACATTTATTCGAAATTTAAATACAATACCTTGCTCAAATGGGAGAATAAAATAATGAATATTAAATAACATTTAGAAATGCCACCTTGTACTGTCTTCTTACAATTATGTTTTAAGTAACAGTCACAGTTTAAGTAGCAATCACAGTTTAAATAGCAGTGATTTAAAGTACCAGTAATTTTAAGGAGCAGTGATTTGAAGTAACAGTGATTTTAAGTAGCAGTAATTTGAAGTAACAGTGATTTGAAGTAACAGTGATTTTAAGTAGCAGTGATTTGAAGTAACAGTGATTTGAAGTAACAGTGATTTTAAGTAGCAGTGAAATTCGCCTATTAGGAACAGTAGCGACCTGTGATTTTTGTGAAAAAATCACAGATACGTAAAATATCGCCCATCCTTAGTAATTTTAGGGTGCAGAATACAAAATAGATCTAGTTTTTAAGATACGTCATATTGGCCTATTTTATAAAAAAAAATCATCTTATTTTTTAACATACGTATATTTTACGTTATTACTATTGCTATTTGTTATTGGTATTTTGTTTAACTGCCAGTTAAAAAAAAAACTACAAAGCAAGTTATTATTATTATTTCATAAATAAGTTAAATATATATTGATCACTGTTGCTGTGTATGTACTTGTATTAGTGATAGGTATGTGAATTTTGATTTAGTTATGGCTGATTGCAAACTTTATCAAAAATCGAGATTTATATCGAGAGGTGTGGATTTCTGCAACTTAAGGAGAAATCATTTTTTCTTGGTTTAAGGGGTGCCTGTAACGTTTTTTTGGCTTTTGATTATTAAAGTACTTGTATTAGTGATAAGAATAAGAATTTTTATTTAGTTATGGTTGATTGCAAACTTTGTCAAAAATCAAAATTTAAATTGCGAGGCTTACAGAAGAAATTATTTTTTCTGGGTTCAAGGGGTGCCCGTAACGTTATTATTTAGTTACGTCCTATTGCAAACTTTGTCAAAAATCGAGATTTATATTTAAAAAGAAAATACTTTTTTGAAAGGAGCGACAAAATATAAAGGGTTAAAACAAAGGGTTGATTCTTTTTGTGGTATTAATTTAGACCTTTCCTAATGGTATGGTTTACTTATATTTCGATTCGCTTTTCTTTTCTCAGAGATATTATTTTTTCATATCTATCGCTGTGATGAAACTGGCTAATTAGTTTGTAATTTTAGGTACAAAATTTTAATTATGGGCTCTGATATCATAATGATGATAATAATATTAAAATAATATCATTATAATGGTAATAATAATAGAATCATTATTTTATTATTACAAACAAGAACAGGTTTTTTGTTCAAATGGAAAATAATTTATCGTATCACCTATGTAGGGACACTCTGTATTTTGCATTAAAGTTTTTCTTTGGAAATTTCTAATTTTCAAATTTCTCGGACGACGTGGGTCAACCAATTCGGGCAAAATACATTTATAATAAAATATTTGTAATGTTGATACAATATTTTCTCAAAATATGTCATCCTTTGATATCGGCAACAAACAAAAAATTATGAAAAGTAGGAAATCATATGAAATTAAAGATAGTAAAGATATATTGTTGTTTTGTTATTAAATATTAAATAATTTAAAAAAAATTACCTTTTCCACTAATAATCCTTTAGAAGTCCATATAATGAAGTAACAATAGTTGCGATGAGATATGTGCATCTGCCCTTGCACTTGGTAATAATACGAGTGTGTTCGTTTTAAATGAAATTGGTTGTTTTCTTCCAATGTAGCAAATTTTATTATTTTGTTCTGAAACCTTGACAGACGACGTTATTATAAAATTTTAGACCAACACGTTATTAAAAACTTTTTGAATACATTACCATTTATTCAACGAAGAACCATATTCTTTCAACAAGATGGTGCACCAGCCCATAATGTAAGTTAGTGTCAAACCTATTAAATATTAATTTTGGAAATAACTAGATGGGAACAAACTGACCTGTAAAGTGGCCCCACCACCATCACCCGATTTGACGCCGCTTGATTTCTTTTTTTTTTGGGGACTTATAAATGACAAATTGTATAAAATAAGAAATGACAATATTAATAATTTAAGAGAAAATTGTATTGAGTGTATAAATCAAATTTCAAATGTTCATATTCATAATGCATGCAAACGTGTTATAAATAGTTTTAACCTTTGCTTTTTGAATAATGGGCACATCTATTGAGAAATTTATCAGTTTAATTTATTGTTCATTTATTGTAATTTTATAAATAAAGTATTATTACCCCAGAAATACAAGCCAACGTGATGAACGTGAGAAAATATATTCAATTGCGACACTATTGACGTTTTTGGCACCTCAGTGAGTACTTTTAAATCGAAATGCCAGAAAGCTATTATAATAACTTTACGCCAAGGTTATAAATTATTTTGTACATTTTTGTATTGTTTTTATTGTGTATTTTAATTGTTATGTTATTGTACTGTACTGGCCATCCGTAATAAATGACTAAATGGCTAATGATTGAAAATGAATAATTTTTACTAGATATCAATGAAATTACAAATACAACCCCCATATGCTATATATCGTTGAAAAGAGAAAAAATAACCTAATAGGATAGGCCAAAGCCATAATTATATTGATGAAGATATTGAAATTCTGTTAAGCGTATTTTATTGTGCCTGAACAACATATAACTTTCATTATTGTCAAATGATAAACAACTGAGATTTTGCAATATATCGAAAATGGAAAAAATTGAATTTTTCCCTATAACTCGAAAACAAAAGAAGATAAGCAAATTTAGTTTTCACCATTGAGTTTTCTCGAAAAAAGAGATCTAGGATCCGTTTTTCTCTATTATAGTCAGGGACGGCTCGTTATATAGAGCCAAGGAGTCATGGCACTACCTGTAGTAGTTTCAAGCTCAGCAATAATTTTTAATGTACATTTAAAACACTTTTTGGCCAGTTACATTGGTCTAGGAAGATAAATAGTTATTTCTTTCTTTATAATAAAACACTTTTACTTTGTTGGTATAACACAAGTTTTATTTTATTGTTTTATGTTTTGTTTATGGCAAGTTGAGTTGCCGAAACTATAGTCAACAATAAAATAAAATTTGTGTTATAGCAACAAAGTAAAAGTGTTTTATTATATTTACAACATGTATAACGAAGTAGAAGCCTCCTCCATAAACAATATTTCTTTCTTTTGTTGTCAAAAATTGTATTTTTTAGCTGACAATAATGGCGTATTGCAATTGTCAATAATGGTTTGTTGCAGTTGTCAGGAATGACAATTCTTACCTGTTAAGAATTGATTCAGCTGTCAAAAGCAGCATTTTTCGATTTTTTAATTGCCAAAAATGACATTTTTTAGCTGCCAAAAATTGTACTTTTTGTTGTAGAAAATTGTATTTTTAGCTAACAATAATGGTTTGTTGCAGTTGTCAAGAATCGTATGTTTCGGCTATTAAAAATGGTGGTTTTCAGCGGTTAAGAAATGTATTATTCAACTGTCGAAAATTATAGTTTTCAGTAAAAAAAAGTTATTTTTTAGCTGTCAAAAGAAAGAGGCATTTCTTACCTATTAAAATGGTATTTTTCAGCTCTCAAAAATTGTACTTTCCGTTGTCAAAAATTATATTTTTTAGCTGACAATAATGGTTTGTTACAGTTGTCAATAATGGTTTGTTGTAATTGTCATGAGTGAAATTTTTCAGCTGTTAAAAATGGTATTTTTCAACTGTTGAGGAGATTATTATTCAACTGTTAAAAATAATATTTTTTAGTTGTAAAAAATGGTACTATTCAGCTGTCAAAAAGGAATTTTTTACCTATAAAAATTGTATTGTTCAGCTATTCAAAGTAGCATTTTTTGACAATTTTTAATTTTCAAAAATGGCATTTTACAGCTGTCAAAAATTGTACTTTTTGTGTTGTCAAAAAATTTATTTTCTAGCTAACAATAATGATATGTTACAGTTGTCAATAATGGTTTGTTGCAGTTGTCAATAATGGTATTTTTCAGCTGTTAAAAATGGTAATTTTCAGCTGTTGAGAAGAGTATTATTCAACTGTTGAAAATAATATTTTTTAGTTGTCAAAAATGGTACTATTCAGCTGTCAAAAAGGAATTTATTACCTATAAAAATGGTATTGTTCAGCTATTAAAAGTGGCATTTTTTTACATTTTTTAATTGTCAAAAATTGTATTTTTTGTGTTGTCAAAAATTGTATTTTTTAGCTAATAATAATGGTATGTTACAGTTGTCAATAATGGTTTGTTGCAGTTGTCAATAATGGTATTTTTCAGCTGTTAAAAATGGTAATTTTCAGCTGTTGAGAAGAGTATTATTCAACTGTTGAAAATAATATTTTTTAGTTGTCAAAAATGGTACTATTGAGCTGTCAAACAGGAATTTCGTACCTATAAAAATGGTATTGTTCAGCTATTAAAAGTGGCATTTTTTGACATTTTTTAATTGTCAAAAATGGCATTTTACAGCTGTCAAAAATAGTACTTTTTGTGCTCTCAAAAATTGTATTTTTTAACTAACAATAATGGTATGTTACAGTTGCCAATAATGGTTTGTTGCAGTTGTCAAGATTGGTATTTTTCAGCAGTTAAAAATGGTATTTTTCAGCTGTTGAGAAGTGTATTATTCAACTGTGGTAAATTTTTTTTTTAGTTGTCAAAAATGGTACTATTCAGCTGTCAAAAAGGAATTTCTTACCTATAAAAATGGTATTGTTCAGCTATTAAAAGTGGCATTTTTTACATTTTTTAATTGTCAAAAATGGCATTTTACAGCTGTCAAACATTGTATTTTGTGTTGTCAAAATTGTATTTTCTGGCTAACAATAATGGTATGTTACTGTTGTCAATAATGGTTTGTTGCAGTTGTCAAGAATGGTATTTTTCAGCTGTTAAAATGGCATTTTTCAGCTGTATTATTCAATTGTTAAAAATAATATTTTTTAGTTGTCAAAAATGGTACAATTCAGCTGTCAAAAAGGAATTTTTTAGTTGTCAAAAATGGTACTATTCAGCTGTCAAAAAATAATTTCTTACCTATAAAAATGGTATTTTTCAGCTATTAAAAGTAGAATTTTTTGACATTTTTTAATTGTCAAAAATGGCATTTTACAGCTGTCAAAAATTATACTTTTTGTGTTGTCAAAAATTGTATTTTTTAGCTAACAATAATGGTATGTTACAGTTATCAATAATGGTTTGTTGCAGTTGTCAAGAATGGTATTTTTCAGCTGTTAAAAATGGCATTTTTCAGCTGTATTATTCAACTGTTGAAAATAATATTTTTTAGTTGTCAAAAATGGTACAATTCAGCTGTCAAAAAGGAATTTTTTAGTTGTCAAAAATGGTACTATTCAGCTGTCAAAAAATAATTTCTTATCTATAAAAATGGTATTGTTCAGCTATTAAAAGTGGCATTTTTTACATTTTTTAATTGTCAAAAATGGCATTTTACAGCTGTCAAAAATTGTACTTTTTGTGTTGTCAAAAATTGTATTTTTTAGCTAACAATAATGGTATGTTACAGTTATCAATAATGGTTTGTTGCAGTTGTCAAGAATGGTATTTTTTAGCTGTCAAAAATGTTATTTTTCAGCTGTCAACAATGGTATTTTTCACCGATAAAAATGGTATTCACGAAAATGTTATAATGTGCGCTTTATTTAATTGTATGGGCAGCATTAATGGGGTACATTTAACACTCAATTTCATTAAACACGCATTTGCTTGTTTAATATGGTTATTAAACATGTACACGCATTTCCGTGTTTAATAACGTTATTAAACACGCTAATTCGCGCTTTGATTCACAGAACGCGAAATATGATAATATTTTGTTTATCCTATTTAATACTGATATTAACTTTGATTTTAAATTTTTTACAATTGTAATTGTAATTACAACTAATTTTGATTTTGATTTTGATTTTAATTTTCGTGAACAAAGTATAGTGTACAACGAGCATATAATGATGGCTATTAATCACGAGAACGATGTTTGTGGAACGAGCCGTAGGCGAGTGGAGCAAATCGTTCATTATATGCTCGTTGTACAATATACTATTTTAGACATGTGTTTCCTAGAATCGATTAAATATGATAAGTTCGTACTATTAGGGAGTGACTTTATTATTAAATTTAATAGCAACGATCCCAAAGAGACCACCTTAGTTGATTCGTGAGCGAGTTGGCCATTGTCAACTTTCTCACTCGTTTAATAATATGCTATTACTTAGTTTAGCGGTGCCTTAGTAATCACACACGGGCTCTAAGTATTATCGAATTATTCTTTCTCCACGACCACTGTAGAATTTAGGCATTCTGAAATCAATTTTGATCATAGAACGTTCACATTCTCACTCTTGTTATGGAACAAAACACTATGTGCTTATGCGTTTTGCATGTAATTCATTCCATAACAAGGTATAGAATGAATATTCTCACATCGTTCCAAATAAAGCAATTAGCCTTGGAAATCACAATTGTCAAAATACTATAAACATAACCACAAACGTAATAATAAAACGTAAGTTTTTTGTGTTCATTATTTTATTAGTCTATTTTATCTGGTTGGGGAGAAAGTATAGTCTGCTACTCGGTAAGAATGGAAATTCAGATGATCGTGGTTATATACCACTCGCATCGAATTTCCATTCTAACCTTGTTACAGAATATGCTATTTCAATAAATTGAGAGATCATAAAAAACACCTACTTCTTAAGGCTCTTGGAGCGTACCTCTAAATTCATTTAAAACATTATCCACAAACGGGTAAAGATTAAAAAGTGAAATTTTGAATTCACCTCTATAAATATATTCTAAAGAGTAGCACGGATTTTTTTTTATAATAATGTTTATAAACAATTTTAATTCTAATATTGCTGTAATTTAGAAAAAAAAATCCGTCGTACCCTGGGGTAATTTATTTAAAATTTATTATTTAAATAATATTTTTTCATATTTTCGAAACTGTATCCGAAATTTGAATAATAAGTTATTCATTTTAATACTCTGTCGTGGTGCGCCCTCTGCGGTTTTCTTGTTTAACAGGCTGTGCATATGAGAGGAGGCGTTCCCAAGGCGGTTTCTCGCTGTAACTTTAGCCGCGTTATCTAAATTACACAGTGGTGTTACTAAACATATATCTCTTTCGTGACAAGAGGGATTAACGACTCAAACAAAAAAAGTTCTGTGGAATTATTATATAAAATGTATTTATGATTAAAATTTCTTCTCTTTGGTCCAGACAACCGGCTATCTACCCGAGGGCTTTTCGTCGATTTCTGCGTATTTCATTGAAATATTTTAGATGAGCCTGTAATGTACTACAAAATTAAGAAATGAAATTAATAATTTGTATCTCGTGCATTAATGCAAAAAATATGTTTAGGTTATGGCGGTGACGGACAGATTGAGTCAATTAGATTATGAAACTTTCATGGGCCTACTGTTGCAGGTCATATTTTCACTGAAAACCCGACAATTAACAAATGTGCTAACAAGGTTAATTAAAAATAAAAAAATAAAAATTTAAAACTAAAAATTAAAAAGTTGAAAATTAAAAATAAAAAATAAAAAATTAAAAATTAAAAATTAACTTTAAATCTGTCTGTAACTTCTATGACAGTTTCCAATTATATTGCTCATAGAGGCATCCTCTAGGTACAATCAGAGATATAATCAAATTTCTATCTTATTCTTACGAGAAGTTTCAGGCAGATTTCAAGATGCATTTTTGAGGTTAAAATTTAAAAAAACTAAAAGAGGTAAGTGTACAAAAGTTCCCACAAAATATGTTGCAATTTAAACGAGGAATCCAAAATTATAATAATATATAGGATGTTCCATTTAAAATAACAAATTTGGTGCTAGAGAGTTGAAAATATTTCACATGAGGAGAACTGATTTAATCTTGTGTTGAGCGACAATCCCGTAAACTTTTAACAAACGGTTTAGCGTAGACACCTTGATATACAATCTACTATTATTGTTCACTTTGAAAAGTAGGCCATGATGGTATCACATGTAGACACCAATAATGTAGAATACTTCAATTGTTTTCAAATTTATTGGTGGGAAAAGAGTAAATTTTTCAAAACGTAGGCTATACGAAACACGATGTAAAGCGGCAGCAATGTTTCGTTTTCAGAACAAATGATGATACAATGAAATTAAATAGGAATAATCATTACTACCAAAATCAGGGACAGCGTAATATAACAGAAAGGGTGATTTTGTTATTTTATTATTCATACTCATCAAGCTATTTTCGTAGAAAATTAATTTAAAATGAAAATATTTTGCATATTTTTTTTTATTATAGAATGCCAGAGACACAGAGATATGAAGTAACAAAATGGTAAAACTTTTAAAATACTTTTTCCTTAGTCACATGTCACTAGAATAAATAGACTCTAGAAAAGCTAGAAATCACGTATTAGATAAATCAATTTCCCTAACTTCTCTTCTGAAATACAAATTTAATATGTATTAAATTTAAAAAAAAAATCACTTGATATGTTTCATTTATTAAATTCGACTACTTTCGGCTGCAAGTCATTTTCAAGGAATGTACATATCAAGTTATTTTTCTTACATTTAATCGTTTTTTTAAATATTAAATCATGTTTTGTCAAGTGATCAATGAGAATCATGTTTAAAACTAAATATGGTTATTTTTTAAGTAAAAAAGAGTAAGGTATACCGTCATTATATAAATATGTTTTTTCTAATTTGCGTCTAAAACGAAGTCATTAACGCACTCAAATGGGTTCGTTAATGGCTCGCCAAGTGCTTTAATAATTTATTTTTTTAAGATTGGCACCGTTCAAATTCAGAGCCGTCAACCTGTGCTAAATTTTCGGCGAGATAGTTTTGAGGGTATGTGATGTGTGGAAATCGCAAACTAATTTAAAATTGTAATGTCAATTATTAGTGCTACCAACCACCATACAATTTGCTAAATATTTATGGTCGATTTTTTAATTTAGAAATGGAATAAAAGGGGCAAAATAGAAAAATACTGTAAAAAACTCGTTCATAAGGCCTTTTTTTGCACTTATCGAACTCGTTTTTTAATATAGTATTTAGGTATTGAAAAAAATATGAGGCCACCATCATTACTTTCTCCGATTTATCTATAGTATTGTTTTTTCGTGATATTTTTCATATTTATCGATTTTATACAAAAACTGGTGAGATTTCGTAAAATACTAATTACTTATAAATCGTTAATTTTGGCGTTTTCTACAATTGTTTATTCAAATTTCAACTATTACAATTTCATAATTGTACTAAAACAAAATGTTATAATTTTTTATCCGGAAATTAAGGAGTTAATTAAAATATTTATTAATTTGTTCATTTTTACTTTGTGTTCAACTTATGTTAAAATATTTTTGTAATATTTTTCATATTTAGAAAAATATTGGAAATAACAAAAAACTTCCTTAAAAAAATTATACTTCAATTTTGCAAAAAATAACAAGAATTGTGAATTCATCATCGAAGCCAAGACTACGGAAATACTCAGAACAAGCGGGCTTGGAGCTGAGATTTTTCAATAATGAATTTACACAAATCTCTCAGATAAGACGGTCCCTCCCTTTAACATACACAAGATTCTAATAGTCAGTCAAGTCAAATAAGTATAATAGTGCTGAGCGCCAATATTTCATTCAAGTGGCTGGTCCACTCTTGACGACCACATCCTTGTCTCGCTACATTAATATCACATATGGTGCTCTTCTAGGGGTTTCGCGGGTTAGATGCAAGAGCAAGGGGTTGGTTTGTTTACATTTCTATTTCTTCGTCGGTATCCAATGCCCTTAATGCTTACTACTCCGTTGATGAGTTTCTTGACTTAACTGAAGGAAAGAATTTCCTAAATACAAAGGCATAAAATTAACGAAAAATAGCGCAAATTTGAATGTGGGTTGAGTTGGATAATTAATAAAATCTCAGCTTTATGTTAAACTTATTGTAAAGTAGGATAGGGCTCACCCACCGTCCTGCAAGTCAACTTTTAACAACTGGGTAACAATTGCCGCTATATTTACGAGAACAAAACTATTCTCATAAGATCGAACTCCTATAGCGAGGGCATGACTTAAATGTTTACGTTCCCGGCGCATCCACCATACGATCAATTCATAAATGACCTCATTTTAGTGGTCTGCATACTATGTTGAGATTAAGTAAATATATCTTTCTTTTCATATTTAAAAAGTTGGATTGATAACCACTATCAGAAATAATAAATGAGTTCTATGTATTGACAAGTGCAAAAGATCAAGTTATAAATATGAATACAGATTATTACTGTAAACTGGTGACATAATTGTTGATTTCCGAGATTGATTTCTATTATTCCATTATCAGGTTTATTATCGTTTGAGAATTTTATTAAATTTGTCTGCAAATGGCTCTACAAAAATATTCATTTCGGAGAATTGTTTGTATTAACAGAAAAATAGTGAAAGAAATCTTTTTAATAAAATAGAGTTATTTTTAAGGTGACGAAAACCTAAAGAAAATGAAAATCTCGCAACTTCGGTTTCATATAGAATTCACCCTTAAATCAGTTAAGAAAATTCCGTTTGTTCTCACAGGGTGGAAACTAAATGCATTCCTGCAGAAATACTTGCACGAATAATTAAAACATCGCACAAAGGGGCAAAGGAGCTTCAAAACTGGAATGATTTCAAATAATATATACGAACACCTCGCACGACTGAAGGTTGCCTCTAAGCCTTTCAAATTCAATAAATTCTCGTGAATATATAATATTAAACAAACGTAGGACTGAAAACAAAGAATATATTAATACAAATGTAGTAAGAGCTCGCTCGAAAGCCCTTTCAGAAAGATGCAATGGAGACAACAGATACAAACCTATATCTGAATAAATCGTACATAAGATGAATACAATCTTATTATATTATCTTACAGTACCCATTCTTTAAAAAACTCAAACGTTATTATTGTGTATCATTGATCTATGCAAAGACCGGTTCGTGATGGTGCCTCTCATCCCTGGTGTTACTCGCGCAGCATCTATCATCAAGTGGGGGAGCCCTTTATGGATCCACGTTACCTACACCCTTGATACACCCAGAATAACTTTATTGTGGGCCCGTAATTTAGGATTTCAATGGGAACCGCCGCCGCCGACACCCATCTCGTCGTGCCCTACTTTACACCCCCGGGGGCCGGCTGAGGTCCCGTCACGCCGTTTAGGCCGTCACGCGCACCTGTCTCCTAAAATAGTTTCAGGGATTTGCGTTACCTAATAGTTTTCGCACACTTTGGCATTCAAAGCGGGGCGAGAGGTGGGAGGGGTATCGGGTCCGGCGCCTTTGTTTGTCTCAATTTGCGAACACGCGATCATTGGCATTGGCACCATTAAAGTAATTTAATATTTACCTGACCCCCGACATGAGGTCTCCTTCTATAAATAAAGTTCCCCTGCTTCGGTTTGTTTTCAGCAATTTCCGAAGGGAGGAAACTCGCCGAAACTTCGCCTCCAATTTAATTGCAGATGATCTACGCTAAATGGTTTTCCGACTTCCTCCCCCCAATTCGCAAAAATTCCACTGTCGAAGTTCCCCCCATGTTGTACATTTAATCAAAGGCATTATTTTTTTGCTGAAGCTGTAAGAACTCGATGAGAAATAGATGTTTTTATCACTGGTGATTTATCAATAGTCTGTGCAGAGTTTAATAGGAAAAGTTTCGCTTAAATAATTTAAAAGTAGGATAGAAACACCATTAAGATATCTATTGGCTAAAAAATTTTTTTTCTATTTTAGGAAGAATTTTGTAATTTGTTGGGTAACTGTAGGCATCCTCAAGTATCTGTATAGATAAATGCTCAATTCTAGGATTGAGCATTTCAATTTGTCTTTGTTATGAATTTTTGAAATCTTAAAATTCTAGCCAGAATTAAAAGAAAACCGTAAAAAATTGAAATCGTTATGTAATTGTTTTGAAAATGCTAACAAATACTTTTGCATCTGTTTACTAACCTAAGCAGTTTACTTATTCTAAAAATTCCGACTTTGACAAAAGTTATGAATTTTTCAAATCGTCCCTGCAATAAGATTAAAATTCTAACCGGAACTGAAAAAATCGTAAAATATTGAAATCATTGTGTAATTGTTTTGCAAATGCTGACAAGTACTTTTGCATCTATTTACTTACTGAAGCAGTTTATTTACCCTAAAAATTCTGACTTTGACGAAAATTATGAATTTTTAAAATCGCCACTGCAATAAGATCAAAATTCTAACCAGAATTGAAAAAATCGTAAAATATTGAAATCGTTGTGTCATTGTTTTGCAAATACTAACAAACTTTTTTGCATCTGTTTACTAACCAAAACAGTTTATTTACTCTAAAAATTCCGATTTCGACAAAAGTTATGAATTTTTAAAATCGCCCCTGCAATAAGATTAAAATTCTAACCGGAATTGAAAAAATCGTAAAAAATTTAAATCGTTGTGTAATTGTTTTGCAAATGCTAACAAACACTATTGCATCTGTTTACTTACCAAAGTAGTTTATTTACTCTAAAAATTCCGACTTCGGCTAAAGTTATGAATTTTTAAAATCGCCACTGCAATAAGATTAAAATTCTAACCGGAATTGAAAAAATCGTAAAAAATTGAAATCGTTGTGTAATTGTTTTGCAAATGTTAACAAACACTTTTGCATCTGTTTACTAACCAAAGCAGTTTATTTACTCTTAAAATTCCGACTTCGACAAAAGTTATGAATTTTTAAAATCGCACCTGCAATAAGATTAAAATTCTAACCGGAATTGAAAAAATCGTAGAATATTAAAATCGTTGTGTAATTGTTTTGCAAATGCTAACAAATACTTTAGCATCTGTTCACTAGCCGCAGCAATTTATTTACTTTAAAAATTCCGACTTCGACAAAAGTTATGAATTTTTAAAATCGCACCTGCAATAAGATTAAAATTCTAATCAGAATTGAAAAAATCGTAAAATATTGAAATCGTTGTGTAATTGTTTTGCAAATACTGACAAACACTTAATCATCTGTTTACTAACCTAAGCAGTTTATTTACTCTAAAAATTCCGACTTCGACAAAAGTTATGAATTTTTTCAATCGCACCTGCAATCAGACAAATTCTAACCGGAATTGAAAAAATCGTAAAATATTGAAATCGTTGTGTAATTGTTTTGCAAATGCTAACAAACACTTTTGCATCTGTTTACTTACCAAAGCAGTTTATTTACTCTAAAAATTCCGACTTCGACAAAAGTTATGAATTTTTTAAATCGCACCTGCAATCAGACAAATTCTAACCGGAATTGAAAAAATCGTAAAATATTGAAATCGTTGTGTAATTGTTTTGCAAATGCTAACAAACACTTTTGCATCTGTTTACTTACCAAAGCAGTTTATTTACTCTAAAAATTCCGACTTCGACAAAAGTTATGAATTTTTTAAATCGCACCTGCAATCAGACAAATTCTAACCGGAATTGAAAAAATCGTAAAATATTGAAATCGTTGTGTAATTGTTTTGCAAATGCTGACAAGTACTTTTGCATCTGTTTACTTACCAAAGCAGTTTATTTACTCTAAAAATTACGACATCGACAAAAGTTATGAATTTTTAAAGTCGCCCCTGCAATAAGATTAAAATTCTAACCGGAATTGAAAAAATCGTAAAAAATGGAAATTGTTGTGTAATTGTTTTGCAAATGCTAACAAACACTTTTGCATCTGTTTACTGACCGAAGCAGTTTATTTACTCTAAAAATTCTGACTTTTACGAAAATTATGAATTTTTCAATTCGCCACTGCAATAAGATCCAAATTCTAACCAGATTTGAAAAAATCGTAAAAAATTTAAATCGTTGTGTAATTGTTTTGCAAATGCTGACAAGTACTTTTGCATCTATTTACTTACCGAAACAGTTTATTTACTCTAAAAATTCTGATTTTTATGAAAATATGAATTTTTAAAATCGCCTCTGCAATAAAATTAAAATTCTAACCGGAATTGAAAAAAATCGTAAAATATTGAAATCGTTGTGTAACTGTTTTGCAAATGCTGACAAGTACTTTTGCATCTATTTACTTACCGAAACAGTTTATTTACTCTAAAAATTCTGACTTTTATGAAAATTATGAATTTTTAAAATCGCCTCTGCAATAAAATTAAAATTCTTACCAGAATTGAAAAAAATCGTAAAATATTGAAATCGTTGTGTAATTGTTTTGCAAATGCTGACAACAACAGTTTATTTACCCTAAAAATTCTGACTTTTACGAAAATTATAAGTTTTTAAAATCGCCACTGCAATAAGATTAAAATTATAACCAGAATTGAAAAAATTGTAAAAAATTGAATTCATTGTGTAATTGTTTTGCAAATACTGACAAGTACTTTTGCATCTATTTACTTTCCGAAACAGTTTATTTACTCTAAAAATTCTGACTTTTACGAAAATTATGAATTTTTAAATTCGCCACTGCAATAAGATCAAAATTCTAACCAGAATTGAAAAAATTGTAAAAAATTGAAATCATTGTGTAATTGTTTTGCAAATACTGACAAGTACTTTTGCCTCTATTTACTTACCGAAACAGTTTATTTACCCTAAAAATTCTGACTTTTACGAAAATTATAAGTTTTTAAAATCGCCACTGCAATAAGATTAAAATTCTAACCAGAATTGAAAAAATCGTAAAAAATTGAAATCGTTGTGTAATTGTTTTGCAAATGCTGACAAGTACTTTTGCATCTATTTACTTACCGAAACAGTTTATTTACTCTAAAAATTCTGACTTTTATGAAAATTATGAATTTTTAAAATCGCCACTGCAATAAAATTAAAATTCTAACCAGAATTGAAAAAAATCGTAAAATATTGAAATTGTTGTGTAATTGTTTTGCAAATGCTGACAAGTACTTTTGCATCTATTTACTTACCGAAACAGTTTATTTACTCTAAAAATTCTGACTTTTATGAAAATTATGAATTTTTAAAATCGCCACTGCAATAAAATTAAAATTCTAACCAGAATTGAAAAAATCGTAAAAAATTGAAATCGTTGTGTAATTGTTTTGCAAATGCTGACAAGTACTTTTGCATCTATTTACTTACCGAAACAGTTTATTTACCCTAAAAATTCCGACTTTGATAAAAATTATGAATTTTTAAAATCGCCACTGCAATAAAATTAAAATTCTAACCAGAATTGAAAAAAATCGTAAAATATTGAAATCTTTGTATAATTGTTTTGCAAATGCTGACAAGTACCTTTGCATCTATTTACTTACCGAAACAGTTTATTTACTCTAAAAATTCTGACTTTGATAAAAATTATGAATTTTTAAAATCGCCACTGCAATAAAATTAAAATTCTAACCAGAATTGAAAAAAATCGTAAAATATTGAAATTGTTGTGTAATTGTTTTGCAAATGCTGACAAGTACTTTTGCATCTATTTACTTACCGAAACAGTTTATTTACTCTAAAATTTTTTACTTTGACGAAAATTATGAATTTTTAAAATCGTCCCTGCAATAAGATTAAAATTCTAACCGGAATTAAAAAAATCGCAAAAATGGAAATTGTTGTGTAATTGTTTTGCAAATGCTAACCAACACTTTTGCATCTGTTTACTAACTAAACCAGTTTATTTACTTTAAAAATTCCGACTTTGACAAAAATTGTGAATTTTTAAAAATCGTCCGTGCAATAAGATTAAAATTCTAACCGGAATTGAAAAAATCATAAAAAATTGAAATCGTTGTGTAATTGTTTTGCAAATGCTGACAAGTACTTTTGCATCTATTTACTTACCGAAATAGTTTATTTACTCTAAAAATTCTGACTTTTATGAAAATTATGAATTTTTAAAATCGCCACTGCAATAAAATTAAAATTCTAACCAGAATTGAAAAAAATCGTAAAATATTGAAATTGATGTGTAATTGTTTTGCAAATGCTGACAAGTACTTTTGCATCTATTTACTTACCGAAACAGTTTATTTACTCTAAAATTTCTGACTTTGACGAAAATTATGAATTTTTAAAATCGCCACTGCAATAAGCTTAAAATTCTAACCGGAATTGAAAAAATCGTAAAAAATTGAAATCGTGTAATTGATTTGCAAATGCTGACAAGTACTTTTGCATCTATTTACTTACTGAAATAGTTTATTTACTCTAAAAATAGTAGATGATATTAGCGGGTTCTGGGACAGGAAGTAATCCCGGAAGTAATCCCGGAAAACCGGAAGTAAAATCTGGGGGAATTTAGTGGCGGGAAAATCAAATCTGGGGGATTCTGGTGGGGATAAATTCAAATTTGGGGGAATTTGGGGGCGGGAAAATTAAATCTGGGGGAATCGGTTGGGGATAAATTCAAATCTGGGGGATTTTGGGGGCGGGAAATTCAAATTTGGGTAATTTTGAACTCAAAATGGCCGGCAACTGTCTAAATCTGGGGGAATTTAGTGGAGGGAAATTTAAATCTGGGGAATTAAAATGGCAACAGGGGAGCTTTAAGTTCTACAGTGTTGCCGAAAAGGCATCTGATTTCCGGGATGTGCATCCGGTTTCACTAGAAAACGGCAACGTCGCAGAGCTTTAAGTTCAATTAAGTAGCGGGAAATTCAAACCCCAAGTTTTACCGGTGTACCAACTAACATCCAAAGTTCTACAGTGCTGCCAAAGAGTCATCTGATTTCCGGGAGTTGCTTCTAGTTTCATCCTAAAATGACAACGCTGCTATGCTTTAAGTTCAACTAAGTGGAGGCAAATTTGAAAATGTTTGATGAAATGGTGATAAAAATTAATTTGGTACGTAAATTAGGGGTATGCTTAGAAAACAAAAGTGTTTATTTCTTTTGGCCAGGTGTTGATTTCTTTTGGCCAGAGCGAGTCTCGTTTTTTGATGACTAATGCAATTCTTGGGATCCGCATGATGCATGGTTGTGCAATAATGAAACGGGAATGGAAACATTGAAATTATGTAAATAATATTTGTGTCTATGTGTGTGTGTAGAAGTCTTCAAGGTTAAGAGAATTTGAATACCACAGAATATAACGAGTACTTATTATGAATTCATCTTTATTGATGTAATCAACTTGTAACGCGATGCATGATCTTAGAAGTGTGATTAATAATCGCAAGTTTTTGCGTAAGAAACAAAGTATTATTTCGGTGAAAATTGTCAAATTAGAAAAGACAATCGAAAAACTGCGGAGAGACCTAGAATTGCGAAAAATTATAAACAACGAGTTGGCGACACGATTGAAAAAATTAAAAATCTAAACGAATATTTTTTTTTCGTATGTGCTAATTTGTGTGTAAAAGTGCTCGAGGTTGCAATCGAAATCGTTAATTTGTGATACAGACCGGTCGTTGTGGTCAAGAAAACGGTTGTCACGAAGCAAGTATGAACAAGATTTCATCAGTTTGAGTCTAGAAACGGTCAGAGAATGTCGTCTAGTTCGGTAGTGATTGCCGAGTTTCTAACAAGAAAAGAGTCAAATTTGGCTGAAGATGAAGGTGAGAAAATTGTAATGGATTATTGATAAATTATTACCTTCAATTACGTTTCCAGAATATGAAGAAGGATACGATGGTGGTCGATGTCCAGTTTGTCTCACAAACGTTGTAAAGTATGTAATTAATTGCGGACATATGTTTTGTTCAGCTTGTGCGACGAAATTAGCTGATTGTGCTGTGTGTCGAATGAAGAAATATTTTCTGCAACGAGTGTTTTTACCTACATATAAACGACAAGATGAGTTTAATTCATCGAAGAAAAGAAAATTAGATGAGGAAACAAAAGTTTTCACAACAGTAACCCCCGTTAGGTATCTACCCCGACAACTATTCGCAACAGAAGAAGAAGAAGAAGATTCATGGGATAGCTCATATTCACCACCACCTGCTATAACACCCCTGCAAAGTCCTACACCTGAGCCTCCAATCCTAAACAGTGATTCAGTATTTATTGACGAAGATTCAGAGGAAGCAATTTTTTCCACACAAGATATTATAGACAGGATGTACAATTAAAGTGTGATGGTAAGTTTTTACTTATAATGCGCAGAATCTAATCAAAACCGAGGATATACTTAAGATTGCTCTGAGAGAGTAATCATTCAAGTTGAAACAGTCAACTAATCAAGATGTCTTTCTCTACAGTTGAAAGTGCTGCAATGGTCGATCCGCTAGAAAATGAAGTTAAGAAGGAGTCGACACTTTTGGGTCAATCTACCTATCCTCTCAATAAGTCGGGATCAAAGAGCGTGTCCATCGGTATCAGCCCAGCGGTAGGATTCACACCAATCGTGAAAATCTGGGGAGCCCATTCCTGCATCTTCTTCAGCGAGGAGGAATGGAACCAGTTTTCTGCAATCAACATCTCAGAGATGCAGCAGACCATCACCATCGGCGATCACAAGATCACCAAGAACGAGTATCGCGATATAATGGCCGTTTGGATTGAACAACGCGGCTTAAGTGTTGTAGTGTCGGAAGAAACACTTGGAAATTTATTCGATTTGAGAAAAGTTATTAATTACAAGTTGAATGTATTAAAAGCGTTGGAATTTAATATGTATTACAACATGATATTATCCTCTTGTTTAAAATTGGATGGTGATTTATATAACAATGTATCAACTCTAATTTCATCACACGTAAATTCGCAAAATGCTTATTTAATGTTGGAATGTATTCATATTCATTATAATAAAATGTGTCTCGATTTTGAAATAAATAAAATATTTCAATAAAAAGTATGATTTTAAAACTTATCTAATATGTTTAATTACACATCAAACCTCTTACTATTAAGTTCAGTGAAATTATAAGTGTTTATCAGTAGTAATCATACCTTGACAGAGTTAGAATGGAAAACAAAGTAGATGAGGCTATTGAAGCTTTTTATGAAAAGCGTTTAACAGAGAATCAAGTAAAATATTTACCCATTCATTATTTAAATAAGGTCGAAGGAGTTCAACTGTTAGAAATTTGGGGGGCGCTACCATCAGAATATAAACAGCAAGCAGAAGAGAGACTTCCCTGCCACAAGCATTTTAGTACAGGTGAACATCAGGTCGATGGTCCACCACCACCAAAGATCCGCTGTCTGGAGTGCATATATAAGATAAATCTCGCAACTTGTAACCACTCAAAATGAAGCTTCCAATTCAAGAAGAGAATGGAAGGAATTTTACTCATCCGATGATGTTGGATGATTTCGAGCAAATTTCTCTCAGCATGTGGATATCATTTTGGGCAATAGCAACAGTTATATTATTTATTATTATAAGTACAATATGTTTTATATGTAGAGGTTATAAAAAATAAAAAAAATGTATTAATGAAAAAAATGTTTTTATTTCAATATTATACAATATTAGATTTATTTATCCAGCTATTATGGGACTTGTCCAATCCTAACCACTTAACGTAGATCTTGCCGCCTTTCCTCCGTAAAACTTTTTCCACCAAATACACGTCCAAATGTTTCACCTTTTGAAGTTCTTCGCCGTAAAATGCTCCAGTAATTGGTGCATCTTGCATATCTTGAAGCAGGTAAGTTGTGGGATTCGATATTTTAACTTTCATAATTTTAAACAATTCAGTAGACCAGTTTGGTGTGTACCCCTTATCGAAAAGTGCTTTTTGCTTACTTATCCTAACCACGTCACCCACTCGAAATTTTACAAGTCCAGCGATTTTAATATGTGAATAAACCGAATTTAATAACTGTTTCTCCTTATCTTTAGTGACGTCAGAGGGACGCATTCCTATCGTGCCATGTTTACGATTGTTGTAATCATCCGTGATCTGATCCAGAATACTTAGCCAGCGGTATTTTCCATTCAGACTAAAGGCGCGATAAAGTTTCTCTTTAATAGTTCTAATTACACGCTCAGCCATCGAGGCTTTCATAATCGTGTAAGTGGAATAATGATTAATTCCATGTTTTTTCATTAAAGTCTGGAACTGACTGTTATAAAATTCTTTCCCTTGATCAGTTTGTAAATTTGTAGGCATTCGACCATCCTTCAAAAGTATACTTTTAAATGCTGATGTAACATTTATCCCAGATTTATCTTTTAGCGGCACAGTCCACAGATACTTTGAAAAACAATCAATCACCACGAGAATAAATTTATGACCTTTATTTTCTCTTGCATAAAGTCCAAATTCAGCTAAATCAGCTTGCCACAAATCATCCAATCCTTTAATAATTGTACGGCGACGTGGAAATTTTACTCTAGCAGGTCTATGAAGTTCTTTAACAATATCGCCTTTAATTTTACTCATTGAGAACCTCCTCTAGGTTTCGAAACGTTTTTAGAAATGATGTTTAAGTTCAGAACAACATCTTTTATTGCCTTTTCATAAATTTGTAAACGCTCCAAAATGTCTTTATGAGTGACATCATTTTTAATCTTAATTTCTTCTACCTGTTTTAAAACGTGGTTAATATGCAATTTTATGGCTTCCTCCAAATGAAATGTAGCGGCATCAATTTTCTTATTGTGCCCCTCACTCAGTTTTTTTGCATCATTTTTAATATTAGATGTAATCCCCTTTAAATCTTTAATGTCACTCGAGGTAGCTTGTAATATTTTTTGTATTGGATTCACTTTTCCATTTATCGCTTTTTCTAGAGAAGTTTTCGCAGCCGTAATTTTTTTATCAAAACCATCTAAAACACTCTTTTTAATATTATCCACGTATAATTTTGTAGCAAGATCGTCCGGATCTTGAGGATCTAATGCGCGTTTTAAACGTCTTCTCTCCAAATCAAAATGCCCATCAGATGTTATCACAAATCCCGGACCGGGTGGGCCACGAGCACCAGCTAAAGATTTGCTAGAGTGTCGTCCGAACTTGTCAACGCTCATCGTATAGGTTCAGGATGACGTCAGAGCTGGTTGACGACAACTGTACGAGTAATATATAAGCATTATGTTAATAGATTATATTAGCTTCACGTAACTCCTCCTCGATTGAAGCAATTTCATTGTTGTGAGAAGTATTTCCCGCACGTTGCGAAGCATGCAACAACCATAAGCGGTCAACCAATTCATTGGGATCATCCCAATATGTGTAACGGTGGGGCTTTTCATCTACGACCATTTTTGAATCAAATCCTTGACCCTGAGCGGAATTCTTACGATTCGTTGGACGGGGAATCGATGATTTGTTTACCGGCGTTGGATATTTATCCAGCAGAGGCTTTATGATTGTTCTGTATTTGTGAGATGGGTTGCCTCGTATCTGTTTCGAGGGGTCACAATCGCGGTGTAACGTATTTGTTCTCTTCAGAATATCAATGTAATTTCTCTCATCTTCAGTATGGAAAGCCGTAGGTTCCTTTCTAAAGAGTAATTCGTATAAACCCACTGTACCCTTATAACGCACATTATTAACAATTAAATCATTTCCATCTAGATCAATGTCTGTTTTTCCGATTCGAAACTTATCATTTTCAGGATTGAAAGTTACACCAAAGACAGCATCAAAATCATCACCTCCAGCGTGTACTAATTCTTCAATATATTGTCTGGGTAGAGGTGCAAATTTATCTAAATACTTAGCTATTTCTTCAGAAGGAGGCTCTTCTGCGGAGGTAATATCTCTAAGTGATGAAGACTCATTTGGATCTCGCTCAAAAACTTCTTCATCTCCCAAAAACTCCAACCGTCTCGGAATGTGTGCCTCCCAAAAATTTCCGCTAGCGGGCGACGTATTAGGTGTAGAGGATTCCAACCGTCTCGGAATTTGTACCATCCTAAAATTCCCCCTAGCGGGTGACGGATTAGGCGTAGAGGCGGGCATTAATTCAGGCTTCATCAATGATAAATTCACCTCTTCTTGAGTTTTTATGATTGATTTTAAAGGCTCTGTGATTGGTTTGTACAATTTTTCTAACCGCTCATCATTTTCATTACGATTTAATTTCAGAGCTAATGCCTTATTTCTAATAGCCTTTTGAACTGCTATTATTTTTCTTTTAACATCAGTCATTTCACAGAAACAGGTAGCTGTTATTTCAAATCAGGTAGCTGTTATTTAAAAACAGGTAGCCGTTATTTCAAATCAGGTAGCTATTATTCCAAAACAGGTAGCTGTTATTCAGAAACAGGTAGCTGTTATTCAAAATCAGGTAGCTATTATTAAAAGACAGGTAGTTACAAGAAGTGTGTAGCTTTGTACAGCTGTTTTAATACTGTAGCGAAACTATGATTACTTCAGTATTATGTACTGGTCAAGACCTTTCCTATATCTACCTTCGTCCGAGTTTTTATCGATAGTAATGAAACCAAATTTTTCTTTCCAGCACTCTACACATAAAGACTTAAATTTCTCAAATGTCATATCACTGCTCACGTGATCAGTGTACACATGTTTCAAGTTGAGGTCGTCTTGTTTGAATAATATAATAAAATTAGCATTATCCCGTATCAAATGTTTAGGAATTCTAGTATAGGTCTGACAAAGGTAAAACGAATCAACGTCTTTATGTCGCCCCATACTGAAAAATTCTCTAATTTTATCCTGTTTGTCACACGCTACATCGTCAAATATGAAAACGGAATTTTCTTTTGCCTCCTCAGGACTTATAATTTCAGCATTCTCTTTATATGGAAAATACTCAATTTCGGGGATAGCATCCAACGTCTTTTGCAAAAATGTATATTTTGGCTGATAAAGTGACTTAGAGTAAATGTACACGTTTTCAAATCTCAAACCATTTTCATTGAACAGGAGTGATAGCATTACATTCGATTTACCGCAATTAGATGGACCGCATATCACCGCTCTAATTGAATTAGGTAGTAGATCACCATGTCTTCGCATTTGATTTTTAAACCCCTCACCTACCCACTTATCTAAATTTGAAATAGGAAGAGATTGTTTCTGTTTGATAACCTTCATGGCACTAATAGCAATTTCATCTGTATGGGGGTATATATAACATTGTAGCAGTGATTGTCTCCTAAATGATAACTTACAGTGGTGAAGGTATCATTAATTCATTAATCAACAAGCTCCCGCTCGAAGTACATGTACCGGGGTATCAGTACTGCGGTCCAGGAACCAAGTTACAAAAACGTCTAAAAAGAGGCGACCCTGGTGTTAACCCACTGGATGCTGCCTGTAAACAGCACGATATTGCTTACTCGCAGAACAAAGACCTAAACGAAAGACACAAAGCCGATAAAGAATTAGAGGAGGCTGCTTGGGCTAGAGTCAAGGCTAAGGACTCTAACTTTGGTGAGAAAGCGGCAGCGTGGGCTGTTACTAACGTGATGAAGATCAAGAGAAAAACTGGAATGGGTATCAAGAAAATTCCTTTGAGGAGTGGTGTAGTCATGAAGGCTCGAAAAGCTATCAAAAGATTTAAACGAAAAATTAATAAACCTGGAGGTGTTAAAGCAAGTAGTAAGATTGCATTATCTGCAGCAAAGATTGCTATACGAGAGGTTGGCGGTAAGAAAAAAATTAGAGCTCCTAGAGTTATACCGATTCCAAAACAGGGTGGAATTCTACCACTAATTCCAATTTTTGCCGGATTGAGCGCCCTCGGAACCTTGGCTGGGGGTGCTGCTGGTATTGCTAAAGCCGTGAATAGTGCTAAAGATGCGCGATCAAAACTTGCGGAAGCTGAAAGGCACAATAAAACGATGGAAGCTATTGCTCTTGGTAAACCGGGGAAAGGATTATTTTTAAAACCATATCGCAAAGGTATGGGCCTCTTTATCAAACAACACAAGTCAAAAAACTGTTAAAATCGCTACCCAACCGCGCCCTAACCGATGTTGATTTGCTAAATGGGGCTAGAAACGTTAAACATTTTAGAGGAGTGTTTATGCGTGATGCGCTACCATCAAAACCACATTATAGAGAAGCAGGTATTATTAATTTGGATTCCAAGAATGGATTAGGAACGCATTGGGTGGCTTATAAAAAGGCTGGAGATACTGTTCGTTACTTTGATAGTTTCGGAAATTTATCACCACCTCTAGAATTGATTAAATATTTTAATAATTGTCATATAAAATATAATCATGATCAATATCAGAACTTTAGTTCTTACAACTGTGGACATTTGTGCTTAGAATTTTTGTATAAATAAAGATGATATAGTAAAGATGTTTTAGTCATGTCTCAAACTTTCACTCTGCAAGGTGTAAGTAGTGTGCTCTCCGTAAGCTATTATCCACCAATTGAACTTGATCCGAGTCGTCCATATTGTTTAGGATTAATAGGATTTCATACATATAATTCAATTCCGAATATTGAAGAGGACCGGAACAATAAATTTATTTATGGGAAAAATCAAATAATCTCAATTCCAACGGGATCGTACGAAATTAATGACATTGAATCATATTTACAACGTCAGCTGTTGATAAGCGAAGCGGCACAAACTGAAGCTGATAAAGTGTTATCACTTAAACCTAATAATAATACTCTAAAGAGTGAAATTAAAAGTAAATACGATATTGATTTTTCGTCGCATAAAGGCACTATTGGAAAATTATTAGGATTTTCCGGAAATAAAATTCTAAAAGCGGGGACACTGCATACATCTGATTTACCCGTGCAAATAATTAAAGTTAACAGTATAAGAATCGAGTGCAATATTACTAGCGGTGCTTATTACGACAGTAACTTGTCCCACACCTTGTTCGAGTTTAGTCCATCTGTTGATCCAGGTTTTGCTATAAATATAGAGCCGAAAAATATTTTATATTTACCTGTAAAAACTCGAGATAGAATTGATAATATAACGTTGAGAATTGTTGATCAAGAAGGCGAGTTTGTAAATTTTAGAGGAGAACATATTTTGGTTAGACTCGAATTAAAGACATTGTGATGGGTATTGTTTTTGATAAAAAGGAGGGTGCACACCTAAAGACTATCACTTTGAGTTCATCACCCAAAGAAGTGACACGTATCAGTCTCGCTAAATTAATTTCTCTCGGTTATAAAATCAAATATAATGGATAAAATTGGGGTATTCGATAAAATTCACTACGACGAGAGTATTGCCAAATATCAATATCACACATATCAACCTAGAGCTACAAACTTTGGAAACAGCGATGAGATAAGGATAACAATACACAATCAAGATATTTATACCTGTCCAGCAGACAGCTACATTTACTTGAGCGGGGAAGTTGAATACAATTTATCTGCGGGTAAAAAATTTGAATTAGTTACAAATGCGTTCGCTTTCCTGTTTGAGGAAATTAGATATGAACTAAACGGTATTGAAGTCGATCGAACCAGGGATTTGGGAATTACTAGTACTCTAAAAGGATATGTTTCATATGATGATTCAGAAGACATGAAAGTGCTCGGTATTTCTGGATGGGCTAAGACTGGTCACATAAAAACATTTTTTCCAAACAAGAAATTTTATGCGCAAATACCTTTAAAGTGTTTAATGGGATTTGCTGAGGATTACCAAAAATTAATAATCAATGTAAAACAGGAATTGGTTTTATTGCGATCCTCCAGTGATGTGAATTGTTTCAAATGTGATGATGATGATGCGGTTGTTGCCCAAATTAAATTTAAACTTAATAAAATTGAATGGCGTGTACCACACATTCAACTGAATGATGAATTAAAATTGCAAATGTTTGAGCAAATTAAAAACGATCCAAATATATTAATTCCATTTCGAAAATGGGAATTGCATGAACTACCAACCATGAAAAAATCTAGAGATGATATATGGGCCGTAAAAACCTCAAGCAGTTTGGAGAAGCCCCGATACATAATTATCGCTTTCCAAGAAAATAAAAAGGGTGTGGGTAGTGCTGATGCTTCAATGTTTGATAACAGCAATATAAGAAACATACGAATTTACCTGAACTCAGAATCTTATCCATATGATCACTTAAATTTGGATTTTGGAAATGATGATTACTTAACTGTATACAACATGTATTGCCAATTTCAGCAGAGTTATTACAATCATACAAATAGACCGCATTTCTCATTTACGAATTTTAAAGATTATGCATTATTCGTATTTGATGTATCCAAACAAAACGAAAGCGTAAAGTCATCAACGGTGGACTTGCGCATTGAGATGGAAGCTATTGAACCATTTAAAGACAACACTCGTGCTTATTGTCTCATTCTAAGCGATTCCATTGTTGAATACACACCGTTATCTGGCATAGTTAGAAAAATAATTTAAGATGTTTAAAAAAGTGTGCTTCGATTTGGTCCCTGTCATTTTTACCTATGTGGTGGAAGAAGATGATAATGCCATAAACTGGATGCAGGTAGCAATAGACAGACTTCGATTTAATAAGAGGGTTCAAGAAATGGAAAAAACTTTGGAACCTGTTCTCTTGAAACGCATTACGTCACCTCCTCCGCCGAAAATATTATTTATTGACATCCAGGGATTCAACACACCCGACTTTACTCCGAAGGAACTTGCCGCTACATACGATGGAGAAAAATTACTTGCATATATATTCAAGCCACCAACACCGTTTTGCCGTCTAAATGAAGAACTCAAGAAACAAGTTAGGTGGTTGGAAAACAATTACCACGGAATCCCCTACAGCAGTGGTGAAAGTGATTTAAGTGAATTACCGAAACTGTTTAAAAAATTGTCAGCGGATATTGTGTACGTGAAAGGTAGCCAAAAATGTACTTACCTGGAACAGTTTTATGATGTTGTTATTAATTTAGAATATGATGATAATTGTCCTAATTTAAAAAAATCTATTTATTGTTGTCAATCACATAGGAATAACTTAAGTGTTTGTAGTATTGTTAACGTGCAAAAAATATTAAAATATGTAAAGGAAAATACTGGTTAAGGAAATAATAAATCGCTTTTTCAATTTTAACATGTGTGTTTTTTATTTAAACTTAATGTGTATAATATTTAACACTCCAGTGACAATACACATTACCCATAATATAAACAATATAAACGCTGTAGATAAAATAAAACAGGTGAAATTCATCTGTAAAAATTGTTATCATCAGTTAAATAATTAAATATATAATCATATGTTTACCGTTAAATTGAAATACATATAATAATGATAACAACTAGTAATACAATTATTCTTTCCATGTTGCTTGAATGTATGATAAACTTGTATTGAGGCAAATTATAATTTACAAATCTATTTATCCTAAGCTAACAAATATAATCCTATTATAAACTAAGCCATTGTATAATCCTATTCTAAACTAAGTCATTATATAATTCTATTGATTAAAAAAATATATCCCAATATAAACGAAAACACACAAATATATAGCGAAGCATATGAAACATGACAGATTTAAAGTAGCTACCTTTTAAAATGAATAACATCCCCAAATCTGGATTATTAGACAATATCTTTATGTCCCCAGGCTAGAGTTTGAACCCCGTCGGCGCATATGTTCCGTTTGTCATCATGAGGCGATAAGGCTAATTTATTTTGTGTGATGGAAAAAATTGTATGTTTAATAGATCTGAATAAATTTTGTTTTCTAAATGAAAGTTCATTTTTAAACAAACAATTTTTATAATCACTTAAATCTAAATCTTGCACGACAACACATTTCTTGACACCTTTAGCCTTTTTAATAAGTTGCTCGGGGGTTTCTACAGCATACATTTTAGCCCTCAACCCAACAAATTCAGTTAGCAATTTTCCCCCGAGCTCATCTTTAAAAAGCCCCAACACGGCTTTGTTTTGTAATGGGATGCCATACTTATTGTCTATGTCAAAATTACTCGTATCAAATTTATCCAAGTCCTGTTTCATGTCATCGTATAAGTCGTCCGTCGTAACACGCAATATAAGACTGTCCGTGTCCATGTAGCAAAGATTCACACCTTTGCCATACTTTGGTTTTAAATTTTCATAATAAAAATTATACATTAACAATTTTGACAAGTCCAAAACGCTAAAACCGACATAAATTGGTTTATTGTAAATTACTTTTAATCGATCAAGTTGGATTGCCACTAAATTTTCACTAAATATGGAACAACAATTGAAATTTAATTTTGCTATTAAGCTTTCCACGCCGCGGCGTTTACCAATATCCTCCCAATGATTCACTAATTTCACGTCTACACGCTTATCCACGTTTTCCATCGTCTTGCCGAAAACAGAATTGTTCATCAATTTGAAAAAATCTTTCTCGAAATCGTTAGCAGCCAATTGTCGCATGCTAGTATTCAAATCGATATACTTTTTCAGCCAATCCGATTGTTTAAAAGAAATAACTCGGTTAATTTTAGATAATTTCAAACCGTTTGATAGCGCCTGTTTCAAGTTACGGTAATGAATGATATATTTCGATTTATTATTTAAATTTGGAATTAATTTAGTGTTGTTAAATTTAGAGCCAGGCGGTACCATATTTTCAACTAGAAAAGGTAGATCATTGTGTAGATCGTGAAGGTTTTGAGGATACTCAATATCCACCTCAAGGAAGTAACCTATTGGAGAATTATCGGGGATGTTTTCAACATGAAAATTTTGAATTTGGTCCGCGCTTAACCATTCAAAGCCGCCGTATGGTAAACATTCAGACATTGCCCATCCATACAAATTATTAGCGTCCCAGTATGTCATATAAGTCGATGGTTTTGTCCTGTCATAGTCCTGCATATATTTATTATTCGCTCGGGCGTGGCGTAAAGAGCACTGACTTATACCGCCACGAATGCCCTTGCGAACAAAATGGTGCATGTCGATGTCCGTCAATAATTCCAATTTAATATCTGTCAATTTCAACATAGCATCCCACGACAAACCAGGAGCCGTGTAATAATGAGCCGGATCCAAGTTATACGCCTTTAAACAAACATCACGGAAATTTTCAAAAATATCAGCCAAAAGTAAAACGTCGGTCTTCAAATATAAGTCGGAGTATTCGCGCAAATTTCGACAATTGAAATGCTGCCAAACGTTTTGCGCATGTTCATATTCCTTAGCAGTGATGTCGGTATTTGCCAGGGAATTAAAAAAGAATTTTTGCGGCGGTAATTTTGTTTCCTCCAATTTCGACAACGAATCCATGTACTGATAAGGAAATACACCTTTTTTCGTTACCAGATCAAATTGATTATCAATAGGAAAATGTTTTCTAACATTAATCAATTGATCTGGTTTTAAATTCTTTGCTAATTTTTCAAGCGACGATGACATGAATCGAATTGAATCCAAAAATCTTAGTTTTAAATAAATATTGCGATCGGTTCCTCTCTTATCAGTATATTGATCCACTTTAATCGATTTTGAGAAAGAGATGTACTTCTCTTTATTTTGAGGAATTACATCAATTTTCTCATTGTCTAGACCAAATTCTTTAATAAACAAATGAGCGTCGTAGCCGGATAAATTGTGAAAAAATATTGGTAAGAATTTTGGAATTTTGTAGTTTAAATTACATTTGGAGTGAGCGGCTCCAACAAATTTTCCAGAAAGGTGACAATGGTCGGCTACTTTGTCACCTGCATCTAAATTTTTTTCACAAATATGACACTCGGTCGCGGAATCAAATAAATACTGCTCACCTGGACTTAATTTTGACATTGGAATAATCGGTTTTAAATAATTTTCGTAAATAAATTTCGCGTCCGCGGTTAATTTTTCCATAAAAATTTTTGGGCAGTCTAAACCCGTGTAAGTAACAAATTTATCTAAATTTTGATTAAACGAGCATTTAATATAATACGCGAAACTGTAAGGAGTGTGAACATGAGTTGAATTAGTGTACGATAAATTTGGATTCGGCTCACATGTTTCAATAGGGGTTAATAAAGATTCAAAATCTGCATAAACGGTGAATGCTACCCGCATTTTCGAATTAAAATTTGTAAATTGCGACAAATTGCCAGGTACCATGTCACCATTTTTATTTTTGATTAAATCCGTAGTGGGCATGACTGTACAAATTTTGTTACAGTCATGCTCACTGTGGGCTAAGAGTGCCACCTCGCTGGGGAAAAAGGTCAAGCAGCCATCACACAAATACATCTTGCTTTTATGTGATGACACTTGGGCTGCTACTAGTCTGGATAAGTGTTTTATCCAGACATAGTGACTTTTTTCCCCATCCTCGATGTACAGAAGATTAATGTGTGTGTCGCGTTTGGATTTTGAAAAATAAATCGGTCCTACCACATCATGACGATTATTCGCGGTGTTAAACTCTAACCCGTAAACATTTATCGACATGTTATTCAATAACTCAAATTTGGGGATGTTATTAATTTCAAAAGGAAACTCCATACCTGTCAAGTTCAACACCTCCCTATAATGGGGGTACGACGTCGCGCGTTGTGGGGCGTTTCCGTGATCCACAGGGTGAAGAGCCGCCGTCACTGCCCAGGCGAAGCAGGCCTCATCCTTATTCTGCACGTTGATGCAGGCTTTTTTCTTCTTAATCTCCTGGGGCAGCTCGATGTACGACGATCCGCGGATAGGGGTGTATTTATTAAGGTTCACTTCCAAATGTGAAACTTGTAGGAGAGCCCATCCGCTGTCTCGTTCCTGTGAACAAAAGCGACACATATTACTATTTGGAATTTTTAATAGGTCAGTTACTTACTTGAAACTCTTCACTCTTTGTTTTCACGGTGCTACACAATTGTCCATAAACCTCCCTCAATTCAGTAGCTGGTGTTATCACTTGAAACTTAGCGTTAAATGATTTCAATTCGGTTTGCGCCCCCTCATCTCCAGGCTTAGTGTACAAACCGAATAATTCAATGTTTACTTTCGCCGTAATATGTCCCTGACGTTCCACCAAACGGATGAACTTTTCCTCACTACTCTCGAGGAACGTTGGGATATCCGTATGGTCCTGAGGCGATGGAATCCGGTAACTGGCCATTCGGTTCCTGAAGGCTGATGCTATCCTCATGATACCCTTATCCTCATACGTTGCAATTATCTGGAGGTGCCTCTGAGACCTCACGTGTCCTGCAAAAAGTTGAGGCGTTGCAAATTCCTCCTGACACGCGTTGCACTTGAGGATAGGTTGGCTCATCTTAACCTTCTTCGCCGGGATCACGGTTGGAGAAGTGCTGGCTGCACGCTTGAGTAAAGGAATGGGTGGTACCGCTCTTGAACTTCCAGAAAATCCATTTAACGCTTGATTAGATGGAGCTTGAGGGTGATATTTCTTCATGTGCTTTGTTCTGTTATGACGCAGGGTGAAACTTGAACAACAAATCTCACAGGGGAACATGGTTGTTTATTTTTCGATGACTTTGAATAAACTGATTCATCTTTATCGCGGAGCTCGAATTTTATAATAAATTGCATTGGGTACATTACATATTCGATATTAATAGTCGATGACTTATTTGCGGTTGCGCTCACCTTCACACTTGGAATGTAAATTTAAATAATACGGAATTGCTAGCTGTGGTATTCAAATTCTCTTAACCTTGAAGACTTCTACACACACACATAGACACAAATATTATTTACATAATTTCAATGTTTCCATTCCCGTTTCATTATTGCACAACCATGCATCATGCGGATCCCAAGAATTGCATTAGTCATCAAAAAACGAGACTCGCTCTGGCCAAAAGAAATCAACACCTGGCCAAAAGAAATAAACACTTTTGTTTTCTAAGCATACCCCTAATTTACGTACCAAATTAATTTTTATCACCATTTCATCAAACATTTTCAAATTTGCCTCCACTTAGTTGAACTTAAAGCATAGCAGCGTTGTCATTTTAGGATGAAACTAGAAGCAACTCCCGGAAATCAGATGACTCTTTGGCAGCACTGTAGAACTTTGGATGTTAGTTGGTACACCGGTAAAACTTGGGGTTTGAATTTCCCGCTACTTAATTGAACTTAAAGCTCTGCGACGTTGCCGTTTTCTAGTGAAACCGGATGCACATCCCGGAAATCAGATGCCTTTTCGGCAACACTGTAGAACTTAAAGCTCCCCTGTTGCCATTTTAATTCCCCAGATTTAAATTTCCCTCCACTAAATTCCCCCAGATTTAGACAGTTGCCGGCCATTTTGAGTTCAAAATTACCCAAATTTGAATTTCCCGCCCCCAAAATCCCCCAGATTTGAATTTATCCCCAACCGATTCCCCCAGATTTAATTTTCCCGCCCCCAAATTCCCCCAAATTTGAATTTATCCCCACCAGAATCCCCCAGATTTGATTTTCCCGCCACTAAATTCCCCCAGATTTTACTTCCGGTTTTCCGGGATTACTTCCGGGATTACTTCCTGTCCCAGAACCCGCTAATATCATCTACTAAAAATTCTGACTTTTATGAAAATTATGAATTTTTAAAATCGCCACTGCAATAAAATTAAAATTCTAACCAGAATTGAAAAAAATCGTAAAATATTGAAATTGATGTGTAATTGTTTTGCAAATGCTGACAAGTACTTTTGCATCTATTTACTTACCGAAACAGTTTATTTACTCTAAAAATTCCGACTTTGGCGAAAATTATGGATTTTTTAAATCGCCACTGCAATAAAATTAAAATTTTAACCAGAATTGAAAAAAATCGTAAAATATTGAAATCTTTGTATACTTGTTTTGCAAATGCTGACAAGTACTTTGCATCTATTTACTTTCCGAAGCAGTTTACTTATTCTAAAAATTTTGACTTTGACAAAAATTATGAATTTTTAAAATCGCCACTGCAATAAGATCAAAATTCTAACCAGAATTGAAAAAATCGTAAAAAATTGAAATCGTTGTGTAATTGTTTTGCAAATGCTGACAAGTACTTTTGCATCTATTTACTTACTGAAACAGTTTATTTACTCTAAAAATTCTGACTTATGAAAATTATGAATTTTTAAAATCGCCACTGCAATAAAATTAAAATTCTAATCAGAATTGAAAAAAATCGTAAAATATTGAAATTGTTGTGTAATTGTTTTGCAAATGCTGACAAGTACTTTTGCATCTATTTACTTTCCGAAGCAGTTTACTTATTCTAAAAATTCTGACTTTGACAAAAATTATGAATTTTTAAAATCGCCACTGCAATAAGCTTAAAATTCTAACCGGAATTGAAAAAATCGTAAAAAATTGAAATCGTTGTGCATTTGTTTTGCAAATGCTGACAAACACTTAAGCATCTGTTTACTAACCTAAGCAGTTTATTTACTCTAAAAATTGTGGCGAAAGTTATGAATTTTTAAAATAAAAACTCCTTAATTTTCCAAGAAGCAAAAATTCAATAATCTTTATTTATTGAAAATACTGTTTTGCACGATAAACAGAAAAATAGAACATTAATTATCAACATATGTATTCGCTTCCATTTTACAAGCCCGACTTGGTGTTTGGTATATTTCCAGATATTACGGCGAGTTTAATTATAATCCGTTTCTCACACAGCAAAGAAAACCGCTGCTGCAAAACTCGTTACAAACGCAAACTGTTTACGTATTTGCATAAATATGTATATGTAGATGTGTGTCGTGTTATTATGTGTGTGCGTGTTTTGTGTGGTGGTGCAGACTTGCACAAAGTTCTCGTTACTTGACAATTTGATTTCCACGGTTATGCAAATATTTTGGCGCGAGTCCCTAAATATTTAGCGTTCGGCGCCCGAAATCCGCCTCGGGATAATCCCATCCCATCCCCCATCCCACAAGGAATTTCGTGATGGCCCGGGGGGGCTGAGAAAGGGTGCGCGGGTGGACTTTAACCGCCGCCGATGTCTGCGTCTTTGTCAACACTTTAAGTACTTGTTAGAATGCCTTTGTTGGCATCCGATAAATTTATGATAAATACGAATTATGCAATTTTATATTTCTAACCAGTCCAAATCATTTATTGCAGAACACTCGCGGTTGGGTTCGGAGGCGTAATTTGAAATTAAGGGTCCGAAGTCAAACTCATATTTTGCGATCTGTTTTAATATATTTTTAATCAAATTAATAAAACCGTTTGAATCAAGGTAATTTTTACTTTTTCGGTAAAAAAAGTTACGATCAAAATATCGTTTTTTTTACGTAAATTGGCTTGTAAGGGGAGTAGTAATGGATTTATTGCGTAGGAATCGAAATTAATAGTTTGATATAAGGAGATATATTTGAGTAGTAAGAAAGTACATATTTTCAGTGTGTTAATGTATTCGTATAGTTTGCCTAGTACTGGAAGGAGAGTGATGGGTCTCTAAAGCTACGCGCACACCTTTTGGAACGGCAGGGACGGCACGCAACGGATAAAATTGCTTAACACTGTTGTAAACTAGTCAACGCACATTTATCGGTACGGCATGGAACGGATAAATGTGCGGTGACTCGTTTACAACTGTGTTAAGCAATTTTTGCCGATGCGTGCCGTCCGTGCCGTTCCGACAAGTGTGCGCGTAGCTTTACAGGACAATAAGGATGGGGTTGCGGTCTTGTTTGGGAATATATGTAATAATTCCAGATTTCTACTCAGGACAGTGGCGAAGTTACTATCCTAACTTTTAACTTACAAACAGCTCACCTGGAAGCACTGTTTCTTGACATGCAAAAAGCATTTGATTCTGTATACCCTCATAGTCTTAACACTAGATTGCCGGACCTATTTTTCCTGATTTTTTTTCTGATTTTTTAAACTACGTATTATTGATTTCTCGTTGCACAATAAAAATATTTTGAGTAATAAGCAGGGTTCGGACGATATATATCATCGGATATATATCATGGATATTTATGAAACACACAATACCAAAAAATTTCCCCGTTTCTCAAATTTTTCCAGTTGGAGCAATATGAATGGTAAGCATTTGCTCTAATATAAAGTAGAGATGGGCGAAATGACTCTTTTTGTCGGAAAGAGTCGATTTTTGAAGTGTTAAAAATGAAAAAGTAAGTGTGAGCAAAAAAATCAAAAAAAAGGTCCTCACTTTGAAAATTCTTCAATTTATCCCTGAAAACATAGTGAAGATCAAAAAAGTCCTTATTTCAAAAATTTTTCAATTTTATGTCAAATATTTTAACAATTTAAATGTTATTTTTTTACTATTTTGTAAGCAACTGTGTTTGTTTGCAATAAATAAATATAATATAAATAAAGTATGTGCATTATACAGGGTGTCCTAAATAGAGTAGGATTGCATGGGTATCTTTCTTATTCTTAAAGCTAGAGATCTGGTTAAATGGGCAATGTTGTGCAGTTTTCTATGCTCATTCAGATTATGTTGAGAAATTTTCAAAATTCCGAGAAGTTTAGAAAATATTTAAAAAAAACTGAAAATCACGATTTTCAAAAAATCAAATATCTCAATAATTATTAAAGATGCGAAAAAAAGTTTTAAATAAAAGTTACTTGGTTTAATTAGGCAAACATAGAAATCAAGTCAAAATAAAAAAAAAATTCTCTTTTCAACGATGTACAACAACCTATGTCTAAATAAAAAATAATGGAAATATTAATTGTTTAAATTTTAATTTTAATTTTTTAAATTATTTTTAAAGCAAATGTAACAAAACAAAAAGAGGTAATACAACCAAGTACTAAAATAACAATAAATTATAAAAAATGCTCAAAATGTTGACCGTTATTGGCCAAACACAATTGACAGCGTTTTACAACACTGCCAGTTACTTTTCGCAATGTGTTGCGATTAATGCCGTTTATTGCCTCTGTCACTGGTTCGCGAAGTTCATCCACATTGTTATAATTGAAGTTACTTCCATAAACTTTGTTTTTTAAAGTGCCCCACAAATAAAAGTCAAGAGGCGTCAAGTCTGCAGATCTGGCTGGCCACTGTACAGGTGTATTAGTCGCTATTACTTTATTATTAAAACGTCCATTTAGATAAGTAATAACATCTCTGGCATTGTGTGCTGGAGCGCCATCTTGCTGGTACCATATTTGCATATTTTGTGCCAAAGGTAAATCATCCAATAAATCTTCTAAGGTTGTTTGAAGAATTTCCAAATAATGTTGTGCAGTTAGAGTTCCATCAAAAATTATAGGACCAAGTGAACAATTTCCCATTATGCCACAAAAAACACTAAAGCCGAACCGTAATTGGTTTCGCCGTGGAATAACTATGTGTGGATTTTCTTGAGCCCAATAGTGCTCGTTATGACGATTAAATAATCCACAATTAGAAAAGTAAGATTCGTCAGTCCATAAAATTGTGTTTATAAAATCACCATTTTCCGTAATTTTGTTGATTAACCACCTGCAAAATGTTAATCTACGGATGTTATCATTTGGTTGTAAAGTCTGAGATAGGTGCAATTTATAAGGGTGAAACTTGTGCTTTTTTTAAATTGTTGATGCTCTAGACTTAGATACGTTAACTTCATTTTCTATCTGCCGACATGAAATGTTCGGATTAGCTGCCACACAAGCCAATGTTAATTCTTCATCATCAACGATCATATTTCTATTTCTCTTAGGTTTTTTTAAACTTCCATACAATTGCATATTTTCATTCAATCTTTTAAATACCTTAATGTCCGGCTGCCTTCTTTCAGGAAAGTTTGCTTGGTATGTTTGTGCTGCAAGATGGGGGTTTTTGTAACACTTGATGTAATTACAAAACATATCGTATTGTTCAGATATTGAATAATTCGCCATTTCAAGTAATTAATATTTATCGATATTACAACAACTTAAGACAATACACATGTATGAATGATTAATACAACTGATAAACTAATGTAAGATGACAGTTCGTCGTTATAACAAATTTTGTTTTATTTTTATTTATGCCTACTTGTTTTAAACTTACAACAATTAATATTTCCATTATTTTTTATTTTGACATAGGTTGTTGTACATCGTTGAAAAGAGAAAAAAAAAGTCTATTTATGCGTGTAAAAATCAAATATGGCGGCCATTTGAAATAAGAAAGTTGGTATTAATATCTCGGAAACCGCCATCTTGAATTTTATTTTGACTTGATTTCTATGTTTGCCTAATTAAACCAAGTAACTTTTATTTAAAACTTTTTTTCGCATCTTTAATAATTATTGAGATATTTGATTTTTTTGAAAATCGCGATTTTCAGTTTTTTTTTAATATTTTCTAAACTGCTCGGAATTTTGAAAATTTCTCAACATAATCTGAATCAGCATAGAAAACTGCACAACATTGCCCATTTAACCACATCTCTAGCTTTAAGAATAAGAAAGATACCCATGCAATCCTACTCTATTTAGGACACCCTGTATAATTAATAAGTCATATAAACATTAATATTAATGATCAAGAATAAATATCAAGAAGTTGATATATATCGGATATATATCCGATATATATATATATATATATATATATATATATATATATATACCGGGTGACCCAGGGATCTGTAAAAGCCCCATAACTTATTTCCTATTTGAGATATCGACTTCTAGTTTTCCTGAACTGGTACCGACACTTATTCTACATATTTGAAAAATATGTATGTTTTTGTACAGGGTGTCCCAATATACATAACAGACCAAAGTTATGTTTTTTTTAATGGAACACCCTATATTTTATACTTTATTTTTAACCCTCTTGAGAAGCTGATAAAACTAATATAAGATAGTATGGGTCTCTAATGGACGATTGGTTAGTTATGGGCAATTTTGTGGCAAAAACAAGGACACATTGAAAAAATTGCAGAAGCGCTCCTAGCAAAGCTATCGTCACTTTTTATACACTGAAAAATTTTCCACATCATGAAGAATAATACAAATCGGCTTTGGTTCTTTTTTGTTCATACTGCTATACAGGGTGTCAACATACGCAAAATATTGGATAACTATTTTTTTTCAAATGGAACACCCTATATATCTTGCCACTAGTGCATGAAATTTTTATTAAGCTTTCCAATGATGTACAATTTGTATAATGAAATATTAAGGATTCTTGAGATTTATCCAAAAAAACATTTTTCTTTTGTCACCTCCTGCTCATTTTTGGATTTTCAGCCACAACTATGAATTTTCTGAAAAAATAATAAGAGACCAAAGTTGTAGAGCGGAAAATTTTCCATCGACATAGGTCTTTCTACTTTTCCAATAATGCGTGCATTGCCCGCCAGAGTGCGCAAAATCGCGACCGTATATGCATTTTAGCGTTTTTCTCAATTTTTTTGTTAATAAATTGCACTATACTTTATTTTCCACGTCCTCTAGCAGAAAAACAGGTAATTATAGAATTATTTAAATGACCTACATCGATTGATAATATTCCGCTCTACAACTCTTAAAAGAAGCAATTTTTGCCCAAAATGCATAGTTTTCGCTAAAAATACAAAAAACCATTGAAAAACGCAAAAATTGATACATACATTTTCAATTTGCATTTTAGGGAAAACTATGCATTTTTGGCAAAAATTGCTTCTATTAAGAGTTGTAGAGCGGAACATTTTCAATCGATATGGGCCATTTTAATTTCCCTATAATTTCCCGTTTTTCCGCTAGAGGGTGCGGAAAAAAAAGTATAATGCAATTTATTAATAAAAAACGCTAAAATGCATATACGTTCACGATTTTGCGCGCTCTCGCCGGTAATGCACGCATTATCTTAAAAGTTAAAAGACCCATATCGATCGGAAATTTTTCGCTCTACAACTTTGGTCTCTTATAATTTTTCATGAAAATGTATAGTTTTGGCTGAAAATCCAAAAATCTGCGGAAGGTGGCAAAAGAAATATGTTTTTATTGATAAATCTCAAGAATCCTTAATATTTTGTTATACAAACTGTATATCATTAGAAAACTTATTAAAAATGCCATAGATTGGTGGCAACTTATATAGGGTGTTCCATTTGAAAAAAAATAGTTATCCATTGTTTTGCGTATGTTGACACCCTGTATATCACTATGATTAAAAGAGAACCAAAGCCGATGTGTATTATTCTTTATGATGTGGGAAATTTTCTAGTGTATAAATAATGATGCTTTCTTTGCTAGGAACGCTTCTGCAATGTTTTTAATGTGTACATGTTTTTGCCACAAATTTGCCCATAACTAGCCAACCATCCATAATAGACCCATGCTATCTTATACTATTTTTATCAGCTTCTCAAGAGGGTTGAAAATAATGTATAAAATATAGGGTGTTCCATTTAAAAAAACATAACTTTGTACTGTTATGTATATTGGGACACCCTGTACAAAAACATACATATTTTTAAAATATGTAGAATAAGTGTGGGTATCAGTTCAAGAAAACTAGAAGTCCATATCTCAAATAGCAAACAAGTTACGGAGCTTTTACAGATCCCTGGGTCACCCGGTATATATATATATATATATCCGATATATTGATATTTATATAAATATCGGATATTTTCCGAACCCTGGTAATAAGTAATTAATAAGTAATATTTATATTATAGATTAATTTTTCTTACATCAACTCTTCTTCTCCAGATGAATTTTGTAAAATTCAATTGTTTCCTTATTGATCTTTTTTTTAATAGAACTGTATTTATGTATAAGATTTATTTTTAATTGACTTCATTTGTACGAGATTTTTTTTCTTATTGAACTGTTTTTTATGGCTTTAATTGTTTTAATTTAATTATATCTTTGTAGATGATTTTTTTTTAATTCTGCTGTTTTTTTGGTAGACGGAATGAAGGTTTTATTTTCAAAGTTGACCTTAAATCCGGTCATTTTTAAATAAAATTGTTGATAAAGTGATTACGTCTAAATCGTTTGATGCGTTTGTTGCAGGACTCGGGGGTGGGCACACCGATCACCCTCAGGGTGGACCAACACGGGTTCTACCTGAACTGGGTGGATCAAAACAAAGAGAACGACCTCCTGGACATCGCAACAATAAGGGATACACGCACAGGACGATACGCCAAAATACCTAAGGTAAATCAAGTGCACCAGCAATTAATATGTTAAACAAAACAATATTTTTTATTTTAAAGTGTCATTTAATCAATCTACAAAAGTATCTCGCGCCTTACTTTAAATTATGGTTCATTTCTTAACCCTCCTATTATATGGAACAGCAATTTCAAATTCCATACTAAAAATATATGTTAAATATTATCAGCGCCATCTAGCATGTTCTCTTTGAAACGTGTGTTTAGTAAATATTCATTGAAAAATTGTCAGAAAAAAACAATATTTCTGTGTTTCTTAGATCAAAATTAATTAACAATAATAAATTTCCCTACAGATATACCGGGTGTAACTGAATTCTGATATCTTTTTAATTTTTACATATATCATTTATGAAGGGTCCAATGCAAGAAACAGGCAAGTCCACTGTTATAAAATTTACAGGAAATGAAAAGAACGTTTAAAACTTTGTATAACAAATAATAAATAACTATGTATATAGCAAGTTATAGACACAGACACACATAACGTATATATCAATTTTAGTTAATTTTGAATTTATAGTTTTACAGATATTTAAAAAAAATTGATGGACTTAACCTGTTCTTGCACAGTTTTTTAATAACAAAAATTTTAAAAGTCACATAAAATGGAAATCTACAAGAACATTTAATTTATCAGAACAGCATAAAATTAACATGGATATACCGGGTAACCCAGGGTTCTGTAAAAGCCCCATAACTTATTTGCTATTTGAGATATCGATTTCTATTTTTCATGAACTGGTACCCATACCTATTCTACATAATTTAAAAATATCTATGTTTTTGTATAGGGTGTCCCAGTATAAGTAACAGATCAAAGTTATGTTTTTTTTTTAAATGGAACACCCCATATTTTATACTTTATTTTCAATCCTCTAAAGAAGTCGATAAAAATAGTATAAGATACTATGGGTCTATTATGGACGGTTGGTTAGTTATGGGCAAATTTGTGGCAAAAACATCAACACATTGAAAACATTGCAGAAGCGTTCCTAGCAAAGATTGCATCAATTTTTGTACACTAGACAATTTTCCACATCATGAAGAATAATACACATTGGCTTTAGTCCTTTTTTGTTCATACTGCTATACAGGGTGTCAACATACGCAAAACAATGGATAACTATTTTTTTCAAATGGAACACCCTATATACGTTGCCACCAATCTATGGCATTTTTGATAAGCTTTCCAATGATATACAGTTTGTATAACAAAATATTAAGTATTCTTGAGATTTATCAATAAAAACATATTTCTTTTGTCACCTCCTGTTGATTTTTGGATTTTCAGGCAAAACTATGCATTTTCTGATAAAATAATAGGAGACCAAAGTTGTAGAGCGGCAAATTTTCGATCGATATAGGTCGTTCGTCTTTTCATAATACGTGCATTTCCCGCCAGAGTGCGCAAAATCGTGACCGTATATGCATTTTAGCGTTTTTTTCAAATGTTTTATTAATTGATTGCATTATACTTTATTTTACCTACATCGATTGAAACTATTCCGCTCTACAACTCTTAATAGCTGAACATTTTAGCACAGCCTATCGCACCAATTTTATCAAAGCACTGCATTTTACAGTTGCAGCTATCTCCAAGAACTTTCTCTTGTGTTAATTTTCCAGCCGTATTTATATAACTTTCGGCCCTGGTTCGTTTTTGTTTGCGAATGTTTCTTTTCCAGGATGACTTACGTATGAGGCGCTTTTTACCTGGTTGTGCCAGTTTTGTTGAAACAGCAGAAGTGCTAGCTTCTTCTTCTTCTCAAATGTACAGAATGCTCTGAATCCTCATTAGTTCCAAACTCCGCAAAACCTTCCTCGGACAAATCATCTTCTTGAGTTTCAGTATTGAGATTATATTTATAATTTTCTGGTAAAAACTCATCGCCACTAGACTGAAATACATTTTCTTCTGAACTAGATGACATAGTGGGAACCGTAATTGTTTTTTAACAAAGTTAGGTACACACAACTTTTAAAAGCACAGTAATAATGTTTACAGAATAAGCGTACTGCCAAACGTTTACAAACCAACTTTTGAGTGCAAGAACAAGTTAAGTCCAGGACTTGGCTTGTTATTGCACAGTATGGAAAAGTAGGCCATCTATTAATCACTTCTGTAATGCATAGTGCATAACTTAGAGACCCGGTTCTTGGATGGGATGATTGAGCATTTGAAACTGTGCCACAATCAACCCCCAACTAATTTTTGCCCAAAAGTGGACTTGGCTGGTTCTTGCATTGGACCCTTCAATTAAATGTGAGTTAGTTCAATATTCCCTATACGTTTACCGTTTTCTAAATATTTACAGATCTGTTGAAATGCATAGTAAAGACGAAATTTTATATTTGCCCCAGTGATTGACGTTGAACCATTACAATCATTTTTATTGTTTGGTTAAAGGTCCGAACTACAGCACCAGCCATAATTTCATATAAAAAATTATACAGGGTGATAAAAAATATGGGATGCAAAATCCTAACATTGAAGAACTTCGTTTTTTCAAATGGTATACCCTGTATTTAGTAACGTATTCTCACGTAGAATCCAATTCCCTATACATAATCTCAATAATTTTCTTTTATTAGGCGAATTTCATATCAAAGATTATTATTTAGCAGTTTTTCAATTTAGCCAGCTTTCTTGTTTAAAAAAAAATGCTTCAAGCGCTGGAACAAGGTCATTTTACAAAAAAATAGAATAAATATCAAGTTCTCACCTTCAATTGTCATTTACTCGAAAAAGGATTCCGCACGATTTATATGGAAAATGGGTTTAGGTCAAATTTCACCAAACTTTGGGAAAACATTCCTTAGACCATCCCAAACGAAAGTCTCAATTGGGCGCAAAGTGTGAAAACCCCTAGTTTAGGAGCCACGCAAGGTTGAACCAACGTTTGATGGCTATTTTAAATTAAAAGCCCCATTTTTCAAATAGAATAACACCAAGATGTTGTGAGTATGTTTCATGTACTTGATATTGTTTTTTGTCAATATTATTGGCTCGTATAAAGCGCATAGCGTTGAAACGTTTTCTTCAAAAAACAGATAATACGATTTTTCATGTACTCATAGTATAACAAAACTACTCCACTCCCACTCCCGTGGGTACAAACATACTATACACAAATACAATCTTGACACACTCTTCCAGACAATAATATTAACAAAAAAACAATTTCAAGTACATGAAACAAACTCAGAACATCTTGATGTTATTCGATTTGAAAAATGGGTCTTTTAATTTAAAATAGCCTTCAAATTTTGTTTCAACCTTGCGTGGCTCCTAAACTAGGGTTTTCAGACTTTGCACCCAATTGAGACTTTTGTTTGGGATGGTCTGAGGAATGTTTTCCCAAAGTTTGGTGAAATTTGACCGAAACCCATTTTCCATATACATCGTGCGGGGTCCTTTTTTTTTATGTAAGATGGCAACATTTTTATACTGCCAGTTCGACAATGAAAAGATCTCTCAAAATCAAGAACAAAAAATGGTGATGTGGCCATCATGTTACTTTCTCCGATTTGACGATTAGACCAAACCCTTGAAAATACTGGCAAAACATTAAAAAATCGCTGCTTCAGGTTAAAAATCTAAAATATTCGCCAATCAAAAATTCGCTGATAGAAATCAATAATTAAACAATAAAACTAAAACATAGGCCCAAAAAAATCCAAATATCGAAAACTATGGCCTAAACATAAAAGAAACGCAAATTAAACATCGAAAATTTCAACAAACACATCGAAAATGTTGTTCAAAATAAAGATTATTTAGGCAAAAAAATTTGGAATAAATTGAGGCGAAAACCAGATAAAGATCTAAAATATGGTCCAAAAAAATGCAGACCAAAATATTGTAAATTCAAGTAAAAGAAAAAATATTTAGCTAGCCCCTAAAATAATTCTTTGGCTCAAAATAAGTTTCCGACTAGAAACTCGAAAATAATGCAAAAAATAAAAATAAAAAACAATAATTCTGGTTAAAAAGTAAAGGGCAAAAAATCAAAAATCGACAAAAAAACTCGAAAATACCGGCAAAAAAATCGCGCATAAAAATCAATAATTCAGATAAAAAAATTCAAGCAAAGAAAAAATAGTTTGCCATTTTCACCCTCAAAATAACCCTGTAGCTCAAAGTAAGTCTCCAAACAGAAACTAAAATTAAAAATTGAAAAATTTATAATATAGGACAAAAAAAAACAAAATTTAGACCAAATACCGAAAATTTGGGGCTAAAAATAAAAAATACAGATTAAAAAATCGAAAATCTTAATAAACAAATAGAAAATTTCAGCCAAATAAAGAAATCTTAGGAAAGAAGATCAAAAATTTGGACCAAAAAATCGAAAATACAGGTCAAAATTTAACAATTGTGGCCAAAAGATCGAAAACACGGGCCTAAAAATAAAAAAATGCAGACCAAAAAGTAAAAAAATCGAAAATCTTAATAAACAAATCAAAAATTTTGGCCAAATAAAGAAATCTTCGGACATCAAAAATCCAAAATACAAATCAAAATTCAACAATTGTGCCAAAAAATCGAAAATTAAGACCAAAAATCGAAAGCACGAGCTTAAAAATCAAAATACTGACAAAAAAAGTCGAAAATTTCAACAGATCATTTTAAAATTGGGACCAACATAAAGAATATTTATGAAAAAAAATCAAAAATTTAAAGGAAAAATATCGAAGAATCAGGCAAACAATATAAAATACGAGCACAAAAATTCTGGTCGCGAAATAATTTGCCACAAAAATAACACAAGCTCAAATTAAGATACGATCCGAAACTCTAAAATAATGGCAAAAAAAAATAAAAAATGGTGTTACTTTTTCCGATTTGACGGTATTGTACTTTATGTTTACACTTTCATGGTTTATTTTCAATTGAAATCACATTTTAAATGTGCATGGAGCGTTTAGTAAAATCGGATGAAACTAACGTTTAAAACGTCAAAATTATAAAAGATGAAAATGACAAATTATACTTTAAATTCTAATAGTCAATTTACTCAAAAACCAAAGAGATTTCGAAAAATACTTATTCCATATAAGTTGTTCATTTTGGTATGTTCTACAATTATTATTAAAATACATTTGCTGTAAGTATTATCGTTTCATAATTTTAAACCAAAAATTACAAAAAAAAAATAATTGCCATTATTTTTCAAAAACCATAAGTTTCACGAAAAATATTTTCAAGCAAAAGATGTTCATTTTTTTGCTTTCTTTAAGATTTGTTTAAGTGCTTTTATAATACTTTTCATATTAAAAAAAATATCGGAGAAAAACAAAAAACGGTTAAGGTAAACACCTACTTCCGGTGTACGAAATTTTACCAAAAGCTTTTCAGTTCTTCGGATTATAAAATATGGCTTATGTTCAAAGTTTGATGTCAATTCAAGTAGTAGTTTTTCTAGATACAGCGCGCAAAAGCAAACAGGCATACATTTTAACAGGAATGCATATTGAAAAAATGGTGATGTGGCCATCATGTTACTTTCTCCGACTTGATGGTATCATTTATATTTACGCTTTTATGGTTTATTCTAAATTTAAATTATATTTTAAATGTACATCGAGCGTTTTGTAGACTCGCATGAAACTGACGTTTAAAACGTTAAAATTATGAAAGATGGAAAAATTATACTTCAAATTTAAAAACTCAGTTTACTCAAAAACTAAAGAGATTTCGAGAAAAACTTATTCTTTATAAGTTGTTCAATTTAGCATTCTCTACAATTAATATTAACATAAATTTTGCTGTAACTATTATCGTTTTATAATTATAAACCAAAAATTAAAAAAATAATAATAAATTTTTTTCTCAAATAAAAATGATTTTATGAAAAATGTTTTCAAGCAAAAGATGTTCATTTCTTTGTTGTCTTCAAAGTTTGTTTAAATGTTTTTGTGATATTTTTCATATTTAAGAAAATATTGGCAAAAAACAAAAAAACAGTTAAGGTAAACGCCCACTTCCGGTGTACGAAATTTTACCAAAAACTTTTCAGTTCTTCAGATTATCAAATGAGACGGATGTTCAAAGTGTCATATCAATTGGTGTATTAGTTTTTGAGATACAGCGCGCACAGACAGACACACACACACACAGACACACAGACACAAATTTTTTTTTCCAGAAATTGTTGAAATGGCATCTAGGGACCCCAAAACGGATATTTCCGTAAAAAAAATTTTTGAAAAAAAAAATCACGATCACAATACTTTCTCGTACTTCGTAACGGAGAAAGTAAAAATGGTGATGTGGCCATCATGTTACTTTCTCCGACTTTATATTTACGTTTTCATGGGTTTATTTTCAATTGAAATTATATTTTAAATGTACATCGAGCGTTGCGTAAACTCGGATGACACTGACGTTTAAAACGTCAAAATCATGAAAGATGGAAAAATTATACTTCAAATTCAAAACCTGGGTTTACTCAAAAACTAACGAGATTTCGAAAAAAACTTATTCTTTAGAAGTTGTTCATTTTGGCATTCTCTACAATTATTATTAACATAAATTTGCTGTAACTATTATCGTTTCATAATTATAAACCAAAAATTTAAAAAAAATAATAAATTTTTTTCTCGAATAGAAATGACTTTATGAAAAATATTTTCAAGCAAAAGATGTTCATTTCTTTTTTGTCTTCGATGTTTGTTTAAATGTTTTTGTGATATTTTTCATATTTCAGAAAATATTGGCAAAAAACAAAATACAGTTAAGGTAAACACCCACTTCTGGTGTACGAAATTTTACCAAAAGCTTTTCAGTTCTTCAGATTATCAAATAAGACGTATGTTGAAAGTTTCATATCAATTGCTCTGTTAATTTTTAAGATACAGCGCACACAGACAGACACACACACACACACACAGACAGACACACACACACACACACACAATTTTTTTTTTTCCAGAAATTGTTGAAATGGCATCTAGGGACCCCAAAACGGATATTTCCGTAAAAAAAAATTTTTGAAAAAAAAATCACGATCACAATACTTTCTCGTACTTCGTAACGGAGAAAGTAAAAAAGCGGGTTGCCATTTAAAAACGAAATGGATGATGTCATTACTCAAAAACAAATGACGGCTGAAAATCGGCTTTCATCCAAAAATGTGTATTTTTTTATAAAAGAAAATCGACGTGTTCGAGGATTTTTTCCAAAAATATTTTATTTCGGTTTTTTACTGAATATATTCCATACTTTAGGAGCGCACTGTATAACCCAATAATACTGTTTTTCGCATCTTATTAAATAATACAAACGTTGTTGAATCGTTTTTGATTGACCAAGCTGTCCATTATTCGGCCGAATCATTTTCTCTACAGGTGACGTCCAATCAAATGATATCAATTTCATTGCCCAACAGGTGACGTCCAATCAAATGATAGCGGTTTCATTGCCCAACAGTTTAGTTGTTACTATGGTTACGATTCGTTTTTTGTCAGCCAACTGCCGCAATTTCCAAATAGAAAAAATATTCGTTATAATTTAATACAAACAGAAAAATCTTTAGGTTGTTTAAGTTGGCCATTGCCACTCGGGTGGATTGCAAACTTCACCCTCGTGGCAATGGCCAACTTTCTCACTCGTTTAATAATATACTATTATCTTATTTAAGACAAAATCATTTAATTCAAAATTCCGGCATATCTGGGTTAATAACTACAAACCTTCACATTATATCAATCTTAATATTTTATAAACTTAAGCCAACCTTAAAATAAAACTATATGAAATGTATGGGTACGAAAATAAGCAAATTCTTCATGTGTAAAACTCATTACCACTGACAAGTGTGTACATAGTATTGTTGATATTACGTATCAACTAGCACAGTAATTGCAAAGAGACGTTGGAAATATGGGGGTATTAATTTACAATTCATAGGGTGTAGTAGGGCACATACTCAAAGGGTATAATCAACTATCGGAGTAAAAACAGCTGCTGGCGTACAAACGTTCAAATTAAAATTCGCACTGTTTTTTTTAATAACAGAAGATCCTATGTTTGTATTATAGTTGTTTGCAACTTCCTGTTTTATATAAATTATTCATTTCGCGATGACATGATTATATATCTTTAGTTATTTAAATCGCTGGTTTTAAAATGTCAATTGTAGGTCATTTGTACAAATTAGATTTCCCCACGAGTGTGAAGTTAACAATACATTTCAGCAATAATCATAATTCTTTATTGATCCCCACAACAAAAGTTTTACACAGGTCATAAAATACGTGTTAAATAAAATTGTGGACAAATTGCACGGTTAAAACGCGTTCTAAATAAATAACACATTAAAACTGTTTAATGGCCCATGAATATGTAGATAAAAAAATATAAAGAAAATATACATACGGGTATAGCCGTCTCAAAATGTCGTGACATATTGCTCTCTTAAATTTTAAGAGAGGGGACGCCGGAAAATAATTATATATTTTTTAAAATGCCCTTTTTGACTGATGCGCCAGCCACGGATTTCTGTTTAACGTTAAAAACAAATATAAGAAAATCGGTCACAGTTTTTTAACAGTTTGTGATTGTTAAATGTACTTACGGGAAGGCATTGCAAAAATTCATTATTTTTTTGTTATGACAGTTAGCTACGATTTTTTTTTAAATGCCACCCGCTGATTAATGAGCTGCTCGATAAAAAAAAATTGACAGTTTATATTGGCTAAATATACTTGCAGAAAGGGACTGCATAAATTAAATTTAAAAATCGCACCCCACTTTTAGTGGATGTGCCAGGAAATTTATGGCTAACTTCCCCTCGGTGGTATTTGGTATTTATTTAACGGACTTTTTACTTTAGAAAAAGATAGCACTAAATTAATGATATCATAAAGTTAGGAAAATACTGGAAAATATATGTAAAAGTATTAGATAGATCTAGGTAATGTAGGCGGCTACTCTTTTGAGTTTTTGTATGGAGTACAAAAACCAGGTACCTTTGGATTGTTTGATTACATCCATCACTATCTAAAGTGTGTGTTATTGATTAATAAAAACTGCAACGAGCATTTTGATAGTAACGATCCTGCAGCTGCGCAGGCTATGTTTCAAAACAAAGCTGAAAAAAGTACGAGCTTTCACAATTTTGTTCTTTCCTTGCTTGTTCTATTTGTAATGATTTCATCGCTTCTTTATCTTTTTGGCATGATACGAGAAACTAAGCATGATATGCTCATCAGAATGATGAAAATCACTCTAGTAATAGTGCTTATATCTCCTGGAAGTTTTAGATTTTTCTATGATCATTTTCTTACTTTAATTATCACAGGTCTTGAACAGTTGATAAAGGTAATTACTAATTTTGCCTCCAACATGAACACTTTCATGGAGGACATGTTCAATAAGTTTTTTGCTTATTCTGTTTGGAAAAAGTTTGCAGCGTTTTTACATTACCAAATGTTGGCAAGCCTTTACGTTAAAGTCATGGTTCAACAAATTTGTTCTGCATGTGAAAATAATATCAGTCCCCGCTCAGCAATGATTAAATGTGGTGACTGTCGTAAATGGTTCCATGTTTCTTGCACCGACTTAGATGCGTTTAGATTTAAATTCTATATGGATGAATTTTCTATACCTGGCGGACAAACATGGTCTTGCGTTACTTGTGTGCCCGATGATAATGATTCTAATTTTGCGTCTTGTGATAAATCCTTTGAATCGACAATTTGCTCAATTTTAAAACAGCAATTCTCTGAATTTAAAAAAGATTTCCTGGAGAGTTTTAATAACGAAATTAAGAAACTTGATGAAAAAATTAAAACAGTTGAGATTGATAACCGCATGTTAAGGGAAGAACTTCAACAATTAAAAGCAGGTAGCGTGAATGATCCAATAAAATTTACCAACAATGTAGTAAATGAAATTAAAGAGCAAAGTAAACGCTCTTACAACATTATGATTTTTAATGCACCCGAATCTGATAAAACTTCGGTTGCTGATAAAATTGCCCATGATAATACTGTGGTCGAAACGCTTCTCAGTTCGATTCATCCAAATGTCCTGCCTGTGAAAATTATTAGATTAGGAAAGGTAAACAATAAGAATCGTCCAATTAAGGTAACTTTTCATAATAGTGAAACTGTTATTAATATATTAAAACAGAGCAAAAGTTTAAAAAGTGGCAACATGGTTATCAGAGCTGATTTAACAACTCATCAACAACAACATTTTAAAAATCTACGCGAAGAACTAGCTAGTCGTATCAAATCGGGCAAAGAAAATTTAACAATTAAATATATAAATGGAACACCTGAAATAGTATCAACAAAAAACTAAAACCTTTTCCAAAATATAAACCTGTGTCTTTTTATTACCAAAATATCCGTGGCCTCAACACAAAGTTATCTACTTTTTATAATAATTTGTTAAATAATAATTTTGAAATTATTCTACTTACTGAAACCTGGTTGAAAGATGGCGTTTTCGATTCAGAATTGTTCAGCGATGAATATACCGTTTTTAGGAGTGATACAATTCAAAGCAGAGGTGGTGGGGTTTTGATATCTATTAATAGTAAGTTCTATTGTCGTAATATTCCGGTTACCTTACCATTCATTTGTAATGTTGATGTTGTTGCTGTCGAAGTATCAATTTTTAAAACTTTATGTATCTTAGTATGCGTTTATTTTCCACCGAATACGTCTGTCGAGGTGTACAACGTATTTTTTGATTATATAAATGATACTTTTAATTCAGACCACCTTTTTATTTGTGGTGACTTTAATCTACCCAGGTATATTGATTGGAGAAATGGACAAAACGCATGTAATAAACTTATACCACTTTTAAACTTTATAGCTTTAAATGACCTACATCAATTCAACACGGTATGTAACAAAAATGGCAGAATTCTGGATTTTGTATTTATTCCCAGCAATTACACATGTGTACTAAATAAATCAGATGATGTTTTGGTTAATGAAGATTTACACCATCCTGCTTTATATTTCGAAATTTCATTTGAATCTGGCCATAGTTTTTCGGCCAATAGGGAGTTTGTTGCGTGCTACAATTTTAAGGCTGGGCGTATCTCAGATTTATATGCTGATATTTTAGATACTGACTGGTCATCTGTTATAGAAAGCACTGATGTTGAAACTTCCTGTGCTGCATTTTATAATATACTTTATAAACTCTTTGATTTCCATATTCCTAAAAATAAATACAAACCATCTGGTAAACATTTTCCTAGTTGGTATGACAAAGAGATCAAAGATTTACTTAAAACAAAAAATATATTACATAAACAGTTAAAATCAGCAAACCATCCTACAACTAGAACAGAATATGAGACAATCCGGCGTTCACTTAAAGAGAAAATAAACATAGCTTTCTCTAATTATATCCACAAAACAGAAGAGGACATCAAATCAGACTCCAAGTCATTTTGGAGCTTTATCAACAAGAAGAGGAATAAAACGAGGATCCCGGGAATGATGAAAAATAATGACATTGTATTAAGTTCTCCAAATGACATTCTTACATCGTTTGCGGATACTTTTAAAAGTGTATACAGTGATACATATACTTCTGTGTGTGCTTCTGAAAATGGTTTTAAGGTAATAGGCGATTTAAGTGTGAATGAAGAACTTGTTACTTCTTGTTTGGAAAAACTAAAATCGAATCTGACAATGGGTGCCGATCAGGTTCCAAGTTTTTTTATAAAAGACTGTCCTTCACAATTAGCAATTCCTTTAACACATGTTTTTAATATTGTCCTATCGAAAGGTGTTTTTCCAAACTGTTGGAAGGTTACACGTATTTGTCCTGTTTTTAAATCTGGCGATCGGTCTAAAATCAAGGACTATAGACCGATTTCAATAATTTCAAACTTCTCTAAGGCTCTGGAAACCATTCTCTCAGACTTCATTCACACTTATGTTGACCATCATATAACGTCATATCAGCATGGTTTTGTAAAAAAACGTAGTACGCAATCTAATCTTTTGTGCTTTACCCAATATGTGTCAAGCGAACTTGATAGTGGCAGTCAGGTTGATGTCATTTATACGGATATCAGTAAGGCATTTGATACCATGCCACATGATAAACTTCTGCTTCGTTTGAGCCAATATGACGTTCCTTCAAATATTATTAATGTTTTACAATCTTTTCTTATAGACAGGCAACTTTATGTCAGTTATATGGGTTGCAATTCCAATGTTTTCACAGCAAATAGTGGGGTGCCTCAGCGGTCTAATCTGGGTCCCTTATTATTTCTTATATTTTTTAATGATGTTTCCAAGGTCCTGGATTGTAATTTTTTGATGTATGCTGATGACGTAAAGTTGTATTGTACTATTAAGGATGTCGAACATTGTGAAAAATTACAATTTAATCTCACAAAATTGTCTAATTGGTGCGTAGATAATGGCCTCACAATTAATATTTCTAAAAGCTGCGCTGTAACATATAGTAGATTATGTAATACTTATAACTATAATTATAAACTAAATGACACACTAATTCGTAAAGTGGAGCGTGTTAGTGATTTAGGTGTTATATTTGATAATAAATTAAGGTTCAATAATCATATTCAAAAGGTAACAAAAACGTTTTGTTAAGTATTTATATTTTTGTAAACACCGGACTTATCCAGATAATAATATTTCTTACGACTCACTTCTTTCAGAATTTAATTTGTTATCAATTTATAACAGGCATAGATATGTACTTATATATGAACTTTACAAAATCATCCATCACCCTAGTGATAATACTCATTTTTTAAACCTCATTAATTTCGCAATTCCACGCCTTACCAGTCGTAATCATTTAACATTTATGCACAACACACCACGGACTACCCATCATTCTTTTTCGCCATTACTTGTTATGATAAAACGGTATCATGAAGTTCAATACGGAGTGGACATATTTTGTAATAATAAAAATGAATTTGTTAATAATTTAAAATCGTGTTTGTTATAAGTTTATTTGTTCATTTCGTATAACTTATTACTTTGGTATTATAAGTTTGTTGATTGTATTATATTTATTTTTTTATTTTTATTTTCACTTTTATTTTTATCTTTATTTTTATTTTTATATAGAATCATCCTCTTTACTTTGTATTTTTCCTTTGTAATTAGGCTTCGGCCTGTTAAGGAAATAAATATTATTATTATTATTATTATTATGATATCGGAAATTTTCATAGGGATTGTGCTATATTTCTGGCTGTGCTTAGATGCTTACATAATACGAGGGTTATTCAGAAACTGAGGTCCGATTCGTCGTAGCTAATCGAATGTCGCCCAAACATTGAAATGCGGATGCGTACCAACTCCCGGCATGCCTTGCTCGTCAAACGATGCCATTTGCATTGGTATTTTGCCGTGTGATAAGTACAGTGCTACTTTAAAATGTTGAAAACAATCGATCAGCCCGCCGACTGTGAAATACGGTCAGTAATTCGGTTTTTGTAAGCAAAGAACGTTTCAGCAGCGAAAATTCATATAGACAGATAAGTGACGTGTATGTCCCAAATACCATGAGTAGCAGCAAAGTGCGTAAGTGGCTGAGAGCTTTCAAGGACGGACGGGAAAATGTTCGAACCGCGTTCAGGTCGACCATCCGCGATCACAGATGATTTGGTCAATGCTGTGGATGAAAAGATTCGTGAAGACCGGCGATTCGCAATTTCAACTTTAGCATTGGAATTTCCGAATGTGGGTAGAACTACTTTGAACAAAATCGTTTCCGAAAAGTTGAAATTTCGCAAATTGTGCGCACGTTGGGTTCCCAGGCTGCTTACTGAGGAAAGCAAACTGAAAAGAATGGCTTGTGCTTTTGATTTTTTGGATCATAAAGAAGGTGATCAATTTGTAGAGAAGATTCTCACAGGGAAAGAGACGTGGGTTTTTCACAGAAACCCAGAGTCTAAACGTTACTCAATGGAATGGCGTCACACGACATCACCAGTCAAAGTCAAGGCCAAGCAGACAATCTCAACACGCAAGGTCATGGCAACCGTGTTTTGGGATTGACATGGGGTCTTGTTGGTCGAGTTTATGCAGCAAGGGACAAACGCTTAATGCGCTATGCTGACAAAACTTGGACGTACAATACAGAAAAAGCGACGTGGTCTTCTGACGTCTGGAGTTTTGTTGCTGCATGACAATGCCAGACCCTATGCTGCCATTCACACCCAAAATCTGATCAGATCTTTTGGATGGGAACAGATCGTATAGTCCAGACTTGACGCCAGGTGATTTTTACTTGTTCCGCTACCTAAAAAAGTTTCTCGGCGGCAAGAGATTGACGAGGTGAACGAAGCAGTTCAAGACTGGTTATCCTCACAGGCGGCAAACGTCTACGACTTAGACATACAGAAGCTTGTAGAACGTTATAACAAATGTTTAAACAAATATGGAAATTATGTAGAAAAATAGAGACACATGTAAGGAGTTTAAAAAATTAAGTTTTTTGAAAAAATCTGTAATGTTTTCTGTTTTATAAGTAAACGGACCTTAGTTTCCGATTAACCCTAGTATTTCTCTCTGGCTTCATGGGTATAGCGTTTCTTATAGCTATAATACCACTGTTCCTGATCTCTATTTTATTTTCACCGCTGAAAAGTCTGTTTGAAGTCTATTTTAGATTATGATATTTAATCTGCTGTCATTGCTGGCTGCTATTAAAATGAACACCTTTTATAGACAATTAGGTTTTACTGCATCTTACAATAAATGGTTTTAAGGTAAAGTTGTGTGCTCTAAAATGGGTGTTTGGAGGTTTTTGTATCATTGATAAGCAGTACTTTGGTTGGACTCAAGAGCATATTTTCGTACTTTCATACTATGGGAGAGGCTTCTCCACTTAACATAGATAAAGACATAGAGGGTATAGAGAAGATAAGCAGGGAAGGTGGTAAAATAAAATTTACAGGTGGTGCTGGGCAGGGGCGGCTCGTTATATAGAGCCAAGGAGCTACGGCACTACCTGTAGTTTCAAGCTCAGTAAGAATTTTTTATTAATTCTTAAAACACTTTTTCACCAGTTACTTTGGCCTAGGAAGATAAATCGTTCTTTCTTTTTTTTTCAAAAAAGGAGAGGGTGGGGTATATTGTATAAGTGACTCTACCATCAACATGTTCCACGAGCCGCCACTGGTTATAACTGTTCGTTGTTAAACCTGCATTTTTTAATTGCGTTCAAAATTGACCATTTTCTAAAATAAATAACAAATATTGAAAATTGTTTAAAAATTCTGAAATAATTCTATACCACTCCTTAATTATCATATTTTGAGAATATAGTCGACTTCTTAAATTCCAACAATGTTTTAATGGGTTCTAAAACGTGTCGACGAAATTCTGCAAAAATTAAATTAGATTTGCAAATCATCTTTTTGTCAAGTTAAATAGAGTTTTTGAAAATCCACCAATTATTTCGCGAGTTGTGAATTTTTGAAAATTTTAATATTCGAATTGTGTAATATTCGAATGAAAATTAAAAAAAATATATAAAACGTGTCGAAGAAATTCTACAAAAATTAAATCAGATTTGCAAATCATTGTTTTATCAAACTAAATAGAGTTTTTAAAAATCCACCGATTATTTCGCGAGTTGTGAATTTTTGAAAATTTTAGTTTTCGAATTGTATACTACTCGAGAGAAAATTTAAAAAAATATATAAAACGTGTTTACAAAATTCCGAAAAAATTAATTAGATTTGCAAATCATCGTTTTCTCAAGTCAAATAGAGTTTTTGAAAATCCACCAATTATTTCGCGAGTTGTGAATTTTTGAAAATTTTAATATTCGAATTGTGTAATATTCGAATGAAAATTTAAAAAAAATATATAAAACGTGTCGAAGAAATTCTACAAAAATTAAATCAGATTTGCAAATCATCGTTTTATCAAACTAAATAGAGTTTTTAAAAAATCCATCGATTATTTCGCGAGTTGTGAATTTTTGAAAATTTTAGTTTTCGAATTGTATACTACTCGAGAGAAAATTTAAAAAAATATATAAAACGTGTTTACAAAATTCCGAAAAAATTAATTAGATTTGCAAATCATCGTTTTGTCAAGTTAAATAGAGTTTTTGAAAATCCACCAATTATTTCGCGAGTTGTGAATTTTTGAAAATTTTAATATTCGAATTGTGTAATATTCGAATGAAAATTTAAAAAAAATATATAAAACGTGTCGAAGAAATTCTACAAAAATTAAATCAGATTTGCAAATCATCGTTTTATCAAACTAAATAGAGTTTTAAAAAAATCCATCGATTATTTCGCGAGTTGTGAATTTTTGAAAATTTTAGTTTTCGAATTGTATACTACTCGAGAGAAAATTTAAAAAAATATATAAAACGTGTTTACAAAATTCCGAAAAAATTAATTAGATTTGCAAATCATCGTTTTGTCAAATTAGAGTTTTTGAAAATCCGCCAATTGTTTCGCAAGTTGTGAATTTTTGAAAATTTTAGTTTTCGAATTGTGTACTACTCGAGTGAAAATTTAAAAAAATATATAAAACGTGTCGACAAAATTCTGCAAAAATTAAATTAGATTTGAAAATCATCGTTTTGTCAAATTAAATAGAGTTTTTGAAAATCCGCCAATTATTTCGCGAGTTGTGAATTTTTGAAAATTTTAGTTTTTGAATTGTGTACTACTGGAGTGAAAATTTAAAAAAAATATATAAAACGTGTCAACGAAATTCTGCAAAAATTAAATTTGATTTGCAAATCATCGTTTTGTCAAATTAAATAGAGTTTTTGAAAATCCGCCAATTAATTCGCGAGTTGTGAATTTTTAAAAATTTTAGTTGTCGAATTGTGTACTATCGAGTGAAAATTTAAAAAAAAAATATAAAACGTGTCGACGAAATTCTGCAAAAATTAAATTAGATTTGCAAATCATCGTTTTGTCAAATTAAATAGAGTTTTTGAAAATCCGCCAATTATTTCGCGAGTTGTGAATTTTTGAAAAAAGGTCCCGAACAAAGCATTCTAGAAAAAACAGTCCTCGAAGAAAATTCTGAAAAGAAAAGTCCTGAAAAACACCGTTAAAGAAGAGTCCTGAAAATATAATCTTGACGAAAAGTCCTCGAATAAAGTTCTTAAAAAAGACCTGAAAGAAGAAATGAAAAATCCTGAAAATAAGGTCTTACAAAAAAAATCTGAAAAATGAATACTGAAAAAAGTCCCAAAAAAAGTCGTGAAAAAACTCCGGAAATTTGGACTTATACTTTCATGGTATTTTTTCAATTTAAATAATATTTTTGCAGTATTAAATGATTCTGACGTTTGAAGCATTAAAATTATGAAAGGTGGAAATAAAAATTATTCTTCAAATTCTAATAATCTTTACCGTCGGTTTACTCAAAAAAGAATGAGATTTTCAAAAAAACCTATCGTTTATAAGTTACTAATTTTGGCATTATCTACCATTATTATTAATATAAATTGAACTATTATCGTTTCCTAATTCCTGCTCCTGTTCGTTGTTAAACATGCATTTTTTTAATTGCGTTCAAAATTGAGTATTTTCTAAAATAAATAAAAAATAGTAGAAATCGTTTAAAAATTCTGAAATAGTTTAACACAATTCCCAAATTATTATATTTTAGGAATATAAACAACTTCTTAAGACCCTCGTGAAGTATATAATTAGCAATGTTTCTAACGTTCTACATCTTATCTTAACCTCCGTGTTAAATTCGACCAGTTTTTAATCTGCCCCAGGCGATTGAAGATAATCAAAATATTGTTTTTTTTTTCTCTCGCCCGGAACGAGATTAAATTCATATCACCAATCCGCGGCGTACCTGTTGATAACAATTCAGTCTGCAGTTCGCGATCGCGAAGAATGTGTGTGTTCTGGTTCGGAATATTTATTTTTCGAAAGTCTTAGTGCTCGTTGTGTTGTGATACATCTTCAGGATTTGTGTGTGTGTTGGTATTTGTGTTTTTCCATCAATCCGAGGAAAGCAAAGAATCATCATATAGGTAACATCCTAACCGCCAAAACGCCTCGAAAGGATTTTCCTTTTTTGTAAGTTTTGATGTTCTTGCATTTATTCTTTCGCTGAAAGTGAAATCAAGTATTGTTTTAGTAACTTTAGGAAATTTCAAGTGTCTGGCAATTGCTTTTTTCAATTGCGTTTAAAATTGAGAATTTTCTAAAATAGATTAAAAAAACAGTAGAAATTGTTTAAAAATTCTGAAATCATTCCACACAACTCCCAAATTATTATATTTTAAGAATATAATCAACTTCTTAAATTCCAACAATTTTTTTATACGTTATGACTATTCATAGTTAAAGATGCATTTTTTAATTTCGTTCAAAATTAAGCATTTTCTAAAATAAATAAAAAACATAGTAGAAATTGTTTAAAAATTCTGAAATAATTCTATACAACTCCAAAATTATAATATTTTGAGAATATAATCAACTTCTTAAATTCAAAACAAAATTTAATGTTTGTTGTAAAACATGATTTTTTTAATTGCGTTCAAAATTGAGCACATACATCATCATCTTTATTCAGACTATACAGTAGGTTGGATTAATATACAAAATATACAAAAAAACAAAAAGGGTGTTAGTCCGTCTGAGCATTTTCTAAAATAAATAAAAAATAGTAGAATATGTTTGAAAATCCTGAAATAATTCTATACAACTCCCAAATTATTATATCTGAAGAATATAATTAACTTCTTAAATTCGAATCATTTTTTAATGCGTTATAACTGTTCGTTGTTAAACTTGAATTTTTCAAAATTAAGCATTTTCTAAATTAATGAAAAAATCGTAGAGATTGTTAGAAAATTCTGAAATAATTTTATATAGATCCCAAATTATTATATTTTAAGCATACATATAATCAACTTCTTAAATTCTAATAATGTTTTAATGTGCTATAACTGTTCGTTGTTAAACATGCGTTTTTTAATTGCATTGTAAATTGTGCATTTTCTAAACTAAATAAAAAAATAGTAGAAATTGTTTAAAAATTCAGAAATAATTCTATACAACTCTCAAACTATTATATTTTAAGAATATAATTAACTTTTTAAATTCCAATAATTTTCTAATGGGTTATAACTAGAGCTGGGAATGGAATACGAATAGTACGAATAATTCGAATATGCGAATACGAATAAATCTACAAAAGAATTATTCGAGTATTCGAATATTCGAATTGTTCAAATATTCGAATTATTCAAATATTCGAGTATTCGAATTATTCGAATATTCGAGTATTCGAATTATTCGAATATTATTCGAATATTCTAATTCAAATTTGCGGAAAAAATGAGAAGAATTAAATTTATGGGAAATTTAATTCTAAAGATATCTGTATTCTTATCTTTTCTCATCAAAGTGATACTTAAAAAAGAAACAAGAAACACTTAGAGTGTACACACATTACCGTGTGCCACAGCAAAAATGATATAGAAAAAATTTGTATGAACATTAGTTCTAAACACATTTGTATTCTTATATTTTTCTCATAAAAGTAATGAAATTTAAAACATTTTCCAAAAACAAAAAAAAACATCAAGAGCGTACCGACACTACTGCATCTCTTACAAAGAAAATGGTCATTTATAAGAAATTTAATTCCAAACATACGTATTCTATTCTTATGTTTTGCTTATATAACTAATAATTTTTGAGATAATTGTAAAAAAGAACAAAAGTGTACACTTTTCAGACATTACCGTGTGTCCTAGAAAAAATGCTTTAACCATAATTTATTGAAAATTTAATTATGAACATTTGTAATCTTAAGATTTTTCGAATATTTCAAACGTTATAACGTTTATTGGTAGTCTAGTGTTTGAATATTTATTATGATAATAATAATCTGTTCGAATATTTTGAATATTCGAATATTCGAATTATTTCTTAAACGAATATTCGAATACTCAAATCATAAAAATTCCCAGCACTAGTTATAACTGTCCGCTGTGAAACTAGCATTTTTTAATTGTGTTCAAAATTAAGTATTTTCTAAAATAAATAGAAAATGGTAGAAATTGTTTAAAAATTCTGAAATAATTCCATACAACTCCAAAATAATTATATTTTAAGAATATAAGCAACTTCTTAAATTACAATATTTTTTTAATGGGTTATAACCAGGGGCGGCATTATCTGTAGTTTCAGGCTCGGCAAAAAATTTTGATTCATTCTCAAAACACTTTTTAGCCAGTTACTTTGGTCTAGGAAGACAAATCGTTCTTTTTTCAAAAAAGGAGGGGGGGGGGTATATTGTATAAGTGGCTCTACCATCAACATGTTCCACGAGCCGCCACTGGTGCTGGGTACATTACTATTCCACCTGATTACATTGGAAAAGGTTTTCGTTATATAGATTATCCTTTCTTTAATCCAATTCCTAGCACTAAAAATGATCCAGCAGAACATTATATTGCAGAAAGTGATATGGCAGTAGATAATAGCTGTAGTACAATAGATCTAGTGCGCTTAACAGACAGTTTATCACACGCAGAAAAAAAAAGATATCTTATTGTTGATAGACAGTATAAACAACAAAACAAATGGTACTATAGTTCAGGGGCGGCTCGTTATGCAGAGCCAAGGAGCCATGGTACTACCTCTAATTTCAAGCTCAGCAAGGATTTTTAGATCATTCTAAAAACACTTTTCGTCTTAATTTGATTCATTTAATGCTTCTGCAAAGGTTTTCAATTTCAATTATGGATCGTTGTTTCCTCAAAAAATAGGCATATGTTGTAGGCTAAGTGGCTCTACCATCAAAATGTTACCAGCTGCCATTGCTAACTGACACCTTAAACTTGAGAGTTTGTGACACTTAATTAATAACACATTTAAATTTCAGGTTTTGTTTAAAAAAAATAAATGTTAGATCTAAGAAATGTTATGCTTAAAAGGATTGAATTTAAAAAAAATTGTTTTAAAATCATTTTCTTTTATAATTTCTACATTTAAGGACTTAATTTGAGGCATTTAAATATATTGTTTGCTTTGTTGTATTGGGTAACCGAAAATCGCGTTTTCCATTTCAGTTTTAGCAAAAAAAACTTGGCATTCCGATTTTGGAAATATTTATCAATCAAGAATTTTCCCTCAACAATTCCGATTTTATAAATATAATAATTCAGGAATTTTTACAAAACCTAGAACCATTTTCCGGATTTTTTTGGTCAGAAATTTTCTCTAAAAACTTCTTTTCAGGATTTTTTTTTCAGGACTTTTTAAACATGATTCAAGGAATATTTTTTCAGGAAGTTTTTCAAGAATTTCTTTTCATACATTTTTATTGGGGAATTTATTTCTGGATTTTTTAAACCTTTTTTTTCAGAAATTTCATATCATGCATTTAATTTCAGGATTTTTTTAAACTTTATTTTCGGTAATCTTATTTTTTTTTTTTTATTTGCCACAAAGGCAATCTTCTAATACCGGGTGGACCATTTAATGTGTTTTCAGGAAATATCTTCGAAACAAGAAACTTTAGAAAAAAATGACCCAAACAAAAAATGATTGTATTGAAGGGGGCCATAATAACATAATTTTGTTTTTTTCATAGATGGCGCTGTTGTTGCTAAATCGAGGTCAACTTAGTTTTTTTAAATGGAAACCCCTACTTTTTATTACAGAATCAGAGTCCTTGTTAAAAAGTGAGAAGAATTCACTCATCTAACTTTTTCGTCAGAGTGATAGATGGCGCTGTAATCACGAAAAGAAGTTGTTGCATTTGGACGCTTGCGTATTCGAACTTCGCGCGCATGTGTGTGTGTGTGTGGTGTGTGTGTGTGTGTCAAAACATGACGTCGGCCGTATTTCCATGAATTACAATTTTAAATTGAAAAATAGCTGGAAATAGCTGGATTTTGATGCTTTCTTTGACTGAACAAAAGAAAATTTAGTTTGGTAATCAGTCGGTCTTCTGCATTGACGGCGAAAACGTTACAATGGAGTGGTATACTATCGCGGAAAAGGTCGACATGATTTTCGTGTATGGTGAAGCTAGACGCAATGCACTTGATGCGTGTGGCTTATACGCGGAGAGGTATCCTGATCGAGATCATCCGAGTCACATGACTTTTCTTCGGATCGTCAACTCATTTGTGGACACTGGCAGCCTAAAACGAACCAGACATCGAAGACGCACCGTAACCCAGGAGAATGCCGAAGTTGATATTTTAGCTGCAGTTGCAGTCAAACCCTACATAAGTTCTCGTCAACTGGCGCGGAGTTCAGGCATCTCCAAAACGAGTGTTCTGCGAGTTCTTCATCGGCATAAATTTCATCCTTACCACGTATCGTTGCATCAAGAACTTTATGGCGACGACTTCCAACATCGAGTGCAGTTCTGCAATTGGGCTCAGCAGCAAATACGCAACAACCGGAACTTCGTTTCCATGATTCTATTCTCGGATGAAGCAAGTTTCACGAATCGTGGCCAAATCAACCGGCATAACATGCACTATTGGGCGGAGGAGAATCCACATTGGATCCGACAAGGACTTTTTCCTGTGGGGATTGCTGAAGGACAAATGCTATGCCGACATACCGTTGACGCCTGATAACATGAAGGAGCGTATTCGCAATGCTTGTACGAACATCAACAGAGACACCCTACGAGAAGTTCAGAGATCGTTTCAAACAAGGATCGCAAAATGTCTCGAGATGAACGGCCATCATTTTGAGCACCTGCTCTAGAGATGATTTCAAGTAAGTTAAACACAAGTGCGCGTCTACACACACTTCGACCCAATCGACTTCTTCTAACCTGCCATTTCTTTTCAGCTTCTTACAAATTACGCTCCAGCCGGACATCGACAACATCAACCTGCAGAGCGACATGGGGCTGTCAAAGCTGTCAGCAGCGCTCACGCTGAGCCCAGAATATAAAAAGCAAAATTGAAGTTATTTGTTTAATTTGAAATTATTATAAATTTTGAAATATCAACTTGGAAATGGATCAAAATTATTTATTTTGCATTTCCAAGTCGGTCGATCATACAATTACACTCTTGAATAAAATACTAGTTAAGTTTACGTCACATTCATATCCTTTACAAAAATAATAACAAAATAATGTAACGAACATTATTGGTGATTTTAGACGGGCATGTTCGCGGGTGCGCACACACACACACACACACACACACACACGCGCACACACACATACATGCGCGCGAAGTTCGAATACGCAAGCGTCCAAATGCAACAACTTCTTTTCGCGATTACAGCGCCATCTATCACTCTGACTAAAAAGTTAGCTGAGTGAATTCTTCTCACTTTTTAACAAGGACTCTGATTCTGTAATAAAAAGTACGGGTTTCCATTTAAAAAAACTAAGTTGACCTCGATTTAGCGACAACAGCGCCATCTATGAAAAAAACAAAATTATGTTATTATGGCCCCCTTCAATACAATCATTTTTTGTTTGGGTCATTTTTTTTTAAAGTTTCTTGTTTCGAAGATATTTCCTGAAAACATATTAAATGGTCCACCCGGTATATAAAATTTTCGTGTCACAGTGTTTGTAACAAAACTCCTCCGAAACGGCTTGACCGATTCTTATGAAATTTTGTGTGTACATTGAGTAGGTCTGAGAATAGGACGTAAACTATTTTTCATATCCTTAAGTGATAAGGTTGGTCCACCGCAATTTTTTTATTTTAATTTTTTTCACATTTTTATTTTTATTTTTTTGTGATTCCACATTAAAAAATACATACAGGCCTAAATTTTTACCCTTCTACCACCAACCCCTATTTTTTAATAGCGATTTTAGTACTTTAAATTTTCTATTCTCGGCGATCGACCGCTCGATCATTTATTCCGGCTAGGCGTCTACCGGTGTCACTTCTCACCCCGTAAACAGGACTCACTAACGTTTAAAGCCTTAACCGTTTTCGGCCATTATCGTCACCAGTTTATTTGCTTAATTTTAATGGGCCGTCACCAGTTATCTGCTTTAATATATATGGACCATGCACGGACGACGGCGCAGCGCAGCGGAGCCGTCGTTCGTCACCAGTAATAAGCTACGTATTGACGACGGCGCAGCGCAGCGCAGCGGAGCCGTCGTTCGTCACCAGTTACCTTGCTTGATTTTAAAGGGTTGATTTTATTACGTTGGCAGAAAATAAAACGAAGAATGTTGTGTATCATAGAGGATTACAATAATACACATTATGTTTTTGAATAATTTTTTTGTTATTAATTATAGCAATTCGAATTCAATATTCATAGTTAAGACAAGACAACGTCTGTCGGGTCAGCTAGTAATCATATAAAATTTAAATTAATAATAAAAATAAAACTACAAAAAGTACAAATGACAGATGACAAGTAATGAGAACATTTTCTCAGGAATTTAAAAAAAAAATCTTTTTAATGCCTTTTCATAGTCTTTTTTCGAGAATTTATTTTTATTTCTATGTATTCCGGAATTTTTTCAGGATTTTTCTCTCAGGATTTTTTTTGCGGAGTTTCTTCTCAGGAATTTTCTTTCAAACATATTCTCAGCAGTGACGGCTCGTGACCTACGGAAGTGGGTCGGCCGAATGTAGGCAAGCTGCAGTTAGTCAACTTAATTTTTTGGTAGTTATTAAGTATCATTTATATTCTGTATCTTCGTGGAAGCGTATTATTTACAATGGTAAACATTAACCAATCATTTGCTATATGTAACAATATGGTTGTTTGTGCAGTATATAGTAAAAAAAATATTGCTAACGCGACATAATTAGGCAAATGTAAGTAAAACCCAACTGTAGGAGAGTAGGCGTACCAAAAAATTAAATCGTCCGACAAGAACCACGGGAAGGTCTACAGCACTCTTGTCAGGATATGGAATATTAGTTGGATTTGACAGAAGTGAAGTACATTTGAGGTGGAGGATATAAAAAAAAAGAATAACACTCTTACAAATGTGAATAACTTGAAAGATAGGGGTCAGGAATAAATAAATATTTACCTATAAAATATTAAATTAAATAAACACTCAACATGAAAACTAAAATTAATAAAACTAAAACCGAATTTTGAAGAGAATATAAAAATGGCAGAAATGAAAAATAAAATATTTACTCTTAAAAAATAAATAAATAAATAAAATATAAAATAAAACAAATCTCTCAACAAAAAAAACGTCAATTCTTTTGAATGTCAGGAAAATAAATAAAAACTCTCAAAACTAAAGGGATTTTGCCAGGAAATAACAGTGGTGCCCGTGTATGTGAACAAATTAAATATATTATATTTGAATTATTTCAATCGTTTTTAAATATTAAATCGATTCGCCGGGATTTTTTTGTAGCGAAATCGTCAATAATTTTATTATAAAAACTATCATTCTTAACTAAACTTTTAACCAACCCTCTTTCTATTGCTAAAATAGATACATTACTTAAGCGCGATTGGGATATTGTATTCCTACTGTAGGATTTTATTCTTTTCAATGCTGAAAAGCTTCTTTCTAACGATGCAGATGTTGGTGGGAGAGACAATATTAAACAAAATAATTTATATAATTCCGGAACGTCTGTAATAATATCATTATTATAAATAAATTCTGTCATGTCACCTACTGTTGGGGAATTACCGAAAATAAATTTGTCAGCATACAAAACTTGCAATTCTCTTTTTAATTTTTCATTATTAAAAAATGTTTTGTAGTTATTAATCAAAGATTGAAATTGTTTTTCCGGAAATTTTTTATTAAATATATCGAATTTATTTTGATTGGTTAATTCCAGAAAGTTAAGTAAGAAAATATCTTTAAAACGTATTTCAATTTGATTTATAAACATATCTAAAATTTCAAAAAAGATTCGTTTCGTAGATATCGAATCATCATTATTACTGTGCGTTTTACGTTGTTTAGCGCATGGAGGCTGAACATCTAAAATTTGATTAACATCAGAATATATTTTAAGAAAATAATTGTCATTTCGGAATTTTTTTAATGTGGATAAAAGTGATATAATTCTTTCGTTACAATACATGATGTCAGATAATTTATGTTGAATTATAGAAAAAATAGGATCCGTATGTGTAAAAATTAACTGAAAAGTATATAAAAGAAACAGGAAATCAGAATCGGTTAATATTCTTTTTAACCCGGTCGATTCTCGTATTGAAATATCATCCCATTGATCCAAATCTGCGATGATATGATCGAAAACTTCAATCAAATTAATTCTATTATTATATATAGTGTTCACAATGCGTGATTTAAAGTTCCAGCGGGTTTCTGAGTTACTCGGAACTCTCTTTTGACAAATTGTATCCAGAAGATTAGTGCGTTTAGTAGATTTTGTGAAAAAAGATGAAAAGCCCGAGAGATTTGAGAAAAATATCCTACATTCTTTAATTTTTTTACATGAATCTTGTAAAACTAAGTTTATTTTGTGCGCGTAACAGTGCGTAAAAACTGCTTGAGGAGCAATTGCCTTAACTTTTTGCTACAATCCATTTAGTTCTCCCGCCATTACAGCAGCACCATCATACGTTTGGCCGATTAATTTGTGTTCAATATTGAAATGATTGAAGTTTTGTTGGAGTACATTAAAAATATCGTTTGCAGTTCGACCTTCACTAAGGTTGAAGAAACCCAAAAATCGTTCTATTACTTTCCCCTCACAAACGTAACGAAAAATCACTGACATCTGAGAAAAACAGCGTATATCTGTACTCTCGTCTACTTCCCATGAAAAACAAGAAGCTTTATTAATTTCGTCGTAAATATTCTGCTTTAAAACCGTAGTTATGGAAACAATTAAATCGTTTTGAATCATTTTTTACAGTCCGGTAAACACTGAAGATATGGATGGATCAATGAATTCATTAAAATTTTCATCGAAACTAGATGCAAAATGAGCTAATTCTTTAAAATTCTCTTGATTGTCTGAATTTGTTGTTTCGTCGTTACCTCGGAATGCAAGTTCTTGAGTTGATAAATAAATGACCATGTTTATTAAATGTTTGACCATTTTTCGATTTTCCCGAACGTTTTCATTATGTTTATTTATAAGTTCTCGTCTAGCGGTATCAAGTGCATTTACAATATTATGTTTCGCGAATAATTTATATTTTAAGGCAGAATACGTATGATCTTTTGAAAGTTCATGTTTCGCTAAAGCGCGATAAACTTCTTTTAAGTTGTCATAACCGCATGAATTAAAAGGGTTTTTGCTTTCACAAAACAACAAACAATACCAACAAAATAATTTGTTACATATCTCACTACCAGTTAGCCAAATAAACTTTGTGTACAGTGTTGCAGAAAAAGTGCGATTGTGATCTTGTTTTCTTTGAACGAGATTAGTCAACAACGGGTGTGGAACTGGCACATTTTTAATGAAAACTTTATCATTGTACAACAATCGGTTAAATTTATTGTGTAAAAAATAATGAACCAAATCAGCGTTAGTACTCACAATATCCCTTACACTAGCCATCGTAGTTTCAACAAATAATACAATAATTAATAATCGCATACACGAGCACCATGTGGACGGGACCAAGGAAAAGACAAAGTGATTCTGTCATCTGATCATTTCTATGCTGGCACACGCGCACTGTGGATAAACGGCCAGCCGTACCCATTCTCCTCCGTTAGAACGATACACATTAAATAATTTCGCCCGACTTTTAACAGTGAGAGAATGTTGTCGGAGTAACAATAACATCTTTAAACATGTTATATACATAAAATGGTTAATTATACACTGATATATTTCACATAAACTACCTTAAATTTACCTAGAATGGTATTTATTTTGTAAATTACAATTAGGTAACCATTTAATTATTGTTTGCATTTTACATTACATCTATTGTTTAATGATATTTACTTATATTAAGATTTGCCTTCTCTTTAAAAATGCGAAATATATTCTGATTTCTGAAATATTTTTTTAAGGAATAATGTGTTTTCTAATACCGGTCAATTGTTGGCCTTAATGACCAATTTGTATTAAAGTAAGTACATATATTACTTTTAAATCGAACAATATGAAAATAATCAGAAATACGTTAATAAATAAATTTACAAGTTCTAAAATAAAAATCTGTGACCTGTAACGCAAGCGAATTAAAGAGTGCATCGAGTCATGGGCATCGGAGTATTGCGTACGGAGTACGGCCCCGGTGAATTTGCCGTACTGGAGTAAACCATTTGTGGACGTACGTTCACGCTGCAGGCGAAATGAGACGACAGAATCTGCACTGACATTCGTGCGGACGTAGCGCTTGCATTAATCTTAATACTCTGAAAATCAACGGCTGGCCGATTTTGCGGATACGAACTTGCGTAGTAGACATATATATTAAATGAAAATAAACTCCCGCATCTATCGGCCTTATACTGAGTGCTTATTAATATTACTGGCTATAAGCATATTATGTATTTATTATAAAAAATTCGCAATATTTATTTTCTCAGAAAATAAACATTTATAATATTTTTTTTATTGAATTTAACGGTACGGCCCGGCCGACCCTGCCGCCCCTGACGAGCCGTCACTGATTCTCAGATGTGTTTTTTAGAAATTTAATTTGGAGAATTTTGTTCAGGAATTTTTTAGGACATTTTCAGGCCTTTTTGCAGAATGTTTTTTTATTAATAATAATTCTTTATTTACGGAAGGCAATTTGACATAGTGATATAATCAGGCTACAGAAGATACGATAAGAAATAATTTGTCTCAATGTTTCTTAATGTAAATTAATTCACACTTTTGTTTTGTTTTATTGTTTTAGTACTATTGTTTTATTTATTATTTATGTGCTTTTATGTTATCCTGCTACTGGATGTAATCTGTTGGGTAATAAACTTTATTATTATTACTATTACTAATGATGAGATAAATATAACATATTAAAATCTAATCTTAAATCTAAACCTAAGTTTCCTTAGCAAAAAGTTTCAAATGTAAAAAACTCAAATATGGCCAGCATCCATAGGTATGTTGGAATGAGTTAGAAATATAAATAGTAATACAAATTTCAGGATTTTTTTACACAATTTTAACTTTTTTCCATGACTTTTCTCTCGAGTATTTCAGGACTTTTTGAGAACGTTTTATTAGGACTTTTTTACAAGATTTTTTTCAGGAATTTTGTTAGGACTTTTTCAGAATTTTTTTCAGGACTTTTCCCTGAAATTTTTTGAAAAAGATTTTTTTTCATGCATTTTATTGAGCAATTAATTTTAGGAATTTTTAAGACTTTTTTCAAAGCTCATGTTTAGGAATTTCATATCAGGCACTTTCAGGATTTTTTTCGAACTTTATCTTCGGGAATTTTATTTATTTATTTATTTACCCAACAGCCAATTACAGCGTAATATAACCATATAAAACTTAAATTAATAATAAAAATAAAAGTACAAAATCAAAAGTACAAATGACAGATAGCAAGTAATAAAATTTTCTCAAGAATTTTAATTCGGGAATTTTTTAGATATTTTTCAAGCCTTTTTTCAGAATATTTTTTCAAGAATTTGTTATTTATACTTCGGAATTTATTTCAGGAATTATGTAAGATTATTTTCGAAAGTTTTTTTCTGGAATTTCAGATCATTTTTAATTTTTCTTTCAGGAAATTTTCTTTCAAAAATGTTCTATGAAATGTTTTTTTCCGGAATTTTAATTCGGGAATTATGTTAAGGATTTTTTTAGGACATTTTCAGGCCTTCATATGAAAGATTTTTTTATGAATGTTTCAGAACTTTGTAGAACGTTTTTTCAGGATTTTTTCCAGGATTATTTTTAGGGAATTTTCTGAGGACTTTCTTTCAAAAAATTTCTTTCGGGAATTTTAATTCGACAATTTTTTAAGACGTTTTCAAACTTTTTCTAAGAATGATTTTTCGAATGCATTTTCTTTTGACAATTTTTGGAACTTTTTCAGAACTTTCTTCTGAAGAATTGTTTTCAGGAACGTTTCAGGACTTCTCTAGAACATTTTGTCAGGACTTATTCAAGATTTTTTTCTGGAACCTGTGTATGAATCTTAAAAGCGAACAATTTAATTCGCACAGAGTGCGCAGGGCATGATTATTTCCTTTCCTGATGCTCACGCACAGGGGCGGCTCGTTATGCAGAGCCAAGGTGCCATGGCATTACCTCTAATTTCAAGCTCAGCAAGGATTTTTAAATAATTCTAAAAACACTTTTCTTCTTCATTTGATTTATTTAATGCTTCTATAAAGGTTTTCAATTTTAATTATCGATCGTTGTTTCCTCAAAAAGTAGGCATATGTTGTTGGCTAAGTGGCTCTACCATCAAAATGTCGCCACTGCTATAGTTAGTAAAATAACAGAGCGCCGCTGTTATCAGCAAGATCCAACAAAATGCAACTATAGGAAAATAGTATATGACTACATGATCATAGATCAGGGGCGGCTCGTTATGTAGAGCCAAGGAGACATGGCACTACTTCTAATTTCAAGCTCAGAAAGATTTTTTTATTAATTCTAAAAACACTGATGCGTCATTTTAAATGTTTAAACAATGCCTGCAAAAGTTTAATGCGTAGAGGAAAATCGCAATGCATTTGTTCCCCCGAGCAATGCCGCGCTCGCAGCGGAGCCAACTTACTTCTGGCACGGCATTTCGTCAGAACATAAGCAACGGTAGGGAGTGGCGCGGTTCAGGGGTCGCGTTCTGAACCGTCCTTTGGAGCCAAATTAATGGCACCTCGTGTATGCGACGACAATAACATACAATGTATAAACTTAGTTCATTGCCGAATAAGCCTTCTTGCTTATGCACTATTGAGAAAAAAGTGCAAATTAAAATTTGCAGGCAAGCAATGTTCTCACATGTCATTTGAGTAAAAAACGGAAATTCGACCTTCAATTGTTTTTTTTTATTTTTTTCGGATAACTCTTAACCCTTTGGCCTACTTTCCTTACGTCCGAATGCGTGCACTTTTAATTGCGCTCCAGTCGCGACGTTCGTGTACCGATTCAACCCATGCAGACGCGACGGAATATCAGCAGAAACAAGTCCCACTGAGGCGTGCCCAATCGTTTGGGCACAAATTCATGCTTTTTCATGGCACAACTGAAAACGTAAAATATGGACTTCAAAAAATTCTGTTTCGCAAGAAAATATTCATTGTGCAGCACTACTAACGCAAGCGCTGCGCCACGAGTTGAGCTCGTGCTCGATGTGATTGGCCCAAGCAGCGCACCACGAGATATGCTCGTGGTCGTTGTGTTTGGCCCGAACATTTAAACACGAGGAGTACTCGTGGTTGTAGGTCAAAGGGTTAAACGAACGGGCAGATTTTGAAAACTCTTGAAATGTTATTCTTATCGAATAGATGCAGATTATAATAAATAATAAATTCGTTATTCAATTGTCTGAAAGGATGACCAGATTTTAAAAATTCATCCTGCAAAGTGTTCCACCCGTCGAATAGAAAATGAAAATGAAATGCGTCGTTTAACTGTTTTGTGGTTTTAGAAAGATAACTCTTGAACAAAATAGCAGATTTTAAAAATTCTTTTAGAAAAGTGTTGTACTCATCGAATAAATGTAGACCAAAAAATTATTTTGTTTTCAATTGTTTTTTGAGGATTACTCTTGAACCCTCTTCATCAAATAGATGCAGATAAGACCCAAACAATTTATTTTGCAGTTCAATTCTTTTCTGTTTTTGAGGATAATTCTTAAACGAAAAGACAGAGTTTTCAAATTCTTTTAGCAAAGTGCTGTTCTTATAAAAAATATGTAGGCTAAAAATTTTTTTTTTTTGTTAAATTAGTTTCTGGTGTTTTAATGATAACTTTAAAGATAACTTGAACCGATGACCAGATTTGTAAAATACTTTCAGCATAGTCCTATATTCATCCGAAAGATGTAGACAGAACCAAAAAAAAAATTCGTTGATTAATTGTTTTTTAGGTTTCAACTCTTGAACGCATGTCCAAATTGAAAAAGAATGTATTTTTAATTTACCATAAAAACAATTGCTATATCCTAGGTCAAAACAAAATGGCAGCCATCTTAACTGGAACTAGAAAAACGAACAATCCATTCAACAATTTGAAAAATTCTAAAAATTTAATCAGTCAAGGAACTTGCGCCAATAGCTCAAAATCTATTGAAAAATAAATAATGCATTTCTAATTTACAATAAAAACAATTGCCACATCCTAGGTCAAAACATAATGGCAGCTATCTTGACTTGAACTAGAAATAAGAAAAATTCATTCAATAGTTTGTAGTATTTTTAAATAATTAATCAGTCAAGGAATTTGCTCCAAAAGCTCTAAATCCATTGAAAAATAATTCATTTCTAATTTACCATAAAAACAATTACCGTATCTTACATCAAAACAAAATGGCACCCGTCTTAACTCGAACTGGGAAAACGAAAAATGCAATCAACTATTTGTGAATAAGTCTAAAAAATAATGAATTAAGAAATTTACTTCTAAAACTCAAATTCGATAAAATAATAATGTATTTATAATTTTCTATTAAAACAATTGCCACATCCCGGTTGAAAACAAAACCGCAATAATCCAAACTTGAACTGGGAAAACGAAAAATGCGTTTAACGGTTTGAAAAATTCTAAAAAAATTTATCAACCAAAAAATAGCTCGAAAAGCTCAAAATCAATAAAACCATAATGCATTTTTGATTTTTCAACTAAACAATTGCCACATCCTTGGTGGAAACAAAATGGCAATAATCCATTTGAATTTGGAAAAATGCATTAAACGATTTAAAAAATTCTAAGAAAAAATTATTAACCTATATTTTTTCAAAAGGTTCAAATCTATAAAACAACAATGCGTCTCCGATTTGCGATCAAAACAATTGCCGTATTCTAAGAAGAAACTAAACGTTAACAATCCAAACTTCAATTGAGAATACGGATATTCATTGAACGGGTTAAAAAAATTCTAAAAAATACATTTATACTGACACATTTTCGTCAAAAGCTTAAAATCCATAAAACAGTAAAGCTACTCTGATTTGCGTTCAAAACAATTAAGGAAAGTAAACGTTAACAATATGGACGTAAACTTGGAAAATGAATAATGTTTTCAACGATTGAAAAAATTCTAAACAATTAACCATTCGATGAATTTCCCTTAAAAACTTAAAATACATAAAACAACAATGCATTCTAGATTTTAGCTAAAAACTAAAGAAACGAAAAATACATTCAGCGATTTGAATCATTCTAAATAAGTTATCACTGAGGAATTTACGCCAAAAGCTCAAAATCAATAAAACTATAATGTAATTTTTAATTTTATAACAAAACAAGGTGGAAACAAAACGGCAACAATCCAAATTTGAACTGAAAAAACGAAAAATGTTTTCAGCGATTGAAAATAATCTAAAAATTAATCATTTGACGAATTTATTTTAATACCTCAAAATACATAAAACAACAATGCATTAGTTAGAAACAATCCACATCCTAGATGGCAACAAAGCGGCAACAATTCAAACTTGACCTAGAAATTACGTCATTTCTCGGTTAGGTCAAAAGTGACAGCTGTCAACCTTACATTATTTGACATGCATTTTAGTATCGCATATTTTCTTCTTCAACCGTTTCCCCGCGAGAAGCTCAGATTCAAAACATTTAGTAATAAAAAAATGCGTATTCCAAGTAGCCAGAAACCGGTCTGCGGTCGTCATTATGTAAAACAATAATTTATGCTTATATAGAAATTCGTTTACACCCCTTTTCCACATGCAAACATTAATTGCACCATCCATCGTACTAATTGAATAAATGATGACGGGAATGGGAGGATGCGCGGTTTATTGGCCTTTTTACTTATTAAATGTAACTGTTCGGGGGACCGTTATGCAACACTTGTTTGTGTGTTTATTGCGGCCGAAACTACTGAATTATACATCGGCCGTTTAGCGGGAAATTAGGGGAATTGTTTTTAGTGGGGGGTTGATAATGCATTCCACGAGGGCTTTGTAACCTTGCCTCCCTATTAATTTGTTACATAATATCACGCGATTATTTTAACCGTAACGCATGGACTAATTTGAATAAAAACAAAATACACAGACCAGTATTTGTGGGGTTTATTTCAACTAGCTGCAGTCCTCGTAGACTTACAGGTGTGCAATTATTTTACAATTACAAATTGCCAGTTCGTGGTTTGTTAAATTGCAACATTTATTTTACCGGGTGGTCAAAAATTCGATGTTTTTTATAGGCTGTCTCAGTGACCTTAAGGCTACGGCCACACGGGCGTGAGTTCACGTTCTTTATTTCGCGTTTTTTCACGCTGGCCGAAATTCCCGCTGTAGTATGCCACATTAGCGTCTTTTCACGCAAAAGAAATCCCCTTCCGCCGTGGCAACACGAGTCCTTGGAAGATTTGTGAAAAATTGACCGAATTTCTTTAAATAAAAATGCAGTTGTTTTACTTTGTACTGCTGTTGTTATTTGCCGTTTACGTCGTCGATGTCTTTACTGGATTTATCCATTATTGGTAACAGAAATCCAGCAATCTGTCTTCAAATCAGGGCCGATCCTACCGGAGGGCTAGAGCGTGCATGGCACGTAGGCGGCGATTAGAGGGGCGGCGAAACCGGCGAAGCCCGCGAAACGAAAGACAAAGCTGCGGATTTTGTTTCCTATGTAAATTATTTAGAAAAGGAAATATTAATATTATAACTACGGGTTTTAAAGACTTACGCCACTGTGCGGACCAATTTGTAGAACATGAGAATAGTGCAGAGTATATTAAGTGTCTCCAAAAATGGCAGGAGTTAAAAATCCGTTTAAATAAATAAAAATCATAGACAAAGAGCAACAACAACAATTTGAATTCGAGAAAAAAGAATGGAGGGCTATTGTAGAAAGAATGATTGCTATTGTGCACTTTTTAACAAGTCAATGTCTTGCTTTTAGACGAAGTAGTTTCAATCTTTATAGGAGAAATAACGAATTTTTTAAAGGCAGCAGAAATGCTAGCTAAATTTGATCCGTTATTGTCAGATCATTTAAATAAAATTGAAAAATCTAAAGAGAAGTCCAAGAAAAAATCCTGCACTGTATGCAGGGGAGGCTCGTTTAGAGCCAAGGAGCCATGGCACTACCTGCATATAAATATTTCTTTATATATTTTTTTAAATACACCATTAATCAATTTAAAATACACCAAATTTTCTGAATTTTGGCCCCTTAAGTAACCGTCAGGACAGAAAAACAATTAGGACGACATCTATCGCCGATATATTATAATTTCAGAACGTTGTAACATTTTAGGTCCAAATCGGTCCTCAGTTATTGTCGACGGTGAAATATAATCGAAATTACACAAATGATTATGTATAGAAATAAATTAATACACGATAACACTTTTAAATATAATTAGATAGGCAAAACTGCTACTTTTGAATCACGTTGCTACCTGTGATTGCTACTTTTTAATATAAGTGATTTTAAACCGTGATCACGGTTAGTAAACATCGTAACACCTTTTGAAATTGTGATTATTTCAAAATTAGTGAAGAAGCATTTCTAGACTGTTGCGGAAACGTAAAGTGAAATGTATTTTGAGTAAAGTAAGTTGCAAATGTTTTTCTATGTCTCTGAAAAAGCTCATCTTTAAAATAATGATTTGCTCTGTTCTCGGGGAGTTGTTTTAAAATCTAGACGAGAAGCATTTAAAGATTTTTGCAGAATCGTAAAATGGAATTAATTTTGAGTCATTTTGTAAAGTTTCAATTCTAATACTTGATAATCGTTTTTTTTTTTAATTTATGTTTTGCTTCTGAGAAAGAGCATATTTAGAATGATGATTTGCTCTGTTCTCGAGAGATTATTTTTAAATGAAATAATTAATGTCGAATCGTCCAGTATATTGGGTCATTCCATGCTATTTCAACAAAAGGTTGTGCTGCACCATTTAATTTTTTTTAAATATTTTGCACACATATTTATACACGTATCTAGAGTTTAAAACTAATTTAAGAAAAATAAAAATGTTTGCCATGTGGCAGCAATGTCCCGGGATGGAGCATGAAACATGTACATTTTTGTAATTGCAAGCGTTTGCGCAAAGTGGCATAACTTTCTTTCCAATTGTGCAAATTTAAAAATTTAAAAATTTCTTAACTCAGATTAAAGTGCCGAATAGTTTAGTATAATTTTCATTCATCATTTGTTTTATTTTTTCAAATTTAATTACTGTCAAAGTTTAGCATTGAGATTTGCATTTTTTTCTTTTTCGGCCCTGCTTTGGACTGGGAAGGGGGCAATACACTCAAACCAAACTTAGTTTGTAAGTACAACGGTAACAATAGATTTTATCTGAGGCAAAAAGTCTAAAGTTTTTTAAACCCTTCTAATTTTTTTTCGCTTGAGAAAATTGGCATTTTCACCAAAATCCGTATTTTTCTAAAGCTGTATCTCCAGTGGGGTACACAGTATAAATCTGAAATTTATACTACAAGTGCTTCTACCCGGGAGTAACACCATCACAAAATTTGGTAACTTTGTTTTGCCTAGTACCAAAAATATTTAAGTTCAAATTTGTAAAAATTTTTATGCAATCGGATTAAAAATTGAAATTTAAATATTAGAAGCCGGTACTAAAATGGAACTTACCAGTACTAGCAGTGATTATAATACACTTGTAAATATTATAATCTCTGGTACCAGGCATTAAAGTACTTACCAAGGGTTTCCGTACAACGAGGTGATTGGCGACTCATTAATGCAAATCATAGTCCTGGTGATTCAATTTAAAAAAGGTACCGTAGATCCTGAATAGAATCTTATTATTATTATTCAAAATGATTAAAGAATAAAATTGAATAAAACCATAAAAGTCTGTGTTAATCATTTTATTATAATTCAATAATTCTTTATTATAATTGAATACTTGTTAAAGTATTCAATACTTTTGAATTTAATTTAAACCATAATATTAATTAAAGGGCACTTTAGTGCTGAGGTAAATGCATTTTTTATGCAATCGAAAATACTCTATTTTTAGGTTTAAAATTGTAATTACTTACGTTTTTCTTCTAAATATGTTTTAACGTTTCAGTAGTAGAACTTGCGGATGTAATTGTAGGTTATGTTGATATTTGTTTAACGCAAGATCAGTAAATTCTTAAGGTTGGATTAGCATCGCGCGCGTGGTTTAAACAAACACAAAAATTCTAAAACGTAATCAGCAAACAGCCGCAAATTTAAGACAATTGTATAATGAATTTTACGGCTTTATTCAATTCTATTCTTTAATCATTTTGAATAATAAATACATTTCTATTTAGGGTCCACGGTACCGTTCTAAATTTGATAACCAGGACTATGACTTGCATTAATGAGTCGCCAATCATCTCGTTGTACGGAAACTCTTGGTAGGAATTTTAATGCCTAGTACCAGTGATTATAATATTTACAAGTGTATTATAATCACTGCTAGTACTGGTGAGTTCAATTTTAGTGCCGGCTTCTAATATTTAAAGTTCGATTTTTATTCCGATTGCATAAAAAATATTACAAATTTGATCTTAAATCTTTTTGTTACTAGGCAAAACAAAGTTACCAAATTTTTTAATGGTGTTACTCCTGGATAGAAGCTTTGTTAGTATAAATTTCAGATTTTTACTGTGCACCCCACTGGAGATACAGCTTTAGAAAAATACGGATTTTGTTGAAAATGCCGATTTTCACCTGCGAAAAAGAATTAGAAGGGTTTAAAACATTTTAGATTTTTTGTCACAGGTAAAATCTATTGTTACTATTGTACTTGAAAACTAAATTTGATTTGATTGTATTGCCCCCTTCCCAGTCGAAAACAGGATCGAATAATGAGAAAAAATGCAAATCTCGATGGTAAATTTGAGGGCCAATAAATTTGAAAAACATATCAAATAATGAAAGAAAATTAAACCAAAATATTCACCACTTTAATGTGAGTTAGGAGATTTTTAAATTTTTAAATTTGCTCAATTCGAAAAAATGTTATACCACTTTGCGCAAATGCTTGTAATCACAAAAATGTACATGTTTCAAGCTTCATCTGGGGACATATCTGCCACGCGGAAACAATTCTTTTTTTTTCTAAAATTAGTTTTCTACTCTAGATACATGTATAAATATCTGTGCAAAATATAAAAAAAAATAAAAATTGTGCAGCACAACCTTTTGTTGAAATAGCATGGAATGACCCTATTTTAAAATTTGAGAGAATTTTTATATTTTTTTTTAGTTCGTGAAATTTGTAATTTGAAAATTGTTATAGTGCTGGTTCCGTGGTATAATTTCAATTATTATAAGAAAGGAATGTCTAGTTGTTCGCACCGAATATTAAAGTTAAATGAATTTTGAGTACGTTTGGGAAGTTCAGTATTTGTTTTCATTTTCATTTTTTCAGTTCATGAAAATAGTAATTTGAACATGAGAGCAGAGAAAAATGGAGTAAAAAGTAATTAATAAAGTGTTTTAGATTTACAAAATACGTTTCGCATTATTCTTAAACTTTAATTTCTTCACATTTCTTCAGCCATGCAGAATTGTAGGTTAGAATAAAGTTGGTAGAGTGAATGGTGGGTGGGTGCTATTTTACATGGTTAGTCGGCCATATCTTGTTGCCTACGCACCTAGTTTTTCACCAATGCATAAATTAATCAAAAGATGATAAAATGTTGATTTTGATCATTCGATTTCAAGTCGAATTTCTCTACAAAGAAAAGATTAGAAAATCAAGATTTTCAAGTCTAGTCGTTATACGTTTTAAAAATCGAATCCTCAATGTTTGGTTCTTTAAAACGTATAGCGAGCAAACGTGTTAAACACTGCAAATCTTGTTTTTTAACCCTTTTTTCTCGTTTTAGAGAATTTTTTTTTTGATCATTGAAACGTCAAAATCGAGACATTTGTGTGTTAAATTTTTGCAAAAGGTGTTTGTCGATTTTTTAAAATAGCACTTCCAAATATGTTAGGCAATTTTAATAATGCAAGCTTTAAAATGATTGGAAAAAATCATTCAAGAAAAATATAATGATGATTTTTATATTATTTTTTTATTATTAGATAGTTTTTGCCGGTGATTTTTTCGAAGTTTATAACTTGCAAACGCGTTGGATGATCTCCATTGATTGAAAACTAAAATATCCACAAAAAGTTGTTAAGAAACTTGTTTGTAAAATGTGTAAAAAAATGTCCAAGAGTTTATTACTTAACGTATATTAAGTCACTTTTTAAAGATTTATAATACCCAAACGTGTCAGGTGATCTCGATTATTTGAAAACCAAAATGTGCTAAAATTTACGGGGTTTGAAAAATTTTCTATAAAATTGGTGAAAAATGTCAAAAAATTAGGATTTTCGCTAACAATCACAGTTTGGGTATCAATTACTATTTTACGTAGCAATCACGTTTGAAGTAGCAATCACTGTTTAATTAGCAGTCTCAGTTTGGCTAACAGTCGCAATCACAGTCAAGGTGAAATTCAGTAACGACCTGTGATTTTTTTACTATCAGTGAAAAAGGTGCGTGAAATATTACCCATCCTTAAATATAATGAATTTATCAACAATTATCAGCCACAAAACTATTCAATTATCTATAAGTTTAGTGCCGAGGACAGGGGCGGCTCGTTATAAGAACCTGCAGTTTCAAGCTTAGCCAGAATTTTTAATTAACTCTTAAAACACTTTTTCGCCAGTTATTTTGGTCTAGGAAGGTAAATCGTTCTTTCTTTCTTAAAAAATGATGGGGAGGGAGGGTATATTGTATAAGTGGCTCTACCATTAACATGTTCCGGTGGCATGTTCCGGTGGCACTGTGTAAATAATTAAAATTTCAACCGTAATAGCTAGATACACCATCAGGGCCATTATCTTAACATTCGACAATTTTCTTGACTGAGTGGAGAAATCCACAGACAATAAGAAACCATAAACTAGCGACAATTATAACAATATCATTGATAAACATTGAAATATCTTATTAGATCTCATCAGGTTAATGTAGACGCTGACAGAGAAACGGTTTTTCACTATGGAGTTATAACCCCAAGTATTCGTAATAGATAGATACATCATTAGGGCGACTTCTATTGTCGTAACGTTGCACAAATTATTTAATTGAAACAATATTTAAAAAAATCGTAAATGCAAAAAATCGCGAATATTTCGTTTTGTAGCAAAAAGTTACGTATTATATGTAATTGCAATTATACATATTCTTTATAATAAGTTACTTTTTGGTGTCTTATTATCAAAATAGTAAACACGCAGCCCCCAAGATATGCACTTGAGGTGGCGGCCAACTCATCATTTGCACACGGGCGACCAAGGGTACAGGATCGGCCTTGCTTCAAATCCCTGTTTTCATAAACTATGGGTGGGTTTACAGAAAGCAAATCAAATATTTGATTGCAATTAACTATTTGATTGCGATCAAAATTCGCGTTGCCTTGCCAACTAATATCAATCAACATGAAATCAAATAGTTAATTGCGATTAAGTTAACAGCGTTGTTAAGTCCGATTTGATTGCGATTAAACAAAAAATCGGTTTACAGAAGCTCGATTAGCATTTGATTGCGATTAACTTTTTGTTTAATTTGACGTTAACTTAATTGACGGCGCTACCTCAATTAAGTCCCTGATTAAAGTGAAAATGAAAAGAAAAACTTATTAACAACAAAAATTTGGCAAGTTATCAATTAATAAAAGGTAAGTAATTGATGAAACACGTATTTGTTATCCGAATAATGTTAGTACAGGCGTCATAAATTTATGTACATATGTATAAGGCAAGCCAAAACATTATTTGGCTGTGTAAAAATAAAAAAGTAGAGGAACCTATTTCATAGCATCACAAGATGTTATTCAAATTTATTTAACAGCGGAGAAGGTAATTAATTCTAATGATATCGTCAAAATCAAACAAATTAATCTAAAACTGTGCAATACTGTACTATACTATAGTATATGACCAGTGCAAACCTGCATTTAATACATACGTCATGGCACAGCATATCTCTGAATAAACGTTCTTGGACAATGATAAGGTCCAGTTAATTATATTAATAATTACTACCAAAAAACTACATAGGAACATATTGTTCCCATATGTATAAACATTTTCCCGCATTAAAGAACATCCTCTTGATTCATTTGTATTATTTTATATAACCTTTTACAAAAGCAAACGCGCCAGCAGAGAACAGCAGATCGTTTAAACACCATCGACCGCCATACAATCAACACATGCGCACTTATTCGTGGCGACAGATTGGTGACAGACTATTTAATTTATAGGTTACGTTAAACGGCGTGAAGTTAGCCGCTGACGTCTCGCGCCGTACCAACCGCGATTAAAATCGCCTTAATTGAAATTAACTAATAGCTTTGTTAATTTCGACAAAAGAGTATCTCTAAACCGCGATTAATTTGATGGCGCTATTAAATTGATTGCGCAATTAACTTAATTTCGAATTAAAAAATGTACTGTAAACCCACCCTATATGTTTTAAATCAGTAAGACAATGGTTCTTCTGCACTTCCATCATTATTGTTTCACTATCAAAAAATTCCATGACGAAATAAAAACCAGAAGATGGCAGGACAAATGGGTTATTGGCCCGTGTGGCCACTCCTCTCACGTGAAATTCCGCAAGCAAATGGACCCAGGCGCATTTTCTGGCGGGTAACCTTGAAAACGCGCCCGCCAGCCGTCCTAACGGCGGGAATTCACGCAGCGTCTGGCCGGCCAAGCTTAAATTCATGTGGTGCATTTTTTCGGCGTTTTTTCCTGCTCAAACGCGGCGTGAATTCACGCCCGTGTGGCCGTTGCCGTAGAGTGATACATCTGATATACACGTTACGTCCCCTTTTTCTGAAATAATAACGTTAATTATTTTACGGCTAACTTGATTCGTTTGGGAGATATCGGGCATTTTTCAATATTTGGCTAATATATTTTCCTCGATAACTGTAAGATATGCAAAAAAAGCAGTCAAATAGTTATTTGTGTGGTCTTCTTCGCAGAATTCATTTCTATTTTAACTTTTAATTTAAGAGTTATGGCTTCAAGTTGCATTTTTTAATGGAACACCCTGTATATTTTTGTCATTGAGTAGAACGTTGAGGGGGCGTATTTTTATTTTCATTTTTTGACAGTTTGTGAAATTCGAATAAATAAAAAGGTTACAACGCGTTTTGTCGGGCAGCGCACAAACGTGCGTCTCCCATTTCTGAAGCGGTGCGCAGGTAGAAGAGTCGGATGCTAATGCAACGGTTTCTTTTGTCCTATTTACAGTATAATTCGCTTTTGAGATTGAAATACAAAAAACAATCACAAAAGCATTGAAGGTTGAAATAAATAGACAGCGAAGATGATGGACAATTTCGCTCTATACCAGTGGTTCCCAAACTTTTTTGTCCTACCGCCCCCTTTCCAGAAAAAAATATTACTTCGCGCCCCCTGGAAATTATTTTTTTTATAATTTTAGTAGCAATTAATAGGAAATATATGTGTATTAATGTTTCTACCTTTTTCGTAAAATATAGTAAAGAAAGGTGTAAATTAGAAATTTATCTTTGAAATTATGAAACTATTTATTGAAGCCAGAATAGGATGTTATACAAAAAAAATGGTGATGTGGCCATCATGTTACTTTCTCCGACTTGATGGTATCATTTATATTTACGCTTTCATGGTTTATTTTCAATTGAAATCATATTTTAAATGTACATCGAGCGTTGTGTAAACTCGGATGAAACTGACGTTTAAAACGTCAAAATTATGAAAGATGGAAAAATTATACTTCAAATTCAAAAACTCAGTTTACTTCAAAACTAAAGAGATTTCGAAAAAAACTTATTCTTTATAAGTTGTTCATTTTAGCATTCTCTACAATTATTATTAACATAAATTTGCTGTAACTATTATCGTTTTATAATTATAAACCAAAAATAAAAAAATATATATACATTCTTTTCTCGAATAAAAATGATTATATGAAAAATGTTTTCAAGCAAAATATGTTCATTTCTTTGTTGTCTTCAATGTTTGTTCAAATATTTCTGTGATATTTTTCATATTGAAGAAAATATTGGCAAAAAACAAAAAACAGTTAAGGTAAACGCCCACTTCCGGTGTACGAAATTTTACCAAAAGCTTTTCAGTTCTTCGGATTATCAAATAAAACGTATGTTAAAAGTTTCATATCAATTGCTCCATTAGTTTTTGAGATACAGCGCACACAGACAGACACACACACACACACACAGACAGACACACACACACACACACACACACACACAGACACAAATTTTTTTTTCCAGAAATTGTTGAAATGGCATCTAGGGACCCCAAAACGGATATTTCCGTAAAAAAAATTTTTGGAAAAAAAATCACGATCACAATACTTTCTCGTACTTCGTAACGGAGAAAGTAAAAAGTTAAATATTCGAATGAGAAGGATGAACCTGGTGTGCTGCTACCAATTTAGTAATTCGTCAGCAGTAATCTTAAATCACCAAGATAAGATTGACTATTTGCAATTAGTTCTTTTAGTTCTTTTCTTTGTTAAAAAATTGATTTCCGTACTGATCCCACGTTCCACTAAATCTTCTCTTCTTTCTTTTATACTATCACCACCCCCTTACAGTTATTCATCGGCCCCCAAATACACATGTGGCTATCAGCGCCCCCCTGAATCGCTATAGCGCCCACCAGGGGGCGGTGGCGCCCACTTTGGGAATCACTGCTCTATACTATGGTCTTGCGATTCGGAGACATTTTGATTAGGTAGAAGGAATGCGGAATGTGACATGGAGCATATGGGCGACCTTTTATTGTAATGTATATATAATTGCAAAATGTTTCGTTAATTTAGCTTTTTGAGGTCGCTGATTACGAATTCGATGTCCAAATTTTAAAATTCAAAATGGCGGGTCCAATATGGTGGACCAAATATGTCAAAATGCATCAAATTCGGGCAAATTGCATTTAAGGGTGGTTTTGAGGTCGCCGATTATGAATTTGATGTCAAAATTTTGAAATTCAAAATGGCGGATCCAATGTGGCGGACCAAACATGAAAAATTTCATCAAATTCACGCAAAATATTATGAAAGAGTATTTATAAGATAGCTGATTATGAATTTTATATAAATACTAGCTGACCCGGCAGACCTCCTGTCTTAACTATGAATATTTAATTCGAATTGGTATAATTAATTTTAAAAAATTATTCAAAAACATAGTGTTTATTATTGTAATGCTCTATGGTACACAACATTCTTCGTTTTATTTTCTGCCAACGTAATAAAATTGATATCATAATCATGAATTCAGCAAAGTAACTACTGCGCTGCGCCGTCGTCCGTGCGTAGCCCTTTAAAATCAAGCGTCCGTGCATGGTCTATATATAATAAGGCGGATAACTGGTGACGAACGACGGTTCTGCTGCGCTGCGCCGTCGTCCATGCATGGTCCATATATATTAAGGCAGATAAATGGTGATGGAGGACGGCGCAGCGCAGCGGAGCGTATGTGGCCCATTAAAATTAAGCAAATAAACTGGTGACGAACTACGGCTCCACTGCGCTGCACCGTCGTCCGTGCGTAGCCCTTGAAAATTAAGCAAGGTAACTGGTGACGGACGACGGCTCCGCTGCGCTGCGCTGTCGTCCGTGAATGGTCCATATACCGGGTGTGGCACTTAAGACGCCTCGGACCATAGCTCCTTTACGATAAAAGCTATCGAAAAAAATCTAAGAACAAAGTGATGCATAGTTACCGTCGCTATGTTTCAAAAATATTTCTAATCATCAGTGGCGTGCCGTACTCCAGTGGCGTACCAAACTTATGTTTTTTTTTTAAATGGAATCCCTATTTTTTATTGCAGATTTGGAAAGTGCTCGACGAGTACTTATTTTTTTATCTAACATGTTATACCCTTCACTTTAGCGGTTTCGCTGTTATAACCCCTTCTTTCCTTTTTTCTCCGAAATTTTGTTATGCAATGTGTAATTTTTTTTACACCAATGAAAAATTTAGAGTTTTGGCTGTACAACGCCGTAATTTTTTTAGGGGGGTGCCATTTCGGAAAAAATGACAACATGCGAAGATCAATCAAAAATTATTTTTTTTCCATAAATTACCCGAAAAAAAATTATGTGAAGGTATACGAGGTCTTAACCTGTACCTCAATTCAAAATTTAGGCGCCGGCGTCAATTAGTTTCTCTACAAAAAAATCTCAAAAATGGGGCGCAATTTTGAAAGAAGGGGTTATAACAGCGAAACCGCTAAAGTGAAGGGTATAACATGTTGGATAAAGAAATAAGTACTCGTCGAGCACTTTCCAAATCTGCAATAAAAAATAGGGCATTCCATTTAAAAAAACATAAGTTTGGTACGCCACTGGAGTACGGCACGCCACTGATGATTAGAAATATTTTTGAAACATAGCGACGGTAACTATGCACCACTTTGTTCTTAGATTTTTGTCGATAGCTTTTATCGTAAAGGAGCTATGGTCCGAGGCGTCTTAAGTGCCACACCCTGTATATTAAGGCAATAACTGGGGACGGACCATCGGCTCCGCTGCGCTGCGCCGTGTGTGGCCCATTAAAATTAAGCAAATAAACTAGTGACGATAATGGCCGAAAACGGTTTAGGCTCTAAACGTTAGTGTGTGCTGTTACGGGGTGAGAAGTGACACCGGTAGACGCCCGGCTGGAATAACTGATAGATCGGTCGATCGCCGAGAGTAGAAAATTATTAAAGTACTAAAATCGCTAATAAAAAATAGGGGTTGGTGGTAGAAGGATGAAAATTTAGGGTTGTATGTATTTTTTAATGCCGAATCATAAAAAAGTAAAATAAAAAATTTTGTCCAAAAAATAAAAATAAAAAATTTGCGGTGGACCACCCTTATCACTTAGAGGTATGAAAAATAGTTTACGTCCTATCTCAGACCCACTCAATATACACACGATTCATAAGAATCGGTCAAGCCGTTTCGGAGAAGTTTTGTTACAAACACTGTGACACGAAAATTTTATATATTAGATTTCGAAATTCAAAATGGCGGATCCAATATGGCAGATCAAATATGTCAAAATTCATCAAATTCATGCAAGATTGCATTTAAGAGCGTTTTTAAGGTCGTCGGTTAAATTGATTATACAAGTTTTAACAATAAAAATGGCAGATTCAATTAATGTTAAAATTTAACATTTCAATATTGCAAAATGATCAAACACGCAGTCAAATGTGTCGGAACACCTAATTTCTGTCTAAACGTCTGTTTTTTTTAATTACTTTTAAAAGAAATGTTAATAGTTTTGTTTATTCTATTCAGTGACTTACTTTGATTTTCAAAAGCTACCCTAATTTTAAAGATATGATGTCATCAGCAGTTTTTTCAAACGAATTACTCTGTATATTTTTACATTTTTAAATAGACACCTTTCAACAATTACAATGATGTAGGGGTTTGGGGCTTTGTAAATATCAAATAAAATAATTACATATTAAGTTCATTTTGTTATGCAATTCGTTTTATTTATTTATTATGTTATTTATTTATGTAATTTATTTATTATATATTCTTTATTCATTGTTTATATATTTATTTATTAGGTTATATATCCGGGCATGTCAAAAATAACTAAAACGTTACTTGGTGCTTGCAACGAATTTTCACGAAAAGTCGCGATAAAATAAATTCGGGCAAATGCGGGCAGCTAAATTTTGTAAAATCCAATGAAGTACATATAAACTCGTAATACAAGCTTAATAACGAAGCGATGCTACGCGGTGCTAATTTTGTAGTACTCACTTTGTCTAAAATTCGATTTTACTGTGGATGTTATTCGTTTTAATAAATTGAAAAAGGGCTTAGCTTACCCTTAGAGGTCCTATCCATGCCGTATGTTGATGAAAACTTCGTAACAGTTACCCCAAATCATACTACTCACACGTGAACATGTATTCGAAATAATAGTTTTGTTCTAGTAAGCAGTTGATTGGCGACTTCCGAGACGCGGGAAACAAAAACGTGTGACTAAAATGCATTCTAAGAGTTAGATTAGTGTGCACTGATTCCTTCTTGATGTTATATAATGGAAATAAACTTAAAAGAAGCGATTTTTTTTATTATATATATATATATTATATATATATTATATACAATGTGTCCACGTAAGTATGCAACATATGGGAAACTTTTTTATTATTAATTTCTCAGAAAATTTTATTCTTTATAAAAGTTGGTGCTTGACCCTAAACATACAAAAAAGACCAAACGAATGACATTCGATGCTATACAGGGTGGGGCACCGCATACGACACGGTCGTTTTATGGAAAACCTTGCAACTTCGTGTTATTCTTTTCAAATGTATAGATGTGGGATCGTTGTGTGCACCATTTAAAATTATTACCAGATATACAGGGTGTCCCATAAAAAAGATACACATCAAAGTTATGTTTTTTAAATGGAACACCCTGTCATTTTTGAATTCTAGGGAACAAATAAAGGTGAGTTACTTCAATATTTCCTATACCTATCGTTTACCGTTTTCGAAATATTTAGAGATTTGTTGAAATCAAGGGTACAGGTGAAATTTTATTTTTGCCCCAGTGATTGTTTGGTTGAAGGTTTAAACTACAGCACCAACCATGATTTAGTACAAAAAATTATACAGGGTGATGAAAAAAACATGGTAGAAAATCTTAACTTATAAAGTTGAATAACTTCGTTTTTTCAAATGGCACAGCCTGTATTTAGTAACCTATTAACACCTAGAATCCAATTATCTGTCATATTATAATAATAATTATTGATATGAAAATCGCCAAAAACAAGAAAACTATTGAGATTGGAAACAGAGAACTATAATACAATCTGAAAGAGAATTGGATTCTATGTTACTAAATACAGGGTGCGCCATTTGAAAAAAAAAACGAAGTTATTCAACTTTATAAGTTAGGATATTCTACCACGTTTTTTTTATCACCCTGTACAATTATTTATACTAAAGCATAGTTGGCACTATAGTTCGAACTTTCAACCAAATAATAGAAATGATTGGAATGCAAATATAAAATTTCACCTGCACTATTCATTTCAACAAATCTTTAAATATTTCTAAAACGGTAAACGATAGGTATAGGGAATATTGAAGTAACTCACCTTTATTTGTTTCTTAGAATTCAAAAATTACCAAAAATACAGGGTGTTCCATTTAAAAAAAAAACATAACTTTGATGTGTATCTTTAATAATAATAATAATAATATCAATTTATTCCCAACAGACAATTACAGCCTAAAAATGGAATTTTCGTAGATATATTACAAAATAGTATATATACATATATAAGCAAAACATAAATTTCAAAACAAATTTAGCTTAATATACAATCAGTTTTAAAAATATAAAATAAAACACAATGCAAATACTAAAAACTAAAAAACTAAAAACAAAAAAAAAGTGACATGAAAGCATAAAGCATAATGGGACACCCTGTATAACTGGTAATCATTTTAAATTGTGCATACAACGATCCCACATCTATCCATTTGAAAAGAATCACACGAAGTTGCATGGTTTTCCACAAAACGACCGTGTCGTATGCGGTGCCCCACCCTGTATAGCATCGAATGTCATTTGTTTTGAATTTTTTGGATGTTTAAGATCAAGCACCAACTTTTATAAATAATAAAATTTTCTGAGAAATTAATAATAAAAAAGTTTCCCATATGTTGCATACTTACGTGGACACGTTGTATACCGGGTGTGGCACTTAAAACGCCTCGGACCATAGCTCCTTTGCGATAAAAGCTATCGGCAATTTTATCCGCTGCGTGCCGTCCGTCCGCTTCCGACAAGTGAGCGCTTAGCTTTAGCGGGAATTTGAGCACAACATACGACTCCGGAGGTCCGGATAAGCCGCGTCCTTGCTAAAAACCAACAAATGGAAAAAATCTCAATCAGGAAGGCTCCTTGTATGGCCCAGGAATTGACGATGACGTGAAGTTGAATAAATTCAGTTTTACAATAGAGTAGACGCGTTTTTCTCAACACAATGTTTTTCAAGTCGGTTACAATGATAACTTGAAGACGGATTAACCGATCTGCCTTCTTTGTTTTTTAATTGAAAGGCTATATAATTTGCTTGTCGTTGACGGATCTGATTTCGAAAATTTCAATTTCTTTTAATATTTTTTTAATAAAGAAAAGTGAAATTTGTTGCGAAAAACGACACTCTAATCTTAAAGGTTCTCATGTTAAAAAATAATTCAACTTTGACGTAATTTATCGGTAAATATTTTTGATCGTTTTTTTTTTTTTTTTAATCACGAATCTAACGACGGATTATCATTGCGCTATTATGTGCTAGGAGAAAACATTTTGAATTTTTGAAATTATTAACCGGATATGAATTATTGTTGTTTGGGAATGTTGAAAATCTTTATCGAACAAAGATCCTTCCGGGAGGGTTAGAACAATGAAACTTTGGGAAATCATTAAGCATCCCATTTGAAACAGATCACCAAAGTTTGGTAACATTTTGGTTACCCCGTCAGCCGCAACGGAGTGTTAAAGACAAAAAAAACTCTATCTGTGGTGCTGATAATTTTAATAGAATCAAAAAACTTTCGACTTTAATATGATCTTCGAAGAAGCCTAGAACTTTAAATGTAAAAATTGAATGCAAAGTTTATGCGCTTCACAGACGCTCACTAAATAATTCTTAGAGGACCAAAGTTAATGAAAAAAAAAGCTTCTTCCTGTCAACGTTCGAGTGCTTTTCAAACAGTAAATTAAAAAATGCATTGATAGTGCATTGTCATGTTTGGCAGATTATGTCAGATTGAGAAACTGTGATTACCAGATTACATTCAAAATGTTCCTCAACGGGGATTGAGCAAAACGATTCAAAACAATGTTTTTTTTTCACCCCATTTGCAATGCTGAGAGAAGTGACGCGTTTAGGCAGTGTGGTGGGTATGAAATGACATGGATTGAGCAAATTTTATCGTCCCAACGATCCTTTCCGATTATTACATTCAATTTTTTTAGTAAGGTCTTATTTCCAGCAATTTTCTATAGATACTGCTGTCTCCGTCATCGATTAGCCAATTATATTTTAACACCCGGTATATTATTCTCAGGTGAAATTTGACTGCTGTACTTTTTATTATTATTAGATATTACATACCGTTTTCAAAGATTGACTCAAGGCAACATCTGCAAACGTTGGGCACAGCACTGCTTTAAAACTTCCAGGAAACTTAATATTAAGACTTACTTTTCTCTTAACACCGCACACATACAATATTACAAGATTGAAACGACAAAACTAATCATAAACCAAGTTACGTCGGGATTACTTTCATTTAAAAAGTATTTGCCAACTTTATAAAACTCATGCCGTTGCTAATTCATATTATTTTTTCATTAAATCCACGTTATTAAAACTCTTACAGTTTGAATTTAAAAACAATATCGGTTTTATGAAACCTGAAACGGCTGATTCCAGCGGAGCTTTTATTGTGCGGGGGTTTATGTTTCGTTGTGCAGACATCACGTCCACCCACATAATAACCCTTTATGGGGCGGATTATCGCAATTCTGCACCTCCGCTGAAGCAATACAATGTCGGCCAGATAAACGTTTTACACTTCACAATTGAATGCAACAAACGAAAATTGATTCCTGAAATGCGGAAACCTTCAAACTAATCATTCCTGGATATCCTCCAAGAATGTAAAATCTCGCCCGCCAAGATTGGTGTGTATGTATTCCTTTTTTAGTTTCATTGTGTAGCAGGTCGGGGTCGCAGGAGTCGTTGTTTCTGATTTATTAACATGAAAATGGCATTTATCTGGCGGGCGATCGGTGTACTTTATTTTCAACTCCTAGTTGGCATTGTTGTGGAAATCGCCGGGGCCATCGATCAAAAAGAAAAAACGGCCTCCGATGTGCGGAGTTATCGGACGGCTTTATTAAATATTGAACGGGTGGTAATTGGGTTCCATTCGGACGCTCAATTTTCCACCGGGGCTTCAATTATGTTAACAAACTACCGAAACGAGTCTCGGTTGGAGGGAGTTCAATTATGTCCATTTTGGCGGGATTGGATTGTTAAATTTGAACTTGAATAAGTTATGAATACCGTAGATTGTTCTCATGCAATAATGAATCTTTCATAAGATTCGGAAAATATTGTCTTCGTTGAAGTGGAACCACAATTGCGCCATTTTTTTTATTATTGTTGATATTTGTTCTTTAGTTTCGGAATAGCTGAGCTATGATGAGGAGAGCTGGTGGTCAACGCCTGCTCTTCGATGATCGTGTAAGACCACTTCAAGTTTATCGAAATACTTTGAATCGAAACTGCTTTAATTCTGAAGAAATGACATGATGATCTTTACCGACTCCACATAGTCCCCGAAATATATCTTCGATTATTTTTGGATGGTCCTTGGTCTAAAGTTCGATTTCAAACTTACTTGGAAACCGCGTATTATAAACCTGAAAAGAAGATGTATGCGAGCAATGAATTCTTTAAAAATCGATTCTGGAACAGCACAAGTCGCCATGCTCCGGCTATATCGTCTATATTTCGTCTAAAATTGATAATGAGGGTGTAGTGCAGTGATGGGGAAACTACGGCCCGCGGGCCAAGTCCGGCCCGCGGAAAGGTTTAATCCGGCCCGTTTAAGAGTGCCGTCGTGAGAATGTTTGAACGCGTTCTTACTTCGTAATGTGACGACCCGCATAAAAACTACCTGTGGCGATATTCAAAACTCAATAGTATTCTGGACAAATCCATCCGATCTAAACAGATGACTCATCTTCGCTCGAAACTTCCAGACACTCTCGCAGGTAGGTATAAATACAAGCGAGGCCGCCCGAAGATCAATTAGTTAGCGACTTAGTCAGTCATCTGCAACGACCCGCTGTGACTCGAGTAATTGTTTGTGTAATCCCCCAAACTCCCAGTTAAGTGCCTCAACAAACTCCCACGTAAGAGCATTAGTTAGCAGTAAGCTTTCGTCAATTGCGTTTCTGTGTGTTGTTCTCCGTAGTAGGTAACGTCTAAAATGGATGTTAAATTTCTTTACTTTATTTAAAGAAAAACCTGTGTGCTTACTTTGCAATACAACTGTTGCAGTTTTAAAAGAATATAAAATTCAACGCCATTTCAACAGCAAACATGAAAACCACTCCTACTCATCGTTAAGTGAAGAGGTGAAAAAAATTAAATCGAAAGATTTAATAAAACATTTATCAAGTCAACAACAATTATTTCAGAGAGCTAATCATTCTCAAAGATGCGCTACGAAAGCCAGTTATGTGTTGGCTTATAATATTGCTAAATCTAATAAAGCATTTTCAGATGGTGAATTTATAAAGCAGTGCATGATAGATGTGTGCGATATTATGTGCCCTGACAAGAAAAAGGATTTTCAGTCACTGTCTCTCTCAAGAAGAACAATCACCGAGAGAATTGAAAATAATGATAAAAATCTAATTTCACAACTGACTACAAAAACTAAAAAAATATTTTTTATTCAATTACCATGGATGAAAGTACAAATATCAGCGATACTGCGCAGTTACTCATATTTGTAAGAGGAATCAACGCCCACTTTGAAATTACAGAAGAACTTGCAGGGCTGCAGTCAATGAAAGGAACAACGATTGGTGCCGATATATTTTGTGAATTTGAAAATTGCATCGATAAACTTCGTTTATCTATTGAGAAGCTATGTAATGTAACTACAGATGATGCTCCTAATATGGTTGGAATCAATCAAGGATTTGTTGGGAAATTTAATTCTAAGTTTAATTTTCTAAGGAAAATGATGTTGTTTTTTTGCATTGCCTTATACATCAGGATGCTCTCTGTAAATCGGCTTTAGAAATTGACCATATACTTAATATTGTTGTAAAACTAGTAAATATGATTCGTTCCAGAGGATTATTACATCGCCAGTTTCAACAGTTTTTGGAGTCCGTACATGCTGAACATTCCGATATCCTGTATTATTCAAAAGTTCGTTGGTTAAGTGCTGGAAAAGTATTTGAAAGAATTTGGGATTTAAAAGACGATATTGTGAATTTTCTTCTTGATAAAGACATTTATAATCAATTTGACGTCTTAGAAAACGAAACGTGGCTTTGTGATTTCGCTTTTTTCACAGACCTCCTCGTACATATGAATAAACTTAATCTCAAATTGCAAGGAAAAAATCAGTTTCTTCACGATATTTGGCAATACCTGAAAAGTTTCAAATTACAGTTATTATTATTTGCTAATCAGATCTCTAAATCTGATTTTTCTCATTTTCCAAGAATACAATCTTTAAAATTCACTATATCAAACAATAAGATTGAAAAATACGAAATTAATTTGAGAAAACTATCTACAGAATTTGAAAGGAGATTTCAGGACTTTAGAAAAATGGAACCAGAGTTTAGTATTTTTGCGACCCCATTCAATGTTAATTACGAAGAAGTTGATGCAAAATTTCAACTTGAGTTAATAGAACTGAACTGTAATACTCTCCTGAAACAAACTTTTCATACAGTACCATTACTAGAATTTTATAAAAATTTAAGTCCAGATAATTTCCCAAATCTAATTACTCATGCAATGAAGATAATGACAATGTTCGGCTCATCTTATATATGCGAACAAATCTTTTCAACAATGAAGCTTAGGAAAACTTCTTTAAGAAACAGAATTACAGATGAGCACCTTTCATCAGTTTTAAGAATTTCTGCTTCGCAAATGGAACCGGACTATGATGAAATTTTGATGAAACAGTCTCAATTTTATTTTTCTCATGCACCATCAACCAGTAATGACACCAGAAAATAAAGTGATAATACTTCACATCAAGAACTACACTAAATTCATTTTATACTTTGTGCTTATAATTTTGTTACCTTGCTTTTTTACTATTAAAATAATAAGTGTATGTAATAATATATGTATATGTTTATAGAACACATAAATTAGTTAACGATTAAGCATTATTCTTTGGCCCGCTACGATTGTCTAGTTATTACAAATGGCCCGTCTTAAAAAAAAAGTTTCCCCACCACTGGTGTAGTGTATAGCTCTGCAGGACCTTCTTATATCACATCGCTATATACTTTGCACTAAAATTGCGTTAGATTAGCCCTTGGGGCGTTCAGGATCAGCACCGGTGTGAAGATAGCCACGGATTTTTCAGCCACGGATTTCCCGGCGAATTTACCACTAAATACAAATTTCTTCAATTTTAATGATTTATAATAAATCAAACGCTGAGAATATAATTAACATTAGCCTAAAGATGTACAGTCAATCCACAAATTTAATTTTTTAACAACAACGTGTAAATAAGAGTCTACTTAAACGATTTAACGCATGAAATTTTGGGTAAAATTGTTAATAACTTTTTTATAATTTTTTTTCCGGGTCCACCCAAACTAAATAGATAATATAGCAAACTTTCGAAGTCCAATATGGCACTGTTTGACGCGTTTTAAATTTAATTTTTTAACAACAACATGTAGATAAGAGTCTGTTTAAACGATTTAACGCATGAAATTTTGGGTAAAATTGTTTATAACTTTTTTATGATTTTTTTTTCTCGGGTCCACCCGAACTATACATATAATGTAGCAAACTTTCAAAGTCCAATATGGCGATGTTTGACGCGTTTCAAATTTAATTCTTTAACAACAACGTGTAGATAAAAGTCTACTTAAACGATTTAAAGCACGAAATTTTGGGTAAACTCGTGTCGACTCGATCCAACAAAAGGGCATTGAAATGTGTTCAATTACCTGCGCAGGACTCAAATAACGAAGTTCCTACGACGATTTAGCACTAAGTTATGGGTGTTTGAAACACAAGAATTCACTATTCTTGTTTTCAAAATTGACGTATAAAATGTTATTTAAATTTAATAAAACGAAATATACCCTGAATATTTGAATATTCAACCTGTTCGTAACTCTGCAAGCAAAATTAAGTCTTATTAAGACTATAAACAAATAACTTATTGAAACAACTACTTCCCTGGCTAGTGCCACGCCGGATATTGAATGATACAATAGAAATTTGCATGTATTTACTAGTACTACTAGATAAGTAACATTGGTTTAAGATCGTTTATTTTTAACTAACTTTAAAGTTAAACTGAATTGAAATTGAAAAGTTTAAATTATAAAAATGAACCCTAAAATATGTAAAAATTAAGTAAATAGCCATCTGCTGACGCGTTTCAAAATGTATCTCTTATCAGTGAAGCTTCGCATTTAAATTGAATGTTAAATAATAAAATACACTTACGTGAAGGTGATCGCGAACGTGAAGAAGTCGTAAACAACTGAGGAGATTATGGAAGGTTTGAACCAGTTTTATACCTGAATTGTAGGTGATTAGTGCAATTCAGGTATAAAACTAGTGTATGTCCCATTCATTATTAAAATGAAATCTCAAAAACTTAATTATTGTTAGTGGCCAAATACCCAATTCCAAATCATCCGCACTTCCTGAACCCGAATTCCCGTCAACCATCCTTTCTTAAAAATTTTTTTTTTTTTTAAATATTTTTTCTACTCCCACCTCTAAAACGTCATTTATCGCATATGTTTCCATGACGCTAAGTGATTCTTTAAATACACCTTGATAAACTGTGACTTTGTGCATTTTAGTCATCGGCTGAAGTTAGCTCCAGATCTTTAAATCGCTAAAATCAAGTGAAACTCAAAATCAAGTTAGTTGTCACTTATCAATAATCTGTCAAAATAAAAAAATGAATAAATGAACCAAGGAATACTTTCAACTTAAATAAAATAAATAATACAAAACATCAAAGAAATTTAGGAGAATCAATGATTTCCTTTAGCAATTGCCATAATGTCTCTAACGTAACTGTTAATGTATATTTACCCAAGTAGACTAATTTAATAATAATGTACTGTTACCATGTTCATTTAAGATAATAAAATAATTTCAAAATTTTCCAATTTAGTCGTAAAAAAAGTATAGTATGCAATTCGTGTTATAAACTTCTCTAGACACTCGTTATTAAACACTCGCTCCGCTACGCTCCGCTCGTGCCTAATTAACTCGTGACTAAAGTGCAGTTTATAACACTTGTTGCATAATATACTATTAAATGTACATCGAGTATTTTGTAGGATCGAAATTACTTATTCTTTATAAGCTGTTCATTTTAGCATTCTCTACAATTATTATTAATATAAATTTGATCTGTGTTGCCTTTAATGGTAGTTTAATGGGCCTTTCTCGCAAAAAAATTTTCTCTCCTGACGAATCTATTTATTGTACATGAAAACAAATTGATACATATGAAAGCACATTCTTAAGATATATGAAAAATTATTTTTTTTGTTTTTATCAAGTGGGCATGCGCGTTAAAGCGAGGCGCCAATCTGGATCATTTTTTTAAACGCTCATTCGGCTACAGTTGTAGGTAAGCTCCTGGTGAAGATATCTAAAAAAAAAACAACAACAAAAAAATGTTAAACTAGAGGCTAGAACCAACAAAAAAATAATTCCGACAAAAATTTTAAAGTTGACGCGCTTTTCAAAAAAGAGGTACGAATAACTAGTTTTTTTTTAAATTAAAACTCGGAAAAACCAATTTTCAACTTTTATGAAAAATGTCTGGTTTACCGTGGGAGGAACACAGTCAAAATTTCAATTTTTACAGCAATTGTAGCCAGTTTGAAACATGCAGTTTCGAGAAAAACGCGTTGAAAGTTTTCAGTACTATAATTCACGAATATATTTTTTTAATGGGAATATCAGTTTATCATTATTTAGCAATCTATCCTAGGACCATATAACAACCCATATATCGCCTCATAAACCTCTTGCTCCTCAAGGGCCTTTTTCTGGCGATACGCGCGTCTTGAAGTTTCTCTGTTACGTTTCTCCGACACCTTGATGCGATTAGCATCTCGAGATGTAATAAATTCGATTGCTCGGTAGCCTATAACGATACCCATGGTTTTCATGATCTTCAAAATTGTGATGTGACCTTCATTGAATACACAGCGTGCAATTGCAGTTGTCTAATCAACCACGTTCCTTTGGGAGAAATTTTGTTTTGGCGCGAGTGACCAAATGGTGTTGCTGTTCCGACTATTTCTTCCAAGGCACATTTATAGTAATTCTTTATCAATCAAAGTTACAAAAACTGGTTCCAGATAAGGTAATATTTCTGGATTGAGTGCTGGCTTGTGTTTGAATTCGGTATTATCAGTCTTCGCTTTCCAATATTTGCACCACTCTTCCTTGCATAGCGTAGAAGAGATCTCAAACGCAATGATACAATAAGTCAAATTTTCTCTGACGGAAACATTGAAATCATTCCCTCAGTCGGACAATATTTTTTTGGCCGATCCGCTGACATACTCTGGATTACCGTCTTCACTATCTATGGTATGGTGAAATGGTGATTTCCATTAAATTTTCTTTTCCTACTGGCTGAACGACGCACAGAATTTTGCTTAGATCCTATTTGATCTTTATACATTTTTGATCATAAGAAAGTGAACCGTACTGTACAATAACAATTCAAACTGAAAGGCCAATGGGCGCGTTTTTTGAGATTCTTTATTTCCGAGGCACTGTTACTAAATACGCTATAACTCGAATTCTATTTTAGATATTTATGTAGAACACACATTCCTGAGACTATTACTAACCCATTTTTGAAAAAAAAAGAAAAAAAATTTTTTTTACTATACAAGAAAGACCCCTTAAAGGTTTTTTATGATAGTTTTCATATTTAAAAAATTATTGAAAAAAAATAAAAAACGGTTAAGGTAAACACCCACATCCGATGTAGGAAATTCTACCAAAAGCTTTTCAGTTCTTCGGATTATCAAATAAAACTTCAAAGTTTCATACAGGGTATTTTTTTTTATCGCGGGCCATATAGTCCGGAAGGTGGTGTCACTTTTAATAGTCATTTTATGCAAGCTGGATTTTATACCATTGGTAGTTCCTATATTGTTCATAAGGTATCCGACCGTCAGACCCTCCACTAGCGGTGGGTGTAGTTGTGGTAGGCTGCGCAACTTGTCAAGAAAATTTTTCCGAATAGTTATTTTATGCACGCTGAAAATTGTTGAGGTAAATATTTACTAACTATAATTCATAAAAAAAACTCGTCAGACGCTAATTTTGAAAAGGAAAATCGTAGCAGTCGCAGAAATAGAAAAATCCCTCACCAGGGAAACCAATAATAATCGTATTTTCTTAATATATAAATAGACACGTATTTACAATATTAGAAAATATACGAATTTCTTAGTTAATTTCTCTTTAATTTATACAGTACGTGATAGTCTTCGATCTAGTTGATGTTTTTGTTATTACGAATTTTTGAAGTAACAACGAAGATTTTTTGTAATACTTTTTTACATATAAAAGCCTCCTGTTACATATTATTTAATAAAACTAAAAGCTATTAAAAATAGCAGTACGTTCAGATGCGCCATCTAGTTTTCCCTGGTGACAAACACATATGGTAGAAATCAGACCATTTCTGACCACTCTCTACTAAGGCACTAAGAATAACTACATGACATAGCAAATCATTCTACTATTATAAAACCACTGAGTTGCTTAATACTCATAGTGAAGCGTCTTCCCATCAAAGAACATAAACCAGAAACCGGTCTGCAGTTTTCATTAATGGGAAACAATCATTTACTCTAAAACTATTTGATTTTATCATAAATATGATAAAATATTTTGTCTCCAATATTTCTCATTTTTTGTTAGATAATAATGACAACAATTCTATTTTGAAAAATCTTTACCTTTCATCCAAAACTTCTTCAGAATCAGGAACGAATTTTCTGGGGCTTTTGATAACCGCAACCTCTCCAGATTCCGGCGCCAATCTCGGACTCCTTATAACCTCAATTGCCTTCTTATTCCCATCAGAACTAGACACATGATCCGTGGTCTGTTCTTGGGAAACGTTAAAGCTACTATCCTGCGTATCTTGAATCCTTAAAATCGCCTTCTGTTCCTCCGCTTCGGGCGTAATCTGACTATCCTCGTAATTAATTTTCAAAATGTTGGGCTCATTTCCGCTAACTTCCATTGAAGATTCTTGTTTGTTCTCGTTGTATTCGCTGGAGAAACTTTCCGATACATCCTTGGTTTCCTCAAGGAAGCGCTTTGGATTCTCTAAAACTACGAAGCCGTTGGTGTTTTGGTCTTTATCGAAACTTTCATTGTCGATGGATGACTCGTTTGTGGTTAAGGATTCGGTTTGCGCGCTGTAGAATCGTTTTCGCTTTTCTTCATCACCGGCGCCTAAATTGTTGTTGGTATCTTGGGGACATCGAGCTGAGAATCTTCTTAAATTTCTGGTGGAGTGTTGGGGTGATAGGCTTCCGCTTCCACGCGACAGCCATTCGATTTCGGGTTCTCCGGTTGGCGTGGAATATCTGATGCTGCCGTTCATGTTTACTGTGGGAAGCTGTTTTCTTGATAACCTAAAAATTATTTTCAATTATAATGTACAATTAATTTGTAAAACAATTAGTGTAAAAATTAATCTAAACAATGTTTTTTATTTATTTATTTAATAGCTTTACATATCCTGTTAATGTAATATGTGCAAAACAATATATAGATAAAGTAAATCCCCCCACAAATTTAGGACACAGGATTTGCAGGCGGGGTTCACAATGTGTTCTTCCACTCAAACCCATTATTCTCTTCCACATGATGGTATTCCCGATCAGCTTCAGATTATTACCATTTAGGTATTATTTTGGGCACTTCTGGCTCATTTATAGCCTATTTTTTTTAAAGTAATATTTCCGGTAATTTAAAATGATTAATTCAAATGCTTTGAATGTGCGTATAATTAATTCATGAAAATTCAAATTTTATCTGGAGCTGGATTTGAACCAGCGTCCTCCAGTTTGGGTGGCTGTAATTTATTGACTTTTTATGGAGTAGTTAATGATTTTGAAAAAAATATTTGGTAACACAAAACGGAGATATGATTAATGTCACTTTGATAATTAATAATTTATTAAGTGTGCACACAATTTTATCGCAAAATGGTGTTTACACTTGCATACAAGACTTTTTAATACGGCATATTTTTGAACCGGCAGAATGACTAAAAATGGTGTTTTTGACTATTTGCTTCTACACGCCTTAGTGGTCCGATATGTCGAGTATCTAGATTTGTTCTGCTATTTACAATACAATAAATCTCATCAAAGTCATTGCATACACCCTGAAATTTTTTTCAGGTCATAGATTGTAGTTTATATAACATGACAATAATCGTCAGTCGGCATCAGAGTGGTGGAAAGTCCGTCAGCTGGACCGTAAAAGACGCCGCGTGCTCAATGCATTCAAACGGTGCGCTTCACTTTGGAGGCCCAACTGACGGTCTTTCCACTGTTCTGGTGGCGTCTGACGATTATTTTCATGTTATGTGAACCACAAACCATCACCTAAATGAATTCCAACCTGCATACTATGACTTCATTTTCACAGTTTACCAACAAGTTGATACGTGTAACTGACGCAGATTCCACACCCAGACAAGCGTCTGACGAGTTTTTTTATGAATTATAGTTAGTAAACATTTACCTCAACAATTTTCAGCGTGCATAAAATAACTATTCGGAAAAATTTTCTTGACTAGTTGCGCCACAACTACACCCACCGCTAGTGGAGGGTCTGACGGTCGGATACCTCATGAACAATATAGGAACTACCAATGATATAAAATCCAGCGTGCATAAAATGACTTGATTAAAAGTGACACTACCTCCCGGACTAATAGGATTTTACTTGCTAAAAATTATATCTTGTGTTAATGTATATTTTATTATAAAATTTTGAAGGAAATTTTAGTTAGTAATAAATCAATTATTTTTCTACATGATGCGCTTAGTCAGAATAATTTAAACATGTTTTACTACCTTAAAAAATGAAATTATTTAAAATAAATAACTGAGCAAAAATAATCAAAGTACCTTGAGTTTCTGAAGTGTCAGATTGATTAGTGAATTAATTTCATTTTTTAATGGAATAAAACATGTTTAAGTTAATCTAATTAATCGCATCATGTGGAAAAGTAATTGATTTATTACTAACTAAAATTTGCTTTAAAATTATATGTTAAAATATACATGAACACAAGGTATAATTTTTAGCATGTAAAATCTTATGGCCCACGATAAAAAAACATACTGCAAAAATTGCTCTATTCATTTTTGAGATACAGCGCACACAGACACAAAAAGAAAATACCGGAAATCTTCGAAATGGGCCCTAGAGACCTCAAAACTTCAAATTTCACGATCACAATACATTCTTGTACTTCGTAACGGTGAAAGTAAAAATTAGGTTCCCGAGATGAATCCACCATATTTTGAAAATGTCTGTATGACCATGGGTCTGTCTGTCAGTCTGTCTGCGGGCGCAGTATCTCAAAAACTATTACATATTTTTAATAAATTTAATAAAACGAAATATATGAATATGTGAATATTCAACAACCTATTCGTAACTCTGCAAGCAAAATTAAGTCTTACTAAGACTATAAACAAATAACTTATTGAAACAACTACTTCCCTGTCTAGTGCCACGCCGGATATTGAATGATACAAAACAAATTTAGCGAAATAACATTGGTTTAAGATCGTTTATTTCTACCCACAGGACTAACTTGAAAATTAAACTAAATTGAATTTGAAAACTTTAAACTATAAAACTGAACCCTAACATATGTAAAAATTAAGTAAATCGCCATCTGCAGATAAAAATTAGAAGTATTGGCCCTAATATAGACCCTTGGAGCACATCGTGTTTAATCTATTTTAATTGATAGGACCGGACCGCTTGTTGTCTTCTAGTTAGATTTGATAATACATATCATAGCAGCACTGGGATCAAAGTTATAGCAATACAGTGATGGAGACAAAAGACACTTAAATTAAGAGAAAAAACGAACGATGATCTCTGCGATTTCGAATGCAATATTTACAAGGTTGACAAATTCAATTAGAGGGATGACAGTTGATTTACCCTATCTAAATCGCAATGAGATGTATTAAATAAGTTATTTAATTCAATCTATTTGGTAATTTGGTCAGTTAATATGGCTTCAAATATTATATTTTTGAAAGCACTGGAAGAATGGCAGTAGGTCTATAATTATCTAAAGCCTTTTTTGAATACAGGTATTATTCAGTTTACTTTTGACTTTCCGCTATTTTGGCATAACTTTGGTTGCCTACAGCGCTGGATTGGTCATTTGCGATAATCATTTGATTAGATCGATATTATTGATTTCAGAAGAGTTATTTATTCTTGTTGGCGATAGTTGGTCGGGTTCCATTAAAAGTGGAGATATGTAAATATTTGGAGAATTTTCATCACGTTTCGGTTCAACAATTTTCACTACAGACGTACTGTTAGTGTTACGTTTAATTTTATCACTGAAAGATTTGTAGATGGCACTTTGTTGACATGCCGTGCATTTATTGACACCGGAGTTATTACGGTTCTGTTTGATCTATCTTCGAATGACATCATTTTCTAAATAAGTAGCTTTTTCTTTTAATGGCGTACAGTTTTTCCTGTAAGATATTATATTTGCATACTTGTTTTGGGATATAGGGCCGTACTCTACAGGGTGTAGAATTGGTTTACGCACCATAGGGATTTCTATATTAAATTCTTAATGTTCAAATATTGGCTCCCAAATTTATTTTTGAGAAAAAGTGTAAATATGTTTCTTTTAGAGAAAGAAAAAAATACTTTGCACAACGGTCTCCTTACTTATTTTTACTTTCTCCGTTACGAAGTACGAGAAAGTATTGTGATCGTGATTTTTTTTTCAAAAATTTTTTTTACGGAAATATCCGTTTTGGGGTCCCTAGATGCCATTTCAACAATTTCTGGAAAAAAAAAAATTGTGTCTGTGTGTGTGCCTGTGTGTGTGTGTCTGTGTGTGTGTGTGTGTGTGTCTGTCTGTGTGTGTGTGTGTCTGTCTGTGTGCGCTGTATCTCAAAAACTAATAGAGCAATTAATATGAAACTTTGAACATACGTCTTATCTCATAATCCGAAGAACTGAAAAGCTTTTGGTAAAATTTCGTACACCGGAAGTGGGTGTTTACCTTAACTATTTTTTGTTTTTTGCCAATATTTTCTTAAATATGAAAGATATCACAAAAATATTTAAACAAACATTGAAGACAACAAAGAAATGCACATCTTTTGCTTGAAAATATTTTTCATAAAATCATTGCTATTTGAGAATAAAAATTATTATTAATTTTTTTGTTTTTGGTTTATAATTATGAAACGATAATAGTTACCTCAAATTTATGTTAATAATAATTGTAGAGAATGCCAAAATGAACAACTTCTAAAGAATAAGTTTTTTTCGAATTCTCGTTAGTTTTTGAGTAAACTGAGTTTTTGAATTTGAAGTATTTTTCCATCTTTCATAATTTTGACGTTTTAAACGTAAGTTTCCTCCAAGTTTACAAAGCGCTCGATGTACATTTAAAATATGATTCAAATTGAAAATAAACCATGAAAGCGTAAAGATAAATGATACCATCAAGTCGGAGAAAGTAACATGATGGCCACATCACCATTTATTTTAACTTTCCATAGAAAGGGGAAATCGAGGAAATTAAAACAACTATTTTAGCAAAAATAGGAGGTGCTTTGGAATTTCTGAAACAATAAACCGTTGAACGTTATCTGTCACGTAAATTTTAAGTAAATCTGAGTAAATATATTTGATTTGTTGAATGAAAAAACCCTAATGGTAATATCGAACTATTCTGCTAATAGCGCACGTGCAGTAAACCATAGTACCAGGGTACCGTCGCCTCCCAGAACATCGAGTTTTTTTTTAGTTTCTCCGTTACGAAGTACAAAAACGTACTGGGATCGTTAATTTTTTTTTTAACGGAAATATCAGTTTTGAGGTCCCTCGAGACGACAGAAACCATTTCTGGAGAAAAAAAAAATTGATGTGATCATTATGTTTTTTTAAATTAGGCTAATGATTTTATACTTTGATTTTAATTATGTTTTAATCCATTTTACCTCTACGACACTATTTATTTATTTATTCAATTTTATCTTTATATGTATGTAATTTATGTTTTTAGTTATACTTATATTGTAACGCTCCAAATTCACTTTTACACGTATTTTATCCACAGTGGTTTTATCTTTATGTATTATTTATTCATACTTCTAACTTAATTACTGTTAATTAATTATGATTGCTTTGAATTATTCCTTATTCATACAGTTTTTTTTTCTAACTCAGAACATATGATTGTTAATGTCTATGTTCTATGTTATAATAATCAATATATTGACAATGTATTACACTCAGTTTTATTTAATTGTCAAAATTGTGTTATTAATAAAAATGTATTATACCGCCGATGAAAGAATACTGATAATTAATTGGTACAAGAGTGGGAACAGCATTCGACGTGTTAGAGATTTCTTTTCGGTTGAGTATCCGAGCAGACACGTTCCATCCATCTCAACAATTTGTAATATTGTCCATCATTTTGACAATACTGTCTGCGTGAGTAATTTTCACATTAAAAGAGCTAAAGGAAATCACATTTTAACGGAAGAGATGAAACTCAACATTTTTTGTTACGTAGAGTAGAACCCCATATCATCGTTAAGAGTTATCGCAGCACAGTTTCAAACAAGTTCAGCTTCCATTTACAAGACATTAAAAGAATTTAAATACAATGCTTACAAGTTTTCAAATCATCAGCAACTATCAAATGAGGGCAAAGGCAAACGAACAGAATTCTGTGAAACCGTATTCAATTTAATTAATAATGATCAAGAAATTTTACACAGAATAATATTTACTGATGATGCATCATTTTCCTTAAATGGTAAAGTTAATCCACAAAATTATAGGTTAGTATTCTTCATTCCTTATCAATACACCCGTTCATTCCTTACACCCATTCCTTCACCTTTTAGAATTTGGGCTTGCAATAATCCTCGCTTATAAAATTTGACGCACACACAATATAATGCCAGAGTTAATGTGTGGGCTGGACCAGTGACGGCTCGTGACCTACGAAAGTGGGTCGGCCGAATGTAGGCAAGCTGCAGTTAGTCAACTTAATTTTTTGGTAGTTATTAAGTATCATTTATATACTGTATCTTCGTGGAAGCGTATTATTTACAATGGTAAACATTAACCAATCATTTGCCATATGTAACAGTATGGTTGTTTGTGCAGTATATAGTAAAAAAAATATTGCTAACGCGACATAATTAGGCAAATGTAAGTAAAACCCAACTGTAGGAGAGTAGGCGTACCAAAAAATTAAATCGTCCGACAAGAACCACGGGAAAGTCTACAGCACTCTTGTCAGGATATGGAATGGGAGTTGGATTTGACAGAAGTGAAGTACATTTGAGGTGGAGGATATAAAAAAAGAATAACACTCTTACAAATGTGAATAACTTGAAAGATAGGGGTCAGGAATAAATAAATATTTACCTATAAAATATTAAATTAAATAAACTCTCAACATGAAAACTAAAATTAATAAAACTAAAACCGAATTTTGAAGAGAATATAAAAATGAATAAATAAAATATAAAATAAAACAAATCTCTCAACAAAAAAAAGTCAATTCTTTTTAATGTCAGGAAAATAAATAAAAACTCTAAAAACTAAAGGGATTTTGCCTGGAAATAACAGTGGTGCCCGTGTATGTGAACAAATTAAATATATTATATTTGAATTATTTCAATCATTTTTAAATATTAAATCAATTCGCCGGGATTTTTTTGTAGCGAAATCGTCAATAATTTTATTATAAAAACTATCATTCTTAACTAAACTTTTAACCAACCCTCTTTCTATTGCTAAAATAGATACATTACTTAAGCGCGATTGGGATATTGTATTCCTACTGTAGGATTTTATTCTTTTCAATGCTGAAAAGCTTCTTTCTAACGATGCAGATGTTGGTGGGAGAGACAATATTAAACAAAATAATTTATATAATTCCGGAACGTCTGTAATAATATCATTATTATAAATAAATTCTGTCATGTCACCTACTGTTGGGGAATTACCGAAAATAAATTTGTCAGCTTACAAAACTTGCAATTCTCTTTTTAATTTTTCATTATTAAAAAATGTTTTGTAGTTATTAATCAAAGATTAAAATTGTTTTTCCGGAAATTTTTTATTAAATATATCGAATTTATTTTGATTGGTTAATTCCAGAAAGTTAAGTAAGAAAATATCTTTAAAACGTATTTCAATTTGATTTATAAGCATATCTAAAATTTCAAAAAAGATTCGTTTCGTAGATATCGAATCATCATTATTACTGTGCGTTTTACGTCGTTTAGCGCATGGAGGCTGAACATCTAAAATTTGATTAACATCAGAATATATTTTAAGAAAATAATTGTCATTTCGGAATTTTTTTAATGTGGATAAAGTGATATAATTCTTTCGTTACAATACGTGATGTCAGATAATTTATGTTGAATTATAGAAAAAATAGGATCCGTATGTGTAAAAATTAACTGAAAAGTATATAAAAGAAACAGGAAATCAAAATCGGTTAATATTCTTTTTAACCCGGTCGATTCTCGTATTGAAATATCATCCTATTGATCCAAATCTGCGATGATATGATCGAAAACTTCAATCAAATTAATTCTATTATTATATATAGTGTTCACAATGCGCGATTTAAAGTTCCAGTGGGTTTCTGAGTTACTCGGAACTCTCTTTTGACAAATTGTATCCAGAAGATTAGTGCGTTTAGTAGATTTTGTGAAAAAGGATGAAAAGCCCGAGAGATTTGAGAAAAATATCCTACATTCTTTAATTTTTTTACATGAATCTTGTAAAACTAAATTTATTTTGTGCGCGTAACAGTGCGTAAAAAGTGCTTGAGGAGCAATTGCCTTAACTTTTTGCTGCAATCCATTTAGTTCTCCCGCCATTACAGCAGCACCATCATACGTTTGGCCGATTAATTTGTGTTCAATATTGAAATGATTGAAGTTTTGTTGGAGTACATTAAAAATATCGTTTGCAGTTCGACCTTCACTAAGGTTGAAGAAACCCAAAAATCGTTCTATTACTTTCCCCTCACAAACGTAACGAAAAATCACTGACATCTGAGAAAAACAGCGTATATCTGTACTCTCGTCCATTTCCCATGAAAAACAAGAAGCTCTATTAATTTCGTCGTAAATATTCTGCTTTAAAACCGTAGTTATGGAATCAATTAAATCGTTTTGAATCATTTTTGACAGTCCGGTAAACACTGAAGATATGGATGGATCACTGAATTTATTAAAATTTTCATCCAAACTAGATGCAAAATGAGCTAATTCTTTAAAATTCCCTTGATTGTCTGAATTTGTTGTTTCGTCGTTACCTCGGAATTGAGTTGATAAATAAATGACCATGTTTATTAAATGTTTGACCATTTTTCGATTTTCCCGAACGTTTTCATTATGTTTATTTATAAGTTCTCGTCTAGCGGTATCAAGTGCATTTACAATATTATGTTTCGCGAATACTTTATATTTTAAGGCAGAATACGTATGATCTTTTGAAAGTTCATGTTTCGCTAAAGCGCGATAAACTTCTTTTAAATTGTCATAACCGCATGAATTAAAAGGGTTTTTGCTTTCACAAAACAACAAACAATACCAACAAAATAATTTGTTACAAATCTCACTACCAGTTAGCCAAATAAACTTTGTGTAGAGTGTTGCAGAAAAAGTGCGATTGTGATCTTGTTTTCTTTGAACAAGATTAGTCAACAACGGGTGTGGAACTGGCACATTTTTAATGAAAACTTTATCATCGTACGACAATCGGTTAAATTTATTGTGTAAAAAATAATGAACCAAATCAGCGTTAGTACTTACAATATCCCTTACACTAGCCATCGTAGTTTCAACAAATAATACAATAATTAATAATGGCATACACGAGCACCATGTGGACGGGACCAAGGAAAAGACAAAGTGATTCTGTCATCTGATCATTTCTATGCTGGCACACGCGCACTGTGGATAAACGGCCAGCCGTACCCATATTCCTCCGTTAGAACGATACACATTAAATAATTTCGCCCGACTTTTAACAGTGAGAGAATGTTGTCGGAGTAACAATAACATCTTTAAACATGTTATATACATAAAATGGTTAATTATACACTGATATATTTCACATAAACTACCTTAAATTTACCTAGAATGGTAATTATTTTGTAAATTACAATTAGGTAACCATTTAATTATTGTTTGCATTTTACATTACATCTATTGTTTAATGGTATTTACTTATATTAAGATTTGCCTTCTCTTTAAAATTGCGAAATATATTCTGATTTCTGAAATATTTTTTTAAGGAATAATGTGTTTTCTAATACCGGTCAATTGTTGGCCTTAATGACCAATTTGTATTAAAGTAAGTACATATATTACTTTTAAATTGAACAATATGAAAATAATCAGAAATACGTTAATAAATAAATTTACAAGTTCTAAAATAAAAATCTGTGACCTGTAACGCAAGCGAATTAAAGAGTGCATCGAGTCATGGGCATCGGAGTATTGCGTACGGAGTACGGCCCCGGTGAATTTGCCGTACTGGAGTAAACCATTTGTGGACGTACGTTCACGCTGCAGGCGAAATGAGACGACAGAATCTGCACTGACACTCGTGCGGACGTAGCGCTTGCATTAATCTTAATACTCTGAAAATCAACGGCTGGCCGATTTTGCGGATACGAACTTGCGTAGTAGACATATATATTAAATGAAAATAAACTCCCGCATCTATCGGCCTTATACTGAGTGCTTATTAATATTACTGGCTATAAGCATATTATGTATTTATTATAAAAAATTCGCAATATTTATTTTCTCAGAAAATAAACATTTATAATATTTGTTTTAATTGAATTTAACGGTACGGCCCGGCCGACCCTGCCGCCCCTGACGAGCCGTCACTGGGCTGGACTAATTAATGATACCCTTATTGGTCCTTTTTTTATTAATGAAAATCTAAACAGTAATGTTTACTTGGATCTTCTGCGAACTCGTATAATGCCAGAAATTCATACACTAAACATTGCTGCTCCTTATTATCAGATGAATGGATCGCCTCCACATTCTACAGCTGCCATTAATAATTATTTAAGTGAAATACTTCCTGATCGCTGGATAGGTAGATTTGGTTCAATACTTTGGCCACCCCGGTCGCTTAATTTGTCTCCAAACGACTTTTTTTGTGGGGGTATCTAAAAAGCAATGTTTATAATAACATTATTATAAACAATACTTCAGAGTTAAAAGATCATATAATTACTGTTTGCGATGAATTAAGAAGAAATCCGCAACACATTAGAAATGCTATTCAAGGATTTTATAATCGACTTGGCTACTGCTTAGAACGTGAAGGTGGTCATTTTGAATATTTATTATAATTACTTACGATTTATCATTGTTTGTTTCATTAACCTCACTTTATTCGTAATAATTTTAAGCTTTCACTGTACTGTGACAGGTCGACGGGGCCGAGAGAAGAAGAAGAAGAAGAAGCATTCACTGGCACCTTTGTGTACTTCGTTGCCTACATTGTCAATACATTACAATGCTTTGATGTGATTATTATAACATAGAACATAGCCATTAACAATCATATGTTATGAGTTAAAAAATAGAAAAATGCATAAGTTTTATTAATTACTCATTTTTTTATCTTATCATTATGATTGTTATTTTTATATTATTGTTTTGACCTGTGTAAGCTCTCCGCATTTAACATTAATAAACTACTACTACTAACTTTCTCAGATTTGATAGCATAAAAGGAAATTTTATAATGTTTAGCATATTTATCAATTTATTAAAAGTAGTAGGATTTCGAAAAAACTTATTTTCCCTAAGTTGTCAATTTAGGTATTTTCTTACATATTTCTGTTACAACTTAGGATTTCAACAAAATAACGAAAACAAAACTCTTCTACTTTGTTCCGAGAAAGTTACAAAAGTTCTGGCTGTTTGAACACAAAACGCACACGATCAATGCAAAATCTATAAAAACTATTCACGCTCATCATAGAATTATCTAACAATTTTTGACGTGCTCCTTAGAATTTTTTTTAACGAATCAATAACTTTCACAATTTTCATCCACTTGAAGTAGAATATTATAAACATTCTATAGAAAAGTGGAATTTACAGAGCAATTTCTGCTAAAAATGCATTTTTATTCATAAAAATTTGGATTCTTGCGCAGCCATTGTTGTTACTACGAGTACGTAGTTTGTAAATTTGTTTTTTTAGCCAATTTGAAAATAATATCTTTCAAGATTAACCTCTCTTAAATTTAAGTATTTGTCTAAAGAAATGAAGAATTTACAGAGCAATTTCTGCATTTTTATAATCAAAATTGAGATTCCAGCAAAGCCTTTTATGCTAGTGTAAAGTTCAGATATTTAAAACAGATGAAAATTCACGTTATTTAACAATAATCTATTCAAATTTCAAGCACTTCAGTTCAATGAAATGTGCAATTTATAGAGTAATTTTTTGGGAGAATGTATTTTTGGTCATCAAAATTTGCACTCTAGCGCTGCAATGGTTGTTACTACTAACTTCTGATAATTTTCTGTTGCTAATTTTTTTCTAAAGAAATGTGTAATTTATAGAGAAATCTCTGGAGAAAGTGCATTTTTAGTTATCACAATTTTGTTTCTATCGGAGCCATTTTTGTTCTACAAAGTTAATATTATTTTCTTTAGCCAATTTGAAAGTAACGGCATTCAAGATTAATCTGGATAAACTTGAAGCATTTGTCTAAAGAAATGTGAAATGTATAGAACAATTTTTTTGCCAGTAAAATTAGCTTTATTTTATTTTCAATTTAAATGAAATTTTAAATGTACATCGAGCGTTTTTCAGGATCATATAATACATACCGACGTTTTAAAACTTCAAAATCATGAAAAATAATAGTGACAAATTATACTTCAATTTCCAGTAATCTTCACTCAAAAATAGATTAAAAAAAACATATTCTTTTATAAGTTGTTCATTTTGCCATTCTCCACTATTATTATTAATATATATTTGATTAATTAAAACACTTGGTTTGTTTCACTGATTTTATTTTTCTCTCCGACTAGTTTCGACCTTAGGTCATTCTCAAGGAGATTGTACATATCTCCTTGAGAATGAGAATGACTAGTTTCGACTAGTTTCGACCTTAGGTCATTCTCAAGGAGATTGTACATATCTCCTTGAGAATGACCTAAGGTCGAAACTAGTCGGAGAGAAAAATAAAATCAGTGAAACAAACCAAGTGTTTTAATTAATAAAATATATAATCATGTTTCACCACGGGTTAAGTGAGAAATTAATTAATCATATTAATATATATTTGATGTAACTATTATAGTTTTATAAATATAAACCAAAAATGACAATTTTCAATTTTTTCTTTACTTTCTCCGTTACGAAGTACGAGAAAGTATTGAGATCGTGAAAATTTTTTCAAAATTTTTTTTCATGGAAATATCCGTTTTGGGCTGCCTAGATGCCATTTCAACAATTTCTGCAAAAAAAAATTGTGTGTGTCTGTGCGCGCTGTATCTGAAAAAGTAATAGAGCAATTTATATGAAACTTTGAACATACGTCTTATTTGATAATCCGAAGAACTGAAAAGCTTTTGGTAAAATTTCATACACCGGAAGTTTTTTTTGTTTTTCTCCAATATTTTTTTAAACATGAAAAATATCACAAAAACATTGAAGACAAAGAAATGAACATCTTTTGCTTGAAAATATTTTTCATAAGATCATTGTTATTCGAGAAAAAAATGTATTATTATTTTTTTCATTTTTGGTTTATAGTTATGAAACGATAATAGTTACAGCAAATTTATATTAATAATAATTGTAGAAAATGCCAAAATGAACAATTTACAAACAAGGGTTTTTTTTCGAAATCGCTTTAAGTTTGTGAATTTGAAGTATAATTTTTCCATCTTTCATAATTTTGACGTTTTTAACTCCGAGTCTACAAAACGATCGATGTATATTTAAAATATGATTTAAATTGAAAATAAACCATGAAAGCGTAAATATAAATGATTCCATCAAGTCAGAGAAAGTAACATAATAGTTTTTAAAAAATGGTGATGTGGCCATCATGTTACTTTCTCCGACTTGATGGTATCATTTATATTTACGCTTTCGTGGTTTATTTTCTATTTAAATCATATTTTGAATGTACATCGAGCGTTGCGTAAACTCGGATGAAACTGACGTTTAAAACGTCACAATTATGAAACATGGAAAAATTATACTTCAAATTCAAAAACTCGGTTTACTCAAAAACTAACGGGATTTCGAAAAAAACTTATTTTTTAGAAGTTGTTTATTTTGGTATTCTCTACAATTATTATTCACACAAATTTGCTGTAACTATTATCGTTTCATAATTATAAAGCAAAAATTGAAATAATAAATAATAATAAATTTTTTTCTCGAATAGCAATGATTTTATGAAAAATATTTTCAAGCAAAAGATGTTCATTTCTATGTTGTCTTCAATATTTGTTTAAATGTTTTTATGATATTTTCCATATTTAAGAAAATATTGGCAAAAAACAAAAAACAGTTAAGGTAAACACCCACTTCTGGTATACGAAATTTTACCAAAAGCTTTTCAGTTCTTCAGATTATCAAATAAGACGTATGTTAAAAGTTTCATATCAATTGCTTTATTACTTTTTGAGATACAGCGCACACAGACAGACACACACACACACAGACAGACAGACAGACAGACAGACACACACACAGACAGACAGACAGACAGACAGACACACACACACACACAGACACAAATTTTTTTTTTCCAGAAATTGTTTAAATGGCATCTAGGGACCCCAAAACGGATATTTCCGTAAAAAAAATTTTTGAAAAAAAAATCACGATCACAATACTTTCTCGTACTTCGTAACGGAGAAAGTAAAAACAATGACATGAAAAATATTTTCAAACAAAATATTGTTTGTTAACTTCAATATTTATTTAAATGTTTTTGTAATATGGTACATATTAAAAAAATTATCGGAAAATACAAAAAACGCGTGAGATAAATACCCATTTCCGATGTTCGAAATTTTACCAGAAAGTGTTCAGTTCTTCGGATTATGTTCAAAGTTTATCAATTGCTCTATTAGTTTTTGAGATACAGCGCCAACAGACAGACACACACACACACACACAAACACACAGAAATCTTTGAAATCGCCTCTAGGGACCTCAAAACAGATATTTCCGTAAAAAAAAAAATTGAAAACATTTTCACGATCACAATACTTACTCGTACTTCATAACGGAGAAAGTAAAAATGTGTATGTGTGTGTATGTGCGCTCTGTATCGAAAACTAATACAGGTATTAACATGAAACTTTAAACATAAGTCTTATTTTACAATCCGAAGAACAAAAAAGATTTTGGTACAATTACACTGGAACTGGGTGTTTGCCGTAACCGTTTTTTTGTTTTTTAAAATTCTACGAAAACAAATTTTTAAGACAACAAATAATGTGAAAATACTCAAGTTACAAACTGCGAAGATTACAGGGCGTCTCGTTTTGAGTGTGCCAAACAAAAACGCGAAGTAGATAATGTTATTCTGAACAGAAAAGTTGAAATGAACATGTGTCCGATTTCTTACCGTTATCGAGATAAGTAATCTTAAAGTTTTTTCGGTCGTAAAAAAATCTAACAAATTTTGAGTAGAAATTTAAACAAAAATATTTGAGCAGGTTAATAATAGATCAACCTGTCAGTTACACCAAGTAAAATTACTGTCATTTTTGCCAGTTTCCGAGAAGTGACAAACATTTTTAACACGAGCACGGTCGAACAGATGTATCGTTTATCAGTTCATTAATTTAAACGTATAAAACAATGTAATTGCTTTTTGTTCAAGATTATATTTTTAAATTGAGACAAAAATATATTTTTAAAATTGAAAACCCGGCCAATTTGATTGTGACGTGTGTTCTCGTACATTGGTAATATAAATGCAATAATCAATTTAATTTTATTATGTCATAAACAAAAGTAATTCAAAGAGAAAGAAAACACAAGATCATAATTAAGTAATTAAGTTTTATATAAACAATTGTCAACTAAACATTAACCTGCTCAAATATTTTAGTTTAAATTTATGGCAATCTAATAAATTTATACTGAAAATTTGCAAGATCGAAAAATCTTTAAGATTATTTATCTCGATAACGGTAAGAAATCGTTTATTTGTTTATTTGAACTGTTCTGTTCAGAATAACATTATCTACTTCCCGTTTTTATTTGACACACTCGAAACGAGATACCCTGTAAAATAACCATTTACATTCCGTTGTTAAAGAATGTAATTGAAGACTCAGAGTTTAGATTTAATGAACACAATTTTGTTTAATTTAATTTTAATTTATTTATACCTTCCAAATTATAAAACAAGTGTAATGCCGACATTCAAGCAGAATTGGATAGTTTCATAATATTTAAGCAAAATGGAAAATACTCATTCTTCTTGACTGATATGTAAGTTATCTGCAGAAATAGAATTATATAAAACAAAATTTTAAAAAATAATGAAACAATTTTGAATATTTATGAGCAGTGTGACAAGTAAATGTTTCCTTTCCATCTCAAGTTTATTAAGTTTCGTTTCTATGTTAATAGTTAGTCGTATTTGTAATTCTAGTTATTTTCAGTCATACTAACTAAGTAAAAAAAGACTCGACATTCACAACGTAAATAAATTTTCTATACTTAAAAGTATACCTGAAGTAACGGGAAAATGGTTGAATTGTAGAAATCTAGAGCTATGTTCAATTGGTTGAAATGTGGAATAGAGCCCACTCACCATCGTTCAGTTAATTGGAATGTAGAATAGGGCCCACCCACTATCGTTTAATTGGTTGGAATGTAGAATAGGGCCCATTCGCCACCCTCTGTATCAACTTTAAGATAACGTATAAAAGACTTTTCGATTAAATTTAATTTATTGATCAATTTTTTAATCAGGTGGTGCACATTTCTCTCATTCAAATTCGAGTTCATAGTGCTGCCACTTTGTTTACAAGAAAGGTGCGTCAATTATCTTTTGCTATTTTAAAAATAAGTTATTTCTAAACAAATTTGGAAATTTTGAAGCAAATTCCGCGAGCGATATTTTTTTGAATTTTTTTAATCAGGTGGTGCACATTTCACTCACTCAAATTCGAGTTCATAGTGCTGCCATTTTGTTTACAAGAAAGGTGCGTCAATTATCTTTTGCTATTTTAAAAATAAGTTATTTCTAAACAAATTTGGAAATTTTGAAGCAAATTCCGCGAGCGATATTTTTTTGATTTTTTTTAATCAGGTGGTGCACATTTCACTCACTCAAATTCGAGTTCATAGTGCTGCCATTTTGTTTACAAGAAAGGTACGTCAATTATCTTTTGGTATTTTAAAAATATGTTATTTCTAACCAAATTTGGAAATTTTGAAGCAAATTCCGCGAGCGATATTTTTTCTAGAATTTTTTTAATCAGGTGGTGCACATTTCACTCACTCAAATTTGAGTCCATAGTGCTGCCACTTTGTTTAAAAGCAAGTTGCGTCAATTATCTTGTGGTATTTTAAAAATAAGTTATTTCTAAACAAATTTGGAAATTTTGAAGCAAATTCCGCGAGCGATGTATTTTTAGAATTTTTTAATCTGGTGGTGCGCGTTTCACTCACTCAAATTCGAGTCCATCGTGCTGCCATTTTGTTTACAAGAAAGGTACGTCAATTATCTTTTGGTATTTTAAAAATAAGTTATTTCTAAACAAATTTGGAAATTTTGAAGTAAATTCCGAGGGCGATGTGTTTTTTGGAATTTTTTTAATCTGGTGGTGCACATTTCACTCACTCAAATTCGAGTTCATAGTGCTGTCATTTTGTTTACAAGAAAGGTGCGTCAATTATCTTTTGCTATTTTAAAAATAAGTTATTTCTAAACAAATTTGGAAATTTTGAAGCAAATTCCGCGGGCGATGTGTTTTTTAGAATTTTTTTAATCTGGTGGTGCACATTTCACTCACTCAAATTCGAGTTCATAGTGCTGTCATTTTGTTTACAAGAAAGGTGCGTCAATTATCTTTTGCTATTTTAAAAATAAGTTATTTCTAAACAAATTTGGAAATTTTGAAGCAAATTCCGCGAGCGATATTTTTTTGAATTTTTTTAATCAGGTGGTGCACATTTCACTCACTCAAATTCGAGTTCATAGTGCTGTCATTTTGTTTACAAGAAATGTGCGTCAATTATCTTTTGCTATTTTAAAAATAAGTTATTTCTAAACAAATTTGGAAATTTTGAAGCAAATTCCGCGGGCGATGTGTTTTTTAGAATTTTTTTAATCTGGTGGTGCACATTTCACTCACTCAAATTCGAGTTCATAGTGCTGTCATTTTGTTTACAAGAAAGGTGCGTCAATTATCTTTTGCTATTTTAAAAATAAGTTATTTCTAAACAAATTTGGAAATTTTGAAGCAAATTCCGCGAGCGAAATTTTTTTGAATTTTTTTAATCAGGTGGTGCACATTTCACTCACTCAAATTCGAGTTCATAGTGCTGTCATTTTGTTTACAAGAAATGTGCGTCAATTATCTTTTGCTATTTTAAAAATAAGTTATTTCTAAACAAATTTGGAAATTTTGAAGCAAATTCCGCGGGCGATGTGTTTTTTAGAATTTTTTTAATCAGGTGGTGCACATTTCACTCACTCAAATTCGAGTTCATAGTGCTGTCATTTTGTTTACAAGAAAGGTGCGTCAATTATCTTTTGCTATTTTAAAAATAAGTTATTTCTAAACAAATTTGGAAATTTTGAAGTAAATTCCGCGGGCGATGTGTTTTTTGGAATTTTTTTAATCAGGTGGTGCACATTTCACTTACTCAAATTCGAGTTCATAGTGCTTCCATTTTGTTTACAATAAAGGTGCGTCAATTATCCTTTGCTATTTTAAAAATATGTTTTTTCTAAATAAATTTGGAAATTTTGAAGCAAATTCCGCGGGCGATGTGTTTTTTGGAATTTTTTTAATCTGGTGGTGCACATTTCACTCACTCAAATTCGAGTTCATAGTGCTTCCATTTTGTATACAATAAAGGTGCGTCAATTATCCTTTGCTATTTTAAAAATATGTTATTTCTAAACAAATTTGGAAATTTTGAAGCAAATTCCGCGGGCGATGTGTTTTTTAGAATTTTTTTAATCAGGTGGTGCACATTTCACTTACTCAAATTCGAGTTCATAGTGCTTCCATTTTGTTTACAATAAAGGTGCGTCAATTATCCTTTGCTATTTTAAAAATATGTTATTTCTAAATAAATTTGGAAATTTTGAAGCAAATTCCGCGGGCGATGTGTTTTTTGGAATTTTTTTAATCTGGTGGTGCACATTTCACTCACTCAAATTCGAGTTCACAGTGCTTCCATTTTGTTTACAAGAAAGGTGCGTCAATTATCTTTTGCTATTTTAAAAATAAGTTATTTCTAAACAAATTTGGAAATTTTGAAGTAAATTCCGCGGGCGATGTGTTTTTTGGAATTTTTTTAATCAGGTGGTGCACATTTCACTTACTCAAATTCGAGTTCATAGTGCTTCCATTTTGTTTACAATAAAGGTGCGTCAATTATCCTTTGCTATTTTAAAAATATGTTATTTCTAAATAAATTTGGAAATTTTGAAGCAAATTCCGCGGGCGATGTGTTTTTTGGAATTTTTTTAATCTGGTGGTGCACATTTCACTCACTCAAATTCGAGTTCATAGTGCTTCCATTTTGTTTACAATAAAGGTGCGTCAATTATCCTTTGCTATTTTAAAAATATGTTATTTCTAAACAAATTTGGAAATTTTGAAGCAAATTCCGCGGGCGATGTGTTTTTTAGAATTTTTTTTAATCTGGTGGTGCACATTTTACTCACTCAAATTCGAGTTCATAGTGCTTCCATTTTGTTTACAAGAAAGGTGCGTCAATTATCTTCTGGTAATTTAAAAATATGTTATTTCTAAACTAATTTGGAAATTTTTAAGTAAATTCCGCGGGCGATATGTTTTTTAGAATTTTTTTAATCTGGTGATGCACATTTCACTCACTCAAATTTGAGTTCATAGTGCTGCCATTTTCTTTACAAGAAAGGTGCGCCAATTATCTTTTGCTATTTTAAAAATATGTTATTTCTAAACAAATTTGGAAATTTTGAAGCAAATTCCGCGGGCGATGTGTTTTTTAGAATTTTTTTAATCTGGAGGTGCACATTTTACTCACTCAAATTCGAGTTCATAGTGCTTCCATTTTGTTTACAAGAAAGGTGCGTCAATTATCTTCTGGTAATTTAAAAATATGTTATTTCTAAACTAATTTGGAAATTTTTAAGTAAATTCCGCGGGCGATATGTTTTTTAGAATTTTTTTAATCTGGTGATGCACATTTCACTCACTCAAATTCGAGTTCATAGTGCTGCTATTTTGTTTACAAGAAAGGTACGTCAATTATCTTTTGGTATTTTAAAAATATGTTATTTCTAAACAAATTTGGAAATTTTGAAGCAAATTCCGCGGGCAATGTGTTTTTTGGAATTTTTTTAATCTGGTGGTGCACATTTCACTCACTCAAATACGAGTTCATAGTGCTTCCATTTTGTTTACAATAAAGGTGCGTCAATTATCCTTTGCTATTTTAAAAATATGTTATTTCTAAACAAATTTGGAAATTTTGAAGCAAATTCCGCGGGCGATGTGTTTTTTAGAATTTTTTTAATCTGGTGATGCACATTTCACTCACTCAAATTTGAGTTCATAGTGCTTCCATTTTGTTTACAATAAAGGTGCGTCAATTATCCTTTGCTATTTTAAAAATATGTTATTTCTAAACAAATTTGGAAATTTTGAAGCAAATTCCGCGGGCGATATGTTTTTTAGAATTTTTTTAATCTGGTGATGCACATTTCACTCACTCAAATTTGAGTTCATAGTGCTGCCATTTTCTTTACAAGAAAGGTGCGCCAATTATCTTTTGCTATTTTAAAAATATGTTATTTCTAAACAAATTTGGAAATTTTGAAGCAAATTCCGCGGGCGATGTGTTTTTTAGAATTTTTTTTAATCTGGTGGTGCACATTTTACTCACTCAAATTCGAGTTCATAGTGCTTCCATTTTGTTTACAAGAAAGGTGCGTCAATTATCTTCTGGTAATTTAAAAATATGTTATTTCTAAACTAATTTGGAAATTTTTAAGTAAATTCCGCGGGCGATATGTTTTTTAGAATTTTTTTAATCTGGTGATGCACATTTCACTCACTCAAATTTGAGTTCATAGTGCTGCCATTTTCTTTACAAGAAAGGTGCGCCAATTATCTTTTGCTATTTTAAAAATATGTTATTTCTAAACAAATTTGGAAATTTTGAAGCAAATTCCGCGGGCGATGTGTTTTTTAGAATTTTTTTAATCTGGAGGTGCACATTTTACTCACTCAAATTCGAGTTCATAGTGCTTCCATTTTGTTTACAAGAAAGGTGCGTCAATTATCTTCTGGTAATTTAAAAATATGTTATTTCTAAACTAATTTGGAAATTTTTAAGTAAATTCCGCGGGCGATATGTTTTTTAGAATTTTTTTAATCTGGTGATGCACATTTCACTCACTCAAATTCGAGTTCATAGTGCTGCTATTTTGTTTACAAGAAAGGTACGTCAATTATCTTTTGGTATTTTAAAAATATGTTATTTCTAAACAAATTTGGAAATTTTGAAGCAAATTCCGCGGGCAATGTGTTTTTTGGAATTTTTTTAATCTGGTGGTGCACATTTCACTCACTCAAATACGAGTTCATAGTGCTTCCATTTTGTTTACAATAAAGGTGCGTCAATTATCCTTTGCTATTTTAAAAATATGTTATTTCTAAACAAATTTGGAAATTTTGAAGCAAATTCCGCGGGCGATGTGTTTTTTAGAATTTTTTTAATCTGGTGATGCACATTTCACTCACTCAAATTTGAGTTCATAGTGCTTCCATTTTGTTTACAATAAAGGTGCGTCAATTATCCTTTGCTATTTTAAAAATATGTTATTTCTAAACAAATTTGGAAATTTTGAAGCAAATTCCGCGGGCGATATGTTTTTTAGAATTTTTTTAATCTGGTGATGCACATTTCACTCACTCAAATTTGAGTTCATAGTGCTGCCATTTTCTTTACAAGAAAGGTGCGCCAATTATCTTTTGCTATTTTAAAAATATGTTATTTCTAAACAAATTTGGAAATTTTGAAGCAAATTCCGCGGGCGATGTGTTTTTTAGAATTTTTTTAATCTGGAGGTGCACATTTTACTCACTCAAATTCGAGTTCATAGTGCTTCCATTTTGTTTACAAGAAAGGTGCGTCAATTATCTTCTGGTAATTTAAAAATATGTTATTTCTAAACTAATTTGGAAATTTTTAAGTAAATTCCGCGGGCGATATGTTTTTTAGAATTTTTTTAATCTGGTGATGCACATTTCACTCACTCAAATTTGAGTTCATAGTGCTGCCATTTTCTTTACAAGAAAGGTGCGCCAATTATCTTTTGCTATTTTAAAAATATGTTATTTCTAAACAAATTTGGAAATTTTGAAGCAAATTCCGCGGGCGATGTGTTTTTAGAATTTTTTTAATCTGGTGGTGCACATTTCACTCACTCAAATTCGAGTTCATAGTGCTGCTATTTTGTTTACAAGAAAGGTACGTCAATTATCTTTTGGTATTTTAAAAATATGTTATTTCTAAACAAATTTGGAAATTTTGAAGCAAATTCCGCGGGCGATGTGTTTTTTGGAATTTTTTTAATCTGGTGGTGCACATTTCACTCACTCAAATACGAGTTCATAGTGCTTCCATTTTGTTTACAATAAAGGTGCGTCAATTATCCTTTGCTATTTTAAAAATATGTTATTTCTAAACAAATTTGGAAATTTTGAAGCAAATTCCGCGGGCGATGTGTTTTTTGGAATTTTTTTAATCTGGTGGTGCACATTTCACTCACTCAAATTCGAGTTCATAGTGCTTCCATTTTGTTTACAATAAAGGTGCGTCAATTATCCTTTGCTATTTTAAAAATATGTTATTTCTAAACAAATTTGGAAATTTTGAAGCAAATTCCGCGGGCGATGTGTTTTTTAGAATTTTTTTAATCTGGTGGTGCACATTTTACTCACTCAAATTCGAGTTCATAGTGCTTCCATTTTGTTTACAAGAAAGGTGCGTCAATTATCTTCTGGTAATTTAAAAATATGTTATTTCTAAACTAATTTGGAAATTTTTAAGTAAATTCCGCGGGCGATATGTTTTTTAGAATTTTTTTAATCTGGTGATGCACATTTCACTCACTCAAATTTGAGTTCATAGTGCTGCCATTTTCTTTACAAGAAAGGTGCGCCAATTATCTTTTGCTATTTTAAAAATATGTTATTTCTAAACAAATTTGGAAATTTTGAAGCAAATTCCGCGGGCGATGTGTTTTTTAGAATTTTTTTAATCTGGTGGTGCACATTTCACTCACTCAAATTCGAGTTCATAGTGCTGCTATTTTGTTTACAAGAAAGGTACGTCAATTATCTTTTGGTATTTTAAAAATATGTTATTTCTAAACAAATTTGGAAATTTTGAAGCAAATTCCGCGGGCGATGTGTTTTTTGGAATTTTTTTAATCTGGTGGTGCACATTTCACTCACTCAAATACGAGTTCATAGTGCTTCCATTTTGTTTACAATAAAGGTGCGTCAATTATCCTTTGCTATTTTAAAAATATGTTATTTCTAAACAAATTTGGAAATTTTGAAGCAAATTCCGCGGGCGATGTGTTTTTTGGAATTTTTTTAATCTGGTGGTGCACATTTCACTCACTCAAATTCGAGTTCATAGTGCTTCCATTTTGTTTACAATTAAGGTGCGTCAATTATCCTTTGCTATTTTAAAAATATGTTATTTCTAAACAAATTTGGAAATTTTGAAGCAAATTCCGCGGGCGATGTGTTTTTTAGAATTTTTTTAATCTGGAGGTGCACATTTTACTCACTCAAATTCGAGTTCATAGTGCTTCCATTTTGTTTACAAGAAAGGTGCATCAATTATCTTTTGGTAATTTAAAAATATGTTATTTCTAAACTAATTTGGAAATTGTTAAGTAAATTCCGCGGGCGATATGTTTTTTAGAATTTTTTTAATCTGGTGATGCACATTTCACTCACTCAAATTTGAGTTCATAGTGCTGCCATTTTGTTTACAAGAAAGGTGCGCCAATTATCTTTTGCTATTTTAAAAATATGTTATTTCTAAACAAATTTGGAAATTTTGAAGCAAATTCCGCGGGCGATGTGTTTTTTAGAATTTTTTTAATCTGGTGGTGCACATTTCACTCACTCAAATTCGAGTTCATAGTGCTTCCATTTTGTTTACAAGAAAGGTGCGTCAATTATCTTTTGGTAATTTAAAAATATGTTATTCCTAAACTAATTTGGAAATTTTGAAGCAAATTCCGCGGGCGATGTATTTTTTAGAATTTTTTTAATCAGGTGGTGCACATTTCGCTCACTCAAATTCGAGTTCATAGTGCTGCCATTTTGTTTACAAGAAAGGTGCGTCAATTATCTTTTGCTATTTTAAAAATAAGTTATTTCTAAACAAATTTGGAAATTTTGAAGCAAATTCCGCGGGCGATGTGTTTTTTAAAATTTTTTTAATCAGGTGGTGCACATTTCACTCACTCAAATTCGAGTTCATAGTGCTGCCACTTTGTTTACAAGAAAGGTGCGTCAATTATCTTTTGGTATTTTAAAAATATGTTATTTCTAAACAAATTTGTAAATTTTGAAGCAAATTCCGCGGGCGATGTGTTTTTTTGGAATTTTTTTTAATCTGGTGGTGCACATTTCACTCACTCAAATTCGAGTTCATAGTGCTGCCATTTTGTTTACAAGAAAGGTGCGTCAATTATCTTTTGCTATTTTAAAAATATGTTATTTCTAAACAAATTTGGAAATTTTGAAGCAAATTCCGCGAGCGATATTTTTTTGAATTTTTTTAATCAGGTGGTGCACATTTCACTCACTCAAATTCGAGTTCATAGTGCTGCCATTTTGTTTACAAGAAAGGTACGTCAATTATCTTTTGGTAATTCAAAAATATGTTATTCCTAAACTAATTTGGAAATTTTGAAGCAAATTCCGCGGGCGATGTATTTTTTAGAATTTTTTTAATCTGGTGGTGCACATTTCACTCCCTCAAATTCGAGTTCATAGTGCTGCCATTTTATTTACAAGAAAGGTGCGTCAATTATCTTTTGCTATTTTAAAAACATGTTATTTCTAAACAAATTTGGAAATTTTGAAATAAATTCCGCGGGCGATGTGTTTTTTAGAATTTTTTTAAGGTGGTGCACATTTCACTTTCTCAAATTCGAGTTCATTGTGCTGCCATTTTGTTTACAAGAAAGGTACGTCAATTATCTTTTGATATTTTAAAAATATGTTATTTCTCAACAAATTTGGAAATTTTGAAGCAAATTCCGACGGCGATGTATTTTTTAGAATTTTTTTAATCTGGTGGTGCACATTTCACTCACCCAAATTCGAGTTCATAGTGCTGCTATTTTGTTTACAAGAAAGGTGCGTTAATTATCTTTTAATATTTTAAAAACATGTTACTTCTAAACAAATTTGGAGATTTTGAAGCAAATTTCGCGGGCGATAATTTTTTTGATTTTTTTTTAAATCAGGTGGTGCACATTTCACTCACTCAAATTCCAGTTCAGAGTACTGCTATTTTGTTTACAAGTAACATGCGTCAATTATTTTTTGATATATCAAAAATATATATTTTCTGAGCGCATTTGAAAAATTTGAAAGTAATTCCACGTGCGTTAATATTTTTAGAATGTTTTTAATCACGAGATGCACATTTCACTCATTCAAATTCAGAGTGGTGCCATTTTGTTTATATATCATTTCTGAGCGCATGGAAAAATTTTAAGGTAATTCCACTTGCGATAATATTTTTAGACATTTTTTAATCACGAGGTGCAAATTTCAGACACTCAAATTCAAGTTCAAAGTGTCTCCACTTTCTTTGCAAGCAAGGTGGGTGCGTCAATTATTTTTTGATATGTCAAAAAATGTCATTTCTGAGCAGATTTGGAAAATTTTAAGATAATTGATATTTTTAGAAATTTTCTACCACGAGGTGCACATTTCACTCACTTAAATTCATGTTTAGAGTGATGATATTTTGTTTCCACGCGGATTGCGTCGATTATTTTCAACAAAAAATTTATCCAAAAACCCACTGAATTCTGGAATAAAAAAACCGATCATTGCTCAACAGGTGACGTCAATCAAATGATAGCGGTTTTATTGCCCAACAGTTTAGTTGTTGCATTGGTTACAATTCGTTTTTTGTCAGCGAACTGCTGCAATTTCCAAATAGAAAAATTATTCGTTATAATTTAATACAAATAGAAAAATTATAAGTAATTATTTAATATGATGCGAAAAAGTATATTATACCATCAAATTGGAGAAAGTTACTCGATGGCCAAATTTTTTAACAAATTTGAAAAATTGCGTATTTAAAACAATTTCGCAAAACTTTATTTAAGTTGGGGCGGCATTTTTTTTTCGCCTGTAGCGGCGTAAACCCTAGCACCGGCGATGACCACTCCTATTTCACTAAGATCCTCTTTTAGTTCTTCATCTGTGCAGATGTTTGGGGCAGCACACGTTATTACCCTTAATCTAGTTTCAAAGCACTTCTTTTCTCTGTTAATTGCAATGCAATGGCTAGAAAAAAGTTATCTCTGGCGCACCCACGTTTATAACGGACAATAAACTAGCAATTACTCTTCGACAATAAATCTGTTGCAATGTGCAATAAACTAAAGTGATATATCGAAATATCTAAATCGGCTTTGATTTAATCTGAACGGAATGATTGGAAGTCAGATTAAAGCTCCGCGATTTCGATATTTATTTCAATTGAACATCCGGTGATCATAACATCAACACCGCCGCGGCGCTCGAATTTAACGACCTTACAAAAACGTCACGGATTCCAAAATAAAAAGAAAGCAAGAGAATTCCGATGCCAAAAATAATTTACGTTGAAAAATAATTCTCCGAAATTCATAATTAACTCCCAGACAGAGATGTTTATTTAAGATTGATATATAGGAAACGTTAGAATAGTGTCTGCGTCTATTAAAAACTTTTCTGCTTTAGCCTTAATTTACATGACATACAGCAAGTCATTGTCGGAGGAGTTTCAGCCACTTTAAATATTTACAAAAATTAGCTCTCGGAGTGGAATGAATCTCGCCTTGTTAACCTCCGGCTAGCTCACAGACTTGCGGATAGAGATGGACAAAACGGTTCACTATCGCTGGAGTGAACCGGTTCCTTGGAGCGGTTCACGGGTTAAATACCAGATTGTCAACTGCAATATATTTTAACTTTTTTTTATATTTTACACTTGACAATATGAAGAACTGAAAAGCTATTGGTAAATATTTGTAAACGAGAAGTGGGCATTAAATATTGACTCTGTTTTTTTTGCTTGTTTCTGATATTTCTAAATCGATTAATTTTAAAACTTGCAAGTTTTAGTTTTTCTCTGTCATGGCTTCTGCTATTTTTACATGTATTTAACATCATTTAATTTTCATATTTTCTCCTCTCTGGTAGCACATCGATAGTAAATATAAATCAAATCTGGTACATTTTTAAACTTTGAACATTTATTTGCCCTCGTACTTTTTCTCTAAAATAATTGGGAAAGCAAAAAATGCACACATTTTTTTTATTTTCTTAATTTTTGAATGAAAAAAATAATTTCAAAATTGTATAATTTCTTTATTATGACATTATAAAATGTTATTTTATTTTTTTATGCTGCGGGTTAATTTATAATGTTCAGCGAGAATCGCATGAGATTTCCTCAGATAACTTCAAGCGGTTCACAACGGGAACGCTATCTGCACGAACTTCGTGCGTATGAACTGCATGAAGTTACCGCGGAAACTCCAAGCGTTTCGAGGTGTGAACGGCATGAAGGCGGAAAACTTCATGCGGTTCATACCAGCATGAAGTTGGTGCAGATAGCGGAGTGAACCGCATGACATATTCGAAGTTAACTTCATGCGTATCTCTTGGAACCGCATGAAGTTTCCGCAGGTGACTTCATGCGGTTCCGCCAAGGCGCTTCTACAGGTAGGGGTACGCGCCTATTTTTGACTCTTGAAGAGAGAGCCAAGTACATATTAAAATAATAGAGGAACCCCGGTTCCTTTTGTCCGAACCGGTTCCTGAGCGCTCTTTGCTAAGAACTGGTTCATTGAACCGGTTCCTGAACTGTCTGCCCATCTCTACTCACGGTAGAGATGGGAAAAATGGTTCACTGTCGGGAACGGTTCCGAATCGGATCACTCACTGGAGTGAACCGGTTCCTTGAAGTGGTTCACGGGTCTTTTCTACAGTTATATACCAGATTATCAGAAATGAGTTCCAGGTTTCCTATTAATTAAAAAATATATAATATGGGTATTAACAGTGTGGCCACAACTGCAATATACTTTTTTTGTATTTTATACTTGACAATATGACAATATAAAGAACTACCACTGGTAAATATTTGTAAACGAGGGGAGGGGGGGTGGGCATTAAATATTTACTCCGTTTTTTGCTTCTGATATTTCTAAATCGTTTGATTTTTTTCCAGTCATGGCTTCTGCTATTTTAACATTATAATATAATTTTCACATTTTCTCCTCTCTGGTAGCACATCGATAGTAAATATAAATCAAATCTGGTAGATTTTCAAAAATAATCGGGAGAGCAGTAAAATGAACACCCGGTATCATACTCTTCTTAATTTTTAAATGAAATAAATAACTTCAAAATGGCATAATTTCTTTATTATGAAGGTATAAAATATTATTTTATGTTTTTTTTTATGCTGGGGGTTAATTTATTTTTCATTTATTTATTTATTTATTAAGCATTTAAAAGAAATTTCAAATTTAACTAAAGTTAAAAGACTTTATGATAAATTAATGTAGAAATTTGACTTAAATTTGACAACCATTAAGAAAGTAAAACTAATTTTGACTTAAACCCTTAAACACCTGGAAAAAATGTAAAATTTGAGTTAAATTAATAGATTTAATGTCAAAATTTGACTGAAAGTCGAAAATCTTCAAGAAAAAAGACTACTTTTTAACTTAAAGACGTCAAGCCTCCAGAAAAATGTCAAATTTGTATAGAGTTAAGAAACTTCATGTGCAAATTAATGTCGAAATTTGCTTAAAGTCGATAAGCGTCAAAAAAGACTAATTTTGACTTTAAAAAAAATGTAAAATTTCATTAAAGGCAAAAGACTATGTCCAAATTAATGTTGAAATTTGACTTAAATTCGACAAGCGTTAAGAGAGCAAGACTAATTTTGACTTAAACCCTTAAGCCTTTAGAGAAAATGTCAAATTTGAGTTAAATTAAGAGACTTTATGTCCAAATTAATAATAATAATATGTTTATTTGTGTTATTACATTAATTGTTTACACACGTCAAGTATTAATGTCAAAATTTGACTTAGTCGAAAAACGTCAAGAAAAAAAGACTAATTCTAACTTAAAGGCGTTAAACCTCCAGAAAAAAGACTAATTTTAACTTAAAGACGTTAAACCTCCAGAAAAATGTCAAATTTGTGTTTATGTGCAAATTAATATCAAAATTTGATTTAAAGTCGATACGCGTAAAAAAGACTAATTTCGACTTTAAAGGCGTTAAGCCTCTAGAGAAAATGTCAAATTTAATTAAAGTGAAGAGAATTTAAGTCCAAATTACTGTCGAAATTTGACTTAAAGTTGAGAAGCGTTAAGAAAGCAAGACTAATTTTGACTTAAACCCTTAATCCTCTCGCAAAAAATGTCAAGTTTGGGTAGATTTATGTGCAATTTAATGTCGAAATTTGATTTGAAGTTAACAAACTGCAAGAAAAACAACTAATTTTGACTTAAAATAGTAAAGTTTTTCGAAAACAATGTCAAATTTAATTGAAGTTGAAAGACTTTATGAGAAATTAATGTCGAAATCTGACTTGGCGTCAACAAGCGTTAAGGAAAAAATATTTATTTTGACTTAAAGCCATTAAATCTCCAGAAAGAGTGATAAACTTAATTCAAGTCAACTTTAACTTTAAATAAAATAGTTTCTTTTTGATATCACACTTTATTTTTCAGTGCCTCGTGTTTCGATCATTAGCTGATCATTTTCAAACGCAAAGTAAATTATTTTTTTAATTTTTTGTAAAAGACTTTATGACAAATTAATGACAAACATCAAAAGATAGACTAATAGACTTAAACTCGTTAAGCCTCTGGAAAAAATGTTAAATTTACTTAAAGTTCAAAGACTTTTTGACAACTTATGTAGAAATTTGACTTAAAGTCGACAAGTGTTAAGAAAAACAGTCTAATTATTGCTTAAATCATTTAAGCCTCTAGAAAATTTGTCAAATTGAATTAACGTTAAAAGACTTTATAACAAATAATGTCGAAATTTGACTTAAAGTCGACGAGCGTTAAGAAAAAAAAGATTAATTTCACTTAAAACCTAAAGCCTCTAAAAAATGTCAAATGTAATTAAAGTTAAAAGACTTTATGTCCAAATTAATGTGTAAATATGACCTAAAGTCAACAAGCGTCAATAGAAAAGACTAATTTTGACTTAAAGTCGTTACGCCTCTAGAAAATATGCCAAATTGAATGAAAGTTAAAAGACTTTGTGTGCAAATTATTGTCGAAATTTGACTTAAAATCGTCAAACGTAAAAAAACGACTAATTTTGACTTAAACCCGTTAAGCCTTTAAAAATGTCATATTTAATTAAAGATAAAAGATTAATGTCAAAATTTGACTTAAACTTACAAGCGTGAAGAAAAAAAGACTAATTTTGACTTAAAGCAGTTAGGACCCTAAAAAAATGTTGACTTTGATTAAATGTTTTCACATTTTCTTTTAAAATTCCAAGTATAAAACTTTAAGTCAAAATTTCAGTCTGGACTAAAAAAAATTCACGAAAACGACATGAAATTTCGGCGGATAACTTCAAGCGATTCACAACGGGAATGCTATTTGCACGAACTTCATGCGGATCCTGGTTTGAACCGCATAACGTTACCGCGGAAACTCCATGCGTTTCGAGGTGTGAATCGCTTGAAGTTATCTTTGGAAACCTTATGCGGTTCATACCAGGAACCGCATGAAGCTCGTTCAAATAGTGGAGTGAACAGCATGAAATTTTCGCAGTTAACTTGATACGCATCTCTTGGAACCGCATGAAGTTTACGCAGGTGACGTCATGCGGTGCTTCTACAGGTAGGGGAACGCGTCTGATTTTCACTCTTGAAGAAAAAGCCAAGTACATATTAAAGAGCAGAGGAACCGCAGTTCCTTTTGTCCGAACCGGTTCCTGAGCGCTCTTTGCTAAGAAACGGTTCACTGAACCGGTTCCTAAACCGTCTGCCCATCTCTAACTCACGGAGTCGGGGCCGCGATTCGCGATGAGAGGCTGCTAACGGGTTCTTCCATTCATTTAAAAAAACTGTATTGGTAATTGAAGTATTAGTTACGACATTTATATACGAAAAACCTTCTCGTGCAGCTCCGCAGATGTCTTGTTAAAATTTTCAATGACATTTGACATGCTCTATCTCAGCAATGACACGAATAATTTCATCTTTAAGTTCAGGAATCGACTGTGGGTTATTCTTGTAGTCGTGGCTTTTCACGTAACCCCAAAGAAAATAATCCAAAGGTGATAAATCACATGATCTTCTTGGCCAATTAACATCGCCATTTCTGCTGATAATATGTCCAGGAAATTTGGTACGCAATAAAATTATTGTTTCATTAGCACAATGAGATGTAGCTCCATCCTGTTGAAACCAAATGTCATCTACATCAATATTCATTATTTCAGGCCACAAAAATTCGGTTATCAGTTGACGATATCGATCACCATTGACAATTACAGTTTCACCAGCAGCATTTTGAAAGAAGTAAGGTCCAATTACACTACCTGGCCATAATGCACACCAAACAATGACTCGTTTAGCATGCATAGGTTTCTCATGAATAATTCGCGGTTTTCCTTACCCCAGATACGGCAATTTTGTTTATTAACAAAAAATGTGCCTCATCGGAAAACATGACTTTTTGAGAAAAATCAGCTTTTCATTGATGAAATTGATTTTTAAATGATCGAATGGCTTTAGTTCCTGTGTTATTTGAACCTTATATGCCTTCAGAGCTAAAGAGCTAAATCCTTGTGTAAAATCCGCCATATTGTTGATACACTAAGTCCAACTTGTTGTGAACGTCGTCTAATGGACACTTCAGGGTCTTCAGCAACACTTTCACGAACCACATCAATATTTTCTTGTGAACGATCGCTACGACTGCATTTTTTAGTTTTTTTGATCTTCCACCGAACCGATCTTGAATTTTTTTAATAATTCGATCAATAGTGCTTCCAGATGGACGATTATGTAAACCTTAAAATTCACGTAATTTTCTAAAAACACTTTCCACAGAACCCTGATTTTCATAAAATAATTCAACAATTTGATCGAAGCCATTTTTATAAATGCCATACATCACACTTCTTAAATGTCAAAATAAACAGACGAATTCAGTGCGCCATCTATATTTTATTTATTCTTTAAAAAAACCGCGCAATTTGAAACACCCTTTACATTGTTACATTTTTTATTTTTTTGGCTGTTTTGAAAATGCGCGACTTCAGAATTGAACCAGACGGGGGTGTTCAAGTGTGATTATTTTTAAATCTAGGGTAGGAATGTTTGAAAATGTTTGTCGAAATATAAAGCACAATCTATTTCAAGTGAATTACAAAAGTGTTTGGTATTTCTTTCAAATGATTTTCTATTTTTTGGCGGTTTTGAAAATGTTCGACTTCAGAATTGAACCAGATGAGGTGGTCATGTGTGATTATTTTGAAATCTAGGGTAGGAATGTTTGTAAATTTTTGTCGGAATTTAAAGTACAGTCTATTTCAAATAAATGAATTAAAAAAGTTGGGTATTTCTTTCAATTGATTTTCTGTTTTTTTGGCGGTTTTGAAAATCAAATCAAATCAAACTTTATTAACGGCTATACCTATACAATATACATAATGAGCACAGAAAGTGCTTTACAGTAACAACTTAAAAGTAAAATATTTAACGCACGTAGGAAACATTTAAAATATTATTACTAGACACTATTTGTTTACATTGCCTCTTAAATTTACTCAGCGAATCGCTAAATAAGTCTAAATTATACTTTGATATTAAATTTAAGAATCGCATTATTCTACATATAGGGCTATTCATTCCATAATTGGTGCTGTGAAATTCAGGCCTAAATGTTCATTGGGTTCTTTGTAAATGACCAGAGGTTGCATTAAAATTTAACCTACTTAAAAGAAAACTAGAATTGACTAGGGCATTCGTTAGTTTAAAAAGAAGTACTAAGTCTGTGATAAAACGTCTTTCTCTTAGAGACAGTAAATTAAAGTAGCTAACAGAATTATTGTTATATACAACACCACAACGATAGCATAAAGGCCTCAGAAACCTATTCTGTATCCTTTCAATTGCCATTTGCATGCTGCTATAAATAGGTGTCCATATTTCAAGAGTGGCCTTACCAGTGCAGAGTATAAAAGTTTAAATATGTCAGGATCGAAATCTCTGGAAAATCTTTGCACAAAACCTAGAGTACGAGCAGCCTTAGAACAAACAGCCCTTATATGGGCCCTGAACGAAAGTTTACTGTCCAGTAGGACCCCCAGATCTTTAACTTGTGAGCTGCAATTAAGAGGAGAATTGTTGATATTGTAGCAATTTCTGTAAATATGAAGTTTATGACTAAAAATCATTTGACAACATTTATTAATATTAAAATTCAATATATTTGATTCGCACCACAAATTAATTGCTGTCAGGTCCATCTGAAGTTGTTCGCTATCTATTACACTTTTAATCACTATAAAAAAATCTTCAGGTCGTCAGCAAATAATAAAGCTTGGGAATATTTTATGACATTTACCAAATCATGAATGAAAATTAAAAATAATATAGGTCCGCAATGTGATCCTTGTAGTACCCCAGATTTCACTTCAATTACTTTTGAAACACAATTATTAATGTTAACATATTGAGTCCGATACAATAAATAATTTTCGAACCACTTAATTATTGATGATCCAAGGCCTAGACAGTGAAGTTTAAAAAGAAGAATTCTTTGGTTAACATGATCAAATGCCTTAGCGAAGTCTGTGAATATCGCATCGATCTGGTCACCCTTCTCTAAGGGATCAAGTACAAAGGTCTGGAAAGTAAGCAAATTAGTGATTGTTGATTTTCCCTGACAGAATCCGTGTTGCTCATTCACAATGGCATTTTTAGTAGCAAAAATTAGTTGCGAGCGACGTAACAAGAGAATCCAATAATTTGGGAATAGTTGATTGTAGAGCTACTCCACGGTAATTTTTTACGTTATTCCTATCTCCTGATTTAAAAATAGGTGTAATAATAGTATATTATTAAACGAGTGAGAAAGTTGGCCATTGCCACGAGGGTGAAGTTTTTGCAATTTACCCGAGTGGCAATGGCCAACTTGTTCACGAGTTTAATACTATACTTTTTCGCATCATATTAAATAATTACCTAAAGAGTTTTCTGTTTGTATTAAATTATAACGAATAATTTTTCTATTTGGAAATTGCGGCAGTTCGCTGACAAAAAACGAATCGTAACCATAGTAACAACTAAACTGTTGGGCAATGAAACAGCTATCATTTGATTGGAAGTCACCTGTTGAATAATGAAACCGCTATCATTTGATTGGATGTCACCTGTTGAGTAATGAAACCGCTATCATTTGATTGGACGTCACTTGTGGAGAAAATGATTCGGCCGAATAATGGACAACTATCTCAATCAAAAACGATTTAACAACATTTATATTATTTAATAAGATGCGAAAAAACTACTTCTTCTACTCATTACCGTATATTGATACAATAAACTGTGCGGATATAAGCTATTTTTCGGTTAAGTGTACGGATATAAAATCCAGGTTACAGATAATAAACAACCATTGTTGTAGAACGTTGCGGCGGCGACGGGAGAACGTCACATAAAAGTCAAATAATTAATTTACATTTTTATACAGGGTGTTTCAGAGCTCTGGGAACGGTCAATCACGTGCTTATTTTTCAAAATTTCGAAAAATGTTTAATACAAAAGTTGTGTATAATAGTGAGCTGCACACCCTAAAAATATTTAAATTTATACAGGGTGTCTCATAACAAAGTTACAGACCAAACTTATGTTTTTTAAATGGAACACCCTGTATTTTTTATCATTTTTGAATTATATGGAGCAAATAAAGGTGAGTTACTTCAATACTCCCTATACCTATTGTTCGCCGTTTTCGAAATATTTAAAGATTTGTTGAAATGCATGGTCTGGGTGAAATTTTATTTTTGCCCCAGTGATTGACGTTGAACGATTAAAATTATTTCTATTATTTGGTTGAAGATTCGAACTATAGAGCCAATCATGATTTCATACAAAATAATATACAGGGTGATAAAAAAATGCGGTAGAAAAACCGAACTTATGAAGTTAAATAACTTCGTTTTTTTCAAATGGCACACCCTGTATTTAGTAACGTATTCTTAAGTAGAATCCAATTATCTTTCAGATTGTACAAGGGTTCCCTGTTCCTAATCCCAATAGTTTTCTTGTATTCGGCGATTATCATATTAGGAATAATTATTATAATCTGATAGATAATTGGCCAAGTTCACTATTGTCAATGGAATTATCGAGCCAAGTCTCTGTAAAAATAATAACATCATAAGAGGAGCAATTTACAGTATGTCCCTTAATTTAGATTTCATACCTCCGAGGTTTTAATAGTAGATGCTTAGTTTTTTGGAGTTGTATTATTGGACGCGGCGATAGAAGCCTCGACAGATGGTTGGATTGTTTCCATGGTAGAAGCATCGGCTATCGTATTATTAGCATTTCTATTGAAATTTCGTTTAAAATGTTTCTTATTATTAGATTTGTGCACAAAATATTTTATAATTGCGTTTACCGGCCAACTTGAGCCGTTTAGCAATTTGTTTACATATTGTTGTTTAATTGATTACTATAATAAACTGAAGAAAGAACTGAATGATAGAAAATTGAACGGTGAAACTAATCTGCGTATTATACATCGCAATGTCGTACCTTGCTTGACCAAGGTTAATAATCCACCTAACCGGTTACTAAAAAACTGAGCATTTATTATCATAACTGCGGCGGTATCAGAACAAAAATAAATTACCTACTAATTAGTGTAAATCGGAACAACTACGATATTATTATTATGGTTGTATGAAAATATTTGAAATAGTCAGCTTCAGCTATCAAACTATGTCATTTATAGATCAGACCGTTCCATTGATCGAGATGTTAGAGGCGGTGGGATTTTGATCGCCATAAAAAAACATTTAATATCGTCCCATATATCCAGTAATAATTCATTAGAGGAATTATTTATTTTATTAAAAACAAAAGACATAAGTTACATTATTGGTGGAGTTTATATAAAACCGTGTTCGTCTATTGAAAAATATGCAAGTCACTGCAATAGTATTGAAGAGATCGTTAAACATACTAAATGTAACAATTTTATAATTTGTGGAGATTATAACCTCCCACAATATAAGCCAGATAATGCAGCATGTTCTCAATACAATCCAGCTATGCACACTTTATTAAACTGTTTTAACTTTTTGAATGGTACTCAAATAAATAACATACCCAACTCGCATGATGTATACTTAAATCTTTGCTTTTCTAATACATCTAATGTTACCGTATACCTTGCTGATGAAAATCTCCTCCCAACAAGTTCACATCACTATGCTTACAGCATAGAGGTTCCCATTGGTGGTTCAATCAATATGGTTACCACAGAGAAAAAATACCTTTTTAAGTTGGCAAACTATGAAGTAATAAACAAGTATTTCAATTCCATCAGTTGGGATTTCATAAACCTATCCTTAAATATTGAAGCTGGTCTCGATAAATTTTACAATATCATCCATGAAGCAATTGATCGATTTGTTCCTTTCAAATATATCTATCACAACAAATCATCTTTTCCTCAATGGATGTCATGTGAATTAATTCATTTAATTCGCCTAAAAAGAGCAGCCCACTCAAAGTATAAACAACATGGTCTATATAGTGACTATTGTTCATTTGCATATTTTCGCGATGAATGTAAGAAACTAAGCAAAACGTGTTACAATAATCATCTGTCTAAAGTACAATCTTCACTCAAATCTGATCCAAAATTCTTCTGGCAGTAAACAACTAAAAAAGGAAGATGGCTATCCCAGCCAGATGAGCTATGATACTATGAATGCTAGCAATGGATCAGATATTGTCAACTTATTCTCCAACTTTTTCTCTTCTGTATACACCACATCAACGGCTATACCTGAGTTACACTCTCGCTCCAATATTAGTCTAGATAGTCATCTGACAGTTTCGATAGAAGAGGTATTTAATGTAATCATTAGTCTCAAGCCATCTCACGCCCATGGGCCTGATCAAGTATCTAGTTACTTTCTCCAACGTTGTATTTACTCGCTATGTCGTCCAATTCACAACTTATTCTCTAAATCTTTCCTACTTGGAATTATGCCGACTAAATGAAAAACATGCTTCGTCACCCCAATACATAAATCTGGTCCTAGACATCTAGTCCCAAATTATAGAGGTATAGTAAAACAGTCCGTTATTCCAAAGATACTAGATAAATTAGTGGCAGATCAGTTAGCATGGTTCTCTAAACGAATAAAATACGATAACCAACATGGGTTTGTAACCAACCGCTCTACTACCTCTAACTTATTAGAGTATAAGCAATACATAACGAATGCCTTGGACTCCCGTTGCCAAATTAACACAGTCTATACGGATTTTTCCAAGGCGTTCGATAGGGTTGACTGCGGTATCTTGCTGGATAAACTAGGTTCCTACGGACTCTGCCTCAGTACTTTAAGATGGTTATCTTCATTTCTTATAGATCGCACACAACATGTCCGTATAGATAACTTTATTTCAGATCCCATTACTGTAACTTCTGGTGTGCCACAAGGCTCCCATTGTGAACCTATTCTTTTTATTCTTTTCATAAACGACCTGCAAGATACAATTAGGCACTGTAACTATTTATTATACGCCGATGTTCTAAAAATTTTCAGAAAAGTTGACATGTACAATGACTGCTTATTAATCCAGGAGGATATCTCCAACTTAAACGAATGGTGCATTAAAAACAGATTATATCTTAATGTCGATAAATGTTGTTCTACGACTCATATCGTAAACATTTGTAAGAAGGCCTTACAAATATGGGGATATGTATGGCAGATTGGAAAAAGTTTTAATGACGAATGTCTTAAAACACTATATTGCTCTCTAGTCCGCTGCCACCTCGAATATGCCTCAACTATATGGACTCCACATTCACTCGTCAACATTTCTCGCCTGGAAGCAGTTCAGAAGAAATTCTTACGCTGCATTTAATATAAGAAGGAATCTAACCATATTCAAGGTGATTATTCAGCCGTAATAATAAGCCTCAACTTAAAAACATTGGAAGAGCTCAGGATTATAGCTGATTTAAGTATCCTACACCATCTATCGAATGGAACGCTGGATTCGCCATACCTACTGGGACAACTATCAATTCACATTCCACAGAGGCTGACGCGAATGAATAAAATCTACCACCTAGATACCTACCGGACTGCAGCGGACACTCATAACTCAATCACTCGCCTGATGAGCCTCGCAAACACATATTGGAATTACCCGTGGTTTAATTTATTTAGAGAACCATATTCTTCATTTAAAAAAACATTAGTTAGAAAAATGTAAATTAGAATTCAAATTAATTGTAAGACTCGTTTAAGTAGGAATATATATTTTGTATATGGCAAGCTTGCTCGCACATGTGTGTGCGTGTGTATGGGTATGTGTATGGATGTGTGTATAATTGTTTAATTTACAGTTTAAATCGTAATTTTAGTTCTCATTTATTGTAAATACACTCACAAATTTTATGTTATATATTTAATTGAAAATGGTGATTTACCGTAATAAATGTATTATTATTATTATTATTAATACCGATCTTAAAAGAACAATAAACATCAGACGCAGTTAGGGCGTTACAAATGACATCAGGTACTTCAAGCTTTTCATTAATATGAGTAATAACCTGGGCAGTTGTTATATTGGGCTGCAAATTATTTAAATGCAACCAAACCCTCTTTTCAACGGCTACTCCAACTAGTGAACTTGCTGAATTTGTTCCTACCACCGGAGAATTAGTGGTCTGGTGATGATATTTAGTTGTACGTGGTCCACTTCCAATTTCAGAAATAGTCGATGATCCATGATGTTGTGATACCGATGATTGCAATGTATCCTTTCTTGTATCCGAAGACTTTAAAGACTCTTTTTTATTGTTAGAAAATCTTGAGGATTATGCTGTTGGTAATATCTTACCATCGGTTATTAATGGGCCAGTACTATGTAAAATCATTGAGTTTAGATTGGGGACACCGTTGGACTTATTCTTTTCTTTAATTAGAGAAGAAACATTTGCATTATTTCCCAGTGATATCCCCCTGCGGGTAGGGGTTAGAATACATCCGCTGCCCACTCAGCAGGTCGTAAAAGACGACCAACGAGTACCGGCTTCCGTGGGTACCAGCCGGGTGTCAACTTAATGGCCGCAAGTGTCCTTGTCCTGTATGTTCTTTGTCTTTCGGTAAGCGGCCTGTTCCTCCTTTATGGGTTCTGTATGTCTGTGTTCTGTCTTGTGGCCATTAGAGAACACATGACAGACCTGCGTGTCTGCCGTGCGCTGCAACCCGTGTCGGGGGAGAAAAGGATCCTGGTGGTTGAGGAATGTCACGATCTGCGGAAATGACCACCAATACACCACTTTGGCCTTGTATTCCCCTAAACGGGAGGTTCTTACCTAGCCCAGTGAGGATCAATCGGCAAGTCACCATGTCCTTTTGGGTGTGCTGATGGGGCGAGTCGTGTGGGGTCTGGGGGCACATTTAGGCTACGTGTGGCTCATACCATGACGGCTATAGTTCTTATGTATCTCTGGAGATTCTGGTAGTTTGTACCAGGACTTCCCATTTGTGGCTCCAAGGAGGGTGGGGAGCATAGGGACCGAATATAAAAACAAATAACATGGAAAAACAAAACTACCCAAACTTGCCTCAAAAAATACCAAATAACAGTAGCTCCTCTTGTAATTTTAGCAAATACCTGATTGTTTCTCGCATTGATGGTACTTTTGAAAAGATTTCAAAGATTGTTTCTCGCATTGGAGATATACATAAAAAAATTAAGAGATGGTACTTTAATGATAACCACAGCCAACGAGAGGCAAAGTAATACTTTTCTCAAAGCGGCGCAGATGGGAGATTTCAGGGTGTCTGTTGCACCTCATAGATCTCTTGATGTGTCTAAAGGGATAATTTATTGCTTTGACTTGACGCACTGTGAGGACGAGGAAATTCTTAAAGAGTTAAAGGCACAAAATGTAATAGAAATCAGACGTTTAACAAGTAGGAAAAATGGAACTGTTTCCGCTAACGGGTGTTTCATCCTAACCTTCAGCACTTTTAAACTTCCCAGAAATGTGAAAATAACATCTATGTATAGTCTTGACGTTCGCCCATACATTCCAAACCCTCTTCGTTGCTTTAATTGCCAACAGTTTGGACACGTGTCGGGTACCTGCAAGAACGACTCAGTTTGTGCACAGTGTGGCAATCGCCCTCACGAGGGTAGCAGTTGTCCCACTCCTTTTAAATGTGCAAACTGCTCTGAACCGCATTCACCACGATCAAGAAACTGTGCATCCTTCCAACGCGAATTCGCTATCCAGCAGATTCGTGTTGAAGATCGTATTTCATATGGTGAAGCCAAAAAGAAACACCGTACTCTTGTTCCATCAGCTTATAATAATCAAACTCCCTACTCTAAAGTTGTCTCTTCGAAAAAAAACCTCAACCATCGCCATTCAATGCGACCTAGATCAGGTAACCACAAAAAATGAAACGAAAATTAATGAAGCTAAACTTGGAACAAAACCTAAAACTAAACCTTCTACCTCTCATGGTGGTAGCACCTCTCATGGTAGCAAACCATCAACTTCATCTTCAGTAAAGGAGGCAAAACACCCGCCAAGAGCATCATCGGTAGGCCTTACCGATGATATGATCATTGGCAATTTAGAAGACGCCGATCCGTCGTCCTATCTAAGTAAAAACAAAAAACAAAAGAAAGATAAACGGTAGAAGAAAAAAGGCCACAAAACCAAAACCGAAACCATGACTAATTTACAATGGAACGTAAACGGATTTTATACACGTCTTTCCGAAATTAAATTGCTCTGCAACTCAATAAACTCTGTCGCGGTTTGCCTGCAGGAGACCCACTTCCGGGAGTCACAAACACCTGCTGTACGTGGGTACGACTTCTACCGAAGGGACTTTCCTGCTGGGGAGCGTGCGTGTGGGGGAGTTGCAGTCCTAATTAAAAACACCGTTTATTCTGAAGCCATAATTTTAAATACACCTCTCCAAGCTGTTGCAGCTAGAGTGCATTGTGCTCGTCCTATCTCTATATGTTCATTGTATATTCCTCCTGGAGAGGTCCTCCAACTATCCGATATGCATGGTCTCATCGAGGCTCTTCCGAAGCCCTTTCTTATCATGGGCGATTTTAACGCCCACAATCCATTATGGGGATCGGTACATCTTGATCCCAGGGGTAGGGCTCTCGAACTACTATTTCAGAGAGACGATGCCATCCTTTTGAACAATGGACAGCACACACATTTTTCTGCAGCAAATGGCAGTTTTTCGTGTATAGATCTCTCTATAACGTCGCCTTCGTTAGTCTCGGAAATTGTGTGGGAAGTCACTCCAGATCTATGCGGCAGTGACCATTTCCCCATAACTTGTAAATTGGCCCAGCGTGCAGACGCATTCATTAGGCTACCTTGGTGGAAAATCTCTGAGGCTGACTGGCACCTTTTTGAGCGCTCCGTTAATATAAACAACATTGATTTCAGTACTACTAATAGTGCTATTGATTCTCTAAATCAGCTGCTACTCGATGCAGCTAACAATAGCGTGCCAAAAACTTCTACCTCTCTCTCTCGTATTCCCGTTCCCTGGTGGAATGATGCCTGTCGCCAGGCGATCTGCGAGAGAAAGAAAGCACTGCATCGCTTTAAACGTGATATGTCCGCACAAAATTTAGCTGATTTTAAGCGAAAACGATCAGCAGCACGAAAAGTAATCGCTGATAGTAAACGAAAGTCATGGTTCGAATAAATATCTTCTATCAAGGGATACACTACATCCCGGGAGGTATTTGAGAAAATTCGTAGAAAAATGGTTTCGGCACAATTTCCGGCATTAGAGTTAACTCTAGTGTTATAACTTCTCCTCAGGAAATCGTTAACACCCTAGCTGAGTCATTCGCTACCGTCTCGAGTTCTTCGACTTATACTGAACAATTTCAAACAATAAAGATGAAAGCTGAAGAACAGCAAATAAATTTTATTTCCAATAATTTCGAAGACTACAATGAACCTTTTACACTCTGGGAACTAGAAGCTGCACTTAGGGAATGTCGGGATTCATCTCCGGGACCCGACAATATTCATTACCAATTTTTAAAACATAATAATAATAATAATAATAATAATAATAAACTTTATTCTCACATGGTGGTGATACACACATATATACAGCGAAAAATTACAAAATAAATTAGAGAGAATCGTAAGGTGGGATTCAGCTTTGGGTAACAACCCAGCTGTTCTTCCATCCAAACCTTCAGCATATAGAGAAAACTAAAAATGGAGATTTGAACAAACAAAAAATAATAAAACTAATAATAATGATGTTGAACTAACACAATAAACGTTTGTAGAGAAACAGTTTAGTTGGGAACAAAAAATAAAATGCATAGTGCTTTCTTAAAACTACTTAAAGTTCCATACTTACTAAATCAAATAATCATACACGAAATTTGTTCTTGATAGCAGATTTAAACATGGCCAAATTCAGACAGGTGAGTACATCAGGCAGATTGTTATAGATTTTATAGATTTGAAAAGAAAATGATCGTTCATACAAAGAAGTAGTGTGCTTTGGTGGTGATATACGTCCTCTGAATCTAGTATTGATGCCGTGGACATCATTTCTAAATGCGATTTTATTATACAGGTAAGGAGGTTTCATAGTGTATATAATTTTATGGTAAAGACACACCGCTTGAATAACCCTTCTGTTCTCCATGTTATTCCAGCCAGCATCAACCAGTTTATGACTGATCCTATCAAATTTCCTAATTCCAAAGATAAATCGTAAACACATATTTTGAACCCTCTGAATCCGAGTATGGGTACACTTATCAATGGCTGGATGATATAAAGTTGAACAATAGCTGAAATGAGACAGAACCAACGACTCGCAAAGAGTAATTTTCGTGGCTTTAGTTAGAAAGGATCTATGTGGATATAAGTTTCTTATATTTAGATAAGCGGCAGATATAAATTTATTTATTAGTTGTTTGAACCGAAACGAGTTATCCATTGCTACGCCCAGATTATTAGCTTGTCGTTTAAAAGGTATATTTACACCATTTAATTGTAAATTCAATTGGTTGCCAATAACATCGCATAATTTATTTTTACCAAACACTAGGCAGCATGATTTTTCGGGATTTATTGTAAGGTCTAGCATATTGGAACAACGTAGAATACTTTGTAAATCAACATTAATGCAATGTTCACCGATAGCAAGAGCATCTGGCGAAAAGGAATAATATATTTGCGTATCATCGGCATACATATGCCCTTTACAAGATTTTAGCTAGTGAAGTATGCAAGAGGAGTATATTGTGAACAGAAGTGGTCCAAGAATTGACCCTTGCGGGACACCACGTGTAATGTTTATTAGATCAGATGTTAAGTTATCTATTTTTACACATTGTTTGCGATCAGATAAATAGCTGCTGATAAGTGATATTGCAGGATTATCCAACCCTATAAACCCAAGAATTTTTACTAACGTTGTATGGGTAACAGTATCAAACGCTTTACTGTAATCGAGAAGAACCACTACAGTCATTTGACCACTATCCGATGCAGAGATTATATCATCAGTAATGTTAAGCAAGGCTGTTTCACAACTATGATCAGGCCGAAAACCAGACTGATGTATCGGTAATATTTGATTATTTTCTAAGAAAGCACGTAATTGTTCTGCAATTATTTTTTCTATGAGTTTCGATATCGTTGGTAAAACGCTAATAGGACGTAGATGTTTTGGCTCTGATGGATCATTGATTTTCGGGATTGGTTTAATGATTGCATGTTTCCAGATATTTGGAAAAGTATGTTGTAGAATACATGAATTTATTATATGGACCAAAAAAGGTAAAATTACCGGGCAGCAAAGTCGTAACATAGAGATATTTATACCGTCGTATCCAGTTGCCAATGATTTAATGTTATTGAGATGTTTAATTACAATAAGTTCATCAATTAGTTGAAACTGAAAACCGGGCTCCGACAAACTCGGAAAATTATCATAGAGGTTATGAAGGTTGTCACTATTAGATTTATTGGTGGGTATACTATTAATGAAATAAGTATTTAGTGCATCTACATCTTTTAAACAATCAGGTATGAGTGGTAATGAAGTTTTATTAATATTTAAATTCTTAAGATGTTTCCACAGAAAACTTTTATTTTTATTTTGAGAAATATATGTAAAGTAAGCCTTCTTTTCATTTCTAGTCGCCGTATTAGTGAAATTTCTTAGATTTTTATAATCAGTCCAGTGAACAGGGTCTTTTGTACGTCTAAATTTGGCTTTAGCTTTATTACGCAATTTAATTAAGTATTTTATGTTATCTGTCAGCCACGGGCACTGGGGTTTCGAAAATGACCGAGTTTTCAATGGTGCATGATTATCAAAAATATTTAAGATGTATTTAGTGAAAAAAATAGACTTTATCATCAATGCTATCTAAGCGAAGTATATCCTGAAATGGGATATTTTCCAGTTCAGTGGTAAATTTTGCGATATCTATCCTATGGAGCTCGCGAAAAGTATAGGGTTGCGGGCTAGAGTTTACTTTGTTGATAGATATATTACAATAAATCGCATCATGATCCGAAATATCACAGTTTATAACACCCTGGTCTAATACTTTCAAATCACGAGGCACTAGAATTAGATCTATAAGTGAAGAAGTGGTTAAAGTGAGTCGAGTCGGATCCTTTATTAACTGGACAAAGTTTAAACTCTCCAGCATATCATACAGTAAAATGGTTGATGACTGTGCGGGTTTTAATACATCAATATTGAAATCCCCACAACAAACAATATTATCAGAGTGCATGAAACAACTAACAATTGAAGATTCTAACTCATTCAAAAAAAATACATGGTCTAATTGTGGGGGTTTGTATGTCACAGCAACAATAAAATTCAGAGAGTTGGTTTTAATAAGTATGCATAATATTTCGATATTCTCATCATGACATAAGAGAGTGTAATTCAATGTATCCTTAACATAAATACCCACACCACCACCCCTCGTCGAACGATCATTTCTTAGGAAGTTATAACCAGGAATGTAAACCTGACTACTCGGTATGTTTGAAGTTAGCCACGTCTCCGATACTGTTAATACATCAATATTATTATCAAAAACAAATTCACGAACATTCATTAGTTTAGGTAGCAAGGATCTAACATTAATATGGGCAATTTTTGCATAATTGATTACGGACATAATACAAACTGTATATTAGCAAAAATTAAAATTAACCAAATAACAAAAACCAGGGCACTAAAGCCAGAAAATAATTGTAAATTTTAATATTCTCCTAAACTAGAACACGGGAATTCCTTAGAAAAAAAAAGATTAAGAAAAATGAAACAAAAAACATAAATACAAAAGAGTCGAGGTAAAATGCCAAGTGTATTAAGTCTTAGAGGTCGATCCAATCGTGCGAAGTATTTAATTGATGCCAATGTTATTAAGATCTATCATAGTATATATACTTTTAATACCGCCACTAGTTTTCACGTACACAACACCAAAGTTAGTAAACACATTTTTGTTGGAGTACAGTTTAATTGCCTCCTTCACTAGTGCCAGTCTGTTGACTGTGAGATCCTCTCGAATGACGATTTTAGAGTGTTTAAGATTACGTTTAGCGGCATATATTTTGTTACGTAATGTAGTGTCTTTAAATGTAACTAAAAGTGCTGGAACCTCACCTTTCATCACAGAGGTTTGACGAACGTCTTCTCGCGTAATAGGTATTTGGAGCTTATTTTTGCAAATATTTATGTCAATATCATCTGGCTTAAGATTCTGGCTCTTATCGAAGCCGAATATTCTTAAGTTATTACACTTATGTTGTTGATCGAGTCTATCCATTTTCACTTGCAGTGCGTCCACTTTTGTCTGCAATGACTTCACCTTTTCGTCTAAGTCATTGAATTTTTGCTTGAGATGTTCATTAATGGAGCCAAGCAATTTATCCATGAAATTAGGGTTAGAGAGAACACGTTCAACCACTTTCTGCACGAGGGCTTCCTCCTTATCCATATTGTTGCGTTCTGCGTTGTTGCGGGTGGAAACTCCAGACGGCATTTTAATTTGATTTAGTATAAACTAGGATACAGCACGACTTTCACACACGTCTACTCAGTTCGACCGTTCATTAAGTAAATCGGACATCTAAGTCACTTCCAGTTAATTGGTATTCTAGGAATCTTTAACCAAATCTGGTTAACGGGAACGTTTCCCGATGCTTGGCAAAATGCCACCCTAATACCTATCCTCAAAACTAATAAAGATCCTAAAGATCCTAAGAGCTACCGATCCATAGCACTTACCAGTTGCGTCTGCAAACTCTTCGAAAGAATGGTCAATCGGAGACTGACCTGGTTTCTAGAAACTGATAAGTTTCTATCAAACGTACAATGTGGTTTTCGTCAGGGGCGTTCAACAACCGACCATCTCGTGTCACTGGAGTCCGCGGTCCAGAATGCTTTCATTACCAGGCAACATCTGGTGGCGGTTTTCTTTGATATCGAGAAGGCATATGACACCACATGGCGCTATGGAATTTTAAAAACACTTCATAAATGGGGTATACGAGGCAATATGGGAATGTTCATTAGTAATTTTCTGTCAAAAAGACTTTTCCAAGTTAGACTGGGAACTCATCTTTCCGACCTCCAAACTCAAGAGAATGGGGTGCCTCAAGGCTCTGTCGTCAGTGTCACTCTCTTTAATGTGGCAATTAGCGATATCGTAAAGAATATCAGTTCGCCTGTCCAAACACTCCTCTATGTTGATGACCTAACAATTCACTGCACTTCACACTCTTTGAAGCTAGCAGAGAGGCAACTCCAACTAGCCATAAATAAAATCAATAATTGGACAAACACCAATGGGTTCAAACTATCTGTGGAAAAGACCCGATGTGTTCATTTCCACCGCCTTTGCGGTCTCCACTTAGTCCCTGAAATATACCTTGGCGACAATCCGATCATCGTTAATGGTTCTGTGACATTCCTTGGCCTAGAATTTGATTCCAAACTCACTTGGAAACCTCATATTGTAAACCTTAGAAAAAAATGTATGCGAGCAATGAACTCTTTGAAAATCGTTTCTGGAACAACATGGGGAGCTGACCGAGTCGCCATGCTCCGGCTTTATCGATCACTAATTCGGTCTAAAATAGATTACGGGAGCGTAGTTTATAGCACTGCAAGACCTTCTTATATCAAACCTCTCGATACCGTACACAACAACGGTCTTAGATTAGCCCTTGGAGCGTTCAGAACCAGTCCTGTCCTGAGTTTGTATGCTGAGAGTGGGGAACCCCCACTGCATGTTAGACGAGAAAGGCTGATGCTATCCTATGCATCAAGCCTGCGATGCAAACCTCGGCATCCTTCGTACAGCTGCGTCTTTCAACCGCCAAATAGCACGATATTTAGCACCAGACAAAATGCTACACGTCCATACGGTATTCGTCTGCAGAGTCTTGTAGAAAGAATGAACTATTCATTCCCAACAGTCTCTAAATCAAATTTCTTTATAGCTCCCTGGAAAATTCCACGACCTCAAATAAATCTGTCTTTATCTTCATATAAAAAATCTGACACAAGTCATACATTATATCATCAGAGGTATCTCGAATTTAAAAATAGGGTTCAGCATGACAAGGAAGTGTTCACAGATGGATCCAAGTCGCAGGAAATGTGTGGTTCTGCTTTCGTTGTTGGTTCTGAGAAATATATGTTCAAGCTGCCTAATACCTGTAGCATTTTTACCCTCGAACTAATTGCGATAAAGCAACCACTTCACTATCTACGCAAGTCCCGAAATGCAACCATTATCATCTTTAGCGACTCTCTTAGTGCATTGGAAAGTTTAGGCCGCTATATGCCAAAAAACACCCTCGTTATAGAGATCCAAAATCTGCTTACCATACAGAATCAGTATGGAAATTCTATCATCTTCTACTGGTTGCCCAGTCATATCGGAATACTGGGAAATTAAATAGCAGATCAGGCAGCTAACGATGCTCGTCTACACGGGTCTCCTATAAATCTTGTAACACCTGACGATCTCAAGCTTTCTTTGATGCGAGAAGTAGACGCTATCTGGGAGCGACACTGGAACTGTCTGACTGACAATAAGCTTAAAGCAATAAAGGACACTACCAAAGTTTGGACTACATCTAGCCGAGCACTCCGTTACGAAGAAGTGGCGCTAGCTAGACTCCGCATCGGACATTGTCGTATGACACATGAGTTTCTACTCAACCAGTCCGATGCACCAATATGCGATACGTGTCACGTTGTTGTTACAGTAAAACACCTATTAGTTGAATGTGTCCAATTCGAGAACATCAGACGCGAAGTGGGTCTGATGGATTCTTTGAGTGTAATTTAAGCAAACGATATTGCCGCAATAGAAAATCTGTTTAAATTTCTAACAATTTCAGGATTGATTAGATACATCTGATCTAATAAATGAATTGTATTATCTTGTAATTATTAATCATTTTTATTTCGAAATTCCAAGATGCCCTATACACATCTGCTTATACAGTTATTGGCACATGTCTAACGCAATTTACACGTTACAGACATTTGCATGATACATCATTTACTCTATAACTCGTTTACCTGTGATATTCTCTGTGATATTTTCTATGACAATTATCTGTGATTCTCATCAATATTTATGCTACCATTATCATATTTTCATAATTCCTTATTTAAATCGGATCTTTCTCAATTTTAATAACTGTGGCGCGAATGACCATAGATGTCGATGCGCCTTAAACCCAAAATTCATTCATTCCCAGTGATAAATTATTCATTATTTCAGTGAAATGTTCGACTTCAGAATTAAACCAGAGGAAGTGTTCAAGAGTGTGATTATTTTGAAATCTAGGGTAGGAATGTTTGTAAATTTTTGTCGAAATTTAAAGTACAGTCTATTTCAAATGAATTAAAAAAGTTGGGTATTTCTTCCAATTGTTTTTCTATTTTTTTGGCGGTTTTGAAAATATTCGACTTCAGAATTGAACCAGAGGAGGTGCTCAAGTGTGATTACTTTGAAATCTAGGGTAGGAATGTTTGCAAATTTTTGTCGAAATATAAAGCACAATCTATTTCAAGTGAATTACAAAAGTGCTTGGTATTTCTTTCAATTGTTTTTCAATTTTTGGCGGTTTTGAAAATGCTCGACTTTAGAATTGAACCATAGTTTTGACGTAACAATATAAGCTAGGGGTTTTTACATTCATGGGAACTAGGTTGTATGAGGTATTATCGGGAAAAATTGCGTGAGGGTAATACAATTTTTAAGGGGTTTAAGGAAACTAATGGTGGGGTCTTTTTTCAACAGGATAATCGCGGCATTTTGTAGGAAACCATTGATTTTTAAGTTGTATGATGCTTTTTCTAAAATAACAACAGAGTTTCCCTTGTCAGCTTTTGTAATGATTAAGTCGTTATTTTTGATTTTGTTTTTGATACATACAAGATACTTATTAAATAAGGTCTGATAGTTAACCAAGTTTGATTGATATGAATTGTACAGGGTGTCCAAAATTTAACGTCAAACTTTCGAAACGTCAAAGCACTTTATTTTTCTTATTTTAAATTGGAGCCCCTGTATATTTTTATGTCATTCCATGCAGGATTAAAAAAACAAACATTTTTCCTAATAACAACCCTATCGCAATTCCTAACGTATTAAAAGTTATTTGCATAAAACTCGTTTTATCAGCTATTCCAATGGCCATTTTATTAAATAAAAATCAAAGGTGGCTTTGAAAAACAATTTATTGACAATAAAATTCAACAAAACGACGAGAGACTATTTAAACTTTAGTAAAGTAAAAGTTTAAAGCATTGTTAACTTAAGTTTTTTATACTCAAAAAATATTTTTTTGTCACTTGTCAGTACGATCGAGATAAACCATTCTAATGTCCGTTCCAGTTCAAGTGTGGTTTTTAAAATCTACCGTAGGAATGATTGTAGAAATTTTGTAGAAAAATTAAGCACAATATTTTTTAAATAAATTTCTAAAGTTTCTGTTAATAATTTTTCTATTTATTCTTTTAAAATGGTCTAACCTCACAATGTAAACGGGGGGTGTTCAAAATTAATTTAAAATCTAGGGTTAGAATAGTTCGTAATTTTTTATAGAATGACAAACCTTAATCTGTTTTGAGGTTTTTTCGTAAGTTTAGAGCTTGTAGTAAATGTTTATTTTAGCGACTAGGAATCTGCCCAACCTCAAAAGTAACACGTGGACACGTGTGATTAATTCGAAATCCAGATGATGGATATATTATCAATTTTTTATACAATCTGTATTGAGAGAATTTAAGGGTCTAAAGTTTGTTGCAATTGTTTTTTTATTAAATCAGTCGCACTGATGCAAAATTAAGTCTTTTAAGAATTACGAACAAGTTGAATATTTATATATTAAGACTATTTTTCGTCTTTGTTGAAACCCTCTGCAACAAGTTTTCAATTTTAATTAAAAAATAAATGTTTATTTTGTGTTATTAAATTTTTCATTAAATTTGTTTGAACATTTGTTTCGAGTGATTCCCCTCTGGATTCACCACCGGCAAAAACGTGCCTGTTTCGCGAACGAATTTAAATCCTTCGCTTTTCCGGCGATGGTCGATGTTCGTGTTTCAGAAATGGACGACCGTCGGGGATGCATAATTGAAGGGCCAAGCCCGTTATGCGGGATCAAAGTGGCCAGTGCGGCGATAAGGGCGATTATGCACACTTAGCGCTGCTGAATTGGCACTGTTTCGCAGTTTCTCGAAGGACTCAAAAATAGTTTCATCCCAGACGGGATTAACTCCTTTGAATCCCGGCAACGAACTTTCCACGATCGATGATGGCGCGCGCCCCGCACGAAATTCGAATAGTTTACGCCTGTTTCGGTCTCTTATTAAATCTTTGAATAGATGCTTGTATGCACAATGGCCAGTTTCGAATCAATTAAATACATGCTTATATTGTATTATTATGGGAATTTTCGTGTCTACCAAATTTTTCAATTACAGTTATGTTCGCAATTGTAATTATATACAGTGCGCGCCTAAGTATGGAATAAATTCAATAAAACCGAAATAAAATATTATTTCGCATCTTATTAAATAATATAAACGTTGCTGAATCATTTTTGATTGAGAAAGTTGTTCATTATTCGGCCGAATCATTTTCTCCACAGGTGACGTCCAATCAAATGATAGCATTTTTATTGCCCAACAGATTTTAGCCAATGAAATGATAGCAGTTTTATTGCCCAACAGTTTAGTTGTTGTTATGGTTGCCATTTGTTTGTATAAACACGTATTCATAAACGTCAAAATTTCTCCAGTGGAGTGCTCAACAGATTAGTGTTTTAGGTACGTTCACATATACACTCTTTCGCGGGTTATTGAATACCGTTCTAACCGTGCGTTACTTACACAGGCCGTACAGGACAAATTCTAGTGTGTGAATGCAGGGGCGGCTCGTTATGTAGAGTCAAGGAGCCATGGCACTACCTCTAATTTCAAGAATTTTTTTATTAATTCTGAAAACACTGATTAGCCATTTTAAATGTTTATACAGTGCCTGCGAATGTTTAATGAGTAGAGAAAAATATAAAGTTTAATCCAGCTATACAGAGTATTCCATAAATATACCGGCAAACTTTTAGGAGTGGTAGGAGACATCAAGACAAACATATTTTGTTTTATAACTATGGTCAACATTTTGAACAATTATTGTAAACAATAGTATCATTAAAATGCAATAAACTTATTAACGATTAATAAAGAAAACAGAAAATATTTTTTTTCACAAATTTCAACACTCTGTAACTCAAAAATGAAGCGTTTATATAACAAAATATGTTTGTTTTGATGTCCCCTACCACCCCTAAACGTTCGTTGGTATATTTATGGAACACCCTGTGTACTTAAAAATACAATTGGCTTTGCAGGTGTGAGGGAGAAAACGCATTTTTTGTTTCTCTTATGTTTTGTTTGGAGGTAAGGTGTAAAAATAAAGTCAATTTTGTTTTTGAAATAAATTTAGAATAGATTGAAATGTATGAACAATTCTTGAAGGCAAGTAACTTGAACGAACGGCCAGATTTTGAAAATTCTTGAAATAAATTCACGATAGTTTGAAATGTATGAAACATTCTTAAAGGCACGTAATGAACTCATTAAATATATGTCAATTAAGCAAAAGAACTTAAATTTGACGTTCAATTTATTTTTTTTATTTTTTGAGGGTAACTCTTGAACGAACTGGCAGATTTGCAAAATTCTTTGATTTTGAAATCAATTTCAAATAGATGGAAATATTCGAAAAATTCTCACAGGCACCTAATGCGCTCATTAAATACATGTCAATTAAGCAAAAAAACGAAAAGTCGACGTTCCATTGTTTATTTTTTTTTATTTTTTGAGAGTAACTCTTGAACGAAAGGGCAGATTTTGAAAATTCTGTGTTTTTGAAATAAATTTAGAATAGATTGAAATGTATGAAAAATTCTAGAAGGCACGTAATGAACTCATTAAAAATATGTCAATTGAGCAAAAAAAATAAAATTTGATGTTCAATTTATTTTTATTTTTTGAAGGTAACTTTTGAACGAACAGGCAGATTTTGAAAATTCTTCTGTTAAATTGTTGTTCTCATCGAATAGATGCAGATAAAACAAAAAAATCGTTCAATTTTTTTGTCGTTTTTTTAAGGATGACTCTTGAACGGATGGCCAAATTTGGCAAAGAAACCGTTGAAAGGATGAGCAAATATTAAAAATTCATCCAGCAAGTGTTGAATCTGTCGAATAAGAAATTAAATGTGCCATTCAATTGTTTTTTTTTTGAGTATAACTTTTGAATGGATAACCTGATTTTGAAAATTCTTCCAGCAAATTATTTTACGCACTGAAGGGAGGAAGATAAGATAAAACATTAAATTCAGTCTTTAATTGTTTTGTGGTTTTGAGAAGATATCCTTTAAACAAAATAGCAGATTAACAGATTTTAAAAGTCTCCAGAAAAGTACTCATCGAATAAATGTAGATGAGACCAAAAAAATAATTCGTTGTTTTTTTTTTTGGTTTTCTGAGGATAACTCTTGAACGTATGACCAAATTTGGCAGATTCTTTCACCAACGTGATCTCATAGAATAGATTATAATAATTAACTTTGTGGTTCAATTATTTTCTGGTCTTTGAAGATAACTCTTGAACGGATAAACAGATATTGAAAATTCTTCCAGCAAAGTATTGCACTCACCGAACAGATGTATAAAATGATAAAAAAATTAATTCGTTGTTTAATTGTTTTGTGATCTTGAGAAGATAACTCCTGAACAAAATAGCAGATAAAAAAATCTTCCAGAAATGTGTTGTACTTACTGAATAAATGTAAATAGGACAAAAAAATTAATTCCTCTTCAATTTTTTTTTGTTTTTTTGAGGATAACTCTTGAACGGATGACCAAATTTGGCAAATTCTTCCAGCAAAGTGTTGTACTCATCGAATAAATGCAGATAAGACTACAAAATTAATTTCTGGTCTTTGAGGATAACTCTTAAACAGATAACCAAATTTGGATAATTTTTCCAGTAAAGTATTGTACTTACCGAATAGCTGTAGATGAGATAAAAAAATAAATTTGCTGTTTAATTGTTCTGTGGTTTTGAGAAGAAAACTCTTGAACAAAATAGCCTATTTTAAATATTTTTCCTGAAAAGTATTGTATTTATTAAATAAATGTACATTGGACCAAAAATAATTTGTTTTTTTTTTGTTTTTTTTAAGGTTTTTTTTTAACGGATTACCAAATTTGGCAAGTATTGTATTTCACGAATAGATGCAGATAAGACTTGGACTATTCGTCTTGCTTTTTTTAAGATTTTTTTGGTAATCAAATTTGGCAAGTTTTTTACTCGTGAAATAGATGCAGATAAGATTTAAAAAAATTAAATTTGAATTTGTTTTTTGTTTTTTTTTTGGGTATAACTTTTAAACGAAAGGACCGATTTTGCAAATCCTTTGAGTACTCATTAAAGAGATGTAGGTAAGATCAAAAAATAAATTCTAAGAGACGTTTTTCGTCTTTTTGAGAAACAGAATTCTTAAAGTGTTGCACTCACTAAAGAGATTTAGATAAGGTTACAAAATAAAATTCGTCGTTTAATTTTTGAACAACATTACAGATTTAATGAATATCTGGGACAAAATTAAAACACACAGTAAATTGAAAGTACATATAAATAATATTTTCAGCTTATCTCCACCTAAAAAACAAATATACTAACGCAATTTAAAACTTATAGTTAACGTATTGCTGCGCATAATAAGGGAGTGGATTTGTGCTGCACTAGAATTGGCCTTGAAGGGGAAGGGATTTAAAAGAACAGAAATAAACGATCTTAGATCTATGTTATATCAATAGTGGTACTATTAATGACATATATTTTTCTTTCGTACCGAATATCCGGCGTGGCATTAGCCACTGAAGTAGTGTTTCAATAAATGATTTGTTTTTAAATTAATTTGAGACAACCTCACTTGTTGCAGATGCATTAAATATGCCCACAACAAATATTTTTAGTATAATTATTACATTTCACATTAGTTATTAGAGTTTATAAAAGTAGAAATGTGAAATATATCGTCGGCTTGCAACCAAAACCAGATAAGTTACAATTCTACAGTTTTAAAATTGAAGTTTTAAAGTTTAACATTACATCAAAAATCTTTTTCCAGTTTATTAGTTTATTATGTACACGTGCGTATTCGAGTTTTCCGTTTATGATACACATTAAATGTTTTGCCAGTACTTAGTATAGTGAGTTTTAGGCGGCGCATAATTGCAATTATCTCAAAAATGACAAAATTGTACTTTGGTTTTGGTTGCAAGCCGACGATATGAACTTGAATATTTTATGAAACCAGTGTTGATTTTTTATAAAATTAAATTATTTGATATTAAATAAGTTTAGAATAACTAATTACCGGTTATAAAAAAAACATACTGTATAATTAAGAGCTATAAAATATTTTCAATTATAAGCTATAAATTACTCTGTGTCAGAGAAGAAGACTTACAAACAGAACTAAACTTTTGTTTATGGTTCTTTAGTAAGTAAGTAAGTTTATTCATATCATTACCGAAACGTTTACATAGGTCAAAAAAAAATAGTAATAAATTGGAGACAATATTTAACAAACGATTCTAAATGTAAATACAGGGTGCCCGTTTTTGGAACTCAAGCATGGGGATCTCGGTTATTTGAAGAGATACAAGGTCGGTTAAATTAGGGCAAAGTTGCCCAATCTGGAGTGTAACATAATGCCGTTTTGAAACATAAAATATTCCGACTACTTCCGAAGCTATCTGCAAAAAATCGAAATTTTCAAAAAAAAAAATTTCGCGAGACTATTTATAGAGATACTTCAAAACATTTGACACTTTATCATTGCCACTTTTTACGCTCTACAACGTGGTGATGTAATAATAAAAATTCGATGTTTAGATTTTCGGGAAACATCATCAACTTTGTTTTTCTTATGGGCGCCATCTTGTATTTTTACATTTTCAAATACTGATTTTTTTCTGATTACGGTGATGTGTCATGTGTTGGGGTTTGGTCTAGCAGTTTAATGGATATTCCAAAAATCCTGTTTTGCAAAGAGTATTCAATATGACAGCGAACCACTAGAAAACTCAGAAACACCTCCAAGAGGGAACATAGTATTACATTCTCGGTCTACTGCTAATGAAATTGTCACGGGGTGGTTTCGTAGCGTCGCACAGTGAGGCAAAGTACCTTTAAAGTTGGCATCAAATAAAAAATAAAAATCCTACCTGCACGTTGGATAATATGATTTTCCTAATCTACACCATAAAGGACATAATAAATTCGCATGTGCATCGCCTTTATAAGTTCAATTTCACTCTTAGTGCGTATCTACCTGCGCGACGAGGCAGATCGTGCGATACTGTGCATGACCAGTTTTAATCCCTTTTACTGTCACAAACAAGTTCAATTTACAATTTGTAGTTATGGAACTTTCAAGTTCAGGTATAATTACACAAGTTCCATTATAAATTGTTGCATAAGATTGTATAATACTTCATGCAACAAGAATAGTTATTTGTTTAACAAGGCAATAAAGGGACAGATTTACGGACGCGGCTGGAGTTTCACCGCCGAGCGAGGCTGTGAATCCAGCCAAGTAGGGAAATCTGCTTTATTGCCGAGTTAAACACATAATTTTTTCGCGGATTCTTCAGGAGAAATTAGTAATAATTATAGCTTTGTAAAAATTAGGTACCCAAGTAAAACAAAAATTGACATTTATAATAGATATTGTGGTGTCCGCATGTTGACGGTGTGTGTGGCGTAATCATTTATAATCATAATGATCATGATTTCCTAAGTGAGATGCAATAAATATTTAAATCGAACGGACCGTATAATTATTTCGAGTAAAACTCTTCAATACATTTCTTTACTGATATGGTTGATGGTGGAAGCCATTACTTTGTGATACATTTTGATTCAGGAATTCAGGAACTTTTCAATAAAATGCACTTTGTTGATATCACACACATTTCTTTGCGATTAATAATATTAGAGTCATTATGTTCATATTATTATTGTTCAATGATTAAATTGAAATAAAACTTACATAATACCAAATCCTTTTCGATCATTTTTCCGATTGCTGCTCGGGTTCAATTACGTGGGAAAGTTAGGCAAACACACGGTGCTTGGGAAAACTTACGCGGGGTTGTTAATACTTCGCAGAAGCCGTTATTGAGCTTCTTCCGCAGGCAAGATATGAAGGAAAGTCTCTCGTTTTACGGTGCCAAGAAGTAAGTGCGCCGGCCGACAACGTTTAAACGTCAAATGCCAGGCCACTCGGCGACTCGATTTTTGTGCGTGGATAAGTTAGGGACTCGCATGGAGGTCGGGGAAAACACACGCGGTGTTATTAAAACTTCGCGGAACCTGTTTTTAGCCTTTTTGACACGGGAAATTCGAAGGCAACTCTCAATTAAGCGAAAAATACATAGTAGTGTCAAACACATTTCCGGGCGGCTTTCATTGGTCGACGCGGTGTCTCATCTGATTGGCGAAATAACATGACGTGGTCTCACCTGATTGGCTTATTACTTTTACAGCTTAGGCATAAATAAGCATTTTTAAAGCCTAGTCCGCAAAAGTGATATTTCACGGCCTAAAAGCAGTCCGAAAAATCTTACATTGCAAATCAATCCCCGAAAAACATTATTTTTAATAGTAAATTTTATGTTTGCACTAAAAATTGTTTAGATATATATACAAAATCTTTATTGACAGAGTGATTACAAATTATCATAAATACATAAACAAATAAATACATGGAGTTTTCATGTCAATTGGCTATCGACCGAAGGTCTTTCTGCCAGGTATTTAGTGATCAATGAGTAGGAATGAGCGAATTATAGGGAAATAGTGGGTGTTAATTATTTGGGTGAAATGATGAGATGAATTCATACAGAGTAGATGCAGGATGCTTAAATTTTCGGGCAACATTTTGATTACGACGAATACATAATAATAATTGAGAAAGGAAGTGGAAGTTGGAGGGGTTACTTGCAAATTTCTCTGCGAGATAAACTAGACGATTTTCTATAGGGGAGACGTTTGTTGTGGTGTAAAGAAGATGGTTTGAGGGGTTGAACAGGATGGCGTATTTTAGTGAGTGCTCTAAGGGATGCACGTTCGCTTACTTGAATGGATTTAATAGTGGGGTTTGGTGATTGGAAGAAAAGGATGGATGCATAATCTAATAGAGGGCGGCAAATCATTTGGTATATTCTGGTAGCGGTTTTAGTGGAAATTCCCTTATTTTTAAATGTTAAACATCTAAAGTGCTTCGCTCTGGCAATTATTTTGTTCTTATTAATATGAGCGTGTTTTTTAAATTTTAATTTCGGGTCAAAGGTAACACCTAGGTATTTAACATGGGGGGATGGGAGTATAGGAATTTGTGAAATATGAATGTTATAAGCGTAATTAGGATTGTGTCGGTGGAAAGGAATTAAAACTTGGGATTTATTGGTATTAATTTTTATGCGCCATTTTGCAAACCATAACTCGAGTGAATCAATTAGTTGCTGCAACGATTGAAGGGCTTTCAGAAGAGATGGTTCGTGGGTGATGAGGGCTGTATCATCGGCATACTGCAGGATATGGGCTGAAGGATTGAAATGTAGTGGGTCAGGGTTATAAATAGAGGTACAAAAGATGTTATAAAGTAAAGGAGAGAGTGGTGAGCCTTGTGGAAGGCCCTGTTCAGGGGTAAAGGTTGAGGAAAAACAATTGTCAATCTTGACTTTAAGAGATAATTCCAGATTTCCACTCAGCAGGAAAGTATTGATTTTGATAGCAGTAGTTCATTATTTTAAGGATGTATTCATGGATGTGGTCGGGCAGGGATTTTAGGATTAGTCTGTGTACGTTGTCGTATCCTGGAGCTGAATTTTTACCCTTATAGAGGATTTCAAAATATTCTTCTTCGGAAAAAGAATCAGTCACTGTCATAGGAGAGGAGCATTGGATATAGTCTGTATACCAGTCATTTACTCTGTCATTAAAACCCCTTGGCGTACGTGCGACTGTGTTATTGTTTCCCAATTGTTTTATCGATTTGATCAAATAATACTGATATTTGATTTATCCAGTTACATGCAATATATTCATATTGCTTTGTTCTTTGTTCTGTGCAAGGTGGTTTTGTATTGAAGTGCTCGGTAAGCAATAATTGTTTTTCTTAACCACACATTTTTAACGGCGATCGGTCTAAATCTGTTCTCTCCGTTCAGTCGTCTCGCTCTTCACCTCGAAAGCGACGTTGTCACGTGTAGGATTTTATCATCTTTTTACGTTACTTGGCAATTTAATTCATTTAATCACCAATTATAATAATTTTCTACGTTTGCGCATAAAGAATAGTATTGTTATTATCCCACTAGCCATCCTTCCTTTAATTCTGTGTTACACTTGTTATTTCTATCCGTGGCCCACACTTTCCGTGTTTGTTAACAAATTGTGAATCGCCACGACGGGTCGCGTAGGTGTGAAGTGTGTGTCCCTGTCTTATATTCTCAATTTTTTTATATATTCTTTTATTACAATATGGTCTTTAGGTGTGGAATTTGTGATCAGGGAATAACACCTAACACGCCCTACTTAAAATGTTATGGAAAATGCAGCAAATCCATTAATGTTCGCTGCTCACGTTTATGTGATAGTGAAATTACCTTCTTACTTAGTAGTAAATCTAAATGGGTTTGTCATCAATGCACAAATACACTGGACGTCGGTATTAATGCAGCACATACACCAATGAACATTGATGAACAGCGCGATGTATCATCTGCAAGACCGTACGGGACTACATCGGATCCAACACTCATTGATACCATTCGTATGTTATTTAAGAATGAAGTTTTGCCTATATTCAGGGAAGAAGTGCGCACTGCGTTGAAGGATCTAAAGGATGAAATTAAATCTCTTAATGCTAGAATAACAAACCTTGAGAATGCTGCTGTCGCTACTACTAATATTTCGCAGAACTCTCTCTCTGACTTAACGACCAAAGTCTAAAATCACCAATAATGTTCGTTACATTATTTTGTTATTATTTTTGTAAAGGATATGAATGTGACGTAAACTTAACTAGTATTTTATTCAAGAGTGTAATTGTATGATCGACTGACTTGGAAATACAAAATAAATAATTTTGATCCATTGATCCAGTTGATATTTCAAAATTTATAATAATTTCAAATTAAACAAATAACTTCAATTTTGCTTTTTATATTCTGGGCTCAGCGTGAGTGCTGCTGACAGCTTTGACAGCCCTATGTCGCTCTGCAGGTTGATGTTGTCGATGTCCGGCTGGAGCGTAATTTGTAGGAAGCTGAAAAGAAATGGCAGGTTAGAAGAAGTCGATTGGGTCGAAGTGTGTGTAGACGCGCACTTGTGTTTAACTTACTTGAAATCATCTCTAGAGCAGGTGCTCAAAATGATGGCCGTTCATCTCGAGACATTTTGCGATCCTTGTTTGAAACGATCTCTGAACTTCTCGTAGGGTGTCTCTGTTGATGTTCGCACAAGCATTGCGAATACGCTCCTTCATGTTATCAAGCGTCGTCGGTATATCGGCATGGCATTTGTCCTTCAGCAATCCCCACAAGAAAAAGTCCGGCGCTGTCAAGTCCGGCGAACGTGCCGGCCAAGGCACCGGACCTCCACGACCAATCTACTTGTTCGAAATTAGCGGTTCAAAATATCTCGGACGACACGGGCAAAATGTGCAGGGCAGCCATCGTGCTGATACCACAGTCTCAATCGGGTCAGCAGAGGGACGTCTTCGAGTAAAGCAGGAAGATGAGCCGTCAGAATTTCACCGTATTTTTCAGCATTCAGATTTCCGTCATGGAAATACGGCCGACGTCATGTTTTGACACACTCACACACACATGCGCGCGAAGTTCGAATACGCAAGCTTCCAAATGCAACAACTTCTTTTCGTGATTACAGCGCCATCTATCACTCTGACGAAAAAGTTAGCTGAGTGAATTCTTCTCATTTTTTACCAAGGACTCTGATTCTGTAATAAAAAGTAGGGGTTTCCATTTAAAAAAACTAAGTTGACCTCGATTTAGCGACAACAGCGCCATCTATGAAAAAAACAAAATGATGTTATTATGGCCCCCTTCAATACAATCAATTTTTGTTTGGGTCATTTTTTTTTAAGTTTCTTGTTTCGAAGATATTTCCTGAAAACACATTAAATGGTAAATAATATAACTTCTCTTACGTAATTTATTTCACTCCAATCGCCTACATTTAACTTTTTGTTTTGCTGAAGCATTCGTACCGTCTATGATTTAATTCCAACTTTAAAGGTATGTAATCTTATTGTTATAATATTAAATTATTGTTTAGGACGTATTTTTTTCTCTTAAAGTCGAAAAGTTGAATCTTTCAGGGATGGCTGAAGATACTTTTTAATTTTTGGAACGCCCCCTGAGGTTCTATTGCGCGTTATTTTGCAACGGTTGTAAGACATTGTGGTTTCACCCCCTATTTCTGATTTAAATTAACGTAAAAGTCATCTAAGAACATCTCGGCAAGATTTGTAGCGGCATATTTATTGATTTGGTGGCGCGTTTTAGAGGAATGATTTTTCAAATTTGTCAGAAATTCTCCGCCCCTTTAAGAAAACGAATTAAAGGAAAAAACGCTTCTTCGTCGTATTTGTACAATTCTTTGGTGGATCAGCCAGATACAGGATCATCTTTTCCACGCTTATTAGTCCGTTATTTTTTAACTCGACATTTCTGTAGCACCCAACCGGGGGTGCAAAATGGAAACAAATGTAATTCAGATATCTAATTTTTAAATAACTGTAAAAATCAAGTCGAAAACAAATACAAAATGTTTACACAAAGTTCGGTAATATTTTGGTAACCCCCACAGCCGCAACGGAGTGCCAAAGACCAAAACAACCCCTATCTCCCTAAAATTTTAATAAAACAAGAAACTTTCCAATTTAAAACTGGAAACACCAGCTACCTTGCTTCATAAAGATGGGACGACGGCGCAGCGCAGCGGAGCCACCAATTACTTTATTTTATTTTACTGGCCTACGCACAGACGACGGCGCAGCGCCGCGGACCCGTCAGTTGTCACCAGTTACTTTTCTTAATTTTATATTTCACTATTTCACATAAAGATCACAATTTCACATAAATCAACTTAAGCTTGAAAAACTAGTTTCTATTTCTATCGCCTAAAAGACAAACCAATTCATATATTAATTTTTGAAAATGATTTTTCCTGTTATCAGGAGCTTAATCTAGACAAATTTCATAAGTTTAGAATTTTGGTCAGAAAAATGTTCATTCTGCCCCTCTGTGCGTCGAGTGAAAACCCGACACAGTGGGGCCTTGATCACCTGCATGACAACCAAAGTAATGAAAGTACGCTGTTTTTAATGTTTTTGTTATCGACCGGCATTGCGCCTTGACAATAAACTGCCCACACACATAACAAAACTTATCTGGCAAATTAACATAAGTTCGAATCTTCTTTTGCCCATTTTTTTAACACCAATCCAGCAAATCTATGAAACGATACGTTAATACGTCAAAGTGAGGTTATATTTTATGATCTGCTCGCGCTTCAGCTAACTCCAACAGTAAAATTTCCCGCTTAAATGAAAAAATTGTAACAAGTACCAGATATAAATTAAATCGTTCGAAATAAATTGAGAAAACATAACACACAATTGTTACCTGACAGAACATTTTGGAGGTCAGATTTGAATTCAACATCCAAAATCTACAAGAAACATATTTGTATTAATGTTATCAAAACATTGTTGCCTTGTTTTATCATTGATGGGAGACAATAAATAGTATTAAAAGTTAATACTATTAGGAAATATCGTAGTGACTTAAATAGAAATAAAGTAATAAAAAGGAACGATAAAGTTGCCACATCTTAAATGGTTTTTATTACTGTCCGTAATTCCGCTGGAAGTTGAAGGAAATTGAATGAATTTCCCGTAATGTTTCGCTGCAATTGCCCGTTGGAGTGACGTTTGAAATTCTCATTCTCATATCGTATTTTATGATCAGTTGATGGTCGTTTTTATAGTTTACTGTTTGCAATAAATCACGGGTTGTGTTTTATTCCCCATTTCCGACTCTCATGTGTTTATGTTTTCGACTTGAGGACATATTTCAACTTTCCCTTATCGATACAAAAAAAAATTGCTCTGTTGACGAAACGCGGGAAATCGTCCGTAATTTCCTCCCTGTGTCATATAACTTATTTCAAAAGTAATTTATAATCGTAACTGAATTACACAGAAATAAACATTTGTATAAAAATATTATTTTTCTTCATATGAGAAATATTTGCTTTGGACATTAACTTCGCAGTATAAACAAAATTTCTTGAGATGAATCAAATTGCAGTTAATGTTACTTTTATGGAATAATTGAGATTATGTGTGTGTAAAATAGGGCCGATTAAATGAGCAGGGATTAAAAGGGAAACGGCAATTGTCTTAATTCGCCGCTTAATCCGGCGTTAGGCTAATTCGAGCGGCAAAAAGCAGAAGCCCCAATTCTCCTTTAGATTTCAGTCTTTACGGCCAGGAAATTAAAAACAATGCCGAGTTTCCCGCTGCGCACTTATTAATTGCACTTCTCGACTAATTACCTTATCACGTCGTCCCCTTACCGCACCCCCACGAATTCATCCCACTTTATTTTAGTCTTTTACGCTACTCGGCACGTACACTTTTAATTAACCCTCGTTAAATACCAACTGGGATCGCATTATCTGCGATTTCCTGTAAATTCTTCGAAAGGGAATTTTTCGTAAAGAAATTCTTCGAAAATATTTTTTTTAATGCTAATTTCTACGAAAACAAATATTATTTATTATTATATATTCGAAGATAGAGAGAGAGAGAGAGGCAATACATTTATTGAGACACTTTTACAAATGACCTCAACAGGCAATTGACCAGAGGTCTGTCAGCTTTCGGAAATAGATTTTTTTCTAATTTTCAATAAAAACATAAATAATCATTCTTGTGGAAATAAAGTGTGATTGAAGTAATTTTCTGAGATATAATTTTAACGATAATGCTAATAACGTATTGATTAGAAATGCTAAATTAAATTTCTTTCTTAACATTTGTAATAAGTACAACGTTATTAATAATTTTGTTAAAATTATATCTCGTAAAATTACTTCAAACACATTTTAGTTCCTCAATAATAATCATTCAAGTATTTATTGAAAAGTAGAAAAATTCTCTCTTCGAAGAATTGAATGTTCGGATAATTTATTTTTGTGGAATTGGCTTTCGAAAAAATTGTTATTGAACAAATTCTTAATAATGTTTTGTTTACAATAGTTAGTTTCAAAAAATGACACATATTCTTCATTTTTGTTTAAATAATTATTTACCTAAACACTTTTACAAAATTTCGTCTATTTTCAAAAAATCAAAAATCATCGTTAGGCGTAGTTTAGGTTTGATATTTTCGGTCACAAATATTTTATGGGGCTCTGTTTACAATATTTAGGCTTAAAAAAATGACACATATTCTTCATTTTTGTTTAAAGAATTATTTACCTAAACACTTCTACGAAATTTCGTTTATTTAGAAAAAATCAAAATTCATCGTTAGGCCTAGTTTAGTGTCATTTTTTTAAGCCCAAATATTGTTAACAAAGCTCCATAGAACATTTGTGGCCGAAAATATCGAACCTAAACCACGCCTAACGATGATTTTTGATTTTTTGAAAATAGACGAAATTTCATTAAAGTGTTTAGGAAAATAATTATTTAAACAAAAATGAAGAATATGTGTCATTTTTTTAAGCCTAAATATTGTTAACAAAGCTCCATAGAACATTTGTGGCCAAAAATATCGAACCTAAACCACGCCTAACGATGACTTTTCATTTTTTGAAAATAGACGAAATTTTGTAAAAGTGTTTAGGTAAATAATTATTTAAACAAAAATGAAGAATATGTGTCATTTTTTTAAGCCTAAATATTGTTAACAAAGCTCAATAGAACATTTGTGGCCAAAAATATCGAACCTAAACCACGCCTAACGATGACTTTTCATTTTTTGAAAATAGACGAAATTTTGTAAAAGTGTTCAGGTAAATAATTATTTAAACAAAAATGAAGAATATGTGTCATTTTTTTAAGCCTAAATATTGTAAACAAAGCCCCATAGAGCATTTGTGGCCAAACATATCGAACCTAAACCACGCCTAACGATAACTTTTGAATTTTTGAAAATAGACGAAATTTCGTAAAAGTATTTAGATAAATAATTATTTAAACAAAAATGAAGAATATGTGTCTTTTTTTAAACCTAAATATTGTAAACAAAGCTCCATAGAACATTTGTGGCCGAAAATATCGAACCTAAACCACGCCTAACGATGACTTTTGGTTTTTTGAAAATAGACGAAATTTCGTAAAGGTGTTTAGGTAAATAATTATTTAAACAAAAATGAGGATATGTATCATTTTTAAGCCTAAATATTGCAAGTAAAGCTCCATAGAACATTTATGGCCGAAAATATAGAACCTAAACTACGCCTAACGATGACTTTTGATTTTTTGAAAATGGACTATGTTTCGGTAGATGTCTTATCGGAAAATCGGGGTAAATCCTAAGTTAAAAGCTTATTGTTATTACTATGGCAATACAGCAATTTGATTAATTATGAATTTTAATCCATTTTCTGTAAATTAGTAGATATTACTTCGAAATTTACTAAAAGCAAATATGGTGGAGGCGCCGGATTCATGGCTGACATTTATGGCTAACTTCCAGCCGGTTAGATAATATTGCTACCATACATTTTCAGTAAATCTATTAACAAATTGTTGTTACGAACATAAATTTTAATAATATTGTTGTTAAAAAATATGTCTTGGGTAATTGTTTTTTTCATGTAATAATTGCAATGATGCGAATTCTTCGAAAGTAATTTTTTCTTCGAAAATTCTCTTTTCGAAGAATTAACCATTTTGAAAATTTATTTTCGAAGAAAAATTTACTTTGGAAGTTAATATTATTGTAACTAGGTAACTAGTTACAATAATATGTTATTTAATTACTTATTAAAAATCGAAAAATTCTCTCTTCGAAAAATGAATCATTCAAATAATTGATTTTCTAAGAAAAAATTACTTTAGAAGTTAATATTATAACTAGTTACAATAATATTAGTAATATGTTGTTTAATCATTTATTGAAAACTCGAATAATTCTCTCTTTGAAGAATTAATCTTTCGAAAAATTTACTTAAAAGTTAATTTTATTGTAACTAGGAAACTAGTTATAATATGTTATTTCATTGTTTATTAAAAAATGTAAAAATTGATTTTCGAAGAAAAATTTACTATCGAGGATAATTTTATTGTAATTAGGTAATTAGTTACAATGATATTAGCCATATATTACTTAATTATTTATTGAAAAATCGAAAAATTCTTTCTTCGAAGAATGAATCAGTCGAAAAAATTATTTTCGAAGAAAAATTTACTTTTGAAGATAATATTATTGTAACTAGGTAACTAGTTACAATAATATATTATTTATGCACATTGTTTTAATTTTAATCTGTGATCCAATGAGTATCTCACGTTAACTATATTTTATTTTATTTATTTACTTGTATGTATTTTTTTTACTTACGTAAAACATTTTTACATGTTAATAACATTTAATAAATTATTATTATCTTATTATTATTAAAAAATCGAAAAATTCTCTCTTCGAAAAATTAATCATTAAAATAATTGATTTTCGAAGAAAATGTTTACTTTAGAAGTAATCTTATTGTAACTAGGTAACTAGATATATTAATATTAGTAATATGTTGTTTAATTATTTATTGAAAAATCAAATAATTCTCTTTTAAGAAGTTTATAAGTTAATATTATTGTAATATTATTATTGTTATTTAATTATTTATTGAAAAAATCTCTCTTCGAAGAAATAATCATTCGAAAAATTGATTTTCGAAGAAAAATATACTTTCGAAGTTAATATCATAGTAACCATTTAACTAGTTGCAGTAATATTAGCCATATGTTATTTAATTATTAATTGAAAAATCAAAAAAAATCTCTTCGAAATATGAATCATTCGAAAAATTTAGTTTCTAAGTTAATATTATTGTAATTTGGTATCTAGTTACAATAATTTTAGCCATACGTTATTTAATTATTGAATTGAATGTTCGAATAATTTATTTTTGTGGAATTGGCTTTCAAAAAAAATGTTATAGAACAAATTCTTAATAACGTTGTTAAAAAAAATATGAATAACAAATGTTCTTCAAAGATGTAATTAAATAACAGTTAAATAATATTGCTACCATACATTTTCAGTAAATTTACTAACAAGTTATTAACATTGTTATGAACACAAATTTTAATAATATTGTTGTTAAAAAAGATGTCTTGGGTAATTGTTTTTTCATGTAATAATTGCAATGATGCGAATTCTTCGAAAGTAAATTTTCCTTCGAAAATGAGTATTAATCATTTAAATAATTGATTTTCAAAAAAAAATTTACTTTATAAGTTAATATTAAAATAATATTAAAAATTTACTTTAGAAGATAATATTATTGTTACTAGTTACAATAATATGTTATTTAATTATTTATTAAAAAATGGTGATGTGGCCATCATGTTACTTTCTCCGACTTGATGGTATTATTTATATTTACGCTTTCATGGTTTATTTTCAATTTAAATCATATTTTAAATGTACATCGAGAGGATGACACTGACGTTTAAAACGTCAAAATTATAAAAGATGGAAAAATTATACTTCAAATTCAAAAACTCAGTTTACTCAAAAACTAAAGGGATTTCGAAAAAAACTTATTCTTTAGAAATTGTTCATTTTGTAATTTTCTACAATTATTATTCACATAAATTTGCTGTAACTATTATCGTTTCATAATTATAAACCAAAAATTTAAAAAAAATTAATAAATTTTTTTTTCGAATAGCAATGATTTTATAAAAAATATTTTCAAGCAAAAGATATTCATTTCTTTGTTGTCTTTATTGTTTGTTTAAAAAATTTTGTGATATTTTTCATATTTAAGAAAATATTGGCAAAAAACAAAAAACAGTTAAGGTAAACACCCACTTCCGGTGTACGAAATTTTACCAAAAGCTTTTTAGTTCTTCAGATTATCAAATAAGACGTATGTTCAAAGTTTCATATCAATTGCTCTGTTAGTTTTTGAGATACAGCGCACACAGACAGACACACACACACACAGACACACACACACACACACACAGCACACACACAGACACAAAAAAATTTTTTCCAGAAATTGTTGAAATGGTATCTAGGGACCCGAAAACGGATATTTCCGCAAAAAAAAATTTTTGAAAAAAAAATCACGATCACAATACTTTCTCGTACTTCGTAACGGAGAAAGTAAAAACCGAAAAATTGATTTTAAAGAAAAAATTACCATCAAGGTTAATAATATTGTTACCAGGTAACTAGTTACAATAATATTAGTCATATGTTGTTTAATTATTTATTGGAACATCGAAAAAATCTTTCTTCGACGAATGAATCATGCGAAAACTTGCTTTTTGAAGAAAAATTTAGTTTCGAAGTTAAAATTATTATGACCAGGTAACTAGTTACGATAATGTTAGCTATATGTTACTTAATTATTTATTGAAAAAATTTTTCTTCGAAGAAATAATCGTTCGAAAAATTGATTTTCGAAGAAAAATGTACTTGCGAAGTTATTATTATAGTAACTATTTAACTAGTTACAGTAATATTAGCAAAATGTTATTTAATTATTAATTGAAAAATTAAAAAATTCTCTCTTCAAAAAATTAATTATTCGAAAAATTTAGTTTAGAAGTTAATACTATTGTAACTGGGTATCTACTTACAATAATGTAAGCCATACGTTATTTAATTATTTATTGAAAAATTATCTCTTCGAAGAATCAATCATTCGAAAAATTTACTTTCAAAGTTAATATTATTGTAACCAGGTAACTAGTTACAATAATATTAGCCATACGTTATGTTATTATTTATTGAAAAATCGAAAAATTCTCTTCGAAAAATGAATCATTCGAAATATTTAGTATCGAAGTTAATATTATTGTAACTTGGTATCTAGTTATAATAATGTTAGCAATGCGTTATTTTATTATTTATTGAAAAAACGAAAAATTCTCTTCGAAAAATGAATCATTCGAAAAATTTAGTTTCGAACAATATTATTGTTACTAGGTATCTAGTTACAACAATGTTAGCCATACGTTATTTAAATATTTATTGAAAAATCGAAAAATTCTCTCTTCGAAGAAATAATCATTCGAAAAAATGAAATGAAATGAAAAATTGATTTTCGAAGAAAAATGTACTTTCGAAGTTAATATTATTGTAACTATTCAATTAGTTACCGTAATATTAGCCATATGTTATTTAAACATTTATTGAGAAATTAAAAAATTCTCTTTTCGAAGAATTTATCATTCTAAAAATGTACTTTCGAAAGTAATATTATCGTAACCAGGTAACTAGTTAGTATAATATTAGCTATATGTTATTTAATTATCTATTTAAAAATTGAAAAAATGATTTTTGAAGAAAAATCAACTTTCGAAGTTATATTATTGTAACTAGGTAACTAGTTATAATATAATTAGCCACATGTTATTTAATTATTAATTAAAAAATCCAAAAATGAATCATTCGAAAAATTTAATTTCGAAGTTAATATTATTGTAACTAAGCATCGAGTTACAATAATGTTAGCCATCCGTTATTTAATTATTTATTGAAAAATCGGAAAATTCTTTTCGAAAAATGAATCATTCGAAAAATTTAGTTTTGAAGTTAATATTATTGTAACTATTCAATTAGTTACCGTAATATTAGCCATGTTATTTAAACATTTATTGAGAAATCAAAAAATTCTCTTTTCGAAGAATTTATCATTCTAAAAATGTACTTTCGAAAGTAATATTATTGTAACCAGGTAACTAGTTAGAATAATATTAGCTATATGTTATTTAATTATCTATTTAAAAATCGAAAAAATGATTTTTGAAGAAAATTCAACTTTCGAAGTTATATTATTGTAACTAGGTAACTAGTTATAATATAATTAGCCATATGTTATTTAATTATTAATTAAAAAATCAAAAAATTAATCAATCGAAAAATTTAATTTCGAAGTTAATATTATTGTAACTAAGCATCGAGTTACAATAATGTTAGCCATTCGTTATTTAATTATTTATTGAAAAATCGGAAAATTCTTTTCGAAAAATGAATCATTCGAAAAATTTAGTATTGTAACTAGATATTTAGTTACAATAATATTAGCCATACGTTATTTAATTATTTATTGAAAAATCGAAAAATTCTCTCTTCGAAGAATTAATCATTCGAATAATTCAGTTTCGAAGTTATTATTATTGTAACTAGATAACTGGCTATAATAATATTACTCATATGTTATTTAAATATTTATTAAAAAAATATCTCTTCGAAAAATTAATCATGATTTTCAGTGAAAAATTGGATTTCGAAATTTTTATTGTAATTAGGTAACTAGTAACAATGATATTAGCCATATTTTATTTAACCAATTATTGAAAAATATAAAAATGATCTCTTCGAAGAATTAGTCATTCGGGAAATTTAGTTTTGAAGAATTTGTTTCCGAAAAATTACGACCGTTAGTAATTTTCTTTTTTCTATATAAATCTTGTTAGAGGTACTCGATTTTTTCGAAATCGCGATTTTCAGCTCTTTTTTTTCGGAATAATTTCTAAACCGCTGCGAATTTTGACCATTTTTTCAATATAATCTGAACCACTATATAAAACTGCACAACGTTGCCATTTAACCAGATCCATAGCTTTAAAATAAGAATGATACCCATACAAACCTACTCTATTTGGGACACCTTGTATATTAAATGAAAATCCAGTTTTCCGTAATTTTCCATAGAAAAATGTTGCTTTGAAAAATTTTCCCGAAAACTATTCGAAGTATCTTGTGCACATTTTTAAGCGCACAATATATATATATATATATATATATATATATATATATATATATATATATATAACTAGTTACCTAGTTACAATAATATAACTTCGAAAGTTGATTTTTCTTCAAAAATAATTTTTTCGATTTTTAAATAGATAATTAAATAACATATAGCTAATATTATTCTAACTAGTTATCTGGTTACAATAATATTACTTTCGAAAGTACATTTTTAGAATGATAAATTCTTCGAAAAGAGAATTTTTTGATTTCCCAATAAATGTTTAAATAACATGGCAACTATTACGGTAACTAATTGAATAGTTACAATAATATTAACTTCAAAACTAAATTTTTCGAATGATTCATTTTTCGAAAAGAATTTTCCGATTTTTCAATAAATAATTCAATAACGGATGGCTAACATTATTGTAACTCGATGCTTAGTTACAATAATATTAACTTCGAAATTAAATTTTTCGAATGATTAATTTTTGGATTTTTTAATTAATAATTAAATAACATGTGGCTAATTATATTATAACTAGTTGCCTAGTTACAATAATATAACTTCGAAAGTTGATTTTTCTTCAAAAATCATTTTTTCAATTTTTAAATAGATATTTGTTATGTAGGAAGCTTCTACTTCGTTATACATGCTTTTTATATAGAATAAAACACTTTTTACTTTGTTTGTGTTATACAAACAAAGTAAAAAAGTGTTTTATTCTATATTTTAAATAGCTAATTAAATAACATATAGCTAATATTATTCTAACTAGTTACCTGGTTACGATAATATTACTTTCGAAAGTACATTTTTAGAATGATAAATTCTTCGAAAGGAGAATTTTTTAATTTCTCAATAAATGTTTAAATAACATATGGCTAATATTACGGTAACTAATTGAATAGTTACAATAATATTAACTTCGAAAGTACATTTTTCTTCGAAAATCAATTTTTCATTTCATTTCATTTTTTCGAATGATTATTTCTTCGAAGAGAGAATTTTTCGATTTTTCAATAAATATTTAAATAACGTATGGCTAACATTGTTGTAACTAGATACCTAGTAACAATAATATTGTTCGAAACTAAATTTTTCGAATGATTCATTTTTCGAAGAGAATTTTTCGTTTTTTCAATAAATAATAAAATAACGCATTGCTAACATTATTATAACTAGATACCAAGTTACAATAATATTAACTTCGATACTAAATATTTCGAATGATTCATTTTTCGAAGAGAATTTTTCGATTTTTCAATAAATAATAACATAACGTATGGATAACATTATTGTAACTAGTTACCTGGTTACAATAATATTAACTTTGAAAGTAAATTTTTCGAATGATTGATTCTTCGAAGAGAGAATTTTTCAATAAATAATTAAATAACGCATGGCTTACATTATTGTAACAAGATACCCAGTTACAATAGTATTAACTTCGAAACTAAATTTTTCGAATGATTAATTTTTTGAAGAGAGAATTTTTTAATTTTTCAATTAATAATTAAATAACATATTGCTAATATTACTGTAACTAGTTAAATAGTTACTATAATAATAACTTCGCAAGTATATTTTTCTTCGAAAATCAATTTTTCTAACGATTATTTCTTCGAAGAAAGAATTTTTCAATAAATAATTAAGTAACATATAGTTAATATTATCGTAACTAGTTACCTGGTTATAATAATTTTAACTTCGAAACTAAATTTTTCTTCAAAAAGCAAGTTTTCGCATGATTCATTCGTCGAAGAAAGATTTTTTCGATGTTCCAATAAATAATTAAACAACATATGACTAATATTATTGTAACTAGTTACCTGGTAACAATAATATTAACCTTGATGGTAATTTTTTCTTTAAAATCAATTTTTCGGTTTTTTAATAAATAATTAAATAACATATTATTGTAACTAGTAACAATAATATTATCTTCTAAAGTAAATTTTTAATATTATTTTAATATTAACTTATAAAGTAAATTTTTCTTTGAAAATCAATTATTTAAATGATTAATACTCATTTTCGAAGGAAAATTTACTTTCGAAGAATTCGCATCATTGCAATTATTACATGAAAAAACAATTACCCAAGACATATTTTTTAACAACAATATTATTAAAATTTGTGTTCATAACAATGTTAATAACTTGTTAGTAAATTTACTGAAAATGTATGGTAGCAATATTATTTAACTGTTATTTAATTACATCTTTGAAGAACATTTGTTATTCATATTTTTTTTAACAACGTTATTAAGAATTTGTTCTATAACATTTTTTTTGAAAGCCAATTCCACAAAAATAAATTATTCGAACATTCAATTCAATAATTAAATAACATATGGCTAAAATTATTGTAACTAGATACCAAATTACAATAATATTAACTTAGAAACTAAATTTTTCGAATGATATTTCGAAGAGATTTTTTTTGATTTTTCAATTGATAATTAAATAACATATGGCTAATATTACTGCAATTAGTTAAATAGTTACTATAATATTAACTTCGAAAGTATATTTTTCTTCGAAAATCAATTTTTCGAATGATTATTTCTTCGAAGAGAGAATTTTTCAATAAATAATTAAATAACACACAGCTAATATTATTGTAACTAGTTACCTTGTTACAATAATATTAACTTCGAAACTAGATTTTTCTTCGAAGAACAATTTTTCGCATGATTCATTCTTTGAAGAGAGATTTTTTCGATTTGCCAATAAATAATTAAACAACATATGACTAATATTATTGTAACTAGTAACCTAGTTACAATAATATTAAAATCGATAGTAAATTTTTCATCGAAAATCAATTTTTCGATTTTTTAATAAATAATTAAATAATATTGATGGCGTTCCACCTTTGCAGTGGAAGGTTTATATTAGTGGACTGTAATGTATATAATGGCGGTTGGGTCGTGCAGCCAAAATGGGCACTTACCTTGTGTCTCGCTGTTTTGGGCCTCTGCGCCGCGGTCTCCCTGATCTGGCCTAGACGAAGACGTGGAACGACGATGGGAATTGTTCTAGGACGAGGACGGGAACGACGATGGTCAGAGCAGGAAGGACACGACGCACACGTTAACACGGCTAGTTTCGGTCTCGTTCAAAAAGGAAAAAGACATCTTCCTTTTTTCCCATCAATTGTCGCGCATGAGCAAGTCCCCAAAAATTGGCTGCACAGCGCGATTCAAAACACAAATACAAACGCGGTGAATTTAAAGATCCTTCGGCTGAATTCCGAACATCCCGCCCACCAAAATTCCCCAAAATATGAGTGAATTTTCTAAATTTAAACAGTGTAACAAACAAACACGACACGACGCGAAAAGCCTGAACGGACATGAGGCACTTAACTCTCCTGCATGCCTGGTAAGGCGCATAATTTAACGATTGGTCGCCGGAGTAGCCCACTGCGGGTGCGCACTGTAGCGACACGCGAGGTACCATCAGGACCTGGAATGAGTGAAACGATTCTACCCAAATGCCACTGTAGGGGAGGCGCAGAATCTTGCTTAATGACAACCAAATCACCCTCTCGCAAAGAGGGGGTAACTTTATTCCACTTAGACCGTTCCTGCAACGAATGAAGATACTCCATCTGCCACCGCTTCCAAAAGTCTTGGTGGCATCTCTGCAACAATTGCCAAAGTGATAGTCGATTTAACGGTAACGACGATAAGGTTTCGTCGGGAGGCCCGGTCAACGGTGCCAACGTTAAAAAATGGCCTGGGGTTAACGCCTGCAGGTCATTAGGATCTGTGCTCATGGCACTTAGCGGCCTCGAATTTAAGACAGATTCAATCTGTGTGAGAACCGTCGTAAACTCTTCATAGGTAAGAATTTGCTCTCCAACAACACGAACGAGATGTGACTTAACGGATTTAACCCCAGCCTCCCAAAGGCCCCCAAAATGAGGACTCGAAGGGGGATTAAATTTCCATGTAATTCCTAACACGCCAGACGCTTCCTCAGACAATGATTGGAGCTGTTTGTTAGCCCCAACGAAATTAGTGCCACAGTCGCTGTACAAGTTGCTACAACGTCCACGACGCGCAAGAAACCGCCGCAGAGCTGCTATAAAGGCCTGTGTCGACAAACTTGAGACCAATTCAAGGTGCATAGCCTTCGTGCAAAAACAAATAAAGACACAGATGTAAGCCTTTGCGGTTTTGCACCCACGATACTTTGAAATTGAAATGGTAAAAGGCCCTGCGAAATCTACCCCTGTGTGAAGAAATGGTTTCAACTGGGATACCCTGGGCGCAGGGAGGTCGCCCATGAGAGGGTTAAGTGACACTGGTTTTGATCGAAAGCAACGATAACAACGAGCAATCCGCCCTTTGACGGCGCGACGACAAGATAAAATCCAAAAATTCTGTTGAATGCGGTATTGGACCATTTGAGGACCGGGATGCAAATTGGCTTTATGAACTTGATCTATGACTAGCTCAGTCAATCGACAACGACGAGGCAACAACATTGGGTGTTTTTGATCGTAGGGTATGTCAGCATTTCTAAGACGACCGCCCACCCTGATAACTCCATTGTCGTCAAGAAAGGGCGCTAACTTCCGAAGAGATTTGGAACAATGCTTGCCCTTTTGAAGAAGAGAAATATCTCCAGCAAAGTGCTGACCCTGTACGTACCTGACCAGGACACATGTGGCTTGATACAACTCTTCGTACGATAAGGGGCCCCGAGTAACGAATTTACGCTTACGAATTAACCTTAAACAATAAGACAAAGTGCCCTGAATTTTCCGAAGAGATGAAAACCTTGCCATGAGTGCTTCCAGCAAATGTGGAATTGTTTCTACGACCAATGTTGTTTTTCTCTCCTCCACTTGAGCCTCGGGAGCAATATCAGGAGGAAATGGAGAGAGGGGAAGCTCTGTTGACTGACGTAGCCACTCGGGCCCAGTCCACCATAATGCATGGTCGGCAAGTTCTCTGGGAAGTAAGCCTCTAGAAGCAGAATCCGCTGGATTCTGGAGGCTTGGCACATGAGACCAAGTTGCGTTTGGAGCCTTGTCTTGGATATGAGTCACTCGATTACTCACAAACGTTTTCCAGCGATGCGGTGACGAATTTATCCAACATAAGGCTATGGTTGAATCTGACCATGCGTATGTTTGACAAATAGACAATCGATTTTGATATGTGCCTTTGAGAGTGTCAATGAGTTCGGCTAACAAGACAGCGGCACATAGTTCGAGGCGAGGAATGGAAATCCGCTTCAAGGGCGCGACCTTAGACTTTCCAGATACAAACGATACGAAAATAGTTTCATTAAATATAACGCGAAAATAAACAACAGCCGCATAACCTGCTTCGGAGGCGTCACAGAAACCGTGAAGTTGACACGACGTCACGTTATTGTTCCATAATCGACGATCAATACGAAGCGACTCGAGATATGGTAATTCAGATTTGAATTGAGACCAACGAAGTACAATATCAGCCGGCGGAGTTTCATCCCAGTCCAATTTTAAGGTCCAGAGCCTTTGAACTAGATGCTTGGCGAAGAATGTAAGCGGGGCGAGAAATCCAAGAGGGTCGAAGATACGTGCAACTTCAGACAAGATGTTTCGTTTAGTACACCCTCGGACTAATGGTTCTACCTTAAAAATAAAACAATCGATATCGGGCTGCCAATGCAATCCTAAGACTTTGACATCATGACTTTCTGGATTATCCAAACAAAGCGACGATGATGATGCTTCACTAACATCCGACAGAAGCTCAGGAACATTGCTAGACCATTTCCTAAGTTCAAAGCCTCCAGCTTGGAACAGCGAAATGAGTTGAGTTTTCACGATTTCAGCTTCCTCAAGCGAAGCACAACCCGTGACGACATCATCGACATAAATCTCAGTTGAAACAATCTGAGATGCGATAGGGAATCTATCCTTTTCAAGTTTCGCCAATTCTAAAAGAGTGCGCTGAGCTAAATAAGGTGCGGAAGAAACACCATAAGTAACGGTATTAAGTTGATAGATTTCTAGGTTATCTTCAGAAGAGAAACGCCACACTATTAACTGATACTTTCGATGATCAGGATGAACAAGTACTTGACGATACATTTGTTTTATGTCCGCAGTGAATGCTACTGCGTGAAGTCGAAACCTTAACAAAATTGAAAATATGTCATTCTGTAACTTTGGGCCAACGAAGAGAGTATCGTTAAGACTAATACCCTGATCGGCCTTTGCCGATGCGTCAAAAACGACACGAAGTTTAGTGGTGATGCTATTAGGTTTACTAACACAATGATGAGGGATGAAGTACGAATTAGACTGGTCGACGACTGAGGTTAACTTTTGCATATGATTAGTGCTCAGGTAATCTCTCATGAATTCTCCATACGACGTTCGAAGGGTAGGGTTACGATTAAGACGACGTTCAAGCGAAAGGAAACGATTTGTAGCGATAATTTTCGATGACGGAAATGTGGGTTTATCTATACGAAATGGCAACGATACGGAAAAACGACCTTGACTATCACGAGTGTACGTATTAACAAAAATATCTTCGGCTGAGTTATCTTCTGGCGACTTGATTCCCCCTTGAGGTACATTTTCTATTTCCCAGAATTGGGACAACGTTTTTTCTATAGTGTTGAGCGACGACGTAAGACAAAACGAATGGAGTGCTTGAGACTGTGAAAGATTAACTTTCCCCATCACCACCCAACCAAAGATGGTGTTAAGAGCAGTTGGAGCTGAACCAACCACGCCTTTGCATCGGCCATCCAAAAGTACCAACGGGAAGACTTCGGCCCCCAACAACATATCGATAGGCCGGGGTGTTCCAAAGGTAGGATCCGCTAACTTCAAATTGGTAATATGATCCCAATTTACTTCCGAAAGCCTCACGGAGGGCATCGCACCACAAATTTCCCTGAGAACTATGGCTTCGATTTGTATCTGAGGATCTACCAGACCCTTCGGTTGGATAACACAAACTGTTTTATCTTTGGGCGTCACGGACGACATTTGACTTAAGCCCTGAATTGGAAGAGCTGACGATGTACAGGTTAAACCTAATTTGTGGATGCATTGTTCAGTGATGAAGTTAGCTTGGCTACCCGGATCTAATAAAACCCTCAAGGTTTGAGGATGGCCCTTAATATCCAGTACGTCTATTTCGGCAGTTGATAACACTATAGTTGTGTTATGACCCAAAGTATTGGTCAATGCGTTAACTGACAAGCCTGTAGTATGTTCAGGTTGCAGTGAGACATTAAGCTTCGAATTATTGGATTGAAGGGAGACATGTGGTTGATGCGAAGACCCTTGATGTTGTACCGATTTAGGAAAATGTAACAAAGTATGGTGTCGGGCTTGACATAATTTACAAGTATTTGACGACGGGCAGTTTCTCGAAACGTGGTTAGACCGAAGACAATTTAAACACAATCTAAGATTTTTGACAATTTGAAACCTATCCACAGACGCTTTGTCAAGAAAAGATTTGCATTGCGATAACCAATGAGAACCCTTACATGAAGGGCATAAGGGTTGACTCGAGTTCATGTTGGCAAGTAAAGTATACGACGATGTTTTCCTATAATTAAGTTTATCATCAGCTTTCTTAACTTCAGCGCCGCTCGAAGATGACGAAGATTCTGGGAAAGTAATTTCTAAGGCACGACATTGCATTTCTAAAAAATCTGTTAATTCCTTTAATGTAGGAATGTGTTGATTATTACAAGTGAGTTCAAAACGTTCCCTTGTTTTCGAATCTAATTTATTCAATAATTTATCGAACCACAAAAAATCCAAACTTTCCCCAGGAGTAAATTTCAAAGCACTAAATGCCTGATACTGTTCTGAGAATGATTCTACAATAGACCGTAATGATTTTGACAAGAATTTTCCAGGAGTAGCTTGTTTCAACGAAGTTATAACATTTAAATGATTGTGCGCAATTAACCGTTTATTCATGTACCTATTCTTTAGAATGTCTAAAGCGATGTTATAATTTGCAGCAGTTAAGGCAAGACCCTGTATAAGCGTACAGGCATCTCCTTTTAATGATGCTTGCAAATAATGAAATTTCTCAATTGGCGAAAGAGAAGCGTTATCGTCAATTAAGTCAGAAAATATTTCGATAAACGACGGAAATGATGTTATGTCTCCCGCGAATATGGGTAGATTTATTTTTGGTAATCGAGCATTGTTGCCTCTCAACGGACTTCCCACGGTAGCAGATGGAGGAGCAGCACTCGATTGCGCCCGATTGCCAAGAGTAATGTGTGTTTCTTTAATATCAAAAATAAGTTCATCAATTGTAATAACTATTTTATCTAACTCCTCTAATTTCTCTGTATTATCCGATGCGATCGTAATTTTGCGATAAATCTGTTGGAACTCATTAAACAATTCAAGCGCCCACTCGTAGCGCGCTTCGAATGCATGAACACGGTCAGGAGAGAGCACCGCCTCCTGCCCCACAATGGCAATTGATTTCAACCGTGGTATCATACTGAAACCTGTACGGACGGCTTCCGTAACAGTTATTTTTTCCATGATGCAAATGAACGACAAATAGTAATTTAAATACGCAACGAAACGACTACGGTTAGAATGCGACCGAAATGTGCACTCCAGCAACGAACGAAATTGTGAATACGAGTATTTAAATTCAAAAACCAAAGTTTGTTTAATAAACGAGACGAAATTTTAATTGTGGTAAACGTGAGATATTTTTAAATTCCGCGATTGAATTTAAACCGATAAGCGAGCGACAAAAAACCGACGCGACAAAAAGAGGAACGAAGTTTGTTTAATAAACGAGACGAAATTTTAATTGTTGTAAACGTGAGAGATTTTAAATTCCGCGATTGAATTTAAACCGATAAACGAACGACAAAACCGACGCGACAAAAAAAGGAACGAAACGCACGTGTGAGATGTTCGTGCGGAACGCGCAGCAAAAAGACCTCTGCGACGCGAGACGCAAGCGTAAACGACAAATGACCGAAAAGTTAATAGTTAATTATCCCCAAATTGCTAATTGCTAATTCGAATCCGGTTCGAAGGACCAATGATGGCGTTCCACCTTTGCAGTGGAAGGTTTATATTAGTGGACTGTAATGTATATAATGGCGGTTGGGTCGTGCAGCCAAAATGGGCACTTACCTTGTGTCTCGCTGTTTTGGGCCTCTGCGCCGCGGTCTCCCTGATCTGGCCTAGACGAAGACGTGGAACGACGATGGGAATTGTTCTAGGACGAGGACGGGAACGACGATGGTCAGAGCAGGAAGGACACGACGCACACGTTAACACGGCTAGTTTCGGTCTCGTTCAAAAAGGAAAAAGACATCTTCCTTTTTTCCCATCAATTGTCGCGCATGAGCAAGTCGAACAAATATATTATTGTAACTAGTTTCCTAGTTACAATAATATTAACTTCTAAAGTAAATTTTTCGAATGATCAATTCTTCGGAAAGATAATTTTTCTTTTTTTTAATAAATCATTAAATAACATATTATTGTAACTAGTTTCCTAGTTACAATAATATTAACGTCTAAAGTAAATTTTTCGAATGATTAATTCTTCGAAAACAGAATTATTCAATTTTTTAATAAATAATTAAACAAAATATTACTAATATTAATATACAAGGTGTCTAAAAAAGACACCACCAAAATGATATGGTGTATTCCTGAGACAAAAAAAGAGCAAATTAACTAAATTTATCTATATGAAAAATTACATACTTTCCAAGATACAGCATGTCAAAGTTTTAGATTTTTTAAATGTTTTAATCTATATCTCGAAAATGGCAAATGAGAATGATTTGTTTATTTTTTTCTGACAACTACATTAGGTGTACTACATTGTTTAAAAATTTCAAGAAATTTCTTCAAGCACAAAGGTGCTCCAGAGGACATGCTGTTTACATTATTACATACAACTTTTTTGTTCTTCACATTTTTTACGATTCAATATTTTTTTCAATGCAACTCGTCACTTTTAAGGAATTTATAACTCTTAAAGTTTTTTTGTTTACGCCTTATTTTTAACAAAAAAAAATGTGTGTGTGTGTGTGTGTGTGCGTGTGCGTGTGCGTGTGCGTGTGCGTGTGCGTGTGCGTGTGCGTGTGCGTGTGCGTGTGCGTGTGCGTGTGCGTGTGCGTGTGCGTGTGCGTGTGCGTGTGCGTGTGCGTGTGCGTGTGCGTGTGCGTGTGCGTGTGCGTGTGCGTGTGCGTGTGCGTGTGCGTGTGCGTGTGCGTGTGCGTGTGCGTGTGCGTGTGCGTGTGCGTGTGCGTGTGCGTGTGCGTGTGCGTGTGCGTGTGCGTGTGCGTGTGCGTGTGCGTGTGCGTGTGCGTGTGCGTGTGCGTGTGCGTGTGTGTGTGTGTGTGTGTGTGTGTGTGTGTGTGTGTGTGTGTGTGTGTGGGGGCGCGCGTTCTGAAGAACTGAAAAGCTTTTGGTAAAATTTCGTACACCAGAAGTTGGTGTTTACCTTAACTGTTTTTTGTTTTTTACCAATATTTTCCTAAATATGAGAAATATCACAAAAACATTTAAACAAACATTGAAGACAACAAAGAAATGAACATCTTTTGCTTGAAAACATTTTTCATAAAATCATTGCTATTCGAGAAAAAAATTTATTATTTTTTTTTAATTTTTGGTTTATAATTATGAAACGATAATAGTTACAGCAAATTTATGTGAATAATAATTGTAGAGAATGCCAAAATGAACAACTTCTAAAGAATAAGTTTTTTTCGAAATCTCGTTAGTTTTTGAGTAAACCGAGTTTTTGAATTTGAAGTATAATTTTTTTTAAACGTCAGTTTCATCCAAGTTTACACAACGCTCGATGTACATTTAAAATATGATATCAATTGAAAATAAACCCATGAAAACGTAAATATAAAGTCGGAGAAAGTAACATGATGGCCACATCACCATTTTTTTGTTAATAAATGTATTTATTAATTCTTTGATTTTCGAGGAAAAAATAAAAATGGAAACATTTTGACTTTTTTGGTCTATAATTATAAAATGGAGATTGTTATACCAAACTTTGTCAACAAAAATTGTAGCAATTTCCATAACAGAGAACTTGTAACATATAAGTTTTTTCGAAATCCTATTAGTTTAAAAAAAATTGATAAGTACGCAAAATATGAAAATTCATACGGCTTTTTGTTCGTGACCTATTTTGACTAGTTTTTTTTTTTTCGATCTCGCGGTATTTATGAGTTCAGTTTTCCTATATTAGTTTGTGGAATACAACCCCGTTCGCACAAATAAGGAATTTATAGAATTACCGAGATGACAGTGACAGCGTCCCGATAACGGCATCAAAGGGCGTCCCTTTTCAAATATCCTTTGTTCGGCACGAGACTCCAGCAGAGCGGCGACGAAAGCCGCCATCTTCTGCAGGAGACTTTCCGAAAGAAAATTCGATCCGTTTTCAATGAAAACTACACTAAAATGTACAAAAAATCCATCAGCCGGCGAATGCTACAGGGCAGTAATCTCATACACTTCTGTATAACAGAATTGTTTTATTTTTTTAATTTAAAAATGGTGCCGTATTCTCATACACTTTTATATATATTTTTTTTTAATTTAAAAATGTAGCCGCCGTGGCATAGTGGGTAGACTTTCTGCTTCTGGGTTATAACAGTTCGAATCTCGGTGTTCTCCAAATTTGTATTTATTTGATGTATAGTAACCCTTAATTATTTAACAAGTTAATATGTATCATCTTTGCTATGTTTTCTTTCTTTATTGACTTTGTCGCTCACTTACTTAGAAAGGTCTTACTTCACCAGCTTGGAATCGATTAATTACTTTTAGGATATCTTAAGGACAAACACGGATTAAAGGTGTGACAACAATAAATAAAACTCGAGGGTGTGAGTTTAACGGACGATCAGTTTATTTATTAGCTTTTCATTCACATTAAAATGTGCATCGAAATTGTTTTTCATATATTTTGACTATTATCAACATAAAATATTATTTTTCATTTACATATTTTAATGCGTTGACCAGAAAACGTTTGTTACTTATTTATAATTCATTTATTATAACTTAAAAAAAACTATTGTTTCCGACAATGTTCTAATAGGTAGTACCCCTGTTACTTAGGCTAATTTGTTTGGGTTAAATTTAAATGATTAGAGCATTATTACGATGGGTGGTTTGTGGGCCTTGCTCCGTAAAGAGCCGGAATGCTTAAGTTTAGGTTTGTTGCTAATAGTGTGCCATTCGTAGCGGGCCGTACTCGGTAAAAAGCCGGAGTGCTTGCGAATGTATTTTGCCCCCTCGCTGGCCGTCTCTTTTATTTAATTTGTTATTTATTGCGCGATGTGTCATTTGTTTACGTTGATGTGCCAGTCGTGCTTCTTGAAAAACTGCAGTGTTTGTAAATGTGAACATTCTACCGAGATGTATTTATTGTCCTTTGCTTTTTTTTACTTATTATTGAACATCATAACCGATCTTATTTGCTGCTATTTAAGTGCAATTTCTAACGGGCCGTGCTCGGTGAGAAACTGGAATGCTTGCAAATGTGTACGTTCTATCAAGATTGATTTATCTTCGTTACTTTTATTTGTGGTTAACACCATAAGCGATGTCATTTGTAGCCGGTCGTGCTCGGTGAAAAGCCACAGTGCTTACGAATGTGTATATTCTAACAGAAGATAATTTGTTTAGCTATTGTTAGTGCTAATAATCACGAAAGACTAGTGGAGGTCATCTGACTACGTTTGCTGTGATCCAGACCTTTTTGTACCGCTTTACCCCTTTGGTGGAGCTGATACTTTTCCTACGATTTGTTTTTCTCATGATTAGATTATTTGATTTCAATTTCGGGTATGTCTGGATGTGTGTGTTTGTGAGGTGCACGCTGGCCTTTCACGGCCTGTAATGATAGCAGTACCACATGAGCAGAACAGTCAAATTTATACTAAAATTAAGGGCTCTTTAAGGGCATAATTTAGTGCCCTATCCCCAACTTTGGTGCTCCACACCTCTAAGGGTGAAAATCGCAACGCTGCTTGCTACTTTAACGTTACATTAGCTAAGCAATATCGACTACTCGTGGTGTAATGCAATTCTATAGCATACAATTAAGGGCTAATTAAGTGCCCTATTCCTAATTTTAGTCATGCACTTCTAACCAAAAAAAAAATATGTACTACTTACACTTCGCATGTCGAAAATGAACGAGCAGAAATCAATTAAACTATACGATAATTTAGTACTAATTAAGTAACAAATTCGATAAATTAAAAAAAAAACGAAATATAGCCTGAATATATAAATATTCAACCTGTTCGTAACTCTGCAAGCAAAATTAAGTCTTACTAAGACTATAAACAAATAACTTATTGAAACAACTACTTCCCTGGCTGATGCCACGCCGGATATTGAATGATATAAAAGAAATTTGCATGTTATTACTAGTACTACTAGTGAAATAACATTGGTTTAAGATCCCTTATTTCTACCCACAGGACTAACTTGAAAAATGAAACTAAATTGAATTTGAAAACTTTAAATTATAAAACTGAACCCAAAAGTATGTAAAAATTAAGTAAATAGCCATCTGCAGACGCGTTTTGAGATTTATCTCTCATCAGTGCAGCTTCGCATTTAAATTGAATGTTAAAGAATAAAATACACTTACGTGAAGGTGACCGTGACCGTGAAGGAGTCGTAAACAAATGAGGAGATTCTCCTCATTTATTTATTTATTTAATACTTTCTGCAATAAGTAAGGTTGTTTCTATTTTATTTAACAAATTCGAGTTTTTAGTACTCCGCCCCTAACTTATAAAACATTTTTTTCTGTACCTTGTACTTCATAACTCGAATATAGGCGAGCGGAACTCAACGCAGCTATAGACTCATTTAGTTCTTAGCATGTACTAATTAGGTACCAAATTACAGTTTTTAGTACTACGACTCTAACTTAGAAAACAATTTTTTTCTGTACTTTCTACTTCATGGCTCTAATATAGGCGAACGGAACTCAACGAATCTACACAATAATTTAGGGATTAGCATGTACTTATTAAGTATTAAATTCCAGTTTTTAGTACTCCGGCTCTAACTTGGAAAACAATTTTTTTCTTCATAGCTCGAATATAGGCGAACGGAACTCAACGAAGCTACACAATAATTTAGGGCTTAGCATGTACTTATTAACTACCAAATTCCAGTTTTTAGTACTCCGGCACCAGTGACGGCTCGTGACCTACGGAAGTGGGTCGGCCGAATGTAGGCAAGCTGCAGTTAGTCAACTTAATTTTTTGGTAGTTATTAAGTATCATTTATATTCTGTATCTTCGTGGAAGCGTATTATTTACAATGGTAAACATTAACCAATCATTTGCTATATGTAACAATATGGTTGTTTGTGCAGTATATAGTAAAAAAAATATTGCTAACGCGACATAATTAGGCAAATGTAAGTAAAACCCAACTGTAGGAGAGTAGGCGTACCAAAAAATTAAATCGTCCGACAAGAACCACGGGAAGGTCTACAGCACTCTTGTCAGGATATGGAATATTAGTTGGATTTGACAGAAGTGAAGTACATTTGAGGTGGAGGATATAAAAAAAAAGAATAACACTCTTACAAATGTGAATAACTTGAAAGATAGGGGTCAGGAATAAATAAATATTTACCTATAAAATATTAAATTAAATAAACACTCAACATGAAAAATAAAATTAATAAAACTAAAACCGAATTTTGAAGAGAATATAAAAATGGCAGAAATGAAAAATAAAATATTTACTCTTAAAAAATAAATAAATAAATAAAATATAAAATAAAACAAATCTCTCAACAAAAAAAACGTCAATTCTTTTGAATGTCAGGAAAATAAATAAAAACTCTCAAAACTAAAGGGATTTTGCCAGGAAATAACAGTGGTGCCCGTGTATGTGAACAAATTAAATATATTATATTTGAATTATTTCAATCGTTTTTAAATATTAAATCGATTCGCCGGGATTTTTTTGTAGCGAAATCGTCAATAATTTTATTATAAAAACTAAACTTTTAACCAACCCTCTTTCTATTGCTAAAATAGATACATTACTTAAGCGCGATTGGGATATTGTATTCCTACTGTAGGATTTTATTCTTTTCAATGCTGAAAAGCTTCTTTCTAACGATGCAGATGTTGGTGGGAGAGACAATATTAAACAAAATAATTTATATAATTCCGGAACGTCTGTAATAATATCATTATTATAAATAAATTCTGTCATGTCACCTACTGTTGGGGAATTACCGAAAATAAATTTGTCAGCATACAAAACTTGCAATTCTCTTTTTAATTTTTCATTATTAAAAAATGTTTTGTAGTTATTAATCAAAGATTGAAATTGTTTTTCCGGAAATTTTTTATTAAATATATCGAATTTATTTTGATTGGTTAATTCCAGAAAGTTAAGTAAGAAAATATCTTTAAAACGTATTTCAATTTGATTTATAAACATATCTAAAATTTCAAAAAAGATTCGTTTCGTAGATATCGAATCATCATTATTACTGTGCGTTTTACGTTGTTTAGCGCATGGAGGCTGAACATCTAAAATTTGATTAACATCAGAATATATTTTAAGAAAATAATTGTCATTTCGGAATTTTTTTAATGTGGATAAAAGTGATATAATTCTTTCGTTACAATACATGATGTCAGATAATTTATGTTGAATTATAGAAAAAATAGGATCCGTATGTGTAAAAATTAACTGAAAAGTATATAAAAGAAACAGGAAATCAGAATCGGTTAATATTCTTTTTAACCCGGTCGATTCTCGTATTGAAATATCATCCCATTGATCCAAATCTGCGATGATATGATCGAAAACTTCAATCAAATTAATTCTATTATTATATATAGTGTTCACAATGCGTGATTTAAAGTTCCAGCGGGTTTCTGAGTTACTCGGAACTCTCTTTTGACAAATTGTATCCAGAAGATTAGTGCGTTTAGTAGATTTTGTGAAAAAAGATGAAAAGCCCGAGAAATTTGAGAAAAATATCCTACATTCTTTAATTTTTTTACATGAATCTTGTAAAACTAAGTTTATTTTGTGCGCGTAACAGTGCGTAAAAACTGCTTGAGGAGCAATTGCCTTAACTTTTTGCTGCAGCACCATCATACGTTTGGCCGATTAATTTGTGTTCAATATTGAAATGATTGAAGTTTTGTTGGAGTACATTAAAAATATCGTTTGCAGTTCGACCTTCACTAAGGTTGAAGAAACCCAAAAATCGTTCTATTACTTTCCCCTCACAAACGTAACGAAAAATCACTGACATCTGAGAAAAACAGCGTATATCTGTACTCTCGTCTATTTCCCATGAAAAACAAGAAGCTTTATTAATTTCGTCGTAAATATTCTGCTTTAAAACCGTAGTTATGGAAACAATTAAATCGTTTTGAATCATTTTTGACAGTCCGGTAAACACTGAAGATATGGATGGATCAATGAATTTATTAAAATTTTCATCCAAACTAGATGCAAAATGAGCGAATTCTTTAAAATTCTCTTGATTGTCTGAATTTGTTGTTTCGTCGTTACCTCGGAATGCAAGTTCTTGAGTTGATAAATAAATGACCATGTTTATTAAATGTTTGACCATTTTTCGATTTTCCCGAACGTTTTTATTATGTTTATTTATAAGTTCTCGTCTAGCGGTATCAAGTGCATTTACAATATTATGTTTCGCGAATAATTTATATTTTAAGGCAGAATACGTATGATCTTTTGAAAGTTCATGTTTCGCTAAAGCGCGATAAACTTCTTTTAAGTTGTCATAACCGCATGAATTAAAAGGGTTTTTGCTTTCACAAAACAACAAACAATACCAACAAAATAATTTGTTACATATCTCACTACCAGTTAGCCAAATAAACTTTGTGTACAGTGTTGCAGAAAAAGTGCGATTGTGATCTTGTTTTCTTTGAACGAGATTAGTCAACAACGGGTGTGGAACTGGCACATTTTTAATGAAAACTTTATCATTGTACAACAATCGGTTAAATTTATTGTGTAAAAAATAATGAACCAAATCAGCGTTAGTACTCACAATATCCCTTACACTAGCCATCGTAGTTTCAACAAATAATACAATAATTAATAATCGCATACACGAGCACCATGTGGACGGGACCAAGGAAAAGAGAAAGTGATTCTGTCATCTGATCATTTCTATGCTGGCACACGCGCACTGTGGATAAACGGCCAGCCGTACCCATTCTCCTCCGTTAGAACGATACACATTAAATAATTTCGCCCGACTTTTAACAGTGAGAGAATGTTGTCGGAGTAACAATAACATCTTTAAACATGTTATATACATAAAATGGTTAATTATACACTGATATATTTCACATAAACTACCTTAAATTTACCTAGAATGGTATTTATTTTGTAAATTACAATTAGGTAACCATTTAATTATTGTTTGCATTTTACATTACATCTATTGTTTAATGATATTTACTTATATTAAGATTTGCCTTCTCTTTAAAAATGCGAAATATATTCTGATTTCTGAAATATTTTTTTAAGGAATAATGTGTTTTCTAATACCGGTCAATTGTTGGCCTTAATGACCAATTTGTATTAAAGTAAGTACATATATTACTTTTAAATCGAACAATATGAAAATAATCAGAAATACGTTAATAAATAAATTTACAAGTTCTAAAATGTGACCTGTAACGCAAGCGAATTAAAGAGTGCATCGAGTCATGGGCATCGGAGTATTGCGTACGGAGTACGGCCCCGGTGAATTTGCCGTACTGGAGTAAACCATTTGTGGACGTACGTTCACGCTGCAGGCGAAATGAGACGACAGAATCTGCACTGACACTCGTGCGGACGTAGCGCTTGCATTAATCTTAATACTCTGAAAATCAACGGCTGGCCGATTTTGCGGATACGAACTTGCGTAGTAGACATATATTAAATGAAAATAAACTCCCGCATTTATCGGCCTTATACTGAGTGCTTATTAATATTACTGGCTATAAGCATATTATGTATTTATTATAAAAAATTCGCAATATTTATTTTCTCAGAAAATAAACATTTATAATATTTTTTTTATTGAATTTAACGGTACGGCCCGGCCGACCCTGCCGCCCCTGACGAGCCGTCACTGTCCGGCACTAACTTGGAAAATAATTGTTTCCTGTACTTTGTACTTTATAGCTCGAATATAGGCGAACGGAACTCAACGAATCTATAAAATAATTTAGGGCATAGCATGTACTTATTAAATATCAAATTGCAGTTTTTAGTACTCCGCCCCTAACGTAGAAAATATTTTTTTCTGTACCTTGTACTTCATAACTCGAATATAGGCAAGCGGAACTCAACGAAGCTATATAATCATTTAGTTCTTAGGATGTACTAATTAAGTTCCGGGACTCAACGAAGCTATACAATCATCTAGGGCTAAACATGTACTTATTAAGTACCAAATTCCAGTTTATAGTACGACGCCCTTAACTTATAAAACATTTTTTTTCTGTACCTTGTACTTCATAACTCGAATATAAGCGAGCGGAACTCATCGAAGCTATAAACCCATTTAGGTCTTAGCATGTACTAGTTAAGTACCAAATTACAGTTTTTAGTACTCCTGCTCCAACTTAGGAAACAACTTTTTTCTGTACCTTGTACTTCGTAACTCAAATATTGGCGAACGAAACTTAATGAAGTTACACAATAATTTACGGCTTAGCATGTACTTATTAAGTACCAAATTCCAGTTTTTAGTACGACGCCCCTAACTTATAAAACAATTTGTTTCTGTACTGTGTACTTTATAACTCTAATATAGGCGAACGGAATTCAACGAAGCTATACAAATATTGAGTTCTTAGCATGTACTAATTAAGTACCAAAGTCGACTTTTTAGTACTCCGCCCCTAACTTATAAAACAGTTTTTTTCTGTACCTTGTACTTCATAACTCGAATATAGGCGAGTGGAACTCATAGAAGCTATATAATCATTTAGTTCTTAGCATGTACTAGTTATGTACCAAATTACAGTTTTTAGTACTTCGGCTGTAACTTTGAAAACTATTTCTTTCTGTACCGTGTACTTGATAACTCTAATATAGGCGAACGGAACTCAACGAAGCTATACAAATATTTAGTTCTTAACATGTACTAATTAAGTACCAAAGTCGAGTTTTTAGTACTCCGCCCCTAACTTATAAAACATTTTTTTTCTGGACCTTGTACTTCATAACTAGAATATAGGCAAGGGGAACTCTTCGAAGGTATACAATCATTTAGTTCCTAGCATGTACTAGTTAAGTACCAAATTACAGTTTTTAGTATTCCGGCTCTAACTTGGAAAACAATTTTTTTCTGTACCTTGTACTTCATAACTCGAATATCGGTGAACGAAACTTAATGAAGCTACACAATAATTTACGGCTTAGCATGTACTTATTAAGTACCAAATTCCAGTTTTTAGTACTCCGTTGTTTTCCAAGTTAGAGCAACTTGGAAAACAATTTCTTTCTGTACCGTGTACTTTATAACTCTAATATAGGCGAACGGAATTCAACGAAGCTATACAAATATTTAGTTCTTAGCATATACTAATTAAGTACCAAAGTCGAGTTTTTAGTACTCCGCCCCTAACTTATAAAACATTTTTTTTGTGTACCTTGTACTTCATAACTCGAATATAGGCGACCGGAACTCATCGAAGCTATATAATAATTAAGTTCTTAGGATGTACTAATTAAGTTCCAAATTACAATTTTTAGTACTCCTGCTCTAACTTAAAAAAACATTTTTTTTCTGTACCTTGTACTTCATAATTCGAATATAGGCAAGCGGAACTCAACGAAGCTATACAAATATTTAGTTCTTTGCATGTACTAATTAAGTACCAAATTCCAGTTTTTAGTACGACGCCCCTAACTTATAAAACAATTTTTCCTGTACCTTGTACTTCAAAACTCGAATATAAGCAAGCGGAATTCAACGAAGCTATACAATCATTTAGTTCTTAGCATGTACTAATTAAGTACCCAAGTCGAGTTTTTAGTACTCCGCCCCTAACTTATAAAACCATTTTTTACAGTACCTTGTACTTCATAACTCGAATATAGGCGAACGAAAGTCAACGAAGCTACACAATAATTTAGGGCTTAGCATGTAGTTATTAAGTACCAAATTCCAGTTTTTAGTACGACGCCCCTAACTTATAAAACAATTTTTTCTGTACCTTGTACTTCATAACTCGAATACAGGCAAGCGGAACTCAACGAAGCTATACAATCATTTCGTTCTTAGGATGTACTGATTAAGTTCCAAATTACAGTTTTTAGTACTCCGGCTCTAACTTAGAAAACAATTTTTTGCAGTACCTTGTACTTCATAACTCGATTATAGGTGAACGGAACTCAACGAATCTACACAATCATTTAGTTCTCAGCATGTACTAATTAAGTACTAAATTACAGTTTTAAGTACTGCGGCTTGTGCTAAGTTAGAACTTAGTTCTTCCCTTGAAAACGGCATTTTGTTATAAATGTATGCCAGTTTTGGAACTGTAGATCAGGATAAAGGAAATTCAGTCGAAGTGTCAAAAATTGCTTTATTAAACAAAAGTGTAGCTGTCATTTCCAAGGCACTCTTTGCAAAAACACGATTTTTGGCATATCCATTAAATTGCTAGACCAAACCCCAACACATGACACATAATCAGAATAAAAATCTATATTTGAAAATGTAAAAATACAAGATAGCGCCCATAAGAAAAAAGTTGATGATGTTTCCCGAAAATCGAAACGTCGAATTTTTATTATTATATCATCATGTTGTAGAGCGTTTATCATTGACAATGATAAAGTGTCAATTGTTTTGAAGTATCTCTATAATAGTCTCGCAAAAAAAATAAAAACTTTCTTTGAAAATTTCGATTTTTTTCGGATATCTTCGGAAGTAGTCGTAATATTTTATGTTTCAAAACGGCATTATGTTACACTTCAGATTGGGCAACTTTGCCCTAATTTAACCGACCTTGCGTCTCTTCAAATAACCGAGATCCCCATGCTTGAGCTCCAAAAACCGGCACACTGTATAATTTTTTTGTTTCGTTGATTTTTATTCATTTTTGTATTAAAGAGGGATCTCGTTAAATAAATAATAAATAAATAATTTTTGAGTCAAAAATGTTCTAAGTGGTTAAAAATCAACAATCGTAAAATTTACTCAAAATAGATTATTTTTGCGATTTTGTGTAAATCCAGAATCATCACTTCCAAAGGTTTCGAAATAATTGCTTTTAAACTGAACGTATATCAATTTAAAAGTTGGACAACTACTTGGGGTTGAAAAAATTGAAAAACAATTGCAACGGGCACAAATTTATTCAAAAACGGTTGTTCTTCATAATTTTATAAGAATTTGTTAACTATTGACTTGAATTAACGTGGGTCAAAATTTTCCAAGCTGTAAGAAAAACTTTCCAATTTCATTAAAAATCGATTGTTCTTTATGATTTTATAAAAATCTAGAAACAACCCCCATTAGATTTCAAAATAATCACGCTTGAACCGGATCTATGTCAATTCTGCGCTGAACAATTTTAAAACCGTTACATAAAATAGAAAAATATTTGCAAAACGCAAAATTTTCTAAATTCACTCAAATTTGATGGGTTTTCGCGATTCTATACGAATCTGGCATTAGCCCTATTATTGATTTTTAAATAAATGTTCTTGAATCGTGTGAAAATTTCTAGATTAAGACGTTTCCAGGCGGTTGAAAATGATTAAAAAAAACATAAATCTCCAAAATACCTCAAAATTGCTCTGGTATCATCCCTTCGTTAGATTTGGATTTATTTATATTTAAACCAAACATGTGTAAATTTGAAAATTAAAAAAATTCAAGCTATAAAAAATATTATTCTTTGTGACTTCATACAAATCTGGAGTAAGTCCTAGACGAGATTTCTAAATAATTACATTTGAACCTGATACGTGTTAATTCTCGAAAGATTTCTAAGCTGTTAAAATAATAAATAAATAAACACAAAAATTTCTAAATTGAAAGTGAAATATCCGGAATATTCAAGCCAAGTCACGATTTTCCAAGATGTGCAAAAATGAAATTTTCTTATTACGCGCGGCGCATTGTTATTATTGGTCACGACTATTGTTTATTGTGGAATCGTTAGTTAATAAACTGGTTACTCCGGAATTATCCAGTACCATGGAATCGATATAATTGGAAAATTCGCTGCGGATATTTTTACTTTGTCACAATAAACAATTGCGCACAAATATCCTCCTGAGGCGATTGGAATTTTAATTTTACCATTAATAGTTGTTTTGTATCTAACTGACTAGAAATTCATAAGTTAAGAAACATTAGTTTGGTAATTTTCTCAAGATTTGTTCGTGATTGTTAAATCTAAACTTTCCATTTTTTCCATGTACTGAGGGCCACAACCATCTAGATATTTCACCGCTGGCTCATGAAATAACGATGATTTTTTTATTGGAACTAATTTCACTAGAATTAAATCTCCACACCTGAAAATGCAATAAATCTCGAGAGGAGTGTAAAAATAGGAACTGCGTTAATTTCTGCGGCCACCACCACGAAGGGCTATCTCTAATGGCGATAAATCAGGTGGTGGATCTTCTCCCGCCAAGGTTTTTAATTAAAAATACACCTGGCAGTCACCCCCGTACACCCCCCGAGACGGATCTATTTAAATCCTAATACTCGGCCGTAAATCAATTGCCACCTTTCCTCCTCTTCCTTCAACTCGAGATTTGCGAACCTCTTGAAAACCCGCGCTCTAAATCCGTCCGCACTCCATCACTATCAATCCAATTTCAAATAAACACTCTGTATTATATCATTACTTATGTCTCAATCTCCCAGAAGCAATTTCGTTTAATCGATTTTATCTGTTGAATTAGATTAATTCGTTTCTCCTCATTAATATCGCATGGGAAGCAACAATTCTGAAATTGAAATTTTTAAATGATTTTTGATCATTATGCCCTTAATACATAATAGTATTTAAAAACGGTCTTTAAATATATAATTTTGATTTTACTCTCATTTTGTAGAAATTAATGCCTTAAATATTATAATAAATCGCAACGCGAAAATTAAAATGTTCAAGAATTCATGATTCAAAATTGATGAATTCTTAAAAAAAGGAGAAACTTATAATATTTATGGAATATAATCTCCGCGTTATATTGATTTTTAAAAATGTGTTACATATATTAAATCAGGGACTGAAAACGAAAACGAAATTTAAATTTTTCGTTCAACATCGAAAACGAAATAAAGTAAGTTAAATACCTCGTAGTTACTTCCGGAAACTGAAAGTTGAAAAAGTCTCATTGCGAGTGCTTCTACCACGCAGTTCGTCTCTGGCTTCAGGGAAATCTCCGGTGCGCCCTCATTTATGTAATTTACCACCAAGTCTACTTAAAAAAATCGTTTAACAACTTAATTTTCAGTGCAACTTTAATTATACAAATAGAGATTTTTTAGGCTGGAAATGTATATCTTATCTACAATTAAAGTTAATTTGAGCGTTTATTCATTGTATTATATTTTTGTTTTATTTCATGTGATATAAAATACATTCGGATAACTTTTCAATATCCTATAACAAATTATCGTTGAATTGTCCGATTTTTCGACGTCTTGCGAGAGAAAAAAAAATCACCACACCCGGGGTGGGATCAAACTGAATGTGAATTTGGCATGGAGAGATAGAGGACACTTGGGACTATTATATACTGTAAATTTGGCGACACTTATTTCTTATAAGCAACTTTTACTCTTTCAAAATCCAAAATTAGTTTGAAATGTTTACAAATTTTTAACTATTTTATCTTGAAACTTTTAATTCTTGAATCTTGGAGGCGTTCACTTCGTGGTACATTTTCAATTTCGATATAAAGAAAACACTTAACTTTTTTATACCACTTTTATTTTACTTTACGTGACTAGTTTCAATTACACGGTAATCATTATCAAACTGAGTACTTAAAATACGAAAAACAAAGGTGTATATACTAAAACTTTTTTTTTGTAATTAGTAGCATTAAATTGGATTTTTTATTCAATTTTACGTGATATAAAATTCATTCGGAAAACATTTCATAATGCGATACAAATAATATTTAATTTCGGTGCAATTTTTGCTTGAAACTCATCAGTTAAAAAGAGTCTATTTGAATGCCCAAATAATGGTTTAGAATTATGACTCAAGAATTTAAATTTAGGGGGTTCATAAGTGTTGAGAACATAAATCTGTTATTATTTTCTCCGTTACGAAGTACGAGAAAGTATTGTGATCGTGAAACATTTTTCAAATTTTTTTTTTGTGGAAATATCCGTTTTGGGGTCCCTAGATGCCATATCAACAATTTCTGGAAAACAAAATTCTGTCTGTGAGTGTGTGTGTGTGTCTGTGCGCGCTGTATCTCAAAAACTAATAGAGCAATTTATATGAAACTTTGAACATACGTCTTATTTGATAATCTGAAGAACCGAAAAGCTTTTGCTAAAATTTTGTACAGCGGAAGTGGTTGTTTACCTTATCTATTTTTTTGTTTTTTACCAATGTTTTTTTAAATATGAAAAATATCACCAAAATATTTAGACAAATATTGAATGCAACATAAAAATGAACATCTTTTGCTTGAAAATATTTTTCATAATTATTGTTGTTAACCAAATAATGTTATGTCTTGAAGTAAGAATTATCCTCGGACATGGTTTATATGGTCTTCCCACCTGGGGTCAAAAAGGGTTATTTTTTGTTTTAATTTTTTATCTGACGAGGTGTGTAATGCAAAATTCTCAAAAAAATTATCAAGAGACCAGTCAATAGAATTTTTTTCAAGGTCCTCCAAGGTCATTTGGTGTCAATTTTTTTTTTTTATTCATTTTTTGGGGTAGAAATCGTTGAGGTGCACGTTTTTTTCGCTGTTTTATAAAAGTCGATTCATTTTACCACTGACAGGCACTTTTAATACATTTCACAGAAACCTTTGGCATTAATTCTAAGTAAATTTGAGAAGTTTCAAATCGATGGCAATTGTTTATTATATTCTTTCCAAATCACTAAAATTATTAATTTTAAAAAACTTAACGCTCTGTTCTCATTAAATTATTCCTAAATTTAGTGATAAAGTGTTAACAGTTTTCACAGAAACATAATTTGGCATTCATTATAAGTAAATTTGAGAAGTTTAAAGTCGATGGAAGTTGTTTTTATATTTTTTCCAAGTCACTAAAATAATTTTTTTTTTTCAAAACTTCACGCTCTGTTCGCATGAAATTATTCCAAAATTTAGCGATGAAGTGTTAATAGATTTCACAGAAACGTAATTTGGCATTCATTATAAGCAAATTTGAGAAGTTTTAAGACGTTGGCAGTTGTTTTTATATTTTTTCCAAGTCACTAAAATTATTTATTTTTTTCAAAACTCCACGCTCTGTTCGCATGAAATTATTCAAAAATTTACGAATAAAGTATCAATAGTTTTTACAACAACGTAATTTGGTATTCATTATAAGCAAATTTGAGAAGTTTCAAGTCGTTGGCAGTTGTTTTTATATTTTTTCCAAGTCATTAAAATTATTATTTTTTTTCAAAACTTAACGCTTTGTTCGTATGAAATTATCCCAAAATGTACCAATGAAATGTCAATCGTTTTTACAATAACGTAATTTGGTATTCATTATAAGCAAATTTGAGAAGTTTTAAGACGTTGGCAGTTGTTTTTATATTTTTTCCAAGTCACTAAAATTATTTATTTTTTCAAAACTTCACGCTCTGTTCGCATGAAATTATTCAAAAATTTACGAATAAAGTGTCAATAGTTTTTACAAAAACGTAATTTGGTATTCATTATAAGCAAATTTAAGAAGTTTCAAGTCGTTGGCAGTTGTTTTTATATTTTTTCCAAGTCACTAAAATTATTTATTTTTTCAAAACTTCACGCTCTGTTCGCATGAAATTATTCAAAAATTTACGAATAAAGTGTCAATAGTTTTTACAAAAACGTAATTTGGTATTCATTATAAGCAAATTTAAGAAGTTTCAAGTCGTTGGCAGTTGTTTTTATATTTTTTCCAAGTCATTAAAATTATTATTTTTTTTTCAAAACTTAACGCTTTGTTCGTATGAAATTATCCCAAAATGTACCAATGAAATGTCAATCGTTTTTACAATAACGTAATTTGGTATTCATTATAAGCAAATTTGAGAAGTTTTAAGACGTTGGCAGTTGTTTTTATATTTTTTCCAAGTCACTAAAATTATTTATTTTTTTCAAAACTTCACGCTCTGTTCGCATGAAATTATTCAAAAATTTACGAATAAAGTGTCAATAGTTTTTACAAAAACGAAATTTGGTATTCATTATAAGCAAATTTGAGAAGTTTCAAGTCGTTGGCAGTTGTTTTTATATTTTTTCCAAGTCATTAAAATTATTTTTTTTTTCAAAACTTAACGCTTTGTTCGTATGAAATTATCCCAAAATGTACCTATGAAGTGGCAATAGTTTTTACAATAACGTAATTAGGCATTCATTATAAGCAAATTTGAGAAGTTTCAAGTCGATGGCAGTTGTTTTTATATTTTTTCCAAGTCATTAAAATTATTAATTTTTTTCTAACTTCACGCTTTGTTCACATGAAATTATTCCAAAATTTATAAATGAAGTGTCAATCGTTTTTACAATAACGTAATTTGGTATTCATTATAAGCAAATTTAAGAAGTTTCAAGTCGTTGGCAGTTGTTTTTATATTTTTTCCAAGTCATTAAAATTATTATTTTTTTTCAAAACTTAACGCTTTGTTTGTATGAAATTATCCCAAAATGTACCAATGAAGTGTCAATCGTTTTTACAATAACGTAATTTGGTATTCATTATAAGCAAATTTAAGAAGTTTTAAGTCGTTGGCAGTTGTTTTTATATTTTTTCCAAGTCAATAAAATTATTAATTTTTTTCAAAACTTCACGCTCTGTTCGCATGAAATTATTCCAAAATTTACGAATGAAGTGTTAATAGTTTTTACAATAACGTAATTTAGTATTAATTATAAGCAAATTTGAGAAGTTTCAAGTCGTTGGCAGTTGTTTTTATATATTTTTTTCAAGTCATTAAAATTATTAATTTTTTTCAAAACTTCACGCTTTGTTCGCATGAAATTATCCCAAAATGTACCAATGAAGTGTCAATAGTTTTTACCAACACTTAATTTGATATTCATTATAAGCAAATTTGACAAGTTTCAAGTCGATGGCAGTTATTTTTATATTTTTTCAAGTCATTAAAATTATTAATTTTTTTCAAAACTTCACGCTCTGTTCGCTTGAAATTATTCCAAAATTTACGAATGAAGTGTCAATAGTTTTTACAAAAACGTAACTTGACATTCTTTATAAGCAAATTTGAGAAGTTACAAGTCATTGGCAGTTGTTTAAATTATTAATTTTTTTCAAAACTTCACGCTCTGTTTGCATGAAATTATTCCAAAATTTACGAATGAAGTGTCAATAGTTTTTACAAAAACTTAATTTGGCATTCATTATAAGCAAATTTGAGAAGTTTCAAATCTATGGCAGTTGTTTTTATATTTTTTCCAAGTCATTAAAATTATTAATTTTTTTCAAAATTTCACGCTCTGTTTGCATGAAATTATTCCAAAATTTACGAATGAAGTGTCAATAGTTTTTACAAAAACTTAATTTGGCATTCATTATAAGCAAATTTGAGAAGTTTCAAGTCTATGGCAGTTGTTTTTATATTTTTTGAAGTCACTAAAATTATTAATTTTTTTCAAAACTTCACGCTTTGTTCGCATGAAATTATCCCAAAATTTACGAATGAAGTGTCAATAGTTTTTACAAAAACTTAATTTGGCATTCATTATAAGCAAATTTGAGAAGTTTAAAGTCTATGGCAGTTGTTTTTATATTTTTTCCAAGTCATTAAAATTATTAATTTTTTTCAAAATTTCACGCTCTGTTTGCATGAAATTATTCCAAAATTTACGAATGAAGTGTCAATAGTTTTTACAAAAACGTAATTTGGCATTCATTATAAGCCAATTTGAGAAGTTTCAAGTCGTTGGCAGTTGTTTTTATATTTTTTCCAAGACATTAAAATTTTTTTTTTCAAAACTTCACGTTTTGTTCGCATGAAATTTTCCCAAAATGTACCAATGAAGTGTCAATAGTTTTTTTACAAAAACGTAATTTGGTATTCATTATAAGCCAATTTAAGAAGTTTCAAGTCGGTGGCAATTGTTTTTATATTTTTTCCAAGTTACTAAAATTATTACATTTTTTTAAAACTTCTCGTTCTGTTCTCATTAAATTATTTCAAAATTTATTGATGAAGTGTTAATAGTTTTCACGGAAACGTAATTTCTAATTCATTGTAAGGAAATTTGAGAAATTTCAAGTCGATGGAAATTGTTTTTATATTTTTTTCCAGTTACTCAAATTATTACATTTTTTTTCACACTTAACGCTCCGTTCTCATTAAATTTTTCCAAAATTGAGCAACGAAGTGTTAATAGTTTTTACAGAAACGTAATTTCACATTCTTAATAAACAAATTTGAGAAATATCAAAAGCCGGAAAATGTGCAACATTTGATTTTGTGCCTTGAGTCGAATTCTTATAATTTTATCTCAACGTTCAGATGTTTTTCTCCAACCTTGCTCATGTGTACCCAGAAATTGCTCAACATTTTTTTTAGAGGTGCAATATTTTGAAAATGTTGAACCTATCAAAATCGAAACCCGAGGAAAAAAACTGAACATATACAACCTTGACATTAAATACAACAAAACTATTCTACAATAATACCTCATTCTCTCTTACACTAATTCCAGATCTCTGCTCCGACCACTTGTCTCTCCAATTCGACCTTGATACCCAGTCATCACCTGCACCTCCTCCCCCTGAATTCATTTTCGATTACCAGAACTGTAATATTGAGGGAGTAGCCAACGATATAATGACAAAAGTTCAAAACGTACAAGACATAACTCCAAATATTATCTCCCAGTTCAACGAATCCCTTTCAAAATCTATTTCACTCCACACTCCTAAAATTAAAAAGCAGTACTATAAATATCCTCTTCCCAACTATATCCTTAGACTTTTGAAATATAAAAGACAACTCTACCGAGACATTAAATTCCACGACGACAGTTCACTAAGACAAAAATTCAATAAACTAAGTAAACACATAAAAACAATGATATTAGAATATAAAAAATTTAAATGGACCGAGACATGTAACAATATTAATGAAATGAAAGGAAAGACGTACTGGACGGAAATTAAAAAGCTTTCGAAATACAAAAAATCGGACCACATCTATAATATAAAAGACCCAACCGACGGTTCAATTTTGACGGACGATTTATTAATTGCTGAAGCTTTTGCGGGACATTTAGAAAAGACATTCCAACCAACGCAAAATAATGGCTACGACGAAAACTTTTTTAAATTAGTTAACGACTGGTACGATTCATTTGAAACAACCCCTTTACCACCTCCAAGCGACGATTCAATAGACGAGACAGATTATTATTCGATATTACACTCTGGTAAAAACTCCTCTCCAGGTTATGATAACATTCCTAGATCTATCCTTAAAAAGCTACCTCATGATATCCACATGTTTATTTTAAAAATCTTTAATTTCTGTTACCGTCACCAACACTTCCCCTCCGAATGGAAACAAGGTATAATTGTATGTATTCCCAAACCCGAAAACGACCCCTCACTAGTTTCCAGTTCCCGCCCCATTACACTCCTCCCGGTTGTAGGCAAACTGTTCGAATCCCTCATTAAACAAAAACTCCTTCACACATCCATCAAATCCATTCCTGAATATCAATTTGGGTTCCTTCCTCAAAAATCAACCATGCTCCCTCTTGCCATCCTAACGTCCAATATGCAAACCAAACACCTCGAAGGACAAAAGTCTGCTGTATTATTCATAGATATACAAAAAGCTTTTGACACAGTTTGGCATGTTGGACTCCTGTATAAATGTTTTCTATTAAAAATCCCACGCCATCTTATAATCCTAATACACAATTTCCTCTCCAATAGATCCTGCCAAGTAAGAATTCGACAAATACTTTCCCATCCGTTCCCAATCTTACAAGGCGTTCCTCAAGGTTCTCCCTTATCACCTCTCCTATATAACATATTTTGCCATGACCTACACAACCCCGACCCTACATATTTTAACCCATCACAATATACCTTGCTTTTCGCCGATGACACCGCTCTTATTACTCATGCACCCACCCTTTCAATTGCTCACCAATCCCTCCAATCCTCCTTTGACTCCATCCAAGCTTGGTGCTCCAAATGGCGCATCAAAATTAATCCCTCCAAATCCAAATTATTTATCCCTTACCACAAAATCACACCACAATCCCCCACCATCATATCCAGTAACGTCACAATCCATCCCTCCCATACCTGTAAATACCTAGGCATCCTATTTGACTCCAAACTATCCTTTAAAACTCATGCCCAATCCATTAAAACTAAAATCAAGACCAGGGCCCGGCATTTCAGATCCTTAACATTTAAACAACAAGGCATATCAACAGAAACAGCTGTTAATATTTACAAATCGATATGCCGGCCCTTGTTAGACTACGGTGCAATCCTTTTTACCCAAATCCGACCATCCATCCTATACCACTTCCAAGTTGCTGAACGATCAGCCCTAAGAACCCTAACCAAATTAAGACACCCGACTAATCCACTCCATAATCCCTCAAATGACCTATTATATGAAACCACCCACGTCACACCTATCTCCCAGCGTATACTTAGCCTTAGCGTTAAATTTGCAAACAATCCTTTTAATCAACAACTTCTATCCAAATTCTGTATTTCCCGAAACCCGAATATCCCTTCTAAATATCAGCATCCTCCCATCACAATACATCAATTCATTTGCGCGAATCATCAGGACAATTCAGCTAGCTAGCAAAGTATTATATGTTTTCACCAGTAGAATCAAGACAGGGCAGAAAGACCGCAGGTCGATAGCCCAGACGGACTAACACCCTTTTTGTTTTTTTGTATATTTTGTATATTAATCCAACCTACTGTATAGTCTGAATAAAGATGATGATGTATGTATGTACCTCATTCTTTCACGTGTGTGAAGCTAGCTATAGATTTCAAAAATTATTTTCTCTCATAAAAAAGTACATATAAAATTTAACATACAAATTAAATAGAAAAATTATATTTTCACCCCAACAACCCTTGAATATTAATTTAAATTAATTAAGTTTTTGCGTGTATAGAAATTTTTTAAATATTTTATCATAATCACATTGCATAAAGACCGTACCTGTCAGAAAAGTTCAAAACATTTTTGATACCTCACATGAAACATTCTCGCTTCACCCTTAATAAACGAGACTGTGTAATGTACATAATTAATTTTTCTCGGACATACGAAATGGAAATTTTTTAAATACTTTTAAAATTGTAAAATAACACGGAAACGGGACGGGTTAAATCGCCGCAGCCTTAGATGGTTTTAATCCTCAAGTAACAAGACATCCAAAACTGATAAAATATACAGGGTGCTACATAAAAATGAAAGATTCGCGTGAAAATTTGTTTTGACACATCCCGTATAAATTTAAATATTTTTAGTACAGTCAGACAAACTACAAATGCGAAACTCGATCGGCGAGGGATGCTGCCGCATGTCGGTGCTTAGTTCGGTCGAATCCCGTTCCTGCTTAAAATCCATTTATGAGGTAATAAAAGGGTATCCCGAGATAAGATGGTCAAAATGCCACCCGACACAGATTTTTAAATAAATATAAAAATATCATTAGTTGTGCCCTTAAACCAAAGTAGCCGTATATCAAAAAACCCCTACATGACCCGGGAAGCCCCAAAATAAGATTCTTTTAAATATAATTTTTTTAACCACTAAAAAAATATTTGAAAAATCTGAAAAAATCACATATATTATTGACCAAATACCAAATTAGGTTAATTTTTCAAGGTCATTGAACGTTATTTACAATATTAAAAAAATGTTTGAAAATAAAAAAAAAAATTGCCCACAAAAATGCCAAAAGTGTTGAAAAAAAATACTGAAAAAAATTGTCCCGAAAAATGCCAAAAAGAGTACTGGAAAAAATTGTCTTGAAAAGAAATACCAAAATGAGTCTTGAAAGAGTACTGAAAAAATTGTCCTGAAAAAAAATGGTGATGTGGCCATCATGTTACTTTCTCCGACTTGGTAGTATAATTTATATTTACGCTTTCATGGTTTATTTTCAATTTAAATGTGCATCGAGCGTTTTGTCGACTTGGATGAAACTGACGTTAAAAACTTCAAAGTTATGAAAGATGGAAAAATTATACTTCAAATTCAAAAACTCAGTTTACTTAAAAACCAACGAGATTTCGAAAAAACTTATTCTTCATAAGTTGTTCATTTTATTATTCATAAATTTACTGTAACTATTATCGTTTCATAATTATAAACCAAAAATGAAAAACAAATTAATTTTTTTTTCTCGAATAACAATGATTTTATAAAAAATATTTTCCAACAAAAGATGTTAATTTATTTATTGTCTTCAATATTTGTTCAAATGATTTTGTGACATTTTTCACATTTAAAAAAATATTGGGAAAAAACAAAAAACAGTTAAGGTAAACACCCACTTCGGGTGTATGAAATTTTACCAAAAGCTTTTCAGTTATTCAGATTCTCAAATAAGACTTATGTTTAAAGTTTCATATCAATTGCTCTCTTAATTTTTGAGATACAGGGCGCACAGAGAGACAGACAGACACACGCACACACAGATATACAGCACAATTTTTGTTTCCAGAAATTGTTAAAATGGCATCTAGGGACCCCAAAACGGATATTTCCGTAAAAAAATGTTTGAAATGTTTTTCACGATCACAATACTTTCTCGTACTTCGTAACGGAGAAAGTAAAAATGCCAAAAAGTGTCTTGAAGAAAAAGTACTGAAAACAATTGTCTTGAAAAAAAAAATGCCAAAAGTAGTCTTGAAAAAGAGTACTGAAAAAAATTGTGCAGAAAAAAAAATGCCAAAAAGAGTACTGGAAAAAATTGTCTAAAAAAAATACCGAAAAGCGTACTAAAAAAATTGTACTGAAAAAAAATGTCCTGAAAAAAATAGAGCCAAAAGTAGTCTTGAAAGAGTACTGAAAATAAATTCTAAAAAGAGTACCGGAAAAAATTGTCTAAAAAAATGTCTAAAAGAGTCTTAGCAATAGAATAGAATCAAATACAATTTTATTGCCTTTACAATATTGGACACGTCAGGTATAAAATACATAAAGTTAAATTCAGACATATATTCACGAAACAACTTAAAATAACTTGGTTAAAAGAGACTCTTATTCTTGGTGTTACGTAATTATATAATTTTTGAATTATGTTATGCTATAGAAAGCCTGCTGTAGAAGTAACAATTTTGTCTTGAGTAAGAGTACTAAAAAGATTGGCTTGAAAAAGAATGCCAAAAAGAGTTTTGGAAAAGAATACTGAAGAAAATTGTCTTAAAAAAAAATGCCATAGTAGTCTTGAAAAAGAGTACTGAAAAAATTGTCCTGAAAAAATGCCAATTGAGCACTGAAAAAATGCCAAAAAGAGTACTGAAAAAAATTGTCTTTAAAAAAAATGCCAAAAAGAGTACTAGAAAAAATTGGCCGGAATAAAATGCCAAAAAGAGTACTGGAAAAAATTGTCCTGAATAAAATGCCAAAAAGAGTACTGGAAAAAATTGTCTTGAAAAAAATGCCAAAGAGTCTTAAGAGTACTATAAAAAATTGTCCCAAAAAAATGCTAGAAAGTCTTGAAAAAGTGAACTAAAAAAAAGCCTAAAAGAGTTCTGGAAAAAATTGTCCTGAACAAAATGCCAAAAAGAGTACAGAAAAAAATTGTCCTGAATATAATGCCAAAAAGAGTACTGGAAAAAATTGTCCTGAACAAAATGCCAAAAAGAGTACAGAAAAAAATTGCCCTGAATATAATGCCAAAAAGAGTACTGGAAAAAATTGTCCTGAATAAAATGCCAAAAAGAGTACTGGAAAAAATTGTCCGGAATAAAATGCCAAAAAGAGTACTGGAAAAAATTGTCCTGAATAAAATGCCAAAAAGAGTACTGGAAAAAATTGTCCTGAATAAAATGCCAAAAAGAGTATTGGAAAAGATTGTCTTGGAAAAAATGCCAGAGTCTTAAGAGTACTAAAAAAAATTGTCCCAAAAAATGCTAGAAAGTCTTGAAAAAGTGAACTAAAAAAAAAGCCTAAAAGAGTACTGGAAAAAATTGTCCTGAACAAAATGCCAGAAAGAGTACAGAAAAAAATTGTCCGGAATAAAATGCCAAAAAGAGTACTGGAAAAAATTGTCCTGAATGAAATGCCAAAAAGAGTACTGGAAAAAATTGTCCTGAATAAAATGCCAAAAAGAGTACTGGAAAGAATTGTCCGGAATAAAATGCCAAAAAGAGTACTGGAAAAAATTGTCCTGAATAAAATGCCAAAAAGAGTACTGGAAAAAATTGTCCTGAATAAAATGCCAAAAAGAGTACTGGAAAAAATTGTCCGGAATAAAATGCCAAAAAGAGTACTGGAAAAAATTGTCTTGGAAAAAATGCCAAAGAGTCTTAAGAGTACTAAAAAAAATTGTCCCAAAAAATGCTAGAAAGTCTTGAAAAAGTGAACTAAAAAAAAGCCTAAAAGAGTACTGGAAAATATTGTCCTGAATGAAATGCCAAAAAGAGTACTGGAAAAAATTGTCCTGAATAAAATGCCAAAAAGAGTACTGGAAAAAATTGTCCTGAATAAAATGCCAAAAAGAGTACTGGAAAAAATTGTCTTGGAAAAAATGCCAAAGAGTCTTAAGAGTACTAAAAAAAATTGTCCCAAAAAAAATCTAGAAAGTCTTGAAAAAGTGAACTAAAAAAAATGCCTAAAAGAGTACTGGAAAAAATTGTCCTGAATAAAATGCCAAAAAGAGTACAGAAAAAAATTGTCCGGAACAAAATGCCAAAAAGAGTAGTGGAAAAAATTGTCCTGAGTAAAATGCCAAAAAGAGTACTGGAAAAAATTGTCCTGAATAAAATGCCAAAAAGAGTACTGGAAAAAATTGTCCTGAATAAAATGCCAAAAAGAGTACTGGAAAGAATTGTCCGGAATAAAACGCCAAAAAGAGTACTGGAAAAAATTGTCCTGAATGAAATGCCAAAAAGAGTACTGGAAAAAATTGTCCTGAATAAAATGCCAAAAAGAGTACTGGAAAAAATTGTCTTGGAAAAAATGCCAAAGAGTCTTAAGAGTACTAAAAAAAATTGTCCCAAAAAATGCTAGAAAGTCTTGAAAAAGTGAACTAAAAAAAATGCCTAAAAGAGTACTGGAAAAAATTGTCCTGAACAAAATGCCAAAAAGAGTACAGAAAAAAATTGTCCGGAATAAAATGCCAAAAAGAGTACTGGAAAAAATTGTCCTGAGTAAAATGCCAAAAAGAGTACTGGAAAAAATTGTCCTGAATAAAATGCCAAAAAGAGTACTGGAAAAAATTGTCCTGAATAAAATGCCAAAAAGAGTACTGGAAAAAATTGTCCGGAATAAAATGCCAAAAAGAGTACTGGAAAAAATTGTCCTGAATAAAATGCCAGAAAGAGTACTGGAAAAAATTGTCCTGAATAAAATGCCAAAAAGAGTACTGGAAAAAATTGTCTTGGAAAAAATGCCAAAGAGTCTTAAGAGTACTAAAAAAAATTGTCCCAAAAAATGCTAGAAAGTCTTGAAAAAGTGAACTAAAAAAAGCCTAAAAGAGTACTGGAAAAAATTGTCCTGAATAAAATGCCAAAAAGAGTACTGGAAAAAATTGTCCTGAATAAAATGCCGAAAGAGTACTGGAAAAAATTGTCCTGAATAAAATGCCAAAAAGAGTACTGAAAAAATTGTCTTGGAAAAAATGCCAAAAAGCCAAAAAGAGTACTGGAAAAAATTGTCCTGAATAAAATGCCAAAAAGAGTACTGGAAAAAATTGTCCTGAATAAAATGCCAAAAAGAGTACTGGAAAAAATTGTCCGGAATAAAATGCCAAAAAGAGTACTGGAAAAAATTGTCCTGAATAAAATGCCAAAAAGAGTACTGGAAAAAATTGTCCTGAATAAAATGCCAAAAAGAGTACTGGAAAAAATTGTCTTGGAAAAAATGCCAAAGAGTCTTAAGAGTACTAAAAAAAATTGTCCCAAAAAATGCTAGAAAGTCTTGAAAAAGTGAACTAAAAAAAAGCCTAAAAGAGTACTGGAAAAAATTGTCCTGAACAAAATGCCAAAAAGAGTACTGGAAAAAATTGTCCAGAATAAAATGCCAAAAAGAGTTTTGGAAAATATTTACCTGAATAAAATGCCAAAAAGAGTACTAGAAAAAATTGTCCTGAATAAAATGCCAAAAAGAGTACTGGAAAAAATTGTCCGGAATAAAATGCCAAAAAGAGTACTGGAAAAAATTGTCCTGAATAAAATGCCAAAAAGAGTACTGGAAAAAATTGTCCGGAATAAAATGCCAAAAAGAGTACTGGAAAAAATTGTCCTGAATAAAATGCCAGAAAGAGTACTGGAAAAAATTGTCCTGAATAAAATGCCAAAAAGAGTACTGGAAAAAATTGTCTTGGAAAAAATGCCAAAGAGTCTTAAGAGTACTAAAAAAAATTGTCCCAAAAAATGCTAGAAAGTCTTGAAAAAGTGAACTAAAAAAAAGCCTAAAAGAGTACTGGAAAAAATTGTCCTGAACAAAATGCCAAAAAGAGTACTGGAAAAAATTGTCCAGAATAAAATGCCAAAAAGAGTTTTGGAAAATATTTACCTGAATAAAATGCCAAAAAGAGTACTAGAAAAAATTGTCCTGAATAAAATGCCAAAAAGAATACTGGAAAAAATTGTCCTGAATAATATTCCAAAAAAAGTACTGGAAAAAATTGTCTTGGAAAAAATGCCAGAGTCTCAAGAGTCCAAAAAAAAATTGTCCCAAAAAAATGCTAAAAAGTCTTGAAAAAGTGAACTGAAAAATGCCAAAAAGAGTACTGGAAAAAATTGTCCTGAATAAAATGCCAAAAAGAGTACTGGAAAAAATTGTCCTGAATAAAATGCCAAAAAGAATACTGGAAAAAATTGTCTTGGAAAAAATGCCAAAGAGTCTTAAGAGTACTAAAAAAAATTGTCCCAAAAAAATGCCAAAAAGAGTACTGGAAAAAATTGTCTTGGAAAAAATGCCAAAGAGTCTTAAGAGTACTAAAAAAAATTGTCCCAAAAAAAATGCTAGAAAGTCTTGAAAAAGTGAACTAAAGAAAATGCGTAAAAGAGTACTGGAAAAAATTGTCCTGAACAAAATGCCAAAAAGAGTACAGAAAAAAATTGTCCTGAACAAAATGCCAAAAAGAGTACTGAAAAAAATTGTCCTGAATAAAATGCCAAAAAGAGTACTGGAAAAAATTGTCTTGAAAAAAATGCCAGTCTTAAGAGTACTAAAAAAATTGCCCCAAAAAAATGCTAGAAGGTCTTGAAAAAGTGAACTAAAAAAAATGCCTAAAAGAGTACTGGAAAAAATTGTCCTGAACAAAATGCCAAAAAGAGTACAGAGAAAAATTGTCCTGAATAAAATGCCAAAAAGAGTACTGGAAAAAATTGTCTTGGAAAAAATGCCAAAAAGTCTTAAGAGTACTAAAAAAAATTGTCCCAAAAAAATTCTAAAAAGTCTTGAAAAAGTGAACTGAAAAAAAATTCCAAAAAGAGTACTAGAAAAAATTGCCTTAAAAAGAATGCCAAAGAGTTTTAAGAGTACTAAAAAAATTGGCCCGAAAAAAATGCTTAAAAGTCTTAAAAAAGTGTAATTTAAAATTTGATTTCGTCATATGATTGCTATCAATAAATACCATCTATGTGACTTTTTTCATCTTCCAACGTTTGGTGCGAAAACTTCAAAAATTCGAATAACTAATATTTTTACGATATTTTTTGTGTATTTATCAACAGTTGTAAAATTATTATTAGTATTTCAGTATTCATTTTTTTCTGTTTCGTATAAACAACCCAATTTTTACTTTCTCCGTTACGAAGTACGAGAAAGTATTGTGATCGTGATTTTTTTTTCAAAATTTTTTTTTACGGAAATATCCGTTTTGAGGTCCCTAGATGACATTTCAACAATTTCTGGAAAAAAAATAATTGTGTCTGTGTGTGTGTCTGTCTGTGTGCGCTGTATCTCAAAAACTAATAGAGCAATTGATATCAAACTTTAAACATACGTCTGATTTGATAATCCGAAGAACTGAAAAGCTTTTGGTAAAATTTCGTACACCGGAAGTGGGTGTTTACCTTAACTGTTTTTTGTTTTTTGCCAATATTTTGTTAAATATGAAAAATATTACAAAAACATTTAAACAAACATTGAAGAAAACAAAGAAATGAACATCTTTTGCTTGAAAATATTTTTCATAAAATCATTGCTATTCGAGAAAAAAATGTATTAATTTTTTTTTTAATTTTTGGTTTATAATTATGAAACGATAATAGTTACAGCAAATTTATGTTAATAATAATTGTAGAGAATACTAAAATGAACAACTTATCAAGAATAAGTTTTTTTCGAAATCTCTTTAGTTTTTGAGTAATCTGAGTTTTTGAATTTGAATTATAATTTTTCCATCTTTCATAATTTGGACGTTTTAAACGTCAGTTTCACCCGAGTTTACGCAACGCTCGATGTACATTTAAAATATGATTTCAATTGAAAATAAACCCTGAAAACGTAAATATAAATGATACCATCAAGTCGGAGAAAGTAACATGATGGCCACATCACCATTTTTTGTCAAGATATAACCATGAAACCCTCGAAAAATGTTTTTTTTGTTTCTAACCACTATAAAAATCTGAAAAAAATCATAAATATTTTTATCCCAAATACCAAATTAAGTAAATTTTTTCAAGGTTAGAAATGGCGAAAAAAATGGTTAAACTTAAAAAAAATAATACCCTAAATAAACTTTTATTTGGGTAAAAAATATATGTGAATTTTTCATATTATTATAATAATTTTTAGTGATTAAAACAATAAAATCTTATTTTTCAAGGGTTTCAAGGTCATATCTTGGCAAAAATGGGGTAACATTAACATTAACATACGACACTGAAAAGAAAATTACTACTAAAATATTACCAATAATTTTATATAAAGTTACTGTTCAATTGTTGATAAATATATTAAAAAAATATCAAAAACATTTTAGTTATTCGAATTTTTGAAGATGACGCACCAAAATTTGGAAGATGAAAAAATCACAAATATGGCATTAACTGATAGAAATCATATAACGAAATAAAATTTTCCGTCAGTCGATCACTTAAGGGCGAGAAGTGAACTAGGCTTGTAAATTTTATTACCTCATAATTGTATTTTAAGTGGGGACGGGTTTCGACTGAACTAAGCACCGACATGCTGCAGCGAGTTTCGCATTTGTGTTTTCTCTGACTGTACATACAGGTATCAACTTGTAAACAATTATAATTTTTCTTGAATAACTTTCTCACATTTTTTGAAAATAATAAAAGAAAAATAAACTTGGTTTGTTTCACAGATTGGTTGTTTAATTACTCGACTAGTTTCGCTTGTTACAGGATTTTCAAGAGTGAATTATAAAAGAAACCGACAAATGTATTTATATTCAGGTAATAAGGGATTTTAATATTGGGGAAGACCAAATTTCCTCGTTGTCATTGACGAGATGTTTTCCCCATTTTACGGCTCTGTTTATTTCTAGGCCCTCTCTGAGATTTAAATTAGGTCCCTTATTACCTGAATATAAAATCTTAAAATTATAATATTCATAACATGTATAAAATATATTTTTAATAACAATAATGATTTTTAAAGAATAACGTATTAGGAACTTGTTATTTTGTTGACTTTTATTTTACATATATTTTGTTTACTTTTCAATTGTATTGTTTTTTTAAATATCCATGATGAGATTTCCCGAGATGAACTCGATCATTTAAAGTAAAATACTTTGAATTATATTTTATTTGCGATATCATAATAACAAGTAACTAACTCCCAGATTGGTTGAATGATAGTCGAGTGGAATATCCTTAATAAAATTACTCGAGGAATCACCTAATTTATTTTCTATTTCACTCACGAAACCCCGTCGTATACGTGCGATAAATAAATTCATGGGTAATATTACGTTATTACTTCCGTGTCACGACTTTTATAACTTTGATGATGATTATAATGCGAACATAAAACCGTTTACAATTTCCATTTTTATTTTTCCGGCGATAACGTTAATTAGCAGCGCGCACCTCCCGACAATTACAACTCGCGATAATCATCAAAGAGCCCCGACCCCAACAGACCGCCGGCCCTATCCTCCCCCTTATTTGCAGCCATTAAAACTGACACGCATCCTCTAATCCGACCTGAAATTCGTCAAACCCACATAAATATTCACGACCGCCACTATTAATAGAGCGCACGCACTCATTCCCACATCCTGTCTCGTCCTACACAAATTATGGGGAATCCATCAAACATATTTAAAGTCATCGATTAATTCAAACAGAAAAAAAGTACAGCGAATAATCCGTCAAATAATTAACAGCTAAAATTTTATAGGATGAAATTGGATTATGCGGCGGGGCATCAATTATGGTGTATGCGCCGGGCGTTAATATTTAAAACCTTTTTTAATGAAAGTGTTGGTGTGTTTGTAGAGTGCATATAATTGATTTATATGGCGTATTATTTTACATTTGACATATAATTCCATTAAAACTAATTTGGTTGAAACAGTAATTTTATAATTATCAAAATTGAAAAATTAACATTTTAAAAACTGCAGATTGTTCTGATGCGGTGTGAAAAGCGTTTCTAAAAGGAAATATTTTCATAATTAATGCAGGTTTGACATTCTAGAAAACAATTGGTATTTTTAAGCTAGAACCAAAATGGCGACATTCGTAACTTGAATTCTTGGAATTAGAAAAATTCTGAAAGTTTTATTACTCGTGGAATTATTTTCAGAATTTCTAAAACTGCTTAGAAATATTGCATTTTTCACATACTGGAAAATAATTGATATTTTTACGCAAGAAACAAAATGGCGACAATTGTAACTTGAATTCTAGTTTACAAATTTGCATCTTGTGATTGGAAAAATTCTAAAAGCTTTATTACTCGTGGAATTATTTTCAGAATTTCTAAAACTGCTTAGAGATAATGCATTTTTCACATTCTAGAAAATAATTGATATTTTTACGCAAGAAACAAAATGGCGACAATTGTAACTTGAATTCTAGTTTGCAAATTTGCATCTTGTGATTGGAAAAATTCTAAAAGCTTTATTACTCGTGGAATTATCTTCAGAATTTTTAAAACTGCTTAGAAATAATGCATTTTTCACATCTTAGAAAATAATTAATATTTTTAAGCTAGAAACAAAATGGCGACATTCGTAAGCAAAATTTACATCTTGCGTCATCTAAAACAGTTTAGAAATGATGCGTTTTTCACATATTAGAAAATAATTGATATTTTTTAACTAGTAACAAAATGGCAACATTCGAAACTTGATACAGGGAAGCGAAATTCGCATCTAAGGATTAGAAAAATACACTTTAAAGTGTAAATAATTCAAGTCACAAGAATCGTATTGACGACCAGTGGCGGCTCGTGGAACATTTTGATGGTAGAGCCACTTAGCATATAATATACTTGTTGAGAAAAAAAAAACGATTACTGTTGCAAAATTATTCAGTAAATTACAACTGACAAAACATTCGATTCTACATTTCCGTAAAAATTAGAAATGCATTGTTTCTAAATTTTAGAATATTTCAATGTGAACAAACAACTGACAACACATGTGATTATATATTTCCATAAAAATTAGAAATGCATTGTTTCTAAATTTTAGAATATTTCAATGTAAAAGCAGATAAAATTTAGAAAAAAATTTCAATAAATTCGTCGACACGAAAAAAATATAAAAACAATTGCCATCGACTTGAAACTTTCCAAAACAACTGACAACACATGTGATTCTATATTTCCGTAAAAATTAGAAATGCATTGTTTCTAAATTTTAGAATATTTCAATGTGAACGGAGATGAAATTTAAAAAAAATGCAGCAAATTCGTCGACACGAAAAAAAATATAAAAACAATTGCCATCGACTTGAAACTTTCCAAAACAACTGACAACATATGTGATTCTACATTTCCGTAAAAATTAGAAATGAATTGTTTCTAAATTTTAGAATATTTCAATGTGAAAGCAGATAAAATTTAGAAAAAAATTTCAACAAATTCGTCGACACGAAAAAAATATAAAAACAATTGCCATCGACTTGAAACTTTCCAAAACATCTGACAACATATGTGATTCTACATTTCCGTAAAAATTAGAAATGAATTGTTTCTAAATTTTAGAATATTTCAATGTGAAATCACATAAAATTTAGAAAAAAATTGCAATAAATTCGTCGACTCGAAAAAAATATAAAAACAATTGCAATCGACTTGAAACTTTTCAAAACAACTGACAACACATGTGATTCTACATTTCCGTAAAAATTAGAAATGCATTGTTTCTAAATTTTAGAATATTTCAATGTGAAAGCAGATAAAATTTAGAAAAAAATTGCAATAAATTCATCGACGCGAAAAAAATATTGCCATCGACTTGAAACTTTCCAAAACAACTGACAACACATGTGATTCTATATTTCCGTAAAAATTAGAAATGCATTGTTTCTAAATTTTAGAATATTTCAATTTGAATGGAGTTGAAATTTAAAAAAAAATGCAACAAATTCGTCAACGCGAAAAAAAAATAAAACAATTTCCATCCACTTGAAACTTCGCAAAATCACTCAATATTCATTCCAGAGTGATTTGGTAAAAAATTCAAATACATTCCGTCGATTGCTTTGGCATTTTTTCATGTAAATGTATGAAAAATTATAATATTTTTTTTATTGACGCGAAAAAAACATAAAAACAATTGCCATCCACTTGAAACTTCACAAAATCACTCAATATTAATTCAAAAGTGATTTCGTACCAAATTCAAATACATTCTGTCGAGTGCCTTTGCGATTTTTCGTGTAAATTTATGAAAAATTATAATCATTTTTTGTTGACGCGAAAAAAATATAAAAACAGCTGTAAAATACTTGAAACTTTCTAAATTTACTTAAAATACAATAATCTTAATAATCTTCCAAAAACTCAAAAAACTGCATCGCAGGTTTTCAAGATAACCGACCGAGAACAGCGCTTCAGATTTTTTAATTTGCACGAGTGAAAAAAAATTATAAAAACAACTGCAACAAACTTGAAATTTTCCAAATTTACTCAAAATACACTAATCTTAATAATCCTCCAAAAAACTCAAAAAACCCCATCACTGGTTTTTAAGATTTTAAGTTTCACTTCTTCCGAGTGAAAAAAAATATAAAAACAAGTCTAACACACTTGAAAGTTTAAGTAAGTTTACTCAAAATACATTAATCAACAGTAATATAACGAGTGCCCATGATTTTGCCGGCAATTATTAGCGGCAGGATCACGATTTTCTAGAAGCAAGAAGCAAGAGTGATCCAGACGCTAATAATTGCCTAGGAAAAATCAGTCACGAGTTAGATTCGAGAAGACAATTGGCCGAATAGAAAGTTCACACTTCATAATTTGAAAAGTTAAATTTAGTGACACCAAGTGTCAGCCGTGTATTAATCTGCGCCACAATAATTGTAGTAAAAATGAGCTTACCAAGATTTTTAGAAATGCCTATGAATACTATTACTTATGAAAGCACTAACACTTCACCCGAAAATACAAACAGATCGAATTCAGGAGCAAACTGCTTAAAAGTCCGGCAATAACTGACGTTTCATATAGTATAGAAAATATACTAACGCGTTGCTAGGCAATACCAACATGAGAGATTATCTGATTAGATACCACCCAGGGTTAATTGCCATGCATAACATGGAGCGTGGTCTGTTATGCATCGTAATTAGAATTTTATTGGCTCATCTCATCGACTTTATTCGATTTCATTGGTTAATATGTAAATGAGGGCAATTGTCATAATAAGCCTCTCAGAAACCCATAATACCCCATTACAAGTTTTCAAGATAACCGACTGAGAACAGCCCTTACGATTTTTTAAGTTTCACTTCTTCGGAGTGAAAAAAAAACTGTAACACACTTGAAACTTTTCAGATTTACTCAAAAATACATTAATCTTAGTAAACCTCAAAAAAACTCAAAATAACCCATCACTGGTTTTCAAGATAACAACACAAAACACAATTCTGGAAGAATTTTTCAAATCTGCTAATTTGTTCAAGAGATATATTCTCAAATAAATGCATTGCCATTTTACTGGTCTCGTGAAACTTTCACAGGCATCGTTTTAAGATCTAAAATGACAAATCAGTGTTTTTAGGATTAATTTAAAAAAATCTTGTTTCGTTTGAAATTAGAGGTAATGCCATGGCTCCTTGGCTCTACATAACGAGCCGGCCCTGCTGACGACTCATCTAAACAGATCCAATTCATTATATAATCATATATATTTTTTAAATCGGCGTTAAAGTAACAGAAAGATCTTTCATTTATGTCTTCTGAATAAATTGGTTTTCATCTATCTAACAGAAATATTCATTTTAGTTTTATAGCACCAATAACTTACCGCGAGAAAAAATTGTTTGGGTCGATAGCCCTTTCGGAAATAAAGGCAACAGAACAAACACAAACACAACTTGTGATTTGTTGCTCATATATATCATCTAAATAAATTTGTTTTATCTATCTAACGGAAATCTTCGCTTCAGTTTCGGCGCTCGATCGATACACATCTAATCGTGCCTGCTAGTAACATTAATTCTACATATCTAGTTATAATACTAAAATTAATTGCGAATATATTGGACACAAGTTCCGGCGAAAGGGACCGTTATAGTGAACCAAGTCAACATGATAAATTAGTGCAATCAAACCGGATGTCTATAGATGACCCCAATGCAAATAATTCCGAAGAGAGTACAAAATCCAAGCAAATACAATGCGAAGCTCGGGATCAAGCCGGCATTGCCGAAGCTTAACGACATTTCTAAGGAGAATCCAACTGCTTTACAAACGACATTATAATAATGATAATAATAATAGCTCTTTATGCACAATATAGGTAATAATAATAATAATAATAAATTTATTTCTCGACAGAGTATTCCAATTACAGGGAAAAATTGTATAATATACAAGGTGTCCTAAAGTAGGATTGCATGGGTATCTTTCTTATTCTTAAAGCTAGAGATCTGGTTAAATGGGCAATGTTGTGCAGTTTTCTATGCTGATTCAGATTATGTTGAGAAATTTTCAAAATTCCGAGCAGTTTAGAAAATATTTAAAAAAAACTGAAAATCGCGATTTTCAAAAAAATCAAATATCTCAATAATTATTAAAGATGCGAAAAAAAGTTTTAAATAAAAGTTACTTGGTTTAATTAGGCAAACATAGAAATCAAGTCAAAATAAAATTCAAGATGGCGGTTTCCGAGATATTAATACCAACTTTCTTATTTCAAATGGTCGCCATATTTGATTTTTACACGCATAAATAGACTTTTTTTTCTCTTTTCAACTATGTACAACAACCTAGTCAAAATAAAAAATAATGGAAATATTAATTATTTAAATTTAAATTTTAATTTTTTAAATTATTTTTAAAGCAAATGTAACAAAACAAAAAGAGGTAATACAACCAAGTAGTAAAATAACAATAAATTATAAAAAAAATGCTCAAAATGTTGACCGTTATTGGCCAAACACAATTGACAGCGTTTTACAACACTGCCAGTTACTTTTCGCAATGTGTTGCGATTAATGCCGTTTATTGCCTCTGTCACTGCTTCGCGAAGTTCATTCACATTGTTATAATTAAAGTTACTTCCATAAACTTTGTTTTTTAAAGTGCCCCACAAATAAAAGTCAAGAGGCGTCAAGTCTGCAGATCTGGCTGGCCACTGTACAGGTGTATTAGTCGCTATTACTTTATTATTAAAACGTCCATTTAGATAAGTAATAACATCTCTGGCATTGTGTGCTGGAGCGCCATCTTGCTGGTACCATATTTGCATATTTTGTGCCAAAGGTAAATCATCCAATAAATCTTCTAAGGTTGTTTGAAGAATTTCCAAATAACGTTGTGCAGTTAGAGTTCCATCAAAAATTATAGGACCAAGTAAACGATTTCCCATTATGCCACAAAAAACACTAAAGCCGAACCGTAATTGGTTTCGCCGTGGAATAACTATGTGTGGATTTTCTTGAGCCCAATAGTGCTCGTTATGACGATTAAATAATCCACAATTAGAAAAGTAAGATTCGTCAGTCCATAAAATTGTGTTTATAAAATCACCATTTTCCGTAATTTTGTTGATTAACCACCTGCAAAATATTAATCTACGGATGTTATCAATTGGTTGTAAAGTCTGAGATAGGTGCAATTTATAAGGGTGAAACTTGTGCTTTTTTTAAATTGTTGATGCTCTAGACTTAGATACGTTAACTTCATTTTCTATCTGCCGACATGAAATGTTCGGATTAGCTGCCACACAAGCCAATGTTCATTCTTCATCATCAACGATCATATTTCTATTTCTCTTAGGTTTTTTTAAACTTCCATACAATTGCATGTTTTCATCCAATCTTTTAAATACCTTAATGTCCGGCTGCCTTCTTTCAGGAAAGTTTGCTTGGTATGTTTGTGCTGCAAGATGGGGTTTTTTGCAACACTTGATGTAATTACAAAACATATCGTATTGTTCAGATATTGAATAATTCGCCATTTCAAGTAATTAATATTTATCGATATTACAACAACTTAAGACAATACACATGTATGAATGATTAATACAACTGATAAACTAATGTAAGATGACAGTTAGTCGTTATAACAAATTTTGTTTTATTTTTATTTATGCCTACTTGTTTTAAACTTACAACAATTAATATTTCCATTATTTTTTATTTTGACATAGGTTGTTGTACATCGTTGAAAAGAGAAAAAAAAGACTATTTATGCGTGTAAAAATCAAATATGGCGGCCATTTGAAATAAGAAAGTTGGTATTAATATCTCGGAAACCGCCATCTTGAATTTTATTTTGACTTGATTTCTATGTTTGCCTAATTAAACCAAGTAACTTTTATTTAAAACTCTTTTTCGCATCTTTAATAATTATTGAGATATTTGATTTTTTTGAAAATCGCGATTTTCAGTTTTTTTTAAATATTTTCTAAACTGCTCGGAATTTTGAAAATTTCTCAACATAATCTGAATCATCATAGAAAACTGCACAACATTGCCCGTTTAACCAGATCTCTAGCTTTAAGAATAAGAAAGATACCCATGCAATCCTACTCTATTTAGGACACCCTGTATAGTAAGTAAGATTGTAAACTAATTTAAAAACAAGAACAACTTATAAATAAAAAAATAAAATAAAAATTAAATTACATCAAATTAAAGAACAATTAAAGCAAAAAAAAATCGTAATGATAATACTAAACTAAATTTAAACAAACTCATATATCCTCTGAAAATTGTCTTCAGCTACAATTAAAAATATCAACTGAATTTCGGGTGCCGTTTTATAATCGAAACATAGTGTTTATTGGTGAGTTACAATATATGTTTGTAATAAAACGTTATAAAGAATAGCCTCGAAAGTTCACATATAATAACTAAAGTTGGTATAGAATACAACTCAATTAAATACACCAGCTGCTTCTAGATCAACACATTCCGATATGGTGTGAAGTTTCCTTTCAATTAAATAACTGTAGAGGTTCTGTTTAAATTGTTTGAAAGCACCTAAGAAGTTTGTTGAACAGTTTCAAGCTGTTGTAATTTGGTGACCTTTATAATACCGACAGTCATGAATAGGATAGGCGTATTGAGTCGGATGTTTTTTTTTACTATAGCTCTAATTACCATAAAATGTCGATATTCTAGATTTTCTTAAATGTCCTCTTTACTATTCTCTGTAGTTCAAATTATAAGTCATAAATCTCGCTTTCGAAGAATACTTCAATTGATTGATTGAGCGTTTCTTCGCAGCGACTTCAATATTAATTGCGAACATTAAATATTGTTTCCCCATCAGAACACCTACAGACCGGTTTCGACCTTTCAGGTCTCATCAGTGTAGTTAGTTGCTGATGGGGAAACTTTTTTTTTTATGTGAGGGGAGATCTTCTTAGACACCCCTATAGTGGGGTAGTGTTGGATTCTCTCCTCATATGCTCGGTGCTAGGGCTAGTCTGACCGGAGGCCTGTTCTAGCGTGTCGAGATGGTGGATCTCAAAGAAGCGAGTAGCTACCAGCGGTTCGAACACAGCCGCTCTCGTGGACTGTGAGGGCAGTGGGGGGACAGGGGGTGTAACGCTATGGTGGCGAAACAATTAATTTAAATTAATGAGAGTTTGGGAAAGTTTAGGATGTCTCTGGGGGTGAGGTGTTCGGCTTCGCTACATCTGAACGGCCTATCGTACCGTGGGAAAGAAATTCCCGATGGAGGGTCGTTATCCAGCCTTTCGAAGAATTTACTAGAGAGCTCTTTGATATGATCCAGGACACTGGGCGTTTTTGTGTCTCTGTGCAGCTGTGAGTTGCGCATGTATAGGGGTGCTCATAGCACCTGCCTCAGCATAGCGTTTTGACGGGGTTGGATCCTATTGAGCGTGTTTGGAGAACAGTAACCGAAGGCTGGTGATGCGTAGAGCATCTGAGGTCTCATGATTAGTTTGTAGAGGTTAACCCGGTTCTTGATAGATAACCTGGACTTATGGTGTATTATTGGAAACAGGTCGTGCAGTGTAGCTTTAGCTTTGTCGATAGCGGTCTTCATGTGCTTAGACCAGTTTAGTTGATGGTCAAGAGTGCACCCCAGGCACCGGGCGTGATCTTTGAGGGCTATCGGGGACTCACCGAATATAAATTTCAAGGAAGGGATCGGGGATTTGGGGCGTTGACGCCGTGTGAAGTGCACGGCCACGCTCTTGTTCGGGTTGATCACGATGCGCCACTTGTGCGCCCATTCCTCGAAGGAATCGATAGCTGATTGGAGCGTGTTCTCCATGTAATCGCGAAGGTTGATTCTGGTGCATTTCTCTACTTTTCGGATGCGACCTTGGTACAGGAGAGCCGTATCGTCTGCGTAATGGGCGACCATGTAGGGAGAAAAATCCGGCATGTCGCTCACATAGATGTTGTAGAGTGTCGGGGAGAGGTATGGCCCCTGCGGAACCCCGGCTTCAGCCTTTCTCACTGTGGAAAGAGCAGTATTTACTTTACAGCTGTACTGTCGCTGGCTCATAAAGAAGTGGATTAGTCGTACTAAGTACTCAGGGTACTCGAGGAGGATCATTTTGTAAATTAGACCTTCTGGCCAAACTTTGTCAAAAGCCTTGGCGATGTCAAAGAAGACCGCGGCCGTATCCTTGTTATGGGCAAAACCATTGGTGATGAGCTCTGTGACTCTCACCAGCTGATGAGTGGTGGAGAGACCTTTGCGGAAGCCGAACTGATGGTCCGGGACGATCTTTTCCACCGTGAAATCGCGGAGGCGTTTAAGAATTATTTTCTCGACGAGTTTACACAGTGTGCTGAGAAGACTGATGGGTCTATAGTTCTCCGGAAAGGTAGGAGACTTCCCTTGCTTCAGGATGCTGGTTATGTTAGCCAGCTTCCAGGAGGTCGGAAAGTATCCTAGCCTCATTGACGCGTTCGCGATGTTAAGGAAAGCAACTCTACCTTTTCTGCCTAGTTTACGGACCATGGCGGTGCTGATACAGTCAGGGCCCGGGGCCTTCTTTAGAGGGAGACATTTGATTAGGTCGTCGACTTCGGTTTTAGTGGCGGGGACTATGGTCTACTGGCCATTGTCCGCTGTAAAGTATGAATTAACAGCGGATGTTATTTCATGCTCAAAGTCGAAATCCTCGCTAGGGTTTAACGTGAATTGATGTTCGAGGGAGTCGGCAAATGCTTCAGCCTTCTCAGCATCTGAGTAAGCGAGACCTCTCTCACTTATCGAGATTCTCGTTGTCGAGGACTCTTCAGCGGCTGTGAAAATAGTGATGGTAAGACTGGCGGCTGCGGCGTCTAGGTCTTTATGCTTGGAAGAGGAGAGAGAAGCTTGCCGACCTTTTCCCTGAAAAGCTTCCAGTCCGTATTCTTGATATAATGGGGTATATTGTTGACACCCAACGCGACATGCATTATTACAGGATTATGGTCGGAATCTAAGTCATTCTCGGCCCAGATTGAAATATGTGGGACTGTCTGAAGCCGCTACAGCTATCTCGTGAGGCGAGTTGTCGATGTAGGCTTGAAGAGCTCTACCGCGTCTGTTGGTAACTCTACTCTTCCAGGCAGCGCGTTTGCTTGCCTGCCAAGATGGTAGGCATGGCATTGATAATGTCGAGATCGGCATCGAGAAGCGACTTACTGGGAGATTGATACCCCGATATGATTTTGAGCGGACTGTCTGTGGTGTTGAGGACCAAGGCAGTGGATTCGAGGTTGGTCAGGCCGTCTATAGAAAGATGTGACTGGTCGAGTCCCCTTTTGACGTAGATAGCAGTGCCACGCCCGGTAGCAGTTCTGTTCAAGAAGGGAGTCTGATACCCATTGATCTGTGGAACTTGACTTGCACTGAGAAGAGTTTCGCTCACAAGCACAACATGAATCTTGTGCTGGTGAACGAAGTGCTCCAACTCTAGTATCTTCGTATATCTTGTCGGTGGTTAAGCCACTCGGATTTGGTTCAGTACAGCATTCAGTCAATAGATTCCGCCACTTTGACATTTCTATCAGTTAATTGTTAATTCTAAAGTCAATTTTCTGACTCGAGTTTCATATTGTCCTTATTTCTGTAAATTTGAATTCCTGCGATCCGGTTTAAAATAGCAATAGTCTCCGATTTTTTTTGTAACTATTTGAAAGTCACCAGTTTTCTGACATCTATTTTTGAGCGAGTCAGTATGAAACTTCGTTGGAAAATTACTAGAAACATTGAACTCGGGTGATAAATTGAAAACAAGAAACTCGGATAACAAAAATCTAATGGAAAATTATCGGTATATATTATTTGCCTTTATTAAAAGAATTTTAGAATAACAATTCATGTTTGCGTGCAATAATAGTATCCATATCCGAGAAAAAAATAACCTCTTGTTTAGTTACCCCTGAAAATAAACCATGAAAGCGTAAATATAAATGATACCATCAAGTCGGAGAAAGTAACATGATGGCCACATCACCATTTTTTTCGATTCGTGATAGATCGCAAGAAACCTGATTTTTGCGCAATGTCAAGAAATTACACACTGGATCGAAAAAAGAAAAACATGTTTAATTTTTCAAAAAGTTATTCAACGATATGAAATTACGAAACTCGATACACCCTTCCCCTCACCTCTACCCTATTGGGGTGAAAATAGAAGTTGCCTGAAAATCGTGATTAGAAAACCCAATTTTTTATAGCAAATCCTGGCTTTCTAAGACAGAATCCATCGATTTGACTTTATTGTGGATATTAAATTTCCTCATACATGGCGCTGCAATCGAAAGCATTCATGGAGGTGTTTTCGGTTAAAATTTTGAAATAAAAGTCATCTTTGACAACGCTGCACTGGCTTTTATAACCCGTAGTTCGCCATACGGTCACAGTGGTGCGTCAAGGTAAGAATGCTTTCAATTGCAGCGCATGTGATATGAATGTAATATCAATAATAAAGTTGCCTGCATCAGATTGTTCATGGAAATATCGATTCTATGGACTTGCTTAGTCAAATATAATTTTATGTACCACCTGCTAGATTAAGATGTAACCGCAGCTTTCACTATGGGGTATCCAGGACACGTGGACATCAAAATTCACCACTTATAAGGATGGCTATGAACTATCATAACTTACAATGTCATGCTGACATTTTCATTGTAACGATATCACATAAATATCACATGAATAATATGGTATTTTTAAGTTGCACAACATGTATACTATTATTTTCTTTGACTATATACTACTGGACTGCTATTCCCCCTCCATTTCCCATATGATCACTGCTCCAAAAGTTGTCCACGAGCTGGAGCCCGATATAAGTCCCGCCCCGGAGCCGAAAATGGAGCGTAATTTAAAAACCGGAAAGCAAAAAAAAATATTTCTTGATGTATTCATCAGTAACGTGGAGAATGCAAATGCGAGCATATTTCAGCAACTCGGGTCCACTTTCCTGCCTGTTCTTTACAAGCAAAGCAGCAACCCATAATTTGCAAAGTTCCCGATTTGATGGAAATCTAATACAGAATTTTAGGTTATAAGTCAAAAGTCAACTGACGTGTACATCAGCTGACGAGTATTTTAACCGCGTTGGCATATATACGTGGACTTATTGCAGCCTTTCGCATAGCAATATTTTGACATAGTGTGAATATTTAACAATATAAATGTTTATATATTCAAAGGTGTGAATAAATTGCAGGGTATCACAATATGCAATGCGAGCTCATAGAGTCATATGTCATAGACACAAAATAGCTACCAATTTAGTAACATACCGCAACCATTTAGGGTCCCGTCGCGCCACCGTTGCTTGGAGACACACATGAAGCGGCGCTAGCAGTCCATTAGTATATAAAGTCAAAGATTATTTTAAATTATGAATTTTCCTGTATAAGTTTTTCTGTAGGGAAATAAATTTACTTATTATTATTATTATTATTAAATAAATGGATTTTGTCTTGAAATGCAAGGATTTGCTATAAAAAATTTTGTTTTCCAATCACCATTTTGAAGCAACTTCCATTTCCACCTCAATGGGGTAGGGGTGGGGGAGAGTGGATCGAGTTTCGTGTGTTGGAACAGCTTTTTGAATAATTAAACATGCGTTTTTCTCATTCCGATCCGATGTGATATTCGCAAAAATCAGATGTCTTGCGATTAAAGCGCCATCTATCCCGAATAGAAAAAACTGTTTCAGTTAAAAGTAACTTATTTTTTATGGGGAATCCGAATCTGCAATGAAATATGGGGGTTCCCATATAAGATTTCAAAGTTTCCGCCACCCCCACCCTACTTTAGTAGCATTACATGACCCTCTTCCAGGCGAACAAATTTTGTTCTTTTTTTGATCCGGTGCGTAGTTTCCGAGATATTTCAGTCTTCAGATAAAGAAGACAACTAAGATATGAACATCTTTTGTTTGAAAATATTTTTCATAACATCATTTCATTACATAACATTTATTCTTTTTTTTTTCGTTTGTGGTTTATAATAATGAAACATCAAATTTATGTTAATTATAAATAATACGTGTTTTAGGTAAACTGACCATTAGAATTTAAAGTATAATTTGTCATTTCCATCTTTTATAATTTTGACGTTTCAAACGTCAGTATCATCCAATCCTGCAAAACGCTCGATTTAAAATATTATTTTTTGTAAAATGCCAAAAAAAATGTTCTTTGTTTTTAAGTTTTATTTTATAAAATGAGTAAGAATATGCTTATTTAATTGAATTCGTGACTGACAGCGCCAAATAGTAAGTTTAAAGTAGGTACTCGCTGTCAGTCATTGGTGACTGACACGGTCCCATTGAAATACTTCCATGTCAGTCACCGGTGACTGACAAAGCTGTCAACGTGTTAAATTAAAAATAAACCATGCAAGTATAAATATAAATAACTGTCATATTATCAAATCGGAGAAAGTAACATGATGGTAACATCACCAATTTTTCAAAATCGCTTTAGTTTTTGAGAAAGCTGAGTTTTTGAATTTGTATGATTTTATGATTTTTCCATCTTTCATAATTTTGAGGTTTCAAACGTCAGAATCATCCAATCGTGCAACACGTTCGATGTACATTTAAAATATGATTTAATTGAAAAAATATCATGAAAGTATAAAATTTCAGGACTTTCTTCACGACTTTTTTTAGGACCTTTTTTTCAGGATTGATTTTTCAGATCTTAGACCTTATTTTCAGGATTTTTTCATTTCTTCTTTCCGGTCTTTTTTAATAATTTTTTCTAGGATATAATTTGCAGGACTTTTCTTCAAGACTATATTTTCAGGACTCTTCTTCACCGATGTTTTTTGTTTCGGCTGTTTTCAGAACTTTTTTCCTGACTTTATTTTCAGAACTCTTAAGGCCTTTTTTCACGACGTTTTTCAGGACTTTTGTTTTAGAACCTTTCTTTTTCGAATTTTTTTCAGGGCCCTTTTTTTCAAGACTTTAAAAACTATGTTCAGGACCTTTTTTTGGGCATTTTTTATCACGGTTATTTTTTCAAGACTTTTTAATGCCTCTTCTACGGCATTTTTCTGGACTATTTCCTGGAATTTTCTCATGTCTTCTTAGAACCTTCTTAAGGACTCTTTGCGGGACTTTTTTTCAGAAATCACTTTCAAGACTTTATTTTTCAGGACTATTTTTTAGGACTTTTTTTCTCGGGACTATTTCACAGGCTTTATTCGGGACTTTTTAAGGTCTTTATTCTGACTTTTTTTGTAGGCTTTTGCACTACTTTTCTTCTGGCCTTCTTATCAGGACTTTTCCTAGGACCATATTTTCAGGAATTTTTTATCAGGATTATTTTTTAAGACGTTTTTCACGATTATTTCTTCAAGATTTTTTAATGCCTTTTATCGGGCGTTTTCTGAGACTTTTTTCATAACTTCTGTTAGCACTATTTTCTCGACTTTTTTCGGGCCTTTTTTACGACCTTTGTAAGGACTCTTTGCAGGCTTTTTTTTAAGACTTTTTTTCTAGACTATTTTTCAAGCTTCCTTTCAGGACTTTTTAAGGCCTTTTTTCGAACTTTTTTTGAAGCCTATTTTCAGTACTTTTCTACAGGCTTTTTTATCAGGTCTTTTTCTAGGACCAGTTTTTCAAGACATTTCTTTGTCAGAGCATTTTTATCCGGACTCTTTTTCCGGACTTTTTATAACGACTTTTTTATTCAAAACTTTCTTCGGGTATTCTCTTTAGAACTTTATAACCATTACTCTTCCCGGGCTTTTTCAGAAATCTTTTTCAGGACTTTTTTCAGGATTTATCAAGACTTATTTTTAGGACTTTTTTCAAGAATTTATTAGGATTTTTTTTTTAATTTTCGAATAAACTTATTTAAGATTATTTGAATTGGAAGTATGATTTGTTATTCATAACTTTGACGTTTTAAATGTCAGTATCATCTGATCTATGAAAATAAACCATGGTAGTATAAATGTAAATAACTATTATGTAATTAAAATCGGAGAAAGTAACATGATGGCCACTTCACATTTTTACTCTCTCCGTTACGAAGTACGAGAAAGTATTGTGATCGTGATTATAAAAAAAAAAAAATTACGAAAATATCCGTTTTGGGGTCCCTAGATGCCATTTCAACAATTTCTGGAAAAAAATGTTTGTGTCTGTGTGTGTGTGTGTGTGTCTGTCTGTCTCTGTGTGTCTGTGTCTGCTGCGCGCTGTATCTCAAAAACTAATAGAGCAATTGATATGAAACTCTGAAAATACGTCTTATTTGATAATCTGAAGAACTGAAAAGCTTTTGGTAAAATTTCGTACACCGGAAGTGGGTGTTTACCTTAACTGTTTTTTATTTTTTGACAATATTTTCTTAAATATGAAAAATATCACAAAAACATTTAAACAAACATTGAAGACAACAAAGAAATGAACATCTTTTGCTTAAAAATATTTTTCATAAAATCATTGTTATTCGAAAAAAAAAATTATTATTATTTTTTTAATTTTTGGTTTATAATTATAAAACGATAATAGTTACAGCAAATTTATGTTAATAATAATTCTAGAGAATGCTGAAATGAACAACTTATAAAGAATAAGTTTTTTTCGAAATCCCTTTGGTTTTTGAGTAAACTGAGTTTTTGAATTTGAAGTATAATTTTTACATCTTTCATAATTTTGACGTTTCAAACGTCAGTTTCATCCGAGTATACACAACTCTCGAAGTACATTTAAAATATGATTTCAATTGAAAATAAACCATGAAAACGTAAATATAAATGGCTATGATACCATCAAGTCGGAGAAAGTAACATGATGGCCACATCACCATTTTTTCATTCTAGTATTAGAAAGTATTGTAGTGGAATTTAAAGTTAATATGAAGGTTGGTAACCTTCTTCTACCATCCTCTCCTACCATATAAAGTTGAATATATTACAGAGACTTTACAAATTGTCCAATTCACAACATTGGTGGTGAAAAAGTAAATATTTGTGCCTAATTGTTCATGTAACTACTTCTAAATAATTGTTCGTATTACTCAAGATTGTTAGTTTGACGAACTAGTCGATTACCAAGAAAATGCAATCGAATCGTTTATTTTAGAATGAAATATTACAAGTTACAATCGCCCAATTATCCAACAATCGCAATTGCCGCCGGTTGGAGATAATCGTTTAATTACTCAGAGCTCTCTTCCTAATGATTACATGTTACATTGTTGTTCTAATTGGGGTCAACGATTCTCATCTTCAATTATATACGTATTGCGTTGCTGTTGTATGTAATTGCTAATTGCCGGATTATACAGTTTATTATTATTGGATTATGATGACATGTTAATTTAATCGTGTACACATTTCAATTATCCATAATTTAATGTAGTTGCTTTTCATGCGAAATACATATATTTTATATACGAGGATGGGTTACAAATTTCTATGATTTAACTCTTACTTACATATTCATAAGATAAAGTAGCCTCATTACATTTTTCTTTTTCAGGATCCGAAATTAAGACAGATTGTGACGATGGGCTCTCAGGATACCTTGGAGGAGAAGACGGTGACGGTGTGCGTGGCGAGCGATTTTGTCAACGTGAACTACATCAACTTCTGCTGCACAAGGAAGGAAATCGCGCGACTGTGGACGGATGGGCTGATGGCACTGGCGTACAACTTGAACCAGATTAACCAAACGAACAGTCAGTTCCTATTGAAGGCATATACGAAACTCACGCTGCAAACGAATAAAGGTGGAAAAATACCTATCAAAAAGTAAGTGATTGCATTTTATATCATTGTTGTTTGGTTATGGTTTTCGATTCCTCGCCTGTACTATTCCTCTCGTTTAGAGGCAAAGAAATCACGCATCCTTGTCTACATCCGCACGATTGGAAAAGTTACGCTCTGAAGTGTATCATTGATCTAAAAAATATATGTGCTTTGATGAAGGTTCCAAATTTCATGAGAAAAGGGGTCAAACTTTACATGCTAAATATTATAAAATGCCGAACCAGCAACGGCGAATTGGCCAAAGCGAATCGACGGCGGCGAATTGGCCCCGACGAATCGGCGATGGAGTTTCCCTGGAACCACATTCAATATTCTAGAGTGGCATTCATTGTATCGTTAGGCATGCATTTTTCACCTTTTACAGGGTCTTTTTTTAACTCAGAACATATGAATGTTAATGTCTTTGTTCTATGTCATAGTAATCACCTCAACGCATTGCAATGTAGGCAACCATACTTACACTCAGTTTTATTTAATTCTCAAAATTGTGTTATTAATAAAAATGTACTACACCACCGAAGAAAGAATACAGAATACACCGAAGAAAGAATACATTCGACGTGTTAGAGATTTGTTTTCGGTTGAGTATCTGAGAAGACAAGTTCCATCCATCTCAACAATTTGTAATATTGTCCATCATTTTGACAATACTGGCTGCGTCAGTAATTTTCACATTAAAAGGGCTAAAGGAAATCACATTTTAACGGAAGAGATGAAACTCAACGTTTTATGTTACGTAGAGCAGAACCCCATATCATCGTTAAGAGTTATCGCAGCACAGTTTCAAATAAGTTCAGCTTCCGTTTACAAGACATTAAAATAATTTAAATACAATGCTTTATTACAAGTTTTCAAATCATCAGCAACTATCAAATGAGGACAAAGGCAAACGAACAGAATTCTGTGAAACCGTATTCAATTTAATTAATAATGATCAAGAAATTTTACACAGAATAATATTTACTGATGAGGCATCATTTTCCTTAAATTGTGAAGTTAATGCACAAAACTATAGGGTAGTATTCTTCATTCCTTCACCTTTAGATTTTGGGCGTACAATAATCCTCGCTTACAAAATTTGACGCACACACAATACAGTGCGAGAGTTAATGTGTGGGCTGGACTAATTAATGATACCCTTATTGGTCCTTTTTTTATGAATGGAAATCTAAACAGTAATGTTTACTTAGATCTTCTGCGAACTCGTATAATGCCAGAAATTCATACACTAAACATTGCTGCTCCTTATTATCAGATGGATGGAGCGCCTCCACATTCTACAGCTGCCATTAATAATTATTTAAGTGAATTATATCCTGATCGCTGGATAGGTAGATTTGGTTCAATACTTTGGCCACCCCGGTCGCCTGATTTGTCTCCAAACGACTTTTTATTGTGGGGATATCTAAAAAGTAATGTATATAATATAATAATAACATTATTATAAACAATACTTCAGAGTTAAAAGATCGTATAATTACTGTTTGCGATGAATTAAGAAGAAATCCGCAACACATTTGAAATGGTATTCAAGGATTTTATAATCGACTTGGCTACTGCTTAGAACGTGAAGGTGGTCATTTTGAATATTTATTATAATTACTTACGATTTATCATTGTTTGTTTTATTAACCTCACTTTATTCGTAATAATTTTAAGCTTTCACTGTACTGTGACAGGTCGACAGGACCTTTGTGTACTTGGTTGCCTACATTGTCAATACGTTCCAATGCGTTGAGGTGATTATTATGACATAGAACATAGACATTGTTCGGAGTTAAAAAAAAGACTCTGATGACGTATCGTATAACTGCATTTATATTACACAGGATATACTTTCATATACTTCGGTTTTTTCACAACAATCATATGCATCTATGCTTTTTTTTTTCTCCTGCTCCTACTGACCTGACTCTGGCTATCAATATATTTTATTTTTAGCGTCATAAAAATGTTCACACAAAATAAGGAAGATAGGAAAAGAGTGGAAAAGGCGCTGGATATGTCGGGCCTTCCGTCTGGAAAGAACGACTCGCTCAGTCCGGAAAAGTTCACGTACGAAGATTTCTTCAATTTCTACAAGAATCTCACGCAACGACAGGAAGTCGAGAAGATCTTCAACGAACTGTGAGTAATTAAATTTTAAATTAATTTATTTGAACTGTAATTGAAGATTACATGATTCGACCGTTCTGCAAAAATCTAAAAATAACCTTTTATCAGATTTTGAGGAACAGAACGTAGTCATTGTGAAATGAACTTTTTCCTGGTGAAAAAAAAATAGAAAACACAATTACCACTTACTTGAAACTTTTCAAAGCTACTCAAGATACATTCTACTTCACAATTCTGCAAAACTTGAAAGTAACCGTTCGCTAGTTTTTAAAATAATCTTTGGAGAAGGGAACGTATAGTCACTTTTTGTTTTCGAGCGGTAACAAAAAATAGAAAAACAATTGCTACATACTTCAAACTTTCCAAATTTACTCAAAATACATTCTTCTTTGTGATTCCTAAAAAATATAAACATGATTTTTTACTACATTTTGAAATAATCATCACAGAATACAACATATCGTCATTCAGAGATTGAATTTCTTTTTTCGAGAGAGAAAAAATAAATGGAAAAACAATTGCCACTTACTTGAAACGTTCGAAAACTACTGAAAATATATTCTACTTCACCATTCTACAAAACTTGAAAATAACGTTTTCGTACAGAAACTTTCGCTAATATGTGCTGATAATGATAATAAACATAAGGAAAAATAATACTATCACAAATACAATCCAGAAAACATAAATAACTTCAAAGACAGTCTCTCTGATCCCCTATCGTGGAATTTTATACACTGCAATTCATACTCTGTAAATGAAAAATGGAACATGTTCATAGATTTATTTTTAAACCATTTTAATAATTCTTTTCCCAAAGTTCAAAAATGTACTATAAATCGTAGTCATAAAAAAAAAAAATTATAATTCTTCCGAAATTGAAAATTGTAAACGCCACTTAGACGCCCTTCAAGTTGTATCTAGATACGTACCCGAATTACAAAGAGTCGATAATGAACACAAAAAACATTATGACTCTTTGTTGCGTAAAGCAAAGCAAACTCACATCAGGAATAAATACCTATATACCGATAACATAAACAAAACATCGTGGGATATTATTAATGAAGTCACTGGTAAATCACAAAATAAAGTTCAAATAAATAAATTTTTTTAGTTTATAAATAATGATGCTATCTTTGCTAGGAACGCTTCTGCAACTTTTTCAATGTGTCCTTGTTTTTGCCACAAATTTGCCCATAACTAACCAACCGTCCATAATAGACCCATACTATCTTATACTATTTTTATCAGCTTCTCAAGAGGGTTGAAAATAAAGTATAAAATATAGGGTGTTCCATTTAAAAAAACATAACTTTGTTCTGTTATGTATATTGGAACACCCTGTACAAAAACATACATTGTTTTAAAATATGTAGAATAAATGTGGGTATCAGTTCAAGAAAACTAGAAGTCGATATCTCAAATAGCAAATAAGTTATGGGGCTTTTACAGATCCCTGGGTCACCCGGTATATTGTAACATTTCATTACATTAAATTAGTTTAACTTTGAAAATGATCCTAACCGATCGAAACACGTGTCAGGCAACTGAAAATAAAATTATGGAACAAAACAAGCGTTTTACTTTACCCAACTTGAAAATATGGTTCCATCAAGAAAGTAGCACAACAAGTATTCAATACCTTAACTTTTCTTAAAAATACATGTTTGGAATCAGGAATTTTTCCTGATATATTGAAGCAAGCAATTGTAATACCCATCTTTAAAAAGGGAGATCCAGACATTTTAAATAACTATAGTCCAATAAGTATTATGACTTGTTTTTCTAAAATCCTTGACATCATAATTAATACTCGTTTTCTAGATTTTTTTCCTCAACAAATCACAGCATGGTTTTACAAAAAACAAATCCGTAATCACAGCTTTGCATAAATACCTCCATGGTATAGTAGGTACATTGGAAACAAACGAAGTCCCCCTCGGAGTTCTGCTTGACTTATCGAAGGCGTTTGATAGCTTGGATCACGATATTGTATTACTCAAATTGTGTATGTACGGAGTCCGTGCGGTAGTGCTATGCTTAATTAAAAGCTAACAGAAAACAATGTGTAAAAATAAATAATACTATCTCCAACAGTCTAAATATTACACAGGGAATCCCACAAGCAAGCGTCCTAGGACCATTGCTTTTTATCATTTATATAAATGATTTAGCGGAGGTTATACAAAAGACAGGTTGTCATATTGAAGTTTACGCAGATGGATACCAACTTATTAGTTTCCTGCAATAACGTAGCAAATGCGGTCAATAAATGTAATGAATTACTGCTCGAATGTAATAAATGGTTAAACAAAAACAAACTGATTCTAAATACGGAAAAAACTGATGTCATATTTTTCAAAACAAATCGTTCAAAAATAGTTTATCCTGAAAGCATAACTCTTCTGAATCAACAGTTTTGTCCTAAGGACTGTGTCAGATTTCTTGGGATAACAATTGATGATACTCTTAGTGGCACATCACACATTCTAAAACTAGAGAAAATATTAAATTCCACTTGCTACATGCTGCGTATTATTAAACAAGCTGGAGCACCTTTGGACGTACTGAAGCTCGTGTACAATGCGCACTTTTGTTCGCACCTAAGGTTCGGCATAACATACTTTGGTTGTAGCTATCAAGCTCAACGTTTGTTCAGCATTCAAAAACGAGCTATCAGAATAATTTTTGGTCTAAATTACTATGAATCATGTAGAACTCAGTTCAAAGAAAACAAAATTCTAACTTTATATGGAATGTACATCTATGAACTTCTAGTACTTAACTATAAATCTACAGTAAGTGTCAAAGTTACTCATCAGCATAACCATAACACCAGAAACTATAAAAATTATGCCTTACCTATTCACCGGTTATCGGTGTATGAAAAAGCACCATCTTACGCTGCCGTGAAATATTACAATCATTTGCCAAATGATATCAAAGCCCAAAACAATTATAAAAACTTTAAAAAATGTTTGTTTAATTTCTTGTGCGAGAAAGAACCATACTCATTACAACTCCTATGAATGAAAGCATGCCACTTTAAGTTTTAGTTTTAGGTTTTATAAGTTTTTTTTAAGTTTTTAGTTTTAAATTATTAAATTTAATTTTATCTTCATATGCCAAATCAGGCTTTGTCTCAGTTGTCTCACCTGACAAGTTTTCACTAATTTGTACTGTGTACCTCTATCTGTACTTTTTTCTGTAGGTAAATATGTATTATTATATTATTATTATTATAACCGTTCACTAGTTTTTGAAATAATCATGGGAAAACCGAAAGTATCGTCACTTTTTTTCAAGTGAGAAAGAAAAATAGAAAAATAATTGCCACTTACTTGAAACTTTCCAAATTTACTCAAAGTACATTCTTCTTTGCGATTCCTAAAAAATCTAAACATGATTTTTTACTACATTTTAAAATAATCATCACAGAACACAACATATCGTCATTCAGAGATTGATTTTTTTTTTCGAGAGAAAAAATAAATAGAAAAACAATTGCCACTTACTTAAAACTTTCCTGAACTACTCAAAATACATTCTACTTCGTGATTCTGCAGAACTTGAAAATAACCTTTCACTAGTTTTTAAAATAATCATCGGAGAACCAAAAGTATCGTCACTTTTTTTTTGAGAGAGAAAAAATAGGAAAACAATTGCCACTTACTTGAAACTTTCCTGAACTACTCAAAATATATTCTACTTCACGATTCTGCAGAACTTGAAAATAACCTTTCACTAGTTTTTGAAATAATCATCGGAGAACCGAAAGTATCGTCACTTTTTTTACGAGAGAAAAAAAATAGAAAAACAATTGCCACTTACTTGAAACTTTTCTAAACTACTCAAAACACATTCTACTTTAGGATTCTGCAGAACTTGAAAATATCCATTCACTAGTTTTTGAAATAATCATCGGAGAATCAAAAGTATTGTCACTTTTTTTTGAGAGAGAAAAAAATAGGAAAACTATTGCCACTTACTTGAAACTTTTCTAAACTACTCAAAATACATTCTACTTCACGATTCTGCAGAACTTGAAAATAACCTTTCACTAGTTTTTTAAATAATTATCGGAGAATCAAAAGTATCGTCACTTTTTTTTTGAGAGAGAAGAAAAATAAAAAAACAATTGCCACTTACTTCAAACTTCCCAAAACTACTCAAAATACATTGTACTTCGCGATTCTGCAGAACTTGAAAATATCCTTTCGCTAGTTTTTGAAATAACCATCGGAGAACCGAAAGTATCATCACTTTTTTTTTGAGACAAAAAAAAATAGAAAAACAATTGCCATTTACTTGAAAGTTTCCTGAACTACTCAAAATACATTCTACTTCGCGATTCTGCAAAACTTGAAAATAACCTTTCACTAGTTTTTGAAATAATCATCGGAGAACCAAAAGTACCGTCACTTTTAAATAAAAGAGAAAAAAAATAGAAAAACAATTGCCACTCACTTGAAACTTTTCTAAACTACTCAAAGTACATTCTACTTTAGGATTCTGCAGAACTTGAAAATATCTTTTCACTGGTTTTTTAAATAACCATCGGAGAACCGAAAGTATCGTCACTTTTTTCTTGAGACAAAAAGAAATAGAAAAACAATTGTCACTTACTTGAAACTTTCCTGAACTACTCAAAATACATTCTACTTCACGATTCTGCAAAACTTGAAAATAACCTTTTATTCGTTTTGGCAATAATCATCGGAGAACCGAAAGTATCGTCAATTTTTAAAAAAACTTCAAATAACTCCTACAGCAAACTATTTTGTGTCAAGTGTGATATATCATTAATTTTGCGAGGTGAAAAGCTTCTCAAAAATTAAATTAAAAAGTCCAGGACCGTATTTAAAAAAAACTAAAGTTGATGTGGGTGTCTAAATAACGAAAAGTAATATTTGAAAAATTACTTTCTAGAGGAACTCATAAAAGTGTCTGAAGTAAGTTCTCTTGGTTTTTTTTAAATAATAAATAAAGTCGTAAAAAATAAAAACCAAAATTGACTTTTTCGGTTTTTATCGAATATCTTCGGTAGTAGTCGGAATATTTTAAATAATTTTAGATTAATATTTCTAACAAATGATTCAGCATTAAAATGCGCAACTTTGCCATAGTTTAACCAACTCTCTATCTTTTATAGTTACCGAGATAGCAATGCTAATACATCGAATTTGTAACACCCTGTATATTATTACTTATCAACTTTTGGTATCTTTCTTTCTAAGATTATAATTTTGCAAAGTTACGAGCCAATTAAATATTCATATATTTATACTTTTCGTCTTTATTAAATTTATTTGATGCTTACGCAACAAGTGAACAATTTTCAATTTGAGTTATCATAGAACTGTGACTGTGCCAAAATTATATTTAAAGTAAGTAAGTAAGTAATTTATTTGGTGTTGTATACATGAGCGTTAACACAGGTCAAAATAATATTTAATCTAATCACAGGTATGTTAAATAAAAACTAGGACACTAAGACTTTTGAAATACTAGAAACTTATACGTTATTAAACAAGACAATTTAAAATACATACAATAATATAATAAATTTAACAATAAATAGCTTTAATTACAATAAAACTCATCTAAACTGTAAAATGGATTTGCATGTAAAAATATTTTTAACGAACATATATGAACTTTTTACATGTTTCATGTTGTTTGACAGTCTCGGGAAGTGCATTGTAGATTCTCGGAGCTTAGAATAAATGAGATTTCTCAGAAAAACGATTGTTGTGAATATTCAGTTGGACAAATTTTAAACATTGTCTGGTGTTATGATGATGCACGTTGGACCCGGTATTATACTGATCTCTGTTACGATGGATGAAAATACTTATTATTTAAGTCCACAAACAGCATATTACACTACACAACATGTTATAAAGGTGCTCCATTATTCAACGAGAGAAACATTTCAACGTACTTTCACGAGCCACCACTGATTGAAGATAAATCTAGTATTTTGTTTTTTAAATTTTATAGTGTGGGCACACCAAAAAGACATAACATGACAGCGGCACAGCTCGTGGAATTCCTGAACAAAACCCAGAGGGACCCCAGGCTGAACGAAATACTGTACCCCTACGCGAATCCGGCGCGGGCAAAAGACATAATCGCACAATACGAACCGAACAAGTACAACGTGCAGAAGGCGCAGCTCTCCTTCGATGGCTTTCTCAAGTATCTCATGTCGGAAGACAACAACATCATCGCGCAGAGCAGCTACGAGCTCTGCGAAGAGATGGACCAGCCATTGGCGAACTACTTCATCAACTCATCGCACAACACTTACCTAACCGGGCACCAGCTCACGGGAAAATCTGGCGTCGAGATGTACAGACAGTGCTTGTTGGCTGGATGTAGGTAAGAAATTATCACATTGATTTAATTATATCTAAAAATTGGTTACGCTTCTAATTTATTTTTTGATCGTCGAGGATGATATTTTAACACATTTATAAAATGGAGGTCTTGGTGGCCTAGTGGGTAGAGTTCTTGCCTCTTAGCCTGGGGATCATAGGCTTATAGCAGCTTTAGGAATTTTTAGCAAGTTGTATATTTGATTCGATGTTTTCCCGTCTACGTAGTTATAAATTTATATACGGAGAATCTGCTCCATTATTTATTTACAAATAATGTAAATAACATTGTATTGTATATTTTACTCTACAAAAACATTTGTTGATTTTGGTTCATATTCAGTACCTGGTGAAACATTCGACATTTTGACATGTTTTTGTATCTAAAATTTTTGAAAATTTTAGTTCTCTTGACCTTTAACCTCCGGGGCAAAGATATTACATTTAATAGACTATAATAATTCTTCTAATCATATTTGTCGTTTTATCCCTTTTAGGTGTGTAGAATTAGATTTTTGGAATGGACGCACGGAGGAACCAATCGTGGTGCACGGGTACACCTTCGTTCCCGAAATCAACGCAAAGGAGGTGCTGGAGGCCATCGCCGAGACGGCTTTCAAGACTTCGGATTTCCCGGTGGTTTTGTCTTTTGAAAACCACTGTAATCCGCGGCAGCAGGCCAAAATCGCGAACTACTGCAGGGAAATTTTCGGGGACATGCTTCTAGCGGAACCCTTGGAATCGCACAAAATTGAACCAGGTAAAGCATTGTTTATTTACAATTATGTTTGATGAAATTAAAACCAATAGTTATTTGTTTAACAAGGCAATAAAGTGACAGATTTACGGACGCGGCTGGAGTTTCACCGCCGAGCGAGCCTGCTAGCGAGGCTGTGAATCCAGCCAAGTCAGGAAATCTGCTTTATTGCCGAGTTAAACACATAATTTTTTCGCGGATTGTTTGGGAGAAATTAATAATAACTTGCAATGCAATAGTTTTCAATATATTTAATTCTATAAACATATCGCAGGTATCTTTGTAAAAATTTCGTAGGTACCCAAGTAAAACAAAAATTGACATCACATCACATATAAGAGTAGTCTAACTGTATGTATGTATGTATGTATGTATGTATGTATGTATGTATGTATGTATGTATGTATGTATGTATGTATGTATGTATGTATGTATGTATGTATGTATGTATGTATGTATGTATGTATGTATGTATGTATGTATGTATGTATGTATGTATGTATGTATGTATGTATGTATGTATGTATGTATGTATGTATGTATGTATGTATGTATGTATGTATGTATGTATGTATGTATGTATGTATGTATGTATGTATGTATGTATGTATGTATGTATGTATGTATGTATGTATGTATGTATGTATGTATGTATGTATGTATGTATGTATGTATGTATGTATGTATGTATGTATGTATGTATGTATGTATGTATGTATGTATGTATGTATGTATGTATGTATGTATGTATGTATGTATGTATGTATGTATGTATGTATGTATGTATGTATGTATGTATGTATGTATGTATGTATGTATGTATGTATGTATGTATGTATGTATGTATGTATGTATGTATGTATGTATGTATGTATGTATGTATGTATGTATGTATGTATGTATGTATGTATGTATGTATGTATGTATGTATGTATGTATGTATGTATGTATGTATGTATGTATGTATGTATGTATGTATGTATGTATGTATGTATGTATGTATGTATGTATGTATGTATGTATGTATGTATGTATGTATGTATGTATGTATGTATGTATGTATGTATGTATGTATGTATGTATGTATGTATGTATGTATGTATGTATGTATGTATGTATGTATGTATGTATGTATGTATGTATGTATGTATGTATGTATGTATGTATGTATGTATGTATGTATGTATGTATGTATGTATGTATGTATGTATGTATGTATGTATGTATGTATGTATGTATGTATGTATGTATGTATGTATGTATGTATGTATGTATGTATGTATGTATGTATGTATGTATGTATGTATGTATGTATGTATGTATGTATGTATGTATGTATGTATGTATGTATGTATGTATGTATGTATGTATGTATGTATGTATGTATGTATGTATGTACCGGGTGACCCAGGGTTCTGTAAAAGCCCCATAACTTATTTGCTATGTGAGATATCGACTTCTAGTTTCCTTGAACTGGTACCCACACGTATTCTACATATTTTAAAAATATGTATGTTTTTGTACAGGGTGTCCCAATATACATAACAGAACAAAGTTATGTTTTTTTAAATGGAACACCCTATATTTTATACATTATTTTCAACCCTCTTGACAAGCTGATAAAAATAGTATAAGATAGTATGGGTTTATTATGGACGGTTGGTTAGTTATGGGCAAATTTGTGGCAAAAACAAGGACACGTTGAAAACATTGCAGACGCGTTCCTAGCATTGCAGACGCGTTCCTAGCAAAGATAACATCATTATTTATACACTAGAAAATTTCCCACATCATAAAGAATAATACATATTGGCTTTGGTTCTCTTTTATTCATTGTGCTATACAGGGTGTCGACATACGCAAAACAATGGATAACTATTTTTTTTCAAATGGAACACCCTATATAATTTGCCACCAATCTATGGCATTTTTAATAAGCTTTCCAATGATATATAGTTTGTATAACAAAATATTAAGGATTCTTGAGATTTATCAATAAAAACATATTTCTTTTGTCACTATCTGCTGATTTTTGGATTTTTAGCCAAAAATATGCATTTTCAGGAAAAATTATAAGAGATCAAAGTTGTAGAGCGAAAAATTTTCGGTGGACATAGGTCTTTAAACTTTTAAGATAATGCGTGCATGCCCGCCACAGCGCGCAAAATCATGACCGTATAAGCATTTAGCGTGTTCTTTTCAAATTTTTTATTAATAAATTGCACTATACTTTATTTTCCGCACCCTCTAGCAGAAAAACGGGAAATTATAGGAAAATTCAAATGGTCCATATCGATTGAAAATGTTCCGCTGTACAACTCTTAATAGAAGCAATTTTTGCCAAAAATGCATAGTTTTCCCTAAAAATGCAAATTAAAAATGTATACATCAATTTTTGCGTTTTTCAATGGTTTTTTGCATTTTTAGCGAAAACTATGCATTTTGGGCAAAAATTGCTTCTTTTAAGAGTTGTAGAGCGGAATATTTTCAATCGATGTAGGTCATTTGAATATTTCTATAATTACCCGTTTTTCTGCTAGAGGACGTAGAAAATAAAGTATAGTGCAATTAATTAACAAAAAATTTGAGAAAAACGCTAAAATGCATATACGGTCACGATTTTGCGCACTCTGGCGGGCAATGCACGCATTATTGGAAAAGTCGAAAGACCTATATCGATCTAAAATTTTCCGCCCTACAACTTTGTTCTTTTATTATTTAAAAAAAAAATGCATAGTTTTGACTATGATCTATTTAATCCAAAAATGAGCAGGAGGTGACAAAAGAAAAATGTTTTTATGGATAAATCTTAAGAATCCTTAATATTTCATTATACAAATTGTACATCATTGGAAAGCTTATTAAAAATTCCATGCATTGGTTGCAAGATATATAGGGTGTTCCATTTGAAAAAAAATAGTTATCCATTATTTTGCGTATGTTGACACCCTGTATAGCAGTATGAACAAAAAAGAACCAAAGCCGCTTTGTATTATTCTTCATGATGTGGAAAATTCTTTAGTGTATAAAAAACGACGCTAGCATTGCTAGGAGCGCTTCTGCAACTTTTTCAACGTGTCCTTGTTTTTGCCACAAATTTGCCCATAACTAACGAATCATTTATAATAGACCCACACTATCTTACACTATTTTTATCAGCTTCTCAAGAGGGTTGAAAATAAAGTATAAAATATAGGGTGTTCCATTTAAAAAAACATAACTTTGTTCTGTTATGTATATTGGGACACCCTGTACAAAAACATACATATTTTTAAAATATGTAGAATAAGTGTCGGAACCAGTCCAAGAAAACTAGAAGTCGATATCTCAAATAGCAAATAAGTTATGGGGCTTTTACAGAACCCTGGGTCACCCGGTATGTATGTATGTATGTATGTATGTATGTATGTATGTATGTATGTATGTATGTATGTATGTATGTATGTATGTATGGATAACGCTGGCCCGTCACTGCGCCGCATTCATTGCGCCGTATATGTACTGAGTCTGGTTCCCGGCACGGTGATACATCCCGGAAAACATTAGCAAAGAAATGAATAAATAATTATATTATAACAAAACCGTTCTATAGAATGTGTTCAAATAATATGAGGAACGAGTTAAACAATAAACTAACCGCTAATTTTACTTCAGCATTATGAAAAAAATATATCGGCTGTGAACGTACGTAGTGAACTTCATATATTTTGTTTAATGACATAAAACAAATGTCGGAAGGCAATAAAAGGTGTTTAGCAGTTACAGTGCAAATTTATACAAGTAAGTACTAAATATAGTCGCCGGACATAAAATAAGGGCGCTATTGCGCAAAGGTGGATCCACTTTTTGAATGTTCCGCCTTTAGGTTAGGTTCGGTTAGGTGGCGGCGAAGCCGTCATGAATGTATTAAAAGTAGGGGCTGAAAACGGAACGAAAACGAAATAACGAAATTAAACGAAATAGTTACAAGAACGAAAAGGGAACTGACATTTTTTTAAACGAGATCCAAAACGAAATAAATTAATTAATTATGCTCATTTTCGTATGAATTAATAGCATTGAAAAAACATTTTTCTACGTCCGTTATAAAATGTACAGTTTTTTTCATTAACCTGCGTTCATAAAATATGTGATTCCTGAACCCTTCAAGTAGCGTGAAAAAAAGCGCCATAACGGTTCATTTTTTCACTGTTTTGCGTGAAAAAAAGTGCCGTAGCGGTTCATTTTTTAACGCAACTAAAAAATTGTTAGCGCAAAGTGTGTCATGAACGCTTCGCAACACGCCGCGAGTTCTGCCGATAAATATCAAACATTCGTTTCCGATCAAGAAAACTTGATGATTATTATTATTTTCTTTATTTAAAAGAAGTATTATTACATATAAAAATTGATTAAGGTTTTATCAAATTTATAAATTTATTTAAAGTTACGGACGTAGAAAAAAATTTGTATGAAACTCGAGAGTAAAGCAACTTTTTTTCACTTGTAGGAATTGCCGCACTCGCCTTCGGCTTGTGCGGCAATCTTTCCTACTCGTGAAAAAAAGTATAACTTTACTCACTTGTTGCATAAATAACTATTCTAATACCGGATTTTACCGTTTTTATCAAATTTTGAAAGTATCGGAAACTGAAGGTAAAAAATCTCTTATTAGGAGTTGTTTTCCGAAAACGAAAACTATAAATTTGTGTGAGAACATAAAGAACGAAAACGAAAAATTTCGTTTTCGTTCCGATCAGAAATGAACGAAATATTTTTCGGATTTAGTCTCTAAGAAGTAGTTTTGCGAGCTCGCCTTAAATATGACAGATTAAGAAATCGAGATTTCGAATTTCTATCCAATATTGGTGAACTCTACTTTACTGAAAAAATAAATTATGCTCATTTTCGTATTAATTAATAGCCTTGAAAAAATATTTACTGCACATTTCTTGAACAAAAATTTCGAAAAATAGTGGGTGCGCTTTTGTGCAATAGCTTCAAAGTAAGAAACACTTATACATACAGTATAAATACACTTTATTCTAGCAGTTTAAAATAATAGTACTAAAGAATGGATGAAGCTCCAATCGAGCGTCAACGTAGATTAGCAAGAGAAAGACAGAGGCGTTGGAAAACTCAACAAAGTCAAGAGACGCTTGACAGGCTGCAAAAAACAAATGCTGCATCTCAAAGACAGCGAATTGCAAACGAAACTGAGGAACAATCTCAACTCAGACGAGCAGCAAATGCATCTCAACAGCAGCGAATTAGAAATGAAACTCCACAGCAATCGCAGACCAGAAGAACAGCAAATGCTGCATCTCAACTGCAGCGAATTGGAAATGAAACTACAGCAATCACAGACCAGACAAGCATCAGATGCTGCATCTCAACGGTAGCGAATTGAAGACGATACTCCACAGCAATCTCAAGCCAGGCGAGCAGCAAATTTGGTATCTCAACGGCAGCAAATTGCAAATCATAGAGCTGAGCAAAGCCAAATATTTCGAAATGAAGCAGTTAATTTCATTGAAGATAGTGTTCATACCCATGACTGTGGAGCCTTAAACATTATTTGCCAGTTCTATAAATCGAAGAATTTTTCCAAAGAGCGTTCAACAGATGGAAAGATTGCCACAAAGGCAAAATTAAGTTTCCACACCCTATCGATGAGACTGGTGTACTTGAATATCTTGAGTTCTTGCGCAAACTGTTGTCAGATCCAACTGATTCAGATTACACCAATTTTCGGGAGAATATTCGATCCTACAATAATGGTGTATTGTTTTCTTCGTTGGATCTGACAACAGTTGCCGTGACTTTTCACGGGCAATCGCTAGTTTTCACGGGCAATCGCTAGTTTATAATAGATATTGTGGTTTCCGCATTTTGACGGTGTGTGTAATCATTTATAATCATAATGATCATGATTTCGTAAGTGACATGCTATGAATATTTAAATCGGACGGACTGTATAATTATTTCGAGTAAAACTCTTCAGTACATTTCGTTACTGATATGGTTGATGGTGGAAGCCATTACTTTGTGATACATTTTGATTCAGGAATTCAGGAACTTTTCAATAAAATGCACTTTCTTGGTATCACACACATTTCTGTATGATTAAACATATTAAAGTCATTATGTTCATATTATTATTGTTCAATGATTAAATTGAAATAAAACTTACATAATACGTAACCTCCAAATCCTTTTCGATCATTTTTCCGATTGCTGCTCGGGTTCAATTATGTGGGAAAGTTAGGTAAACACACGGTGCTCGGAGAAAACTTACGCAGGGTTGTTAATACTTCGCAGAAGCTGTTATTGGGCTTCTTTCACGGGCAACATCTGAAGGAAAGTCTCTCGTTCTACTGTGCCAGGAAATAAGTGCGCCGGTAGATGACGTTTAAACGTCAAATGCCGGGCCACTAGGAGCCGGCCAGGACAAACAAATTTCGCCATCGTTCGGCGACTCGATTTTTGTGCTAAGGATAAGTTAGGGACTTGCATGGGGGTCGGGGAAATCACACGCGGTGTTATTAAAACTTCGGGAAACCTGTTTTTGGCCTTTTTGGTACGGGAAATTCGAAGGCAACTCTCAATTAAGCGAAAAATACGTTGTAATGTCAAACAAATTTCCGGGCGGCTTCTATTGGTCGACGCGGTATCTCATCTGATTGGCAAAATAACATGACGAAGTCTCACCTGATTGGCTCATTACTTTTACAGCCTAGGCATAAATAAGCATTTTTAAAGCCTAGTCCGCAAAAGTGATATTTCACGGCCTAAAAGCTGTCCGAAAAATCTTACATTTCATATCAATCCGTGAAAAACAAATTTAAGTGTATCGTACTCACCTACGTTATATAAATTCTAATCTCTTTGTAATTTTGAAAACAGAATTTGTTGCCATTTGTAATTGAGTTTATTGGAAGGCAGCAGATTATGTTGTCCATTTTGATTATTTAAACGTCAATATATTGCAGAAATCGTGGTTTTGGTAACAATATTAAGGGTACAGTCTACTTTGCGGTTCCGAAAAAAAGGTGATTTTCGGTATTTTTTTTTGAGACGACTAATAAAGTTTTTAACTTGAATGTTTTTCCCAGAAATTTAATAAGCCTTTAAGTACAAATTGTGATTTTTTGGATAGTTTCAAATAAAAATTAATTATGTTGTCATATCGTCGAAGTTGGGATGTCACACGGGCAAGGACGTTTCCAGGCAACTAGTCTAGGGGAGGTAATTAAAAAAAGATAAATAAACTGGTGCTTCCGCTCTCATACACCTGTTCCGTGAAATCTCCTTGTCCTTTTCGCAAGTTTTAAAGCGTTGAAAAAATTTACCGGTTATATTATTTGTTTGGAATATGGAATATCGGTAATTCTTAGCAATCAAAATTGATAAGCGAAAAATTCTTAGGGGGGTAATTACCCGATTACCACCCCCACCCTTAAACCGCCACTGCACACAGGCATGCCTCACTGGTGGAAGTTCCTCGGTCCACAAAAATAGTGTGAAATCAAAAAACGACATAACGTGTTAAGAGTTTATTACATTTGCCAGTGTTATATATTGGAATTTTAAAATTCGAAAAAAAAAGTTATTTTTTTGACTTTTTTGCGGCTCGTTTTTTTGCAATATAAAATCAATAAACATATATTTTTTAAATTCATGGTACATATCCTTGCGAGTATTTAAGAAAAATTTCGGGTCCGGGACAAAGTGCCGAATGCCCAAAGTGCCGAATCTGGATTTTGCCCAAAGTGCCGAACGACGCCAAGCGACGACGCATCGTTCGTCAACAAGGCGTCGGAACCGAATGCGAATCCGCAGTTTGGACATTCGGCACTTTGTCCTGGCGCCGACCTCTCAGTAAGGCCCAAACTGCTGAATAATGCACGCCGATTCGGCACTTTGGTCCTCGCATGCACAAAATACCGAATATTTATGTTATAATACGTTTAAAGACGTTTAAAACAAAAATACAATTTGTTTTATTTTAAATTTAAAAAAAAACATTCTCCAGCCCTGAAACCATCTACTCTCCATTGATAAAATTGTATTTTCAAAAATAATTTTCGCACATTACGAACATTCATAAGGATGTGCATTCGGCATTTTGGGCTTTACTCATAGGTGCGTGCGAGGACGTTCTGTCGAATGATCAAAGTGCCGATTCGCATTCGGCTCCGACGCCTTCTTTACGAACGATGCAACGTCGCTTGGCGTTGTTCGGCACTTTGGGCATGGTCGGTAGTATGAAATTCGGCACTTTGGGCAAAATACCGATTCGGCACTTTGGACATTCGGCACTTTGGGCAGGCCCCAAAATTTCAGATCGATTTCTGCATCCGTCTGCGCGCAGTCACTTCCACAAATTTAAAAAACACTGTTCTGAGAAAAACGCATTTGAAAATCCCCGCCACGCGGTGCTGCTTTGTACGTGGCGCGCTTAGGCCCGCCGTTTATAAGCATTTCCATTTGAAATATCAACTTGACGTTTGGACACAATATTCTATACATCTATTTTTGAAAATGCAAAAAATTTTCCTATAAAATCTTTAGTGATAAGTTTTAAGTGATAAGTATATTAGTAAAACTTTGACTATATACTATTGGACTGCTAGCGCCGCTTCATGAGTGTCTCCAAGCAACGGTGGCGCGGCGGGACCCTAAATGGTTGCGGTATGTTACTAAATTGGTAGTTATTTTGTGTCTATGACATATGATTCTATGAGCTCGCATTGCATTTTGTGATATCCTGCAATTTATTCACACCTTTGAATATTTAAACACTTATATTGTCAAATATTCACACTGTATCAAAATATTGCTATGCGAAAGGCTGCAATACGTCCACGTATATATGCCAACGCGGTTATAATACTCGTCAGCTGATGTACACAACAGTTGACTTTTGACTTATAACCTAAAATTCTGTATTAGATTTCCATCAAATCCGGAACTTCGCAAATTATGGGTTGATGCTTTGCTGGTAAATAACAGGCAGGAAAGTGGACCCGAGTTGCCGAAATATGCTCGCATTTGCATTCTCCACGTTACTGATGAATACATCAAGAAATATTTTTTGTTGTTTTCCGGTTTTTAAATTACGCTCCATTTTCGGCTCCGGGGCGGGACTTATATCGGGCTCCAGCTCGTGGACAACTTTTAGAGCAGTGATCATATGGGAAATGGAGGGGGAATAGCAGTCCATTAGTATATAGTCAAAGGTATGTAATACTTCTTGTGTATATTAAGTTGCGTGACCAGACATATCCGCACGGGAAGAATGATCACGCGAAAAATGCGCACCGAAAAGTGCGCACACCGAAAACTCCGCACACGAAAACTCCTCACACGGAATTATGCTCACATTGAAAAATGCTCACTTTTATTTTCACATCAAATATGTCCACAGCAAATATTTTGCTATAGTTATTACATTTCACATTAAAAAGAAGCAATGTACCTATTGTGTTTATAAAAGTAGAAATGTGAAATATATGAACTTTAATATTCCATTAACATAGTGTTTATTTTTCATAAAATTAAATGATTATTATAAAAAATACTGTATAACAGAGCTACAAAATATTTTCAGCTATAGGGTAAAATTACTCTGTATTAGAGAAGAAGACTAACAAACGGAACTTAACTTTTATTTATGTTTTTTGTATCTGGATCTGGATCTCAATTGTTTGGATGGGAGGGCAGAGAGGTCCGCTGCACGTAGGCCTCAATGGGCCCTTTGTACTTCCTCCCACCTGAGTCCTCACTTTCCAGTGTCGTCCAGCCAACCCACGGCATGTAAATTTGCATAGATCCGGGCATTTATTTAGAATTCCATTCCACCCATCTAACTATGGAATTAATAGCCCTGTGTGTCGTGCAATGATTATTTTTAATTCTCTCTCGAGTAAGATTGATATTTTTCATGTACCAATTCATATCTTTCGGAATCGTTGCATGCTACTATTATCCGATATCATTACCAATTAATTCTTCCACAGTTGAAATTTGAATCTCATTTTCTTTTTCCTTTATTTTAGGGTTATTACACTTTGATTACATGATATTTTGTAAACTGGTATAATTTTGTTTATATTATTTTTAGAGCATTTCTTATTTTTATGTATTTCTTGTAAAAAGTTGAATACGTCAATAAATGTATTATTATTATTATTATTAGGGAACGCCAGGACTGCAGCAAGAGGGGCTCTTTGAATGTCTGCAGTTTGTAGACATCCCTCTCCCATTATGGATTGCCTTATAGAGGAGATAGCCGTACACTCCTGGAGTACGTGTTCAGCAGCCTCCTCTTCAGTTTCACACCCTCTACAGATGGGACTTGGGCAATGGCCCATTCTGTTTAGGTGCATTCTTAGGTTACAGTGTCCAGTCAACAGTCCCATCATCTTTCGTAGGTTCCCCCTGGACAGTTGTATGCAGTATCTGGCAGTTTTGGGGTGCATCGAGACAGTCTTTCGCCACCTTGCAACCAGGCTTGTCGTTTCATAGGTCTTGGTGATGTTTAGTCGATGTATCTTTTAGTAAGGATATTATGTCTGACAGAGAGGGTGGCAGCCCAGGTTCCGGCCCGTGTGGGGCGTCTGGAAGCCTTTCTTGCCAGCCCATCTTCTATCTTGTTCCCTCTACTTTTATCATTTCCTTTTACCCAGCCCAAGGTGACCTTGTTGTCGTTTGCCACTTTTTCCTGGGCTACGCAGCATTACATCGTTGTGCTGAGGTGATTTTGCAGTTCTTAATTGCTGATATTGCTGCTCTACAGTCTGTGATGATATGTATAGTTTTACCTTTGATATTTCTATCAGCGATTTCTCTTGCTGCATGTAGTATACCTACGAGTTCCACCTTAGTGGCAGTACTCATTGATCAACCAAGTGCAGTACTCTTTTTCAGGGATAGGTTTTTGCAGTACATATATCCCAACTCGGGCCCCCGTTTTTGTTAAGGATCGATCTGTACATACCGGGTGACCCAGGGATCTGTAAAAGCCCCATAACTTATTTGCTATTTGAGATATCGACTTCTAGTTTTTCTGAACTAGTACCGACACTTATTCTACATATTTTAAAAATATGTATGTTTTTCTACAGGGTGTCCCAATATACATAACAGACCAAAGTTATGTTTTTTTAAATGGAACACCCTATATTTTATACTTTATTTTCAACCCTCTTGAGAAGCTGATAAAAATAGTATAAGATACTATGGGTCTATTACGAACGATTGGTTAGTTATGGGCAAATTTGTGGCAAAAACAAGGACACATTAAAAAAGTTGCAGAAGGGCTCCTAGCAATGCTAGCGTCGATTTTTATACACTAAAGAATTTTTCACATCATGAAGAATAATACAAATCGGCTTTGGTTCTTCTTTTGTTCATACTGCTATACAGGGTGTCAACATACGCAAAATAATGGATAACTATTTTTTTTCAAATGGAACACCCTATATATCTTGCCACCAATACATGGAATTTTTAATAAGCTTTCCAATGATGTACAATTTGTATAATGAAATATTAAGGATTCTTGAGATTTATCCATAAAAACATTTTTCTTTTGTCACCTCCTGCTCATTTTTGGATTTTCAGCCAAAACTATGCATTTTCTGAAAAAATAATAAGAGACCAAAGTTGTAGAGCGGAAAATTTTCGATCGACATAGGTCTTTCGACTTTTCCAATAATGCGTGCATTGCCCGCCAGAGTGCGCAAAATCGTGACCGAATATGCATTTTAGCGTTTTTCTCAAATTTTTTGTTAATTAATTGCACTAAACTTTATTTTCTACGTCCTCTAGCAGAAAAACGGGTAATTATAAAATTATTCAAATGACCTACATCGATTGAAAAAATTCCGCTCTACAACTCTTAAAAGAAGCAATTTTTGCCCAAAATGCATAGTTTTCGCTAAAAATACAAAAAACCATTGAAAAACGCAAAACTTGATACATACATTTTCAATTTGCATTTAATAGAAAACTATGCATTTTTGGCAAAAATTGCTTCTACTAAGAGTTGTAGAGGGAAAAATTTTCAATAGAACTGGGCCATTTTAATTTCCCTATAATTTCCCGTTTTTCCGCTAGAGGGTGCGGAAAATAAAGTATAGTGCAATTCATTAATAAAAAATTTGAAAAGAAAACGCTCTGGCGGACAATGCACGCATTATCTTAAAAGTTGAAAGACCACATCGGTCGGAAATTTTTTGCTCTACAACTTTGGTCTCTTATAATTTTTCCTGAAAATGCATAGTTTTGGCTGAAAATCCAAAAATCAGCGGAAGGTGGCAAAAGAAATATGTTTTTATTGATAAATCTCAAGAATCCTTAATATTTTGTTATACAAACTATATATCATTGGAAAGCTTATTAAAAATGCCATAGATTGGTGGCAACTTATATAGGGTGTTCTATTTGAAAAAAAATAGTTATCCATTGTTTTGCGTATGTTGACACCCTGTATATCACTATGAATAAAAGATTACCAAAACCGATGTGTATTATTCTTTATGATGTGGGAAATTTTCTAGTGTATCAATAATGATGCTGTCTTTGCTAGGAACGCTTCTGCAATGTTTTCAATGTGTACATGTTTTTGCCACAAATTTGCCCATAACTAACCAACCGTCCATAATAGACCCATACTATCTTATACTATTTTTATCAGCTTCTCAAGAGGGTTGAAAATAAAATATAAAATATAGGGTGTTTCATTTAAAAAAACATAACTTTGTTCTGTTATGTATATTGGGACACCCTGTACAAAAACATACATATTTTTAAAATATGTAGAATAAGTGTGGGTACCAGTTCAAGAAAACTAGAAGTCGATATCTCTAATAGCAAATAAGTTATGGGGCTTTTACAGATCGCTGGGTCACCCAGTATATATGGATGTTATCCTGTTTGCTGCCTTTGCCTGAATCTACGTGCTTTAGGTTTACTTGGAGCTTTCTGTTAAATATGTATTTCCGGGGGATTGTGTCTACCGGCATTTCAATCTTTGGGTTACATTTCATGGAAACCTCCAGAATTTTTCGGTGTTCGCCTCCTCCATTGTTTACGAGCCACATATTTGCTGGTCGTAGTCTAATGGCCTCTGCTGCTACTCTCTCTTTTACATAAAAGAGACATACACATGTATGTCTAGCGGAGGCAGACATAGCAGGGCTTCCATTGCTACTGTTGGTGTTGTTCTCATAGCTCCCGTGAAGCTCAAAAGGGTATTCCATTAGGACCTCTGTGATGAGCTGTGAATGAGTTGAGAATTTTAAACAGAGACACCCTCTTCAAGCGGGTGGCATAATGGAAGAAAAGAAACCACAATTTATGACGTGTTATTAAGGGGGTTTAAGTGGTTCGTCAGGGTTGTTTACATGCGTCGCTTCCATAAATTATAAGAAGGATGAACAGGTGAGACGTTTTCGTAAACTGGTCAACGTGGACTAATACCCAATGAATACAATGCGCCAATCCTCGAACCGTATTCCTCTCCTGCACCAATGACAAAAATTCTATTTGAATAAATCTCGTTTTCCCAAAATCCACTTGAGATTATACTATTTTTGATTACTATTTTAACCACTTTATCACAAATGCAAATGACTGATTTATTGGGGCTATTGTTCGGCCGAACTGTTAAAAAAACATATTTAGAATTAACGACACATTAAGGGTTACACAACTAGTATTTAAATTATTTTTATCTGGTTCATAATTAAAAAAATATAGCAATGTGATTTGTTGAAACTATAAAGTCAGAAAAATAGTCGATGGAATTAATTACAACAAAGATTTTGATATAGTTATATAATTCATAAATTATTTTATTTGCAACAACATTTAATCAAAAGAAATAATATTTGCTCATTCCAGATTTACACTTATTTCAGTGATTTTTTTAAAATGAAATTACGTTAATAAAATTCATATAAATGGATATTTTGTATATATTGCACTTTCAAATAAGCCCCAATTATGTATCTAATGTTCATTTCATGGTTTATTTTATTCGTTCTCATTTCACTTTACATGTATTATGGCTTTTATGTGTTAATAATTGCCATTTAAATACGAAAATACGTGTAATATGAAATAAATATGAATCAAGTTTATTTCATAATTGTTTGTTTGGACCGGATATTGAGATACGACGCATTCATTCGAATGAATTCCTTTCAAAATTTAAAGGGATGGTCGAAAACAGGTAGAAAACTTGGGGGGTGAATCATGCGAACATCTGTATAACATCCATTTTCGAAGGCATGGCTCCTTATTTCAAAATAGATTTTTATTACAGCTATTTAATTTAATAATTTAATAAGTATTTTGCGGTTTGAAACTACACCAGTGTGCGTTTTAGAGTTTTAATTTAAATGAAAGACTTGTGATATTCTTTGTTCCTTTACCTCTTAGATTTAGTCATTGTATAATTTAATTGAGCTCTTACTTCACCAGGCAGGAAAAAAATGATTAACCCTTCAATAGCATGAAGAATCATGCTTTTATTTTTAATAGTAAATTTTCCTTCTGTTGGAATCTGATTTATGGGGGGCTATTGTTCGGCCGAACTGTTTTAAAAACATATTTAGAAATAATAACCATTTATTATTATTATAACAAATATAAATGAAGTTAATATGTTAATTTAAAAACTAATTCAGTCTTTAACTTACACCCCTTAAACTATAACATACAATAACTTGTATTAATTTTATCCTATAATGTTAACATGCCAATGACTCTTTAGCAATGAGTTACGTTAAGGTAACTTTGACAATACTATTGTTAGAAATTCTTAACAACACTAGTTTTAATTAATGCATCTTAACTCAACTTGATGCTTAGGAAATAGTGACATACAAACAATATTTCGCTTTCTGGTTTTCATTAAACATTTTTTTTAAATTAACAAAATGGAAATAGGATAAAATAAACCGTGTTACAACATACGTAACTTTATTTGTTTCTACTTTACTCGATAATTTAAAAACACTCGCTCCTATGTCGCTCGTGCTTTCAAACTTTTCTCTCATTATGTAAAAAGCTTCATTACGTTACTTATATCATAAATTATTATTAATTAACTCTTTTGCAAAATCTGCCTTTACCTCATTTATTTCATCCGGTAATCTTACTAAATTTAAAAGCGGGTAACAACTAATAAAAAAAAAAAAAAAAAAGGACCTTTATTGGCATAACCATATATACAGAACAAAATTAACTGTTTACTTCCCTCATACCCCCCTCCCACCCCTCCCCTCCCTCCCTCTCCCCTCTTTCTCCCATCCCACCTTCTCCAGCGTCTTCACTCCTGCCCCATCCTCTCTCATCCATTCCGTCACCCTTCTATTCCCTCTCACTCCTACCCATTCTTCTTTCACCCCCTCACATTCTTCCGCCAAGTGCTTCCATGTATCCTTCCCCCACTCGCACAGCCCACATCTCATATAATCCTCCCCCATCCACCTCTTCCTCCCTTTCTCTCCTGACCCACATCTCGCCCTCGCCAACCGCACCCTCTCCTCCCTACTCCATCCTTCTTCCCCCCAATACTTTCTATCCGCCCCTGTCTCTCCTGCATATCCACCTCTCTCATTTTTTCCTTCACCCACCCCGCCACCTTCACCCCCCTCCCCATCCACTCTATCACCTTTGCCTCCGATAACCCCACCCTCTCATACATCCTCCTTCTCTCCCTTCTCCATTTCCCCTCTTCCCCATTCACACACCCCCACCATACTGCCTTTACCAATCTCTCCTCCCCTAAACCCCACAATTTCTCTTCGTATTTCACCACCCTCCTCATCGTTTCACACACCATTTTATCCCTGTTCGTCTCCTGCCTAAGTATATAACTCGGTGTCGACCTCTCCACTCCCAACATACATTTTATAAACCAACCCTGCTCCCTCTCCACCCATTCATACTCCCTCGTCCCCCATACCTCCACGCCATACATCATCACCGATCCCACACACGCATCCCATACCTTACACATCACTCTCATATTATTCTCTATCCATCTTCCCCATTTCCCCCATGCTATCCCCCATGCTCTCCTCGCTTTGCCTTGCACCCATCTTACATGCTCCTCATATCCACCCGTTTCCTTAAACACAAACCCCAAATACTTAAAACTATTCACCCGTTCTATCAACTCTCCCTTCCACTCTAATTCTTTCACTCCTCCCACTCTCCCTCTGTTCCTGAATCTCATCCATTTCGTTTTTTCTACATTCACACACATACCTCTTTTATCCATATACTTCTCTACCCTCCTCATCATTCCTTTCATACCCATCCAGTCCTTCGCCACCAAAACCATATCGTCCGCATATGCCAACATCCATACCTTTCTCGACCCACTTACCACCCCTCCCTCTTGACCTTTTTCCAACACCCCCTCTAACTCGCTCATATACAGGTTAAATAATAGCGGACTCAACGGGCACCCCTGTCTCAGTCCTACCCATGTCCTAAATTTCTCCGCTATCTTCCCCCCCACTTTCGCCTCCACCCATGTCTCCTCATACACCTCTCTCACCCATCCTATCATCCCCTCACTCACCCCTCTCCTCCTCAAACATTCTATCATCCCCTTCCTTGGCACCACATCATACGCTGCTTTTAGATCCAGGAACACCGCAAACATACCACCTTTCCCTTCCATCTCTCTCTCTATCATCCTCGCCAGAGTGAAGTCCTGGTCCATCGTCCCCCTTCCTCTCCTAAATCCTCCTTGTGACTCCGGTAGTAACCCTTTATCCTCCACCTCTGCTTCCATTCTATTTTTCACCATCACCATCATTATTTTATACCCTGTACTCATAACTGTTACCCCCCTATAATTATTTATCTCCTCCCTCTTCCCACCCTTGTGCACCGGGCACATCCTGCCCACCCTCCATGTCTCCGGCATCCTCTCACTCCCCGTCCACATTTTATTTATTAGCTCCCTAAACTTCTTCTTCCCCTCCTCTCCTATCTCCTTCCACATCTCCGACCTCAGACCATCTCTACCCGGCGCCTTCCCTCGTTTAATCTCTTCAAATGCTCTCTCCACCTCCTCCTCTGTGAACTCCTCCTCTATCACTCCTCTCCTCTCTTCCCCTACTTGCTCCGGCTCTCCTCCACCTTCTTTGCACTTCCTCACCCATTCCTCCAAAGACACTCCTATCCTCTCCCTCTCCTGTCCTCTCCTTAACACGTCCCACATCTCTCTCTCATTTCTGCACCCCCTTATCTCCTCTGCAGCCCGTTCCGCCACCTGTATCTTCTTCCACTCACATATCCTCTCATATTTCCTTCTGGCCTCCACCACTCTTCTCTCTCCTCCACCATTCCTTATGCATTCCTTCACCGCCCTCCTCACTTCACCCTTCGCTACTCTGCATTCTTCATCAAACCACTCTCTACCTTTCCCCTTTGTTCCCTTCACCTTCCTTCCACATCCTATTATGGCCTTCTCCATCTCCTCCATTGACCTTATCTCCTTCCACTTCACTTCCTTCAACTTCTTCTTCATCCTGTCTATCGCCCCTACTCCGCTCTCCAACCTCTCTTCCTCTTGTTCTCTCTCCTCGTCTTCCCCCTTGCCTATCCATATCTCTACACTCACCGGTAAATGATCTGACCCCATTATCTCTTCCACCTCCATTTTTCTTATCTCCTCTCTCGCCAACCCTTTCACTATTGCGTAGTCTATTACTGATGAGCCTCGTGGTCCAATATACGTTCTCTTTCCCGTCCAATCCCCCTCTGTGCATCCGTTAAGAATTTCCCATCCCTCCTCTCTCACCCATTCCCTCATCCTTCTCCCCTCCCCGTTCACCACTTTATCCTGTGATCTTCTTTCTCGTTCCACTCCATTCTCCCCCACCCCTCCTCCCATTTCCCCTATCCTCGCATTCAAGTCCCCCACTATCATCCGTCTTTCTGTCTCTTCTTTCCTCTCCTCTATTTCTTTTCTCACCTCGCCCCAGTTCTTATTTACGTACGCTACTCCCACCTCCACCTTATACTTTCTCCGTTTATATTCTACCCACATGAGACCTTCTCCCCCCTCCTCGCACCTCATTTCCTCTCCCTTCCTCCTCTCTCTCATCCCCACTATCATCCCTCCTTTTGCTCTTCCTCTCTCCCCTCCCTTCACTGCCCCTTTCATTTCCCACTTAAACCCTTCTGGCAGCCCCCCTTTTAGCTCTTCCCATTCCTCCTTCTTTGCCCATGTTTCTACTAGCCCCACTATGTCCTTCCCCCCCACCCATTGCTCCAATTCCTTCTCCCATCTTCCTCCCTTGATTTTCGACTTTACCCCCGCCACATTCCATACCCCTATCCTCATCGTCTTGTCACTCCCCCCAGCACCCCGATTATGTCCTAGCTCTTCCTCTTCCTTCCTCCTTTCTCCCACTGTCCCCTTTCTTTTTACTTTTTTGGCTCTTCCTGTCTCTCCAAACTCCCCTTTCCCCTATTCCACCTCCACAGCTCCCCATTCACTACCATCTTTTGGTACCCCGTCCTCGTTGTTTTCCCCTTCTCTCTCTCCTCGTACGCTCTCTCCCTGATTATCTTTTGGATCCTCCTCTCCTCCTTCGTTAGGTCATCCTCTATGAATATCCTCTCTCCTCTCAATTTATTCTTACTCCTCATTACTTTGATCTTCTCCTCCAACGTCCCCAATCGTGCCACCACCATCTTCCCCACTGTGTCTACCACGTACATATCCTCTACCTTCACCTCCACCTCCAGTGCGTCCTTCATAAACCTCTCCACTTCACTCCTCTCTTTTATGTCCTTCCCCTTTATCAATATATTCTTTCTCCTCTCTTGCCTCTCTCTTTTCTCCGCCTGCTCCTCCAAGTCCACTATCCTCTGCTTTAACCTCTCCCTTTCTTGTCTCCACATTTCCTTCATCTCCCTCATCTCCACCTTCCACATCTCTCTAGCCTCCCTCATCTCTTCTTTCCACACTTCTCTCTCCTCCCTTATCATTTCCGATATAAGTTGTACTACCTCCCTGCACCCCCCATCACACCCTTTCTGCGCTTCCTCTGTTATCTTTTTTTTTCCACCACCCTGCTCTCCTGCTTCCTCAAACGACTAATAATTATTTCATATTGTGAGACAATTAAATGTTCAGATTTACTTTTCGGCGTCAGATTTTAATTATCACATAAATGTCCGTCCTCTTAAGATCCCGCAGAACTGGGACCGACTACCTGATCCCAAGAAGGTCTCGACGGCATGTGCGGCAAATGTTTCTCTCCCAAAGTGCAGTCGGTGTTTTTCCTCCTACCCTCCACCTTTTCGGGAAGAAGATGCAACGACCGAAATTTTAGGCATTACGCGGTGGTCGCATTCCTTTACCTGGTTTAGGAGCTTGACAGTAGTTTTTAGGGTGGTTCTGGGCCACCATATTATTGATGCATATGCCAGCATTGGTCGCACAATGGCCGTGTAGTTCCATAGGACTATCTTGGGAGATAGTCCCCATGTTTTCCCCACAGTGCGTTTGCACTGCCAGAAGGCTATGCATGCTTTTTAAGATCTCTCTTCTAGGTGGGTATTCCATTTCAGGTTGTCATCCAGGAATACGCCCAAATATTTAACTCCTTTTTTTAGAGCGAGTTCTTTTCTTTGGAAGCATGGTTTAAATTTCTCAATGTTTCTTTTTCTTGTGAACAGAACCAGTTCCGTTTTAGCTGGATTTGCGGATAGAGCTTGATCTGTGCACCAATTTTTGACTATGTCAAGAACATTCGTCATAAGTTTTACTAACATACTTTCCGAGCTACCGGATAGTAGTATCGTGATGTCGTCTGCGTACCATACTGTGTAGAATCCCTGCCTGTTGAGTGACTCTAGAAGACCGTCGACGACTAGGTTCCATAGTAGTGGCGACAGCACTACCCCCTGCCGACAGCCCTTCGCTACTTTGCAGACGAGTTGCGTGTTGCCTATGGTTATCAGGACTGTTCTCCATTGCAGCATGTTGGATATCCATTGACTCAGAAGCTCTGAATCCCTCGTTGTTGGAGTGCAGCTGTTATTTTTACGAGGGTGTTTTTATCAAAACCCCTTCTATATCCAAGAAAGCCGCTAGAGTGCAGGCTTTGTTTTCTAAGGATCGACCGATACGACTCACTACCGAATGTAGATTTGCCTTCGCAGTAAGCGTGTTGGTTTGGACAGTCTCTTATCGCATTCTCCTTTGTGTATCAGTCACGTAGCCTTTTCAAAGAATGAAGGAAGTAAGGCTTATGGGCCGATGTGCTTTGGCCGTGGTGTAATCCAAACGGCCTGGTTTTGGTGTGAATATTATCTTTGTTTTTCTTCATGCGTAGGGTGTGTAACTGTATACAATGCGTGCTCTGTACACACCCACGAGGGTGTTTAGGATTACATTCTTGCCCCATTGTAGAAGGGCAGGATATATCCCATCCATCCCTGGGGAATTATATGGTGAGAAGCTCTCTATTGCCCATTCTACCCTCTCGTCAGTGACCGTGGAGCCCGCCAGTTCCCAATCCGTTTTGGTTCGGGACTCTGTGGTTTTAAATAACCTTGAAATCGCTTATTCCAACAATGCATTATTTAACGCATTATTTCTTTACATGCAGGTGCTCCTCTACCGCCACCCGCACTGTTGAAACGAAAGATTATTATTAAGAATAAGAAGAAGCATCATCACCATCACCACAAGAAGGGGCAGGAGACTACACCGACTGAAGCTGCTCCCGTTACCGGTAATGGGGATGTACCAAGGGAACACCCACCCCCTCTTCAAATAAGACAGGTACTTGTACATGTAATATTTTTTCGATAAGATCATCAGATATGATTAAAAATATTGCAACTTTAAAGTTGACTGTCTCTGATATGTAATTAATTAAGAGAAATTGAAATTTATACACATCTCAGCTTTCTAGGTTATGTAACATGAATGATCTTATCTGTCGATGCTCTTTATAGCCTAAATTAAATTATTCTACTATTAAACTGAAATATTTTAGTTTAGGAGATGTAAACAATATTTTAACAATTTTTTGCTATATACTACTCTTATATTATATACTCAAATTTTTCAAAATAAAATTAAAATTAACTTAAAATGAACCTTGTTCTTCTTTAGGGTTCAAAAGAGTCTACAGCAACTGAAGATGAGGAGTCGTCTAGTGAAGAAGAAGTTGATCCAGAGGTGATCAGCGAGTCTACAGACATTGGAGAAAAGGCAAACACGGCTAAGGAAACAGAGGCCGGGGCAGAAATATCTGCGCTGGTCAATTATGTCCAACCGGTGCACTTTTCCAGCTTTGAAAATGCAGAAAGTAAGTGCACACTGTCTATTGTTTATTAATAAATAGTTGTAGGGGGTTCGGTTGTGATTGAGACTTCTGTGATTTAAACGTTATATTTCAACAACAAGATTTGTACAAGTATACAAATAGCTTTTCTAAGACCGTAATCAGTGCTTAGGAGTGTTCTCAGGATTAGGCCTTGATCAGCGCTAGCGAGAGAATTTAATTCATTTTTTTTTTTTTTTTTGATGAGAGGAGAGTAAATCTTTTATAGACACCCCTATAGTGGGGTAGTGTTGGAGTCCTCCCCCTGACGGGCGCGGAGTATACCAACTAAAAACTCTCCTTGTATTTCAAATTTAATTAAAGAAATTTTTCCTACAGTATCGTAGTGATTCGTGGGGATATTATTCATGACTTTGGGATATGATGTTTTTATTGCGATAATTATTAATTAGAAATTAATGCTTAAAGAAATTTTGAAATGGTATGGGTGTGTGGAAAAAAATTTTGTTTAAGACCAAAAAATTTTGAAAAGTTTAATGAGTTGATAGATATTTGATTTTAAATTTATGAATTTACTGACCCAGGTTAAGTGGGCGCTTTCTTTTCCCATGAGTGGGATTAGGTTGGATTTCGAAATGGTCTTGCAGAAGGCTCACATCGAATTTGGAAGAATGGCTGAGGGCCAACTGATGGATGAAGTCCTGAACACTTGGCGTCTTGGTTTCGAGACGCAGTTGCGCATTTCTGACAAACCACGGAGCGCCTACGATCCGGCGGATCATGCGGCTCTGCGTGGTCTCCAGCTTACGCATCTGCGTAGCGGAGAGGGAATTTAATTCATCAGACGGGGGCGCGCATTTAAAGGTTTCCGGCCGTGGTCAGCGGGGTAGCCACGGTAGGGATGATCGGTCTCATTGGTGCGCGCAAGGTAGAGTGCGAGAGTACCTGTGCGACAAGGATGGTTGCTAGTGGCTGTGAGCGTCGCGGGTGGATGTTACAGTCTCCCCCTCTGGAGGTGAAGTCGTCCCGACGATCCATCCAGCTGTTGAACATCCATTAGTTCTTCCTAGGCCTTCCTCGTTTCCGTAAGGGCTTGATGGATTGTGAGGTGACACCTGGCCCAACGCATGGAGTGAGTGCTGAGAATGGTATACACCAATCGCTGTTGTAGGGTTGTCCAATGGCGCGACTTCGAAGGTGGTTGGGCCCAAGGACTGCAAAGTAACATACGGCCCATCTCTTCGGGGAGCCAACTTGGAGCTGAATCCCTTCTTGGCGTTACTTAAGGGGTGTAGGGTTACCCAAACTTTGTCTCCAGGGGCATAAGGAGGGGTGGCTCTCCTGTTCTGAGCAGCTTGTTTCTTCTGGAGGTCTTGTTGTTTGTCCTGCGTTTCGCCGGCTTGGCGTAAATATTCGGTAAGGCAGGGGTTATCTCGGCAATGAAGTTCTCGAACTCTTGAGTGGCTTCGTAGGGTGAATCCGGCAGGTTTCAAATTTGTTACCTTATATTGTTGACATGCTTCGCATTATTTAACGTATTGCTCTACACCGTTCTGCATCCCTTTCCAATAATAGTTCATTCGAATACGAGCGAGGGTTCTCTGGATTCCGTAATGTCCAGCTGTGGCATCGTCATGGAACGCCATGACGTTCCCTTTTCTTGTCCAGGTCATCGATTTTTTTTTTTAATCGATATCTCGGAGTTGGGCGTCTCTGATGTCGTTATCCTTTCGGGATGTCATATCGATGGAAATTTTCTTTATTTCCCAGGGATATAGATCATCGTCTTCGTCGTTCACTGGGCGAGATAAAGTGTCGGCTACTCTGTTCGCACGTCCTGGTACGTAATCGATTTGGACATTATGGGCTTGCAACTGAAGTGCTCATCGTGTCAATCTTCCTGTCGGCGACTGTAGACTCATCAGCCAACAGAGGGGTTGATGATCCGTGGCTACCGTGATTTGCGACCCATCTAGATATCCTCTGAACTTCTTCATAGCCCATATGATGGCGAGCGCCTCCTTCTCAATGGTGGCATAATTCTTTTCTGCGGGAGTCAGCAAGCGGCTGGCGCATTCGACGGGGTGTTCGTCCACACCCTCCCCCTGGCACAAAACTGCTCCGATAGCGTATGCGCTCACATCTATCCTAACGACAAATGGTTTTGTCGGATCGGCCGTTTGAAGTACGGGAGCCTCGGTTAATGCTTCTTTTAATTGTTCGAATGCGGCGTCTTCTTCTTCACTCCATTTACAAGGGGCGTTCTTCTTGGTCAGGTTGCTTAGAGGCTTTGAAATACGCGCGAAATCCGGTCTAAATCGTCGGTACCAAGAACACATGTGTAGGAATATCAATTGTTTTCCATTAGTTGTTTTTTTTCTGTTTTTGATGGCTTCCACTTTTTCTAGATTAGGCGAGAATCCGTCCTTCATTAGCCTATGGCCCAGGAAGCGTACTGATCGACAGAAGAATGAACTTTTCTCTCGATTAATGCGGAGGTTCCACTTATCCAATAATAACTTTCCTGAGGTCGTCTAAGTGTTGCTTGATGGAATTTGATAAGATTATTAGGTCGTCCAGATATGAGAGCATGCATACCTCCGGTAGCTTCCTTCGGAATTCATCCATTAACCTTTGAAATGTCGATGGGGCGTTTCTCAAGCCAAACGGCATTCTCTTGAACTGGTAGCAACCAAACGGGGTGATGAAGGAGGTTTTCGCTTGGTCTTGAAGTCTCACAGGGATCTGCCAATATCCGGTGCGTAGATCGATGGTGGAGAAACTATACGGCTTACCCATGGCGTGTAATAAATCGTCCACGCGCAGAAGTGGGTAAACGTCGGGTACAGTAATTGCGTTAAGTTTCCCGAAGTCTACACATAACCTGGTTCCTCCATCCATCTTGGGGACCATTACCACAGGAGCAGCCCAAGGGGACTGGCTTTCCTCAATGATGTCCTGGCGCATCATTTCTTTGATTTCCTTCTGCAATTTCGCTTGATGTACGGCGGACATCCGATACGGACGGGTCGCTATTGGGGTGTCGTGAGTCACAGTGATGATGTGCTCTGTCTCTATAGTCGGAGGACCCCATAACTCAAACGAACTAGAGTTGTCTAGAAGCAATTGGTTCATTTCTTCCTTCTCTTGGTCATTAAGATCTGCGGCTTCATCGTTGCGGAGACACACATTAACATAAAACAATGCTCCTCAAAGAAAAACCTTTCTGGAGTACTCTGGGTGTATTGAATGATTGGCATCTACGTAGTCGGCAAACAATGCGTCAATATGATTAATTAATTTCTCACTTAACCCGTGGTGAAACATAATTATATGTTTGGTTAATTAAAACACTTGGTTTTGTTTCACTGATTTTATTTTTCTCTCCGACTAGTTTCGACCTTAGGTCATTCTCAAGGAGATATGTACGAAATTAACATCGACTGGTATTTATACAGGAATTTTAAAAATCAGGTAATAAGGGCCGTCGAAATGGGGGAGTTCCAGATATCTTCGACGTTATTAAGCGTGTTTTTTCCACGTTTTATTGCTTTGTTAATTTCGAGGCCCTCTCGCAAATTCAAATCCCGTCCCTTATTACCTGAATACAAAATTCGGAAATTATTGTCACTAAAAAAATGGTTACATTCAATACAATGTTGTGACAGACCTGTAGAAATTTTATTATTTAATATTGACTTCTTGTGTTCATTTATTCTAAAATTTCTACAGGTCTGTCACAACATTGTATTGAATGTAACCATTTTTTTAGTGACAATAATTTCCGAATTTTGTATTCAGGTAATAAGGGACGGGATTTGAATTTGCGAGAGGGCCTCAAAATTAACAAAGCAATAAAACGTGGAAAAACCACGCTTAATAACGTCGAAGATATCTGGAACTCCCCCATTTCGACGGCCCTTATTACCTGATTTTTTAAATTCCTGTATAAATACCAAAAAAAAGACCTTTATTGGCATATTAATCTATTCTAACACTAAGCTAAACTACAAACTATTCCTAATCTCTAAACAAATAACTATACTAACTACCCAAAAACTAAAATCATAAATACAAAAACTCTCTCCTACATTCTTTTTCCCTCACCATTTCCTGCAGTATCTTTACCCCGGCACCATCCTCTCTCATCCATTCCGCTACCCTCTTGTTCCTTTTTCCCCCCATCCATCCTTCATTCACTCCCTCACACTCCTCCGCCAGATGCCTCCACGTATCCGTCCCATTTTCACATATTACACACCCCATATACTCTTCACCCATCCACTTCTTCCTCCCTCTCTCTTCTGATCCACACCTAGCCCTAGCTAATGTCACCCTCTCTTCTCTGTTCCACCCGTCCTCATCCAAATACTTCGGTCTCCTTCCATGTACCTGCCAACTCCCATACATGTCATTATATTCACTTTTTTCTATACTTCCCTCTCTCTCCTGTACATCCACTTCCTTCGCCCTCTCGCTCACCCACTTTGCCACATTTACCCCCCTCTCTAACCACTCCCTCACTTTCACCTCAGACAGTCCTACACTCTCATACATTTTCATTCGTTCCTTCCTCCCTTTCCCCCCCCCCCCCCTTACGTTCACGCATGTCTTCCATACCGCCTTTACCAACCTCTCTTCCCCTAACTCCCATAACCTCATCTCATACCTAACCATTCTCTCCATAGCCTCACATCCTAAGCTTCCTCTGTCTCCTGAAGCAGTATGTACCCGGGAGTCGACCTTTCCACTCCCTTCAGAAACCACTACTGCTCCCTTTCCACGCACTCATACCCTTTCCACGCACTTCTACTCCATACATTACTATCGACTTCACACATGCATCCCACACTTTACACGCTAATCTGACGCTGTTCTTCATCCATTCTCCCTATTTTTCCCACACGATACCCCACGCTTTCCTGGCCTTTCCTTGCACCCACCTTACATGCTCCTCATATCCCCCTGTCCCTTTAAACATAAACCCCAAGTACTTAAATATTTTCACTCTCTCAATCACTTCTCCCTTCCATTCTAACACTTTCACGCTCCCCTCTCTTCCCTTATTCCTAAATCTCATCCATTTCGTCTTCCCCACATTCACACACAATCCCCTCTTGTCCATATACCTCTCCGTTCTCCTCAACATGTCTTTCATCCCTTCCCAATCTCTCGCCATCAACACCATGTCATCCGCATATGCCAGCATCCACACCTTATCCTTCCCGATTACTACTCCTCCCGCCTGCCCTTTCCTCAACACATCCTCCAGTTCGCTTAGGTATAAGTTAAATAACATAGGGCTTAACGGGCATCCCTGTCTCAATCCTACCCTTGTCCTAAAACTCTCCGACACCTCCACTCCCACTCTTGCAACCACCCAAGTTTCCTTATATACTCCTCTTACCCACTCAATCATACTCTCATTCACTCCTTTTCTCCTCATACATTCTAACAACTTCTCCCTCGGCACTGAGTCGTACGCCGCCTTTAGATCCACAAACACCGCATATATGCTTCCCTTCTCTTCAGTCACTCTCACCGCCATTCTTGCCAGGGTAAAGATCTGCTCCCTTGTTCCCCTCCCCCTTCTAAATCCCCCCTGAGTCTCTGGTATTAAATCCTTTTCTTCCACCTCTTCTTCCAGTCGATTCTTTACCACCAGCATAGCGATTTTGTAGCCTGTGGGCATCACTGTAATCCCCCTGTAGTTCCCGGCCTCCTTCTCGTCCCCTCCTTTATGTACCGGGCACATCGTACCCAATCTCCAGGCCTCCGGTATGTTCCTTCTTCCCCTCCACATTTCGTTCAACAGCTCCCTGAATTTATTCTTCCCCCCTTCTCCTATCTCCTTCCACATCTCTGCCTTCAGCACATCCAACCCTGTAGCCTTTCCTTCTTTAACTTCCTCGAAAACTCTTTCCACTTCCTCCTTAGAGAACTCCTCCGTCATCTCCATACACCTTCCTTGTCCCACTTCCTCTGGGTACCCACTTGTTTCTCTACATTTCGTTGTCCACTCCTCCAGTATTATCCCTACCCGTCTCCTTCTTTCGCCTCTCTTCAGAACTTTCCATATTTCCGACTCGTTTCTACACTTCTTCAACTCTTCACTTGTTCTTTCCACCTCCTGCCGCTTCTTCCTCTCGCATATCCCCACATATTTCCTTTTTGCTGCCGTTACCTTCCTCTCCTCTCCTCCACCTCTTATACATTCCCCCATTGCCTTCCTTACTTCACTTTTTGCCTGCCTGCATTCTTCATCAAACCACCTACTCCCTTCTCCCGCCCTTCCTTTAGCTTTCCTTCCGCACCCCACTATTAGTTCCTCCATCTCCTCCATTGATTCGACGTCTTCCCACTGGATCCTCCTCATCTTCATCCTCATTTATTCTATTGCCTTTGCCCCACATTCTAACTTTCCCATTTCTTGCTTCTCTTCAGTCGCCTTCTCCTTCTCCATCCATACCTCTACTTTTAGCGGTAGATGATCGGAGCCCATCACTTCCTCCACCTCCATACTTTTTATTTTCCTTTTCGTCATCCCCTTTATCGCCACATAGTCGATCACCGACGATCCCCGCGGCCCACTATAAGTTTTCCTTCCTTCCCAGTCCCCCTCTGTGCATCTATTTAGAATTTCCCATCCCTCCTCTTTCACCCACTCCTTCATTCTCTTACCCTCTCCGTTTATACATTTGTCCCTGGACTTTCTTTCTACCACAGATCCCTCTTCATTAATCCTTCCCCCCATTTCTCCCATTCTTGCATTAAAGTCTCCTCCTAGCACCCATTTTCCTCCCCCTTTCGTTCTCTCCTCTATCTCCTTTCTTATTATATTCCAATTTTTGTTTACATATACCACCCCTACGTTTATCCTCTGTTTCCCTTGTCCATACTTTATCCATGCCACGTCTTCTCCTTCTCCGAAGTGTCCCGTCACGTCCGTCCCCATTTCCTTCTTCCATCCTACTATCATTCCACCCCTCGCCCTTCCTTTCGTTGCACACCTTATCGCATCCTTCCTCTCCCATATAAAGCTTCCCGGTAGCCATCTTTTCACTTCTCCCCACTCTTCCTTCCCCATCCATGTCTCTACTAGTCCCACTATGTCCTTCCCTACTAACTACTTCTCCCAGTCTCTCTTCCACTTGCCCTCCTTTATCTTCTCCTTAATTCCCGCTATGTTCCAAAACCCGATAGTTACTGACCCCTTCTTCCCTTCTCCCCCCCCCCTCTTTATCTCCTCGCCGCTTGCCTTGCCCGCTGTGCTTCTCTCCCAGTCTACTCCCTGCCCCTCTGTCCTTTTTTTTACAGCTCCTTCTCCCTTCTTCTCTCTCCTCTCCTCCTATCTCCTCCTCATTTCTTACTTTTTTGGCTCCTCTTGTCTATGTAGTGTCTCCTTTTCCTTATTCCATCTCCACAGCTCCCCATTCACGAACATTCTCTGATAACCAACCCTTACCATCTTACCCCCTTCTCTCTCCCTACTTGCTTTCACTCTTATGATCTTCTGGATTCTTCTTTCCTTTTTTGTCATATCATCCTCGATGAACACTCTTTCCCGTATATTCCTTAATTTATTTTTATTTTTCATGACTTTTATTTTATCCTCCATCCCTAGCTTGACTACCACCACCTTCCCAATTCTATCTACCACAAAGCTTTCTTGAACCTGCACCTCTACTTCCAGCGCCTCCTTCAGAAAGGTCATCACCTCCCCTTTTCCCTGCATATCTTTTCCTCTTATAACAACGTTACTCCTCCTCTCCTGCCTCTCCCTCTTCTCAGCCTGATCTTCCAGCTCCATGATCCTTTGTTTAAGTCTCTCTCTCTCTGTATTCCATACCTCTTTCATCTCCTTTATCTCTTCTCTCCACCTCTCCCTCGCTTCCCTCATTTCCTCTTTCCAGATCTCCCTTTCTTTCCTTAATGCTTCAGTAATCATTTCCACTAGTTCCCTGCAATTTCCATTGCACCCTTTACTCATCACATCCCCCACCCTTTTTTTCATCCTTTCCTGTTCCTGCTCTCCCTCCCCCTCAAACGACGTGTCCGCCATCTTCCTCTTCTCTACCCCCTCCTGCGCTGTCCCTTGTTGCGGCTACTTCCTTACTCCCGTTCCGCCACCAAAGAAAACTGCCTTCCTTCTATTCTCCTCCTCCTGCTTGTCCCACTCCTCCACTTCCCTTCTCTCCTTCTGTTTATTCTTTCCGCCCATTTAAATCACCATTTCGGTAGCTCCTACTCAGTGCACGAGCACCTTATGATTGCTAGTGCGGTATGTCCACTACTTATTTATCCACGAATTCAGTACACAACAATATCACTTTGTTTAAGTCAGCAAAACCGTAGATTTGTTTCAACAAACAAACATAACCTCCAATTCGACAAATTGAAATTGCTTAATATCGTCTTAATTACAGCCAATAATCACCAATTGTCTCATAATCAACCAGACGCACAAGACTTCCCGACAGTATCAATTAATAATCTACTTATCCCATGTAAGACCACTTTACTACATGGAGCACATGTGCACATACATAACCTCAGCACTCGATGTTAATGTATAAATACCAGTCGATGTTAATTTCGTACATTTTTGTAAGACTAAAGTATATATTGACGATAAAACAACTATTTGTTATATATTTTAGCATTGTCCAATCAATATTACAGTATGGTGTAATTGCATGGGGAAATTCACCAAAAAAATACATATCTAAAGTGGAAACGGTGCAAAAGAATATACTTAAAGTTATTTTAAATAAGCCTAGACTGTTTGCATCGGATCAATTATGGAAGGAAGCAAAAGTAATGAATATTAAAAGGTTATTTGTTCTCTCAATAGTTTCATTTTACTACTCGTGCAAAAACAGGAGTAAATATGTATGTCTTTCCAGAAACAATTACTACACACGTTTTGCACATTATCAGTTGTCCTATGCTCATAACACAAAAAAGACGTTTTATCAAAACTCATTTTTATTTTTCATTCCTAAAATACACAACTTTTTACCTGATCATTTAAATCCTCTGAAAACTGCTACGCTAGGAAGATCCTACTTCATGAGTTCTGTAAAAAAATGGCTCATGGAATTTGATGTAAATTTATTTTATGAGTGAATTTATCTCTTAATTCTGTTCATATCATGTATATCTCGTTTTACTTTTCAGTATTTAAATTCTGTCTATTTTGGGTGTTATTGCAAATAGGGTTACTCTTATGTAATAGGGTTTGCGTACAAGCTGCGATAGTAGCTTCTGCAGTCGAAGAATTATTTGTTTTTTGTTTTATTTAAGATGAATCTGTATAATTTAAAATTTGTAGCATTTTTCTTAGACAGAATAAATATTATTATTATTATTATTATATCTTCTTGAGAATGACCTAAGGTCGAAACTAGTCGGAGAGAAAAATAAAATCATTGAAACAAAAATCAAATGCGTCAATATACTCCGGTGAGTACGTATCATCCGTTTCTACTTTTTCCGGGGTTACCGGTAGTGGGCCCATCAGGCGCGTTTATCGGTAGAAGTGTTGCTAATCCGTACGAGTGGCACATCCTGACTTGTCGTTCCTCTTCTGCTTCCGTTTTGTTTTCCGTGTCCCTTATCGGTTGTAGCAATGGTGTTCGTGCGGTGCATCGACGAACGACCATGTTCTCATATTGAGAATGATACCCGCATTTTCCATAAAATCTACCCCCAGCAGTGTGACGTTGTTTGTACTGTCCGGGAAGACGAGGAAGATAGTTCTTATCCAACGTTTTTGTATTTTTACCATAACCTCGGTGCTAAGCATATTTTTCTCCTGCGGTTTTCCGTCAGCCAGTGTAACCTGTCCTTGTACGTTGTGGAATTTGGTGCCGTGTTGTAGCAGGTTTTTATACAATGATGCGGAGGCGATAGACTTTTCGGCACACGAATCTAGGAAAGCACTTCCCGTGTAATGTTTGATGCTGATATGAACTATCGGACTGCGTCGCTGTAGGGTAGCTGCATTCACTGCACAAAATGCCAGTTTACTGTTTCCGTTGACACTCGGATTGCACGTTGTACATTTGCCACGAATGGTTCCTGGTTTACCGCAACCGTAGCACGCGAATGTCGGAGTGGGCGTTTTCTCCTCTGATATCCTTGCCTGGGTTTCTAGGGCTTGCGACATTCGGTGAATGTGTGGCCGTGCGCGCTACAATGCGTGCACCTCTTCTTCTTTACATCAGTATTCGTACTGGATTGAAGATTTTCCAGTTCCGCTTTCTCCTGCCATGAGCGTTTGATCTCCGGAGACGTGGCGATTAGGTTCTGGAACGTTTAAATACCTTCCCTTGGTATTTTCTCACGGATATTCGCATCTATTAGGCGAAATATCATATCCAACTGCAGTGCCTCACTTAGATTGTGCTCCGTTATCTGTGCGATGAGAGCCCTCTTTTTAGCGATGAACGTGTCCGTATTCTGACCGTTTTCCTGGCGTTTAGCGATTATTTCTTGTAATATTGCATATGCCGGTTTCTGCGGTGCGTATATATCCTGCAACAACTTAAGGGTGTCGTCCCATGTAGCCGTTGTTGTTCTCACCCCTCGTAGGGTGGACTGCAGCGTCGTTGGTGAGTAAGAGTAGCAGACCTTCTAACGCGTCTTCGTCTGGTATCCTCTCAATCTTTTTGTAAACTTTGACGGTGTTTATGAAGCCTTCCACCTCGACGGGGTTCCTGCTAAGTCTTGAGAAACGTACCGTGCAATCTGCAAAGGATCCGGATTTGTAGTCTTCTCGATTGGCTCTTATGAACTCTTGAAACTGTTCCGTGAGCGTGATTGCCATGTTTTCTTCCATGTTGTTTCGCATTTTCGCCCTCCCTCGTGGGTGGCCATTTTGTAGGGGGTTCGGTTGTGATGGAGAGACTTCTATGATTTAAATGTATATTTCAACAACAAAATATGTACAAGTAAACTCTGGCCGTTTTATGAAGGTGTCTGAGGTGATTAACGAAGGGTCAGAAGCCCTCATCAGAAGTGTTGGGTATTTTGTTACTTTACCCTGGCAGATGTTTACACTTTACTTGCTAGCCATTGGGCCACTACCGGCTTTTATTTATAAGTCAGTGGTTCCTAAAAGGTTACACATAACTTTGGAAATAAATATTCATGCAACCCAACATCTCATGTTTGCTTATTGAGAACCTCAGGCATCCGAGACGCATAAAGCACCCGCCCAACACGCAAATGAGGGCGGTCCAAGTTAATCACTTCAGATGCCTTCTTAGCGCGGCGAGACTTTATACAAATAGCTTTTCTAAGACCGTAATCAGTGCTTAGGAGTGTTCTCAGGGTTAGGCCGTTATCAGCGCTAGCGAGAGAATTGAATTCATCAGGCGGGAGTGCGTATTTAAAGGTGTCCAGCCGTGGTCAGTGGGGTAGCCACGGTACGGATGATCGGTCTGATTGGTGCGTGCAAGGGTGGTGGTAGAGCGCGAGAGTGCCTGTGCGACAAGGATGGTTGCTAGTGGCTGTGAGCGTCGTGGGCGGATGTTACATAGTCCATTTTATTGCTACACATTCTGAACAGTTTACAATTAGATTTCATTTTAACAGGGTTAAAGATGAAATATCATATTTGGTTTCTTATTATTGTGTGTGTATGATTACAAAGTTTTTCCTGCAAACGGCCAGACAACGAAAAATCTCATTTTTTAGTACAATAGCCACCGTCCGAAACGTGCCCTAATACGTACAATCTAACAATGACGAAACTGTTGATTCCACCATATCAGCTCGAATTATAAAAACGTATAATTATTTTCAGAAAAGAATAGAAACTACGAAATGTCCTCATTCGACGAGCGACAGGCGACGACGCTACTCAAGGAACGCCCCATCGAATTCGTCAACTACAACAAACACCAACTCAGCCGCGTATATCCGGTGGGCACGCGTTTCGACTCCTCCAACTTCATGCCGCAGGTCTTCTGGAACGCGGGCTGCCAGCTCGTCGCCCTCAACTTCCAGACCTTGGACCTGGCCATGCAGCTCAACCTGGGCGTCTTCGAGTACAACTTCCGGTGCGGCTTCCTCCTGAAGCCGGAGTTCATGCGGCGGAAGGACAGGCGGCTGGATCCGTTCGCCGAGAGCATAGTCGACGGGATCATCGCCGGCACTGTGAAAATAACTGTGATATCTGGACAATTTTTAACGGATAAGCGGGTGGGCACCTACGTCGAGGTGGACATGTACGGCCTGCCCGCCGATACCGTCCGCAAAAAGTTCAGGACCAAGACTGTGCAGAATAACGGGATCAATCCGCAGTTCGATGAGGAACCCTTCGTTTTCAAAAAAGTAAGTTATCTTTATATCTTTATTCAGCCGTCGCCAAATATACCAGTTTTTATAGAAACCATTATTTGTTAATGTCAGTATTGATTACCAATTACACCCAGAGAAGAAGATGGCTAATGTCAGGACCACCATTATCGTGTGTCATTACTTATATTTATGTTCTCATTGGCTAACTTATGTTTCAGGTTGTCCTACCAGAACTTGCTTCGATACGGATAGCCGCGTACGAAGAATCCGGAAAGTTTCTCGGCCATCGCGTGCTGCCCGTGATCGGACTGTGCCCGGGCTACCGGCACGTGAACCTGCGCACAGACCTGGGACAACCCTTACCCCTGTCGACGGTATTCCTGCACATCGTCGTCAAAGACTACGTACCTGATGGCCTCTCCGACTTCGCCGAAGCCCTGGCCAACCCCATCAAATACCAGAGCGACCTCGAAAAGCGCTCGGAGCAACTGGCGGTGCTCACCGAGGGAATGGACATCGACGATCCGAAGCCGAAAAAGGTGCTCGCCGCAAAAGAGCAACTGACCACCAACGGCAGTCCCACGCAGCGACCCTCGATCTGCAAGGGCGCCGTCAGCATAGACCTCAATCCCGAGGTCGAGACCGTTTCTTCGAATAGCAATCTGCTGACCACAGCCGTGCCGGTTGAACAGTCGAATTCGCTGGCGAAGACGCCGGACGTTTCCGAAAAGATCGAGGACATCGTGGCCGAGCCGTTGGATAAGATTTTGGAGAATAAGCTGGTGAAGGAGAAGAAGCTGGAGTTGGAGAAGAAGCTCGAGTCGATACGGAAGAAGCACGAGAAGAAAAAGATGACGCTGCAGTCGCAGAAGTCTAGCGACCAGGGTGGGGAGAAGAAATCCAAGTTGATTAATATGAAGTTGGTGAAGAGGTTATCCAGTAAAAATATGTAAGTATTTTACTGATTATAATCATTGAATTTTAACAACTAAAATCTACTTGATGATGGTATAACAATTCTTGCGTTTCATAAATATTAATACAGATGAGCAAAGGTATCTTTTTTTTAGAAATCTTATTTAAATATAATAATAATCACAAATTGATTGTTCCTCTGCCTCTGTTAAGGTTTTCAACCCTTTGCCTGTACTATTCCTTTGGTTTAAAGACAATTAACTCTGCGTCCTTCTACATCTACAGTTACACCCAGAGAGAATCTAAAAATGTGGTAGTCTGATGATACTAAATCGGGGCTATAAACCTATTGTGGTAACAACCCTTGTTTATATATTTTTAACTTTTTTATGGCGGACACTGAACTTTGACAAAAACTTCAGTTAATGTGCCGGCGCACCTATTCTCAGTGCGAGTGACGGATAATTTAATTTTTTTAAGTGTTCCACAGGCCAGCACGTATTGTTTTATTCATTGTGTAGTTAGGCGTATACATCTAGATTGTTTATATATTTTTAACTTTTTTATGGCAGACACCGAACTTTGACAAAAACTTCAGTTAATCTGACGGCGCACCTATTGTAAACCCCTAAAAAATAATAGATAGACTTGTACAATCTATCATAGAAATTGCTATGTAAGGGTGTTGACTCCTGTATTTAAATTCTTCATCATCACTAAATTTTTAATTATATTTCAGTGTTAGTGGAGTCTTCTCAACGGAATCTCCCAGCTCTGAGCCGTTGACGAGCGTCGTGGACGGCACCGAGTCGAATCCCGAAGGCGGCGAGCGACCAACGTTGCCCAGAAGCCAGTCGGAACGATTGCTGGCAGCTAGCAGGGAGTTCGTGTCGCAGGAGAAGGAACTCCGGGAGAAATATCACGAGATCATTTACAACGTGGCCGAGAAGGTGATGAAGACCTCGCAGGCCAACCAAATCAAGATACTCATGGTATGCGATCACAATTACTTTGCATTGCATGTTTGGATGTGCTTCGCTGTGTTAATGTTAATGTTAAGGAAACGAGCGCCGCCAGACGTGGACTTACTAACCCAAATACGAAACTCTACTAACCCCGATTTTATACTAATCTGGGCTTTTGGAAAGAATAAATTGTTTGTTGAAATCCTACTGCTTTCTCTTTATTTTTTTAAATTTCGTTTCTGTGCTTTATTTGCTTATACGATCCTTGAATCCCACTCCTTGCTTCAAATACATGCTAAGATAAGAAAGTGATAAAATCACAAGGAAAGGTAAGTAAAATAATTTCAAATTTTTCATTTTTCACTCGGAAATTTTAACCAGAAGAGCAATTTGGCGCCAAAATTATTTCGAATTTTTAATAAGATTTTTACCCGGAGTACCAGTAGAGCAAAAACGAAGAGAGTAACTTGGAGCCAAATAATTTCATATTTTAATTAAAAATATGAAATTATTTGGTAAAATTTACACACGAAAATTTTTGCCGGCAGTAACAGGAGCAAAAACGAAACGAGTAATTCGCCGACAAAATAATTTCGGATTTTTAATCAATTTTTGACAAAATTTCCATTAGCATATTTTTACCAGAAGAGCAGGAATGAAAAGAGTAATTTGATGCCAAAATAATTTCGAATTTTTTACTAAATGTTCAATCGAATTTTTTTACCAAGAGTTGTCACTCTTGAGAGCAGAAACAAAAATAGTTATTTGACGCCAAAATAATTCCAAATTTTTAATCAATTTTTGATAAAATGTTCAATCAATTTTTTTTACCTGGAGTAACAGGAGAGCAGAAAGGAAAACAGTAATTTGGACCCAAATAATTTCACATTTTTTATTAAATTTAGATAAAAATTCCACACGAAAATTTTTACCGGGAGTAACAGGAGAGCAGGAACGAAAGGAGTAATTTGACGCCAAAATAATTTGGAATTTTTACTCAATTTTTGACAAAATGTTCAATCGACATTTATTACCAAGAGTTGTTACTCTTGAGAGCAGAAACGAAAAGAGTAATTTAACGCCAAAATAATTTCGAATTTTTAATCAATTTTTGACAACATTTTCACTCGAAGCAAGAGAAAACAGGAAAGCATGAACGAAAAGAGTAATTTGACGCCAAAATAATTTCGAATTTTTAATCAATTTTTGACAAAATGTTTAATCGAATGTTTTTACCAAGAGTTGTTACTCTTGAGAGCAGAAACAAAAATAGTAATTTCAAAATAATTTCGAATTTCTAATCAATTTTCAATCGAAATTTTTAACCAGGAGTAACAGGAGAGCAGAAACGAAAACAGTAATTTGGACCGAAATAATTTCACATTTTTTATTAAATTTAGATGAAAATTCCACACGAAAATTTTTACCTGGAGTAACAGGAGAGCAGGAACGAAAAGAGTAATTTGACGCCAAAATAATTTGGAATTTTGAATCAATTTTTGACAAAATGTTCAATCGAAATTTATTACCAAGAGTTGTTACTCTTGAGAGCAGAAACGAAAAGTGTAATTTAACGAAAAAATAATTTCGAATTTTTAATTAATTTTTGACGAATATTTTTACCAGGAGAGCAGGAACGAAAAGAGTAATTTGGCGCCAAAGTAATTTTGAATTCTTAATCAATTTTTGACAAAATTTTCAATCGAAACAGGAGTAACAGGAAAGCAGGAACGAAAAGTGTAATTTGACGCCAAAATAATTTCGAATTTTGAATCAATTTTTGACTAAATTTTCAATCGAATTTTTTTACCAAGAGTTGTTACTCTGAGAGCAGAAACGAAAAGAGTAATTTGACGCCAAAATAATTTCGAATTTTTAATCAATATTTGACAAAATTTTCAATCGAAACAGCAGTAACAGGAAAGCAGGAACGAAAAGAGTAATTTGAAGCCAAAATAATTTTGATCCAATTTTTGACAAAATTTTCAATCGAATTTTTTTACCAAGAGTTGTTACTCTGAGAGCAGAAACGAAAACAATAATTTGACGACAAAATAATTTCGAATTTTTAATCAGTTTTTGACAAAATTTTAAATCGAAACAGCAGTAACAGGAAAGCAGGAACGAAAAGAGTAATTTGACGCCAAAATAATTTCGAATTTTTAATGAATTTTTGACAAAATTTTCATTCAAATATTTTTACCAGGAGAGCAGGAACGAAAAGAGTCATTTGACGCTAAAATAATTTTGAATCAATTTTTGACAAAATTTTCAATCGAATTTTTTTACCAAGAGTTGTTACTCTGAGAGCAGAAACGAAAAGAGTAATTTGACGCCAAAATAATTTTGAAGTTTTAATCAATTTTGGACAAAATTTTCAATCGAAACAGGAGTAACAGGAGAGCAGGAATGAAAAGAGTAATTTGACGCCAAAATAATTTCGAATTTTTAATCAGTTTTTGACAAAATTTTCATTCAAATATTTTTACCAGGAGAGCAGGAACGAAAAGAGTCATTTGACGCCAAAATAATTTCGAATTTTTAATCAATATTTGACAAAATTTTCAATCGAAACAGCAGTAACAGGAAAGCAGGAACGAAAAGAGTAATTTGAAGCCAAAATAATTTTGATCCAATTTTTGACAAAATTTTCAATCGAATTTTTTTACCAAGAGTTGTTACTCTGACTATATCCCGCCAAACGTAGCCTGCCGAAATTCGATTGAATTAGAACCAATCAGATTCTATATAACTTCTGTTTTCAACAGTAATTGCACAAGTGCATTGGAAATTATCGGTAACAAGTTTGTGCGATTTCGACAAACGAAGTCGTATTGTTTGGCAACAGTCCCGAGCCCTCAAGGGCGAGGGGCTGTTGCCTAAAACAATGCGACTGAGTTTATCGAAAGAGTGCAAACTTGCGATAATTTACAATGCACGAGAGCAATTTATCAGACTATATCCCAACAAAAATATTACAACAAAATAGAATGACATTTACTGTCATCGCGGACGTGTAGTGCCGGTTTGAATTTTACATTTTTAAACGGTTTAAACAAAATTTGAAAATCATAAACGTACTTCTCTTGCACTAACTTAGCACTGGTATTCCATATGGACTTTACTACATTTTATTTACAGTACGTACCGTTCCTGTTTCGCACGTTATGTGCCCTGTTTTTCAATATTGTAGAAATGACTTCCCGAGTGCAGGTCATATTAGTGACTACGCTCAAACTGTTTGGTTAGGCTTCTTTCACTTTTTATTGAATAACTTCAAGAGAAACACTTCCAATGCGGAGTTTTCACTAATTTTAATAGCGTTCTACCCGCAAACTGACGTTTGACATTGAACATTGTTTTTCTTTAAACCAATCATGTGCCGAAACATAATGCGAGTAGAGAACAAATCACAAAGATGCATTCGAACTCTACATGATATGTTTCCTGAAAACAGAAGTTATATAGAATCTGATTGGTTCTAATTCATTCAAATTTCGGCATGCTGCGTTTGGCGGGATATAGTCAGGAAACATATCATGTAGAGTTCGAATGCGGCTTTGTGATTAGTTCTCTACTCGCTTTATGTTTCGGCACATGATTGGTTTAAAGAAAAACAATGTTAAATGTCAAACGTCAGTTTGCGGGTAGAACGCTATTAAAATTAGTGAAAACTCCGCATTGGAAGTGTTTCTCTTGAAGTAATTTAAGAAAAAGAGAAAGAGGCCCAACCAAAAAGTTTGAGCGGAGTCACTAACATGACCTGTACTCGGGAAGTCATTTCTACAATATTGGAAAACGGGGCACATAACGTGCGAAACGCGAACGGTACGTACTGTAAAGAAAATATAAACTCCATATGGAATACCAGTGCTAAGTTAGTGCAAGAGAACTACGTTTCTGATTTTCAAATTTTGTTTGATCCGTTTAAAAATGTAAAATTCAAACCGGCACTATACGTCCGCGATGACAGTAAATGTCATTCAATTTTGTTGTAATATTTTTGTTGGGATATAGTCTGATAAATTGCTCTCGTGCATTGTAAATTATCGCAAGTTTGCACTCTTTCGACAAACTCAGTCGCATTGTTTTAGGCAACAGCCCCTCGCCCTTCCGGGCTCGGGACTGTTGCCAAACAATACGATTTCGTTTGTCGAAATCGAACGAACTTGTTACCGATAATTTCCAATGCACTTGTGCAATTACTGTTGAGAGCAGAAACGAAAACAATAATTTGACGACAAAATAATTTCGAATTTTTAATCAGTTTTTGACAAAATTTTAAATCGAAACAGCAGTAACAGGAAAGCAGGAACGAAAAGAGTAATTTGTCGCCAAAATAATTTCGAATTTTTAATCAATTTTTGACAAAATTTTCATTCAAATATTTTTACCAGGAGAGCAGGAACGAAAAGAGTCATTTGACGCTAAAATAATTTTGAATCAATTTTTGACAAAATTTTCAATCGAATTTTTTTACCAAGAGTTGTTACTCTGAGAGCAGAAACGAAAACAGTAATTTGACGCCAAAATAATTTTGAAGTTTTAATCAATTTTGGACAAAATTTTCAATCGAAACAGGAGTAACAGGAGAGCAGGAATGAAAAGTGTAATTTGACGCCAAAATAATTTCGAATTTTTAATCAATTTTTGACAAAATGTTCAATCGAAATTTTTTACCAGGAGTAACAGGAGAGCAAGAACAAAAAGAGTAATTTGGACCCAAATAATTTCACATTTAAATTTTGAAAAAAATTCCACACGAAAATTTTTACCGGGAGAGCAGAAACGAAAAGAGTAATTTGACGCCAAAATAATTTCGAGTTTTTAATCAATTTTTGACAAAATTTTTAAGTGAATTTTTTACCAAGAGTTGTTACTCTTGAGAGCAGAAACGAAAAGAGTAATTTGACGCGAAAATACTTTCGAATTATTAATCAATTTTTGACAAAATGTTCAATCGAAACAAGAGAAACGGAAAGCAGGAACAAAAAGAGTAATTTGATACCAAAATAATTTTTAATTCTTAATCAATTTTTGACAAAATTTTCAATCGAAACAGGAGTAACAGGAGAGCAGGAACGAAAAGAGTAATTTGACGCCAAAATAATTTCGAATTTTTAATCAATTTTTAACAAAATTTTCAATCGAATCAGAAGTAACAGGAAAGCAGGAACGAAAAGAGTAATTTAACGCCAAAATTTCGTTCAAATATGATCCAGTATTCTCATCAGATAAGGACACTGTTAAGATGTTCAACTTTAAGGCTGCAAGGATCCCTGATCTATACGCTGACATTTTACAAACCGATTGGACATCTGTTACAAATACGAACAATGCGGAATCTGCGTGTGTGAAATTGTAAGACATTTTATATAAACTGTTTGATAAGCATAAACCAAAAAAACAAAATAGTTCAACCAATACACAATTCCCCATTTGGTATGACAAAGAGTTAAAAAAATTAGCTCGAACTAAAAATAAATTACACAAGCAATTAAAATCAGCAAAACCAGAAAGTCCAAGAGCAATAAAAGTGGAATACGATAGAGTAAGACGGTTATTAAAATTGAGAATCAACGTCGCCTTCAACAATTTCATCACACGAACAGAAGAGGATATTAAGTCGGATCCACAGTCATTTTGGTCCTTTGTAACAAGAAAAGAAACAAAACAAGGATTCCAGGAATCATGAAAATGGAAAATGTTACCCTAACTTCTCCAAGGGATATTCTACAATCGTTCGCAGACCATTTTAAAAGTGTGTATAGTGATGGTGTTCGTGTCGAGCAATCATGTGAAAATGTAACAAAGTGTATGGGGTACTGGAGGGTTAACGAAGAACTTGTGGCGTCTCATCTGGGGAATCTAAAATCGAAATTAACAATGGAATTTGATCAAATTTCTATTAAAAGACTGCGCTGTACCACTCGCATACTCATTAACCCATATTATTATTTTGATACTTACTAAAGGTTTGTTTCCAGAATGTTGGAAAATTACACGTATATGCCCAATTTTTAAAGCCGGTGATCGTTCCAAGATTAAACATTATAGGCCTGTTGCAATTATTTCAAACTTTTCTAAAGTTGCCGAGTCTATTCTTTCGGATTGTATTCATTCTTATGTTGATCATTAAATCAACATGGTTTTGTCAAAAAATGCAGTACACTGACCATTCTTATGTGCTTAACGCAATATGTATTGAATGTACTTGATGGTGGTGGAAAAGTTGATGTAATTTACACAGACATTACCAAAGCCTTTGATACGATGCCACATAATAAACTTCTACAGCGACTTAGTCAGTATGATATTCCACCATGTATAATTGCTGTCTTGAAATCTTTTCTGGCAGACAGATATCTGTACGTTAGTTACATGGGTTTCAATTCGGATCATTTCATTGTAAACAGCGGTGTCCCTCAGGGCTCAAATCTTGGTCCGCTTTTATTTATTATATTTTTCAATGAAATTGCGGAAGTCCTGAATTGTAATTTTTTAGTGTACGCCGACGATGTGAAGCTGTATGATACCATAAGTAATGAACAGCACTGTCAAAACCTACAAAATAACCTTGCACGTTTGTCTTACTGGTGCATTGACAACGGTTTTAAAATTAATCTTACTAAATGTTGCACTACAACATTTAGCAGATCACGTGACGCTCATAACTATGAATACAGTCTGAACGATGTTAAGATTAGTAAAGTAGACAGTGTAAAAGACCTAGGAGTTGTGTTTGACCATAAACTGACATTTAACGATCATATCCAGAAAGTTACCGGTGAGTCGTATAAAATGATTGGATTTATCATTCGTAATTGTCGTGATTTCAAAAACATAAACACTGCTTTAAGACTATACGACTCTCTGGTAATATCTTAATTAAATCATTGTGCTTGCGTGTGGTCACCTGGCTATAAACATTTTATGTTAATATTGGAGCGTGTACAAAAACGCTTCATTAGATATTTATATTACTTCAAATACCATATGTATATCCTAATTACTCCATTTCTTATGAAACACTTTTAACAGAATTTAATATGTTATCAATTTATAACAGACACAGGTTTATACAAATTTACGAATTGTATAAAATTATTCACTATCACACGGACAGCAGTCAATTTTTAAAGACTATTAATTTTCTTGTGCCTCGGGTATCCTGTCGTAACAGTTTAGCATTTTCATATAATACACCGCGTACCACCCACCATCTATTCTCGCCATTGCTTATGATGTTAAAAAGGTATCATGAAGTGCAATATGGAGTTGATGTTTTTTGTAGTATCAAGACTGAATTTATAAATAATTTTTTTTCTGATTGAAACAATATTGAGTGATATTGCCTTAGTTACGATATGTCATAACATACTTATATTTCCCTAGGGAAACATGAAGTGCTCATATTTCCCTAGGGAAATATAGGCATCAAACAATTGTCATTAGGAGCTTTTCGCAAGAATTGTCTTAATTGCTCTCGGGACAACACCTCCGATTTCTTAGGAAGGTATCCTTTACGGATTTTACAGCTTTGGATTTTACGGGAACCAAACATTCACGGTCTTTCGTCTCTTGCGTTAACACATAGTTTGACATTTCACCAATTTATGAAACAACTCAAATACCAAAACAAGTCAACCATGATATTTACAAACAAGGCCCTTAGCAACGTTACCAATCCGATAAATTCAAAAATTTACAATCGAATATTTTCCCATTTACAGAACAATATTCTTCAATCAGAAAAAAACCATTGATTACAACACGGGAAATATGAATACAAGAAAACGAAATGTAGCCTGAATATATGAATATTCAACCTGTTCATTACTCTGCAAGCAAAAAATTAAGTCTTACTAAGACTATAAACAAATAACTTATTGAAACAACTACTTCCCTGGCTAGTGCCACGCCGGATATTGAATGATACAAAAGATATTTGCATGTTATTACTAGTACTACTAGATAATAACATTGGTTTAAAATCGTTTATTTCTACATACAAGACTAACTTTGAAAATTATTCTAAAATGAAATGTGAAACTTTAAACTGTAAATGTTATTATTAAATTGAAAAAACCAGAAAACATTTTGACAAGGACACACAGTGCTAAACTTATCTAGTGTTACTAGATGAAACAAATTTGATAATAACTAAAAATACCACTGAATTAAAAAATATATAAATATATAATATATAAAATATATAATAAATCTCGAAACGCGTCTGCAGATGGCCAATTACTTAATTTTCATATATTTTTTAATTCAGTGGTATTTTTAGTTATTATCAAATTTGTTTCATCTAGTAACACTAGATAAGTTTAGCACTGTGTGTCCTTGTCAAAATGTTTTCTGGTTTTTTCAATTTAATAATAACATTTACAGTTTAAAGTTTCACATTTCATTTTAGAATAATTTTCAAAGTTAGTCTTGTATGTAGAAATAAACGATCTTAAACCAATGTTATTATCTAGTAGTACTAGTAATAACATGCAAATTTCTTTTGTATCATTCAATATCCGGCGTGGCATCAGCCAGGGAAGTAGTTGTTTCAATAAGTTATTTGTTTATAGTCTTAGTAAGACTTAATTTTTTGCTTGCAGAGTAACGAACAGGTTGAATATTCATATATTCAGGCTACATTTCGTTTTCTTGTAATTATCTAATGCTTTCTGCAACAAGTAAAGTTGTTTCTAATTTGTTTAAATATGAATACATTTCCCTTGATTGTCTATACATCACTCGGGCTCCGCCCTCGGGATGTAACTAGCCAACCTCGGGAAATATACTATTCATATTTCCCTAGTTGTAATAATAGCTATAAAATCCTGTCTACTGTAAGCTGTCAATACTTTCTATGCTTTCTTGGTCGTTTTATGTTTTTTTTTTGGTTATATGATTTTTTAGTTGTATTAGTAGTATGAAATTTGTATTAATTTGTTAAATATAGAATACTTCCTCATATATTTATAACTATGTATATTTTCCTTTGTAATTAGGCATTTTGCCTGTTAAGGAAATAAAGAATTATTATTAAAAAAAAATAATTTTTAATTTTGAATCAATTTTTGACAAAGTTTTTAATCGCATTTTTTTACCAAGAGCTGTTACTCTTGAGAGCAGAAACGAAAATAGTAATTTGACGCCAAAATAATTTCTAATTTTTAATCAATTTTTGACAAAATGTTCAATCGAAATTTTTTACAAGGAGTAACAGGAGAGCAGGAACAAAAAGAGTAATTTGACGCCAAAATAATTTCGAATTTTTAATCATTTTTTGACAAAATTTTCAATTGAAACAGGAGTAACAGGAGAGCAGGAACGAAGAGTAATGTGGCGCCAAAATAATTTCGAATTTTTAATCACTTTTTGAAAAAAATTTCACACGAAAATTTTTATCAGGAGTAACAAGAGAGCAGAAACAAAAAGAGTAATTTGACGAAATAATTTGGTAATTTTAAATAAATTTAGACAAAATTTTCAATCAAAAATTTTTACCTGGAGAGCAGGAACGAAAAGAGTAATTAAGCGCCAAAATAATTTCGGATTTTCAATCAATTTTGGACAAAATTTACGGGGAACAGGAGAGCAAGAACGAATATCGTTTTTAATCACCTTTTGACAAAAATTTCTCACGAAAATTTTGACCAGTATTTGCGAATTTTTAATCAAATTTTGACAAAATTTTCACTCGAAAAATTTGTACCAGGAGTAACAAGAGAGCAGAAGCGAAAATTTTAGTCAAATATAATTTTGACAAAATTTCTAATTTTTGTAGTAATTTTTCACTCTCGGAAATTTGAACCAGAAGAGCAATATGACGCCAAAATTGTTTCTAATTTTTATTGGTGAGCAGGAACGAAAAGAGTAATGTGGCGCCAAAATAATTTCGAATTTTTAATCACTTTTTGACAAAATTTTCTCATGAAAATTTCTACCAGGAGTGACAAGAGAGCAGAAACGAAAAGAGTAATTTGACGAAATAATTTGGTATTTTTAAATAAATTTAGACAAAATTTCAAAAAAATTTACCAGGAGAGCAGAAACGAAAAGAGTAATTAGGCGCCAAAATAATTTCGGATTTTCAATCAGTTTTTGACAAAATTTACGTGGAACAGGAGAGCAAGAACGAATATAGTTTTTAATCACTTTTCGACGAAATTTTCACTCGAAAAATTTGTACAAGGAGTAACAGGAGAGCAGAAGCGAAAATTTTAATCAAATATAATTTTGACAAAATTTCTAATTTTTGTAGTAATTTTTCACTCTCGGAAATTTGAACCAGAAGAGCAATTTGACGCCAAAATTGTTTCTAATTTTTATTGGTGAGCAGGAACGAAAAGAGTAATGTGGCGCCAAAATAATTTCGAATTTTTAATCACTTTTTGACAAAATTTCTCATGAAAATTTTTACCAGGAGTGACAAGAGAGCAGAAACGAAAAGAGTAATTTGACGAAATAATTTGGTATTTTTAAATAAATTTAGACAAAATTTCAAAAAAATTTACCAGGAGAGCAGAAACGAAAAGAGTAATTAGGCGCCAAAATAATTTCGGATTTTCAATCAATTTTTAACAAAATTTACGTGGAACAGGAGAGCAAGAACGAATATAGTTTTTAATCACCTTTTGACAAAAATTTCTCACGAAAATTTTGACCAGTATTTGCGAATTTTTAATCAAATTTTGACAAAATTTTCACTCGAAAAATTTGTACCAGGAGTAACAGGAGAGCAGAAGCGAAAATTTTAATCAAATACAATTTTGACAAAATTTCTAATTTTTGTAGTAATTATTCACTCTCGGAAATTTGAACCAGAAGAGCAATTTGACGCCAAAATTGTTTCTAATTTTTATTGGTGAGCAAGAAAGAAAACATTAACGTGGCGCCAAAATAATTTCGAATTTTTAATTACTTTTTGACAAAATTTTCTCATGAAAATTTTTACCAGGAGTAACAAGAGAGCAGAAACGAAAAGTGTCATTTGACGAAATAATTTGGTATTTTTAAATAAATTTAGACAAAATTTCAAAAAATTTTACCAGGAGAAAAAGAAAAGAGTAATTAGGCGCCAAAATAATTTCGGATTTTCAATCAATTTTTGACAAAATTTACGAGGAACAGGAGCAAGAACGAATATAGTTTTTAATCACCTTTTGACAAAAATTTCTCACGAAAATTTTTACCAATATTTGCGAATTTTTAATCAAATTTTGACAAAATTTTCACTTGAAAATTTGTACCAGGAGTAACAGGAGAGCAAAAGCGAAAGTTTTAATTAAAAATAATTTTGACAAAATTTCTAATTTTTCTAGTAATTTTTCACTCTCGGAAATTTGAACCAGAAGAGCAATTTGACGCCAAAATTATTTCTAATTTTTATTTTGACAAAATTTCTACTCGGAACTCTTTACCAAGAGTAAAAGGAGAGCAGAAACGAAAAGAGTAATTTGGAGCCAAATAATTTCATATTTCTAATTAAATTTTGGCAAAATTTCTACACGCAAATTTTTACCAGCAGAACAGGAGAGCCGAATCGAAAAGAGTCATTTGGCGCCAATTTTTTTTCGAATTTTTAATCAAATTTTGACAAAATTTTCGATCGAAAATTTTTACTAGGAGTAACAAGAACGAACACAGTCAAATTATTTTCTAATTTATCGAACCCTAGAGTTGTATTTGGTTTGATTATTTTTTGTTCAATTTTCAATTTCTGCGATCGGAATGGTGACGAATCTATTTATTTCACACGTGTTGTTCGTGTAAGTTACAAACGTCAAAACAAAACTAAACACGATGAGAAAAGGTACTTAGCTTAAATTGTTCTTGAAGTACTGAGGGAGACGTCAATGTCTAGGATCTTGAATCCACTGGTGGCGGCTTACCTTAGTATCGATTGGTAGTAAATTTCTGGAACTAATGGGGTTGGAGCCAACGGGCGAACAGAATCGTTTTTTTGGGCGCACAGATGGCGAGAGAAAATGGCCACTGATGAAACCGGCGTTGTTTATTTTCACGTTCCTGCGCGAGCTCATTGTTTTTTCTCGTCGTCTCGATTTTCCGAATTGCAATAGACCACGGAACGGCTAAATAATAGTTGTCAATCAATTGAGTACCTGAGAGAAAGAAGGGGCTATGCCACAAACACATAGTTTAGAGATAAATTAGGTTTTATTATACTAAGTACAAAATATATAAAATTTGTTTAATTTTACTGGGCATTGGCTTATTTGCTTTCAAATATAAACAGGTCAATTTCACCCGTAGATAGTAGCAGAACCTACAGGAACTGCAGCTAAATAAAAAAATTAAGGTTATGTGGCATAGCCCCTTCTCTCTCTCTCTCAGGCAGTCAATTGTCAAACATGTCTACATGAGATTCTTTCCGTAAGGAATCACAAGTGATACGTCTCAGTAGAATAATACTGTGATTGGCTGAAACGATCACACATGACTGAAATTGAGAGTTTCTATTGGTTTTTAGAATACCAAAAAATTATAACGAAAATTTTTACCAGTATTTGCGAATTTTTAATCAAATTTTGACAACATTTTCTTTCGAAATTTTTTATCAGGAGTAACAGGAGAGCAGAAGCGAAAATAGTAGGTTGTCCAAATTTTTAACTTAAATTTCGACAAAATTTTTCTCTCGAGTAACAGGAGTGTAGAAACAAAAAGAGTAATTTGACGCCAAATTAATTTTAGTGTTTCTTTACAGAACCAGTTCGAGAGGGAAACGGCCGAAATGATGCGACGACTGCAGGCGGATCGTCGCGAGGAAGTGAAAGCCCTTTCGAAAATCCACAGGGACCGGGACGAGCTGGTGCGTGTGAAAAGGGAAGTCAACAGTGCCGTTGTGGACCGAGGGGTCATCGAGCGGGAGAGGCTGACCAAAATTTTCGACCACAAAAAAGACGAACTGACCAGGCAGCATGAGTTCGTTAGGAATGCCCTTTTAGAGCACAGATTAAAGGTAAATTACTTGTTATCAATTTCGAAAAGCCCGTTGATTGATTTTTTTGTTTGTTCCCAGGCAAAAACTGCTCTGAGTAAAGAATTCGAAATGAGGCTATCGAGGGTGGAGAGTGAATCGACATCTTAAGGACTTGGAAGAGCCAACCAAAAAATTTTTTCGAATAAATCGGTTAGCCGATGCCGAGGCCGCGCTCGGATCGCACGAGGGTTTCTATTCTTGATGATATTTCACAAGCAAACCAAAACAAACAAAACAAGATTCTTTTCCGTAAATAAAACGAAGCGCGCCGGCGTTTCTAAAAAATAATAAAAAAAAACAAAAACAAAATATTCGAGATATGCAATACTGTTTGTACTCACTAAACGAATCTGTTAACATACGACAATCAATTGAAACGGTTTCCGCTGGTGTCCTGTTGTTATTTAGCTAGTTATCGATGTCGTATCATTGTGATATAATAATAATAATAATAGTGTTTAGTCATGTTTTTCCGCTTTACTTAGAGTCTAAGATGGGGAAAATGGCCGGGATCCTCGAGTTTACTTTCTAGTCAAGCCAGTTGTTATTACTCACACGAGAAAGGTTTATATATGGAGATTTGTTGTGTAAAATAGAGATTAATTTTATATACATACGAGGACGGGGATAACGGCAGAAGACGAATCATGCTTCGTTAGTAAATTATTTTACGTCGCAAAAAAAAAACAGGGTGTTAGCTCACTTGCTTTTACTGATGATTGAAAACGTGCTGTTACGAGACTATTGTTTATTTTGTAAATATTTTCGTTTCGGGATCTGATATTTTCTCTGTACAATCCTGTATATAGCATTTATAATGTGTATCAGTTCCGAGTGGATATTGGGAGGGGCCGGGGCGTATACATATATTGGTTCGTTAGAGGTCAGTGTTGCCAAAATGATTGTTCACATACCAATTGTATTATTTGTCGTAGCTGAGTGTTGCTACTTAATGTCGTTGTTACTCAATGGTTGTTATATAGTGTAGTCGTTAGCAATATATTTGATAGTCGGTACCAACAGTTAGTATTTCCTATCTACCAACGGCCTATCGATCGTGTTTACTTTTACTACTATTACCAACAACACGGTGAAGAAAATTACTAATACACTTTTTCTGTTTGATTTTATCAACTTTACTTCAGATTCGACACATTGTATTCACTATTTATTAAATAAATTAGAAACAACCTTACTTGTTGCAGAAAGCATTAAATAAATTCAATAAAACGAAATATAGCCTGAATAGGGCTATATTTCATTTTATTGAATTTACTATTTATTATTCGTTACTAGGTGAAACATAATTAATTAAGCTGAAACTAGTCTGTAATTGCAGTTAATGCAACGATAAAACAATTTCTCATTTCAATTGATCTCTCCAGCCTTAAATAACTATTATGTGTATATTTTATGGAAAATGTTTGTTTCTCTAAATTTTACAATTGCTATTTCTTTCTATTAATCTATTTTCAATGAAATAAATACCATTGTGTGGGTAAAGTCTTGTTTGTTCTTTACATTTCAAAATTATGCCAATTTAAAACTAATAAAAGATTAAATCTACCATTAAAGTATTGATAATAGTAAAAAATTATCATTGATTTGCTTAAGAGTCTATTTTTACTGATTAATAAGTAGAAGACTCATTTTTGTAGAATCAGAATTGTTATTAGTCTTTGTTTACACTTTGTGTCGAATTTCATGACTCTAAAACCCTTTTTAGTACTGACAGATATTTTAAATTTTTCTACCTTGGGTTGGTTAGTAGACGGCCCGGTTGTGTTACTTAATTTTAACTATGAAATGCTCATTGGATCGTTTTCGTTTTAATTTTTCTAGTTGTTACGTTTTTCCTGACATTCCACACACGTCGAGTATGCATATGTATATGACTATATGAATACGTATAGTGTTTTTTTTTTCCGAAGGGTTCTCTCCTATCGCTTTATTTTAGTACGAATCTCGTTTTCCAAACTGTGCCTTTGTCTCATTTATCTAAATATATATATACAAATATATAATTACCATCATACTCATGTATTACATGTGTTTAATAATAAATTTGATGTGTCTAAATAAATTTATGTGCAAAATAATGGGTTTGTTTTATTATCCCGTATAAAATCAGTTGTAAACTCATAAATAACAATCTAGATAATCACAGTTTCTTGCTTCGAGTGTGCCAAATAAAAACTGGAAGTAAATAATGTTATTCTTAACAGAAAAGTTCAAATAAGCATATGTCCGATTTCTTACTGTTATCGAGATAAATGAATGAGATTTTTCGATTATAAAAAAATCGTACAAATTTTCAGTATAAATCAGTGGTGTATTTGCAAACTAAGAAGTAAGGGAACGCATGGTGAGAGCAAAGAAGTAAGGGAACGACGCATGGTGACAGCAAAAAAATAGTCCGTGACTTTCGACAAGCAGCTTGCTGAAAGTTTTTCGGAGATCATCTTATTTTAAGCAAACTATTGTTTTCCTTGTAAGCTTTTTTATTTATTTTTATTCTTACTATACAAAATATTAACAAACACAAACGCGTTCTGTTTCTGAAAAAAGGTGCCGGATCGTCGTTCCTCCACGTTCCCCCTCCAATACACCACTGGTATAAATGTATAGATTGCCATTAATTTAAACAACAATATTTGAGCAGATTAATGTTTAGTTGACAGTTGTTAATACAAACATTAAAAACAATAGAGAAGCCTGTCCTTTGCTGTTGTTACACCAAATAAAATATTGTAATAAAAATGTTTGTCCCAACGCCATCCAACCAGTCGTTTTTTCAAAACAAGCCTTATAAGGGTGGTCTGGGATACCCAGGTTGTTCTGTTATTTTTGTATGAACAACTGTCAAATAAACATTAACCTGCTCAAATATTTTTGTTTAAATTCCTGGTAATCTAATAAATTTATACAGAAAATTTGTAAGATTTTTTTACAATCGAAAAATCTTTAAGATTATTTATCTGGATAATGGTAAAAAATCGGACATATGTTTATTTGAACTTTTCTGTTCAGAATAACATTATTTACTTCCTGTTTTCATTTAGCACACTCAAAACGAGTCACTCTGTATAGGCCTAAGAACACAACAAATAAAAAACACATGCCAACGGCTGAAACACTTCGAAAAAAAATTATCCGCCACACGCACAGAGAATATGTGCACCGTCACATTACTTGAAGTTTTTGTCAAAGTTCGGTGTCCGCCATAAAAAAAGATAAATATACCGAGTGTTTGGGATAAGGGGCGAACATAGGGATTTAACATGTAAAATTAAATATGTGTAATTATTAGCTCCCCTATTCATTTTAGAGAACAATCGTAAAGGAATATTTTTTAGAGAATTAAAAATTGTAAATGAATCATCCATTTAATTTGCGTTTGTACCAGAATACACCTCAGAAATTATAAAAATAAGTTTAACCATTTACCATTTAATAAAAACCCTTGCCATGACTTTGACAAATGTCATATTACGGTGAGAATAATTTTGCTAGTCAAATATCAATTCACGCATTGTAATTCCTATGAACAATAATCTGAGTTATTCCAATAAAGAGAGCGTATTCATTACCAAAACATTTTGCAGTGGCGTCAGTTTACTCAGAGTTCGTGACATTACATGCAAACGGAACAGAAGAAACAACGATGAATTGTAAGAAACAGTTTTGGGTTTGATAAATGCTGAACCATCAACTAGCATACGATGTATTGCTCGTGAGTGCAACGTGTCTAAATTCTCTGTAGAGAAAATTCTGAAGAAGCATTGTTATCATTCTTAAAAACATCAATGCCATCAGGAGATACTGTTAGTGCATGAAGAAAGGAGGCGTGTATTCTGCGAAATAATGCAGGATCGATCAAATACAGACCATAATGAATGCTAATAATTTACTTACTTTAATAACAATAAAACAGTAAACATTCAGTTTTTTTAATAGAAAGCACCAATTGTTAATTTAAATCAGAGCACCAAATTTCTTGGGATTCCTGAGGACGAGCAACTCACCTAGTGTCAGCATGTTGATTATGTGTGTAGTAAATTAAATAGTGCTTACTATGCAGTTCTTAAACTAAAACCAATTTTACCACCAGAGTCAATCATAACTCTCTACTACTCATAGGTATATCCTTATCTCTCCTATAATATATCAGCGTGGGAAAGAAGTCATATTCAAAGGATATTCATAGCCCAGAAAAGAATATTAAGATTAATTTGTAACAAAATTAGATTGGAGACTTGCCGTAGTTTATTTAAGGAGAACAACATACGTATATTAATATGCATTTACATATTTAAAATAGTAATATTTGCTGCGAATTAATAAACTCACTAAAAACAAAACTAAGCTTAACTTTTTGCAGTCTGTCTGTTTTACCGAATAATGCTAGTTCACACTTTACAACGAGCCCAACGTTATTGTTCATAGTAATTAAAATGTATGAATTGATATCTGACTAGAAAAATTATTCTCACCATAACATGACATTTGTGAAACTCATGGCAAGGGTTTTTGTTTAAATGGTCCATTGTTCAACTTATTTTTATTATTTCTGAGGTAAATTCTGGTACAAACGTAAATTAAATGGATGATTCGTTTACAATTTTTAATTCTCTAAAAAATATTCCTTTATGATTTTTCTCTAAAATGAATAGGGGAGCTAATAATTACACATATTTAATTTTACATGTTAAATCCCTATGTTTGCCCCTTATCCCAGACACTCGGTATATAATATAAGTTTAAATAAAAAATTGTTAATAATAAAGTAAAAAAGTTCTTTTTGTATTTGTTTTATTTAATAAAGAAGATTTAATAAATCATACCGAAAGTTTTATTTTCGGGACGGCTGCAGAAAAAAAAACATTATCGGCCGCACGCACCGAGAATATGTGCACCGTCACATTACCAGTTTTTGTCAAAGTTCGGTGTCCGCCATAAAAAAAGAACAAATATATAAACCACCTAGATTCATAGGCCTAACAATACAACAAATGAAAAATACTTGCCGGCCTCTTAAACACTTCGAAAAAGAAATATCCGCTACACGCACAAGGGCGTCCGCAGGGGTGGGCAAAGAGGGCACCCCCCTCCCCCCCCCGGAAAATGTATGAATTTATTAAATTAAAGTAACATTTTATATACTAAACTTCTACGTAGTCGCTAAATGTAATAATCACTTCAAAATTAAAAATTATAATAAAAATGGTGATGTGGCCTTCTTTCTCCGACTTGATGGTATCATAGCCATTTATATTTGCGTTTTCATGATTTATTTCCAATTGAAATCATATTTTAAATGTACATCGAGCGTTGTGTGTAAACTCGGATGAAACTGACGTTTAAAACGTCAAAATTATAAAAGATGGAAAAATTATACTTCAAAAAAACTCAGTTTACTCAAAAAGGGATTTTGAAAGAAACTTATTCTTAATTTTTTTTTCCAGAAATTGTTGAAATGGCATCTAGGGACCCCAAAACGGATATTTCCGTGAAAAAACAATTTGAAAAAAAAATCACGATCACAATACTTTCTCGTACTTCGTAACGGAGAAGGTAAAAAGTGTGTTCCGCGTTGTGTACAATGAATCTAAAAAAAGTTGACGGTTCCACCCGACATATTCAAGATATGTTAAATATTTTGAAGTTTTATAGAGATAATGCTGATTCTATTTTTGAAAAATTGTTTATGAAAGTTACTATTCTCGCTGGAGAAATAAATGTTAATATTGCAATGCCGAGACAAACTAAGAAACAAATTTTAAGAGCAAATTATCCTAACAATTCCATCTAAGAATATTATAGATGTTCAATATTTATTCCCTATTTAGATTCTATGATAAGTTGCTGATTTTCAGATGAACATAAAGAAGTATTTAGTGTATTTAAAGTACCAAAACAGATTTTGATAATATATCAACAAATATTTTAAAACTCTATAAAATTCAAAATTTCATCTCAAAATCAACAACATTGTATGATTTTTGGTCAATAAAAACAGAAATACCAAGCAATATTTTGCTTATTGAAATTATTGATGAGCATACAGAATTTTTCCTGATTATTAATTGCACTAACTTTGGAAATACTATAGAAATATCGTTTAGCACACTAGGAAGAGTAAAAACGTGGTTTTTTCCACACCTTGCTCTTGCCACAATCACCCTATCCTCTCTACTGCAACTCCTCTCTATCAAATATCCTGGTAGTCTTCTATACACCTGCCACCTCCCATACCCATCGTTATTTTCACTTCTCTCTATACACCCTTGCTTCTCCTGCCCTTCCACTTTCTTGCCTTTCCCCTTCACCCACTCATCCACCCTCACCCCGTTCCCATTACTTTCCCTACCCTCTCATACGTTTTCCTCCTCTTATTTTTCCACCTCCCCTCACCCCCACATACGCTGTCCACCCATACAGCCTTCACCAATTTCTCTTCCTCCAGTTCCCACACTCTCCTATCACACCTCACCACTCTCACCATCGCCTCGCACTCTAACCTCTCTCTATTCAGCTCCTGAAGCACTATGTAGCTGGGTGTGGATCTTTTCACCCCCAACATGCGCTTCAAGAACCACATCTGATCCCTCTCCATGCGCTCATACCCTCTCGTCCCCCTAACTTCTACTCCATAGATTAGCACCGATCTCATATACGCATCCCATATCTTACACGCCACTCTCATATTGTTCATCATTCACTTCCCCCATTTTCCCTACGCCATTACCCACGCCTTCTTAGCCTTACTCTGTACCCACCTCATATGCTCCTCATACCCTCCTGTCCTTTTAAACATAAATCCTAAATACTTAAACTTTTTGCCTCTCTCGATCACCTCCCCCTTCCACTCTAGCTCTTTCACTCTCCCCTCTCTCCTCCATTTCGTTTCCCCACATTCACACACAGTCCTCTCTTGTCCATATATCTCTCTACCCTTTTCAACATACCTTTCATGCCCTTCCAATCTCTCGCCAACAACACTATATCATCCGCATACGCCAACATCCATACCTTACTCTTACCAATCACCATCCCTTGCTCTTACCCTTTCCCCAACACCTCCTCTAACTCACTAGTATATATCGTATGTTCATTTAAAAAAAACCTCAAGTGTGCCATGTTTTTTTATTTAAAAAAAATTAAGTTAGCACACATGTTAGGACTTGACATACAAAACGTCAGATCGTTCTAAAAGTCTCAATTATTCCGTGGTGACAATGGTTTACAGTTTTTAGTTGAAAGTTATTTCCGAAATAGGACTGAAGTGGACGGAAATTGGGTGTATTCATTCGACCCACCTATGGCAGAGTTTCGGGAACTAACGTTCTCATTATTTATGATGAATTTAGGGATGCTATTAACACAGCATAAGGAATTTTGGAAGGTGAACCTACGTCTTCTCTGCGTCGTTTATCACAGCAAATTAATTTATCGGTAGGAAAATGCCGCATGTAACGTAACGTCAATATGTGTTTTTTTTTAATGTACATTACATTGAACATAGCCGGGCTCACAGGGCACCCCTTTTTCAATCCCATCCACATCCTCAACCTCCCTGACACCACCTCCCCCACTTTTGCTTCTACCCACGTTTCCTCATACACGCCTCTTACCCATTCTATCACTCCCTCACTCACCCTCTTTCTCCTCAAACACTCTACCATACACCCCCTCGGAACCGAATCATACGCCGCTTTCAAGTCTAGGAATACCGCATGCACACTCCCTTTCATTTCCATCCCTCTCTCAGTCATCCGCGCCAGGGTAAAGATCTGGTCCCTCGTCCCTCTCTCCCTCCTAAATCCCCCCTGTGACTCCGGTACCAGCCCCTTTTCTCCAACTCCAACCGGTTCTTCACCATTATCATCCCGATTTTGTACCCCGTACACATAATCGTGATCCCTCTGTAGTTCTTTGCCCCTGTCTCGTTCCCTACTTTGTATACTTGGCACATCCTCCCCACCCTCCACGCTTCCGGTGAGCTTGCCTCTCCCCTCCACATTTAGTGCATCTCTCTAAACCTCTTCTTCCCCGATTTGCTTCCACATTTCCGCTTTGAGGCCATCCCTGCTGCTTTTCCACACGTCACTTCCTTGAAGGCCCTCTCCACCTCCTCCTCTTCCGTAAACTCTTCCCCTCTATCCTCACATCTCTTCAGGCACTCCACTCCCTTCTCTACATTTCCTTGTCCATTCCCTTAGCGACACCCCTGCCTGCCTCTTCCTTCCCCTTCTCCTCAGTACCCTCCACATTTCTACCTCGTTCTTACATCCTCTCAACTCTTCACTCGCTTTTTTCACCGCCTGTATCTTTTTCTTCTTACATGTCTCCTCATATCTCTTTCTTGTGTTCGCCACTCTCCTCCTCCACCTTCTACACACTCTCTGACTACCTTCCTCATCTCCTTCTTTGCCTGCATGCACTCTTCATCAAACCATGTATCACCAGCTCTTCTCTCACCCTTCCTCTTTCCTCCACACCTCACTATTATCCCTTCCATTTCTTCCATTGTACCGACCTTCTTCCACTTAATCCTCTCCAACTTCCTCCTCATATCCTCTATCGCCTTCACCCCGCTTTTCAACACAACGCTTTTCTGTCCCCTTACACTCGCCAGACCATTCTCTATCCACATCTCCACCTTTAACGGTAGGTGATCAGATCCTAGCACCTCCTCTATCTCCATACATCTTATTTTTCCTCTTGCAATTCCTTTCACCACTACATAATCAATCACTGATGCCCCTCTTGCCCCTGTATACGTTTTCTTCCCCTCTCAATCCTCCTCTGTGCATCCATTCAGAATTTCCGGCCCCTCCTCCATCACCCACTCCTTCATTCTCCTTTTCTCACCGTTCATAACTTTGTCTTGCGAAGTTCTTTTTATCTCTACCAGAGCCCTGCAGAAGCGGGTTTTCGGGCCCGATGAAACGAAAACGTGCTGCGGATCCGGCCCGGCCCGGCTCGACCTGGCCCGGAGCTGAATATTCAAAGCCCGGCCCGGCCCGGCCCGTCCCCGAAAAATGTTGAACTAAATAAATAAAATTACTGGACCCATGTATTCCTTAAAATTCTTAAAATACACTGAATTCGTGTTTATAATTTTTTTTCCAATTCACTTTGTTGTTGCTTTTCAAAATATAATAAAATTAAATTTATCCAAGCCCGGCCTGGCCCGGCCCGGGTTAAATTAGCCCGACGTCGGGCTGGGCCAGGCTTTCCGGGCCGGCCCAAAGCCCGGCCCATGGAGGCCTCTGATCTCTACTCCATCATCTTTAATTCCTCCTCCCGTTTCTCCTATTCTCGCGTTGAAATCCCCCCATCATCCATTTTCCTCCTTTTTCAGTTCTCTTATCAATATCTTTCTTTATTTCGCCCCAATTTTTATTGACATATATCACCCCCACATTTATCTGTTCTCTTCCCTGCTGCCATTTCGCCCATACTATTCCTTCGCACCCCTCCACCACCTCCACATTGCCTCCTTTTCTGTCCTCTCTCCACCCCACAATCATTCCCCCCTTCGCCCTTCCTTTTGTCGCACATTTTGTTGCCTCTTTCATCTCCCATCCAAAACCTCTCGGTAGCAATCCTTTCACTTCTCCCCACTCTTCCTTAACCATCCATGTCTCTACTAGCCCCACTATGTCCTTCCCTACCAACTACTCCTCCAAGTAGTTGGTAGGTAACCCCATTGTTACCGACATTTTTTTCTCCACTCCCCCACCTATGTCTCCTCGCTACCTGCCTTTCTCACTGAGCTTCTGCCCCTGTCTTCTCTCTGCCCCTCCGTCCCTTTTACTACAGCTCTCCTTAAGGGGGTAAGTGCCGCGTCGAAAATCGATGCATTTTTGATAGTCAGCATATACATAATTTTAAAGTTAATATCAAATATTAAGAAATGATATTTTGCACGTGTAGAGAGAAAGGGTTAAACTATTCGTCTATAGAATTTGATTTTTTTTTTAATCATTAGACAAACTGTATAATTTATCCTGAAAATTACCAATATTGGATGGATATCTGGAGCTTTTCTCTGGAAAGAACTAAAAATGTAATAAAGAAATTAGAAACAATCTTACTTGTTGCAGAAAGCATTAGATAAATACAAGAAAACGAAATTTCATTTTAGAATCATTTTCTAAGTTAGTCTTGTATGTAGAAATAAACGATCTTAAACCAATGTTATTATCTAGTAGTACTAGTAATAATATGCAAATTTCTTTTGTATCATTCAATATCCGGCGTGGCACTAGCCAGAGAAGTAGTTGTTTCAATAAGTTATTTGTTTATAGTCTTAGTAAGACTTAATTTTTTGCTTGCAGATTAACGAACAGGTTGAATATTCATATATTCAGGCTACATTTCGTTTTCTTGTATTTAAAAATGTAATGTTACAGAAAAATAGTTTATACCTTTGAAAACAATATGTACGTAATAAAATGGTCATTAGATTTCAAATAAAGTCGCAAAAACGTAATTTTCGCCGTTGTAATGAACGCCACCTGCATGAAATATTTTGTATCAACCTTGGAGGCGTGTACAAACAAATTTACGTACTCGATAAAATTTCAGGCCCAAGATAGTGGCGATTATCATTATTAATTAGACCATTCTGGTCTAACTCTTCTTTCTCCTCTCCTCCTACTTCCTCCTCCCTTCTCACTTTTTTGGCTTCTCTTGTCTCTGTAAGATCTCCTTTTCCTTATTCCATCTCCATAGCTCCCCATTCACGAACATTTCCTGGTAACCAATCTTTACCATCCTCCCCCCTTCTCTCTCCCTGCTTGCTGTTGCCCTTAATACCTTATATCCGTACAGTTTATTGTTAGGGAATTGATTAATATACGGTAAGGAGTAGAACAATAAATAAATATGGCCTTCATAAGAAATAAGAAAGTTCATTATGGTTCAAAGAAACGAAACATGTCGCAAAGAAAAATTTTATGCCATCTATTAGATAAGAAAAAAGCGCTGAGAACGTCTTTGCCGTTTCTAAATATCACCTCAAGTAACGAAGATAAGAAGAAAAAAAGAAATAATTTTTTCGTTTTTTTTTTGGACTTTTAACTCGAAAACAAAATAATTAAAGTAATCTTTCGGAAATGATTATTATTCAACATAAAATTCGGCAAAACTGCCGAATTTACACATACCATATATCTCTTCTAATAAGCGAGATCCCCATGGTGAGCCTAAAATTAAAAAAAAACATACATACAGACTGAATTTATTTTTTATTTGTATTATACAGTGCGATCGAATAAAAAATTAGTCAAAGTTGGTCATGAGCCAAAATACGCACGTCTTTTCCTAAATTATTGGCAAGTGTCAAGCTGGCATATATTGATATTTTCAAATTTAAGAACTAAGACAATTCATGCGGCTTTTTGTTCATGACCTGCTTTGACTATTTTTGTATTCGATCTCGCTGTATTATTACTAGAGTCCGGATTTATATTTTTTTACATGTTTTATTTGCTCTTTCGTATGGCACTAGCGAATTGTATCTATACGTTTCTCTTGGAAATAAATCCAAGTACCAAGTTTTATTTCGCATATAACTTAATATTTCGAGGTTTCGTCACATTAAACTTATTTGAGCATATATCCGCCTATAACTACATATTAAGTCAATATTTCCATTAATTGTAATTGATTTTGTTGTAATTTAATGATCTTTTTTTATGAAATTGTATAAGATAAATTTACGGGATTCCCCTAACTAGCGAACGTAACCTCGTGTCATGTAGATATATATATATATATATATATATATATATATATATATATATAATATTATTTATATAGAATAAGGGGATTTCCCCATAAGCAAGTTAAGCTAGTACGCCTATGCAGATGATATTCGATGCAACCGTACCCGGTAGAGATGGGGAAAACGGTTCACTGTCAGGAACGGTTCTTAACCGGTTCACTCCCTGGATGAACCGGTTCCTTGGAGCGGTTCACCAGTCTTTTCCATAGTTATATACCACATTGTCAGAAATGAGTTGCAGACTTCCAATTAATTTAAAAATATATAATATGGGTATTCATAGTGTGGCCACAACTGCCAAGGGCGTTTTCAGCCAACTAGTCTAGGGGGGGTAATTAAAAAAAAAGATAAATAAACTGGTGCTCCCGCTCTCATACACCTGTTCCGTGAAATCTCCCTATCATTTTCCAACGTTTTAAAGCGTTGGAAAAATTTACCGGTTACATTATTTTTTTGGAATATGGAATATCGGTAATTTTTAACAATAAAAATTGATAAGCAAAAAATTTCTTAGGGGGGGTAATTACCCGATTACCCCCCTTTGAAACCGCCACTGACAACTGCAATATATTTTACCGACGTAAATAAAAATTCCAGCCATAGATTTTTCGGCGTATCTACCAAAATTAGGTGCGATTTTTAAATTTTATTTGTGTAGTGCCTTCCTGCGGGTGTTTTTAGCAAACACAAATGGTAAAAAAGCCACTAAAATTAAAAAAAATATATATATCTAACAGCTCATTAATCCACGAGTGGTGTTTAAAAAAATCGTAACTCAAAAAGGGCATTGCTAAAACAAATATTTTATTTTCCCAATGCCTTCCTGCAATTACATTTAACAATTACAAAGTGTCAAAAAACCGCGACGATTTTTGATTATATTTTTTGTTTTATGGGCCAATCTGAAGTTGGCCCATAAAACAAGGGCATTGCAAAAAAAAATCGCTAAGCTTTTTGACCGCCGAGAAATCTATTATTTATGGATAACTTCTCGTCGGTATATATTTTAACTTTTTCTGTATTTTATACTTGATAATATGAAGAACTGAAAAGCTACTGGTAAGTATTTGTAAACGGGAAGTGGGCATAAAATATTTATCCTGTTTTTTGCACTTTTCTGATATTTCTAAATCGATTGATTTTTAAAATTACAGGTTTTAGGCTTCTGCTATTTTTACATTATCATATAATTTTCACATTTTCTCCTCCCTGGTAGCACATCGATTGTAAATATAAATAAAATCTGGTAGATTTTTAAACTTTGAACATTTATTTACTCTTCTTCCTGTTCTCAAAAATAATCGGGAAAGCAGGAAAATGCGCACCCGGTATATCATAATCTTCTTAATTTTTAGAATGAAATAAATAATTTCAAAATTGTATAATTTCTTTATTATGAAATTATAAAATATTATTTTAGATTCAATAAAACGAAACGAATCTATTTAATGCTTTCTGCAACAAGTAAGGTTGTTTAATTTAAATATTATTTTGTTTTTTTTATGCTGCGGGTTAAGTTATTTTTCATTTATTTATTTAATCTAAAAGAAATACCAAATTTAACTACAGTTAAAAGACTTTATGAAAAAATATTGTAGAAATTGGACTTTTTTTTTTACTTAGGCATGAGCCATTCAGTCACATCGAATATTTAATTGTGGATTTTTAATTTTTGGGATGATTTTTTAATGAACAAATAAATAAATGAATAATGTCAGACGTATACACAACAACCATGGACCCGACCGAATACTTCTCGATCCCCGAAAAATCTTTCGGCCGGGCTGGGATTCGAACCCACACGGCACGCGGTGCAACCGGCACAAGCGCTCGTCACTACACCAACGGGCCGTCAGAAATTGGACTTAAAGTCGGAAGAAAAAAAAACTGATTTTGACTTAAAGCCGTTAAGCCTCTAAAAAAATGTCAAATTTAACTATAGTTAAATGACTTTATGATAAATTATTGTAGAAATTTGACCTGAAGTCGACAGAAAAAAGACTGATTTTGACTTAAAGTCGTTATGCGTCTAAAAAAAAATGTCAAATTTATTTAAAGGCAAAAGAGTGTGTCCAAATTAATGTCGAAATTTGACTTAAATTCGACAAGCGTTTAGAAAAAAAAGACTAATTTTGACTTAAACCCTTAAGCCTCTAGAAAATTTGTCAAATTTGGGTAGAATTAAAAGACTTTATGTGCAAATTAATGTCGAAATTTGACTTAAAGTCAACAAACATTAAGAAAAACGACTAATTTTGACTTAAAGTCTTTAAGCCTCTAGAAAAATGTTAAATTTAAATAAATTGAAGGGACTTTATGTGCAAACTAATGTCGAAATTTGTCTTAAATTTGATAAGCGTCAACAAAAGACAAATTTTGACTTTAAAGGCGCTAAGCCACAAGAAAAAACGTCAAATTGAATTAAAGTGAAGAGACTTTATGTTTAATTTACTGTCGAAATTTTACTTAAAGTTGAGAAGCGTTAAGAAAGTAAGACTAATTTTGACTTAAACCCTTAAGCCCCTAGAAAAAGTGTCAAATTTTGATAGAATTAAGAGACTTTATGTGCAAATTAATGTCGAAATTTGACGTAAAGTCAACAAACTCCAAGAGAAATGACTAATTTTGACATAAAGTCGAGTTTCTAGAAACAATGTCAAATTTAATTCGAGTTAAAAAACTTTATAACAAATTAATGAGAGGCGTGAAAAGATAGACTAATTTTGATTTAAATTCGTTAAGCCTCTGGAAAAATGTCAAATTTACTTAAAGTTCAAAGACTTTATGACAACTGAATGTAGAAATTTGACTTAAAGTTGACAAGTGTTAAGAAAAAAAACAAATTATGAATTAAATCCGTTAAGCCTTCTAAAAAAAGTGTCAAATTTAAAGTTAAAAGATTTTATGTCTAAATTAATGTGTAAATTTGATTTAAAGTCAGCAAGCATCAAGAGAAAAGATTAATTTTGACTTAAAGTCATTAAGCCTCTAGAAAATATGCCAAATCGTTAAAAGACTCCATTTTCAAATTAATGTCGAAATTTAAATAGCCAAACGTCAAAAAACGACTAATTTTACTTAACCCCGTTAAGTCTCTACAAATGTCAAATTTAATTAAAGTTAAAAGACAAAATTTGACTTAAAGTGACAAGTGTCAAAAAAATACAAATTGTGACTTAAAGAAAAAAATGTTGAATGTAATTAAACGTTTATACATTTTCATTTAAAATTCCAAATGTAAAACTTCTAGTCAAAATTTAAGTCTGGACTAAAAAAAAAACATCACGAGAACCGCATGAAATTTCTGCGATAAGTTTCCGCAGATAACTTCAAGCGGTTCTCAACGGGAATGCTACCGCGGAAATTCCATGCGTTTTGAGGTGTGAACCTCTTGAAGTTATCTACGGTTCATAGCAGAAACCGCATGAAGCTCGTGCTTCACTTGATAGTGGACTGAACCGTATGAAATTTTCGCAGTTAACCTCTCTTACCGGGGCGCTTCTACAAATAGGGGTACGCGTCTGGTTTTCACTCTTGAAGAAAAAGCTAAGTACATATCAAAGAGCAGAGGAACCGCGGTTCCTTTTGTGCGAACCGGTTCCTGAGCGCTCTTTGCTAAGAACCGGTTCCTGAACCGTCTGCCCACCTCTAGTACCCGGTGATTGTGCTTGGCTGGAAGCTGCTTTATTCTACGCCAATAATTTTGAAAAATTAGAAAATATTCTTCTTAATTTTAATGATGAAGAATCTGCAGTACTTAAAAAATGTAAAGATTGTGTTGCATGTATAAATATTTTGCGACAATTAGCTTTTATTGCTCATTTTTGCATCTTAATAACTGCAATCAAGAATTTGGAAACAGCTCAAATGCCTTTAAGGCTTTTAAAATTATTGAAGAACTGTACGAAAATTTAAAATTAGTTCCCTAAATTGCGTATTATATCGAAATCCGGGATACGAAAGAAATTAAAATGATTTGTGGAATTTTGAAAGGCGAGACTGAGGAGGACATAATAAATTTTAACATGAACTTCATGTCATTTAACTTTACCTAAAATGAAAATAAAAATCAAATTTTGGTTCTACATTATAATTCCAAAAAATGAATTACCATCAGTTGCTGTTCGTATTTTTTTTTATTTTGCAACATTATTTTTAATTAAACCGCATATAAAATCCATATTTTAATTATTTTGTCGCATATATTGGCTAATTTTAAGCGCATATAAACAAATTATAATGCCTTTTTAGCGCATATAAAAAAATTATAACGCCATTTTTAGCGCATATAAATCCGGACTTTAATTATTACTATATATTTTCTATTTATTCGGAATTTCCATATGAAAATTTTGCCCTTCCCTGTAAAAATTTCTGCGGACGCCCATGCACACGTACCGAGAATATGTGCACCGTCACATTAACTGAAGTTTTTGTCAAAGTTTGGTGTCTGACATAAAAAAGATAAAAATATCAGTGACGATTCGCGGTTTTTTTTCTGGTACGGCCCAAGGGTGACAATACAAATTGGTAGAATCGGTTGCAGAGACGGTTGGCTGCGTGACCGCACCTATCTGTATTACCATCGGCCGTACAAGAAAAGATCCCGCGAACCGTCATTGAAAAATATATAAACACTCTAGATATATAGGCCTAAGAACACAACAGATAAAAAACGTGGGGGCCCCTGGATCACTTCGAAATAAGTTATTAATCGTCATGTGATATTTATTATCCCAATTATGCAAAACGTCAAATTTAACGGCTCAACGTTATGTTAAAATAAGAGATACAGGACGGCAAACGTAACTTGCCGTTGCGTAGTGGCAAAATTGTGGCCGGAATCTTCGAAGGGCGCTCTCGATAGATTTCGTGAAGAGTTCGTGCGCCTGGTATATTCATTTTCAAAAGTGACAGTGCATTAATTATGTGGAGGAGAGCGCCCGATAGAGTTGTAAATGAATAGCGCACGCGAAGAATGTGTGCTTGCTTGTTACAGAGACTGTACTCGGCCGGCTGTAGAGAGAGAGCTTTCGCTTGCTCTCTGCGCGACTGGCCAACTTGCATTTGCCGTCCTGTAGCTTATTGTATTGTTGTAAAACAAGGTTGACGAAACCTAACATTTAACGTTTTGCTTACGAAATTAGCTTGAATATACCTATTTCCCACACCAATGAACAAATAAATATAACTGTTACCAAAAAATCATTGCCAACTCCATACACAAAATTCCAAGACCAACTTGACCGTAAATAATGACTGAATAATTTATAATGTATCCATGAAATCATTGACATTATTATGTCAACATGAAATATAATCAAAATTTTTTGTAACAGAAAAAATTCAAGTTTACCGAATTGGAGCAATGTCTATACACGAGGGTAAGTGACTAAATGAAAGGGTTTCATAAAATTGAAACGAAAGATTTCTCTGTAGTCGCGAAGATATGCATTTACGCAGTCATAATCCTAACGTGCATCAAAATCATCAGAGGCGAAGATTATTATGGAATTGAAGACATCATTCCGACTGTAGAGAATAATGCTTACGTCGCAATGATACAGGGAGAGTCAATCATCAATTCAATTGTGGCTTTCATCCACAGGGTAAGATTGCAATCAAGGAAATAATTCATAAAACTCATCAAAAATATACTAATATATTTTTAATATTTTTTCCCCTCAGAACAATATGTGAACGTTGCTTACTGCTCAATTTCGCGCCGCATTACGATGCATCGGCGGCTCGTGGAACTTCGTAGAGGCGCTTGTGCTGCACTACTTACTCATATAGATGAACCAAATATTGCGTTGCTGTCAGCGGCGGCTCGTGGATGTTCGGCGGTGAGGCAACGGAAGAAAATTTGACCGAAAAAGCAACTGAATATTTGCTTCCTCTATAAGAGTAAGTAGTGCAGCACGAGCGGCATCTTTGTCTTTGCCTCACCTACGGAATCCACGAGTCGCCGCTGGTTGCTGTATTCAAAATTTCATCTGTAACCTCCTCGCCGAACACCCACGAGCCACCGCTGGGATCCGCTCACCAACGGCGTTAATTAATTCCCAATTATTATTTTTCAGATCAGCGAATTGATTGCGGCTGCTCTCGAAACGATCTATAAAATAACCGTCTGACTTAATCTTGTAAAATAAATAATTGTAAAGGTAAATAAATGTATTATTATAAAAATATATTGAACAATAGAAACAACAAAATACCTAACATAAAACAACAATGTGTAAAAAGAAGGAAGAGCGAGTTAGAGGTTACGTTTTTATATAACTAATTACATTTAAAAAGTTACATTATATACAAGTTACACAGCCGAATTTTGCTGATGAAAAACCTCTTCGTCGCCATCGGGAAGGAAATGAAATGGAGATTTTTTCACAGACTACTAGGCAACTCAATTCGTTTGATTACGCTTATTCGAGGGTGATGATGAGATCCTCCGCTTCCAGCTTCATTCCCATTTTCACTTCGATCGATTTCACCACGCCGGCCGCCGGCGCTTGCACCACGGTTTCCATCTTCATGGCCGAGAGGATCACCACCGGCGTTCCCTTCGTGACCTTTTCCCCGACCTTGACCCGGACGTCGATGATTTCGCCCGGCATGGGCGCGCCGACCTGTTTCGGGTTGGTCTTGTCCGCCTTGGGATGGATGTGTATTTCCTTTCTGGCTTCCTTGTCTTTGATGAAGACGGAACGGGTGGTGCCGTTCAGTTCGAAGAAGACTTCCTTTTCTCCCAGTTCGGTCAAATCGTCGGCAATGGCTAGGGTTTTAATGCCCAAAGTTTTGCCCTTTTCAATGGTCACTTCGAATTCTTCGCCGACCTTGGGCCCGGTGAGGAAGATGCGGGTGTCCAGTTTCGTTACTGGGCCGTATTCGTCTTTGTGGGCTAGGTATTCCCTAGTGACTTGTGGGTATAGAGCGGCCGACATTACGTCACGATCGGTGGCGCAGGGGAATGTTTCCTGAAAATGATTTTTTAAGATTTGAAAAAATCCCTTCACAAGATTCCAAAATAATCGCCCGAGAACGAAACCAATTATCATTGAAAAGTTGTGTCTTACACGAGCGATAAAAAGTTGTTGGAATGTCAAAAATTTCCATATTTACTCAAAATTGATTGTACTTTATGATTTTGTAAAAATTTGAAAACGTCCCTTCACTAGATTCCAAAATAATTACCCGAGAACGAAACTTATTTTTATTGGGAAGTCGTGGCTTATGCGAGCGTTAAAAAAATATAAAAAACAATTGTTGGAATGTCAAAAATTTCCATTTTTACCCGAAATTGATTGTACTTTATAATTTTGTAAAGATTTGAAAAAATCCCTTCACAAGATTCCAAAATTATTACCCGAGAACGAAACTTATTTTCCTTGGGAAATCGTGGCTTATGCGAGCGTTAAAAAATATAAAAACAATTGTTGGAATGTCAAAAATTTCCATATTTACCCGAAATTGATTGTACTTTATGATTTTGTAAAAATCTGAAAACGTCCCTTAACTAGATTCCAAAATAATTACCCGAGAACGAAACTTATTTTCATTGGGAAGTTGTGCCTTATGCGAGCGTTAAAAAAATATAAAAACAATTGTTGGAATGTCAAAAATTTCCATATTTACCCGAAATTGATTGTACTTTATGATTTTGTAAACATTTGGAAACGTCCCTTCACTAGATTCCAAAATAATTACCCGAGAACGAAACTTATTTTCATTGGGAAGTCGTGCCTTATGCGAGCGTTAAAAAAATATAAAAATAATTGTTGGAATGTCAAAAATTTCCATATTTACCCAAAATTGATTATACTTTATGATTTTGTAAACATTTGAAAATGTCCCTTCACTAGATTACAAAATAATTACCCGAGAACGAAACTAATTTTCATTTAGAAGTTGTGCCTTATGCGAGCGTTAAAAAAATATAAAAATAATTGTTGGAATGTCAAAAATTTCCATATTTACCCGAAATTGATTATACTTTATGATTGTGTAAAAATTTGAAAACGTCCGTTCACTAGATTCCAAAATAATTACCCGAGAACGAAACTTATTTTCATTCAGAAGTTGTGCCTTATACAAGCGTTAAAAAAATATAAAAACAGTTGTTGGAATGTCAAAAATTTCCATTTTTACCCGAAATTGATTATACTTTATGATTTTGTAAACATTTGGAAACGTCCCTTCACTAGATTCCAAAATAATTACCCGAGAACGAAACTAATTTTCACTTAGAAGTTGTGCCTTATGCGAGCGTTAAAAAAATATAAAAATAATTGTTGGAATGTCAAAAATTTCCATATTTACCCGAAATTGATTATACTTTATGATTGTGTAAAAATTTGAAAACGTCCGTTCACTAGATTCCAAAATAATTACCCGAGAACGAAACTTATTTTCATTCAGAAGTTGTGCCTTATACAAGCGTTAAAAAAATATAAAAACAGTTGTTGGAATGTCAAAAATTTCCATTTTTACCCGAAATTGATTATACTTTATGATTTTGTAAACATTTGGAAACGTCCCTTCACTAGATTCCAAAATAATTACCCGAGAACGAAACTAATTTTCATTTAGAAGTTGTGCCTTATGCGAGCGTTAAAAAAATATAAAAATAATTGTTGGAATGTCAAAAATTTCCATATTTACCCAAAATTGATTATACTTTATGATTTTGTAAACATTTGAAAACGTCCCTTCACTAGATTCCAAAATAATTACCCGAGAACGAAACTTATTTTCATTGGGAAGTCGTGGCTTATGCGAGCGTTAAAAAAATATAAAAACAATTGTTGGAATGTCAAAAATTTCCATATTTATCCGAAATTGATTGTACTTTATGATTGTGTAAAAATTTTAAAACGTCCCTTTACTAGATTCCAAAATAATTACCCGAGAACGAAATTTATTTTCATTGGGAAGTCGTGGCTTATGCGAACGTTAAGAAAATATAAAAACAATTGTTGGAATGTCAAAAATTTCCATATTTACCCGAAATTGATTGTACTTTATGATTTTGTAAAAATTTGAAAACGTCCCTTCACTAGATTCCAAAATAATTACTCGAGAACGAAACTAATTTTCATTTAGAAGTCATGCCTTACGCGAGCGTTAAAAAAATATAAAAATAATTGTTGGAATGTCAAAAATTTCCATATTTACCCGAAATTGATTATACTTTATGATTGTGTAAAAATTTGAAAACGTCCGTTCACTAGATTCCAAAATAATTACCCGAGAACGAAACTAATTTTCATTCAGAAGTTGTGCTTTATACAAGCGTTAAAAAAATATAAAAACAATTGTTGAAATGTCAAAAAATTTTATATTTACCCTAAATTGATTATACTTTATGATTTTGTAAAAATTTGAAAATGTCCCATCACTAGATTCCAAAATAATTACCCGAGAACGAAACTTATTTTCATTGCGAAGTCGTGCCTTATGCGAGCGTTAAAAAAATATAAAAATAATTGTTGGAATGTCAAAAATTTCCATATTTACCCGAAATTGATTGTACTTTATGATTTTGTAAAAATTTGAAAACGTCCCTTCACTAGATTCCAAAATAATTACCCGAGAACGAAATTTATTTTCATTGGGAAGTCGTGCCTTACGCGAGCGTTAAAAAAATATAAAAATAATTGTTGGAATGTCAAAAATTTCCATATTTACCCAAAATTGATTATACTTTATGATTTTGTAAACATTTGAAAATGTCCCTTCACTAGATTACAAAATAATTACCCGAGAACGAAACTAATTTTCATTTAGAAGTTGTGCCTTATGCGAGCGTTAAAAAAATATAAAAATAATTGTTGGAATGTCAAAAATTTCCATATTTACCCGAAATTGATTATACTTTATGATTGTGTAAAAATTTGAAAACGTCCGTTCACTAGATTCCAAAATAATTACCCGAGAACGAAACTTATTTTCATTCAGAAGTTGTGCCTTATACAAGCGTTAAAAAAATATAAAAACAGTTGTTGGAATGTCAAAAATTTCCATTTTTACCCGAAATTGATTATACTTTATGATTTTGTAAACATTTGGAAACGTCCCTTCACTAGATTCCAAAATAATTACCCGAGAACGAAACTAATTTTCACTTAGAAGTTGTGCCTTATGCGAGCGTTAAAAAAATATAAAAATAATTGTTGGAATGTCAAAAATTTCCATATTTACCCGAAATTGATTATACTTTATGATTGTGTAAAAATTTGAAAACGTCCGTTCACTAGATTCCAAAATAATTACCCGAGAACGAAACTTATTTTCATTCAGAAGTTGTGCCTTATACAAGCGTTAAAAAAATATAAAAACAGTTGTTGGAATGTCAAAAATTTCCATTTTTACCCGAAATTGATTATACTTTATGATTTTGTAAACATTTGGAAACGTCCCTTCACTAGATTCCAAAATAATTACCCGAGAACGAAACTAATTTTCATTTAGAAGTCATGCCTTACGCGAGCGTTAAAAAAATATAAAAATAATTGTTGGAATGTCAAAAATTTCCATATTTACCCAAAATTGATTATACTTTATGATTTTGTAAACATTTGAAAACGTCCCTTCACTAGATTCCAAAATAATTACCCGAGAACGAAACTTATTTTCATTGGGAAGTCGTGGCTTATGCGAGCGTTAAAAAAATATAAAAACAATTGTTGGAATGTCAAAAATTTCCATATTTATCCGAAATTGATTGTACTTTATGATTGTGTAAAAATTTTAAAACGTCCCTTTACTAGATTCCAAAATAATTACCCGAGAACGAAATTTATTTTCATTGGGAAGTCGTGGCTTATGCGAACGTTAAGAAAATATAAAAACAATTGTTGGAATGTCAAAAATTTCCATATTTACCCGAAATTGATTGTACTTTATGATTTTGTAAAAATTTGAAAACGTCCCTTCACTAGATTCCAAAATAATTACTCGAGAACGAAACTAATTTTCATTTAGAAGTCATGCCTTACGCGAGCGTTAAAAAAATATAAAAATAATTGTTGGAATGTCAACAATTTCCATATTTACCCGAAATTGATTATACTTTACGATTTAGTAAAAATTTGAAAACGTTCCTTCACTAGATTCCAAAATAATTACCCGAGAACGAAACTAATTTTCATTCAGAAGTTGTGCTTTATACAAGCGTTAAAAAAATATAAAAACAATTGTTGAAATGTCAAAAAATTTTATATTTACCCTAAATTGATTATACTTTATGATTTTGTAAAAATTTGAAAATGTCCCATCACTAGATTCCAAAATAATTACCCGAGAACGAAACTTATTTTCATTGCGAAGTCGTGCCTTATGCGAGCGTTAAAAAAATATAAAAATAATTGTTGGAATGTCAAAAATTTCCATATTTACCCGAAATTGATTGTACTTTATGATTTTGTAAAAATTTGAAAACGTCCCTTCACTAGATTCCAAAATAATTACCCGAGAACGAAATTTATTTTCATTGGGAAGTCGTGCCTTACGCGAGCGTTAAAAAAATATAAAAATAATTGTTGGAATGTCAAAAATTTCCATATTTACCCGAAATTGATTATACTTTATGATTGTGTAAAAATTTGAAAACGTCCCTTCGCTAGATTCCAAAATAATTACCCGAGAACGAAACTTATTTTCATTGGGAAGTCGTGGCTTATGCGAGCGTTAAAAAAATATAAAAACAATTGTTGGAATGTCAAAAATTTCCATATTTACCCGAAATTGATTGTACTTTATGATTTTGTAAAAATTTGAAAACGTCCCTTCACTAGATTCCAAAATAATTACTCGAGAACGAAACTAATTTTCATTTAGAAGTCATGCCTTACGCGAGCGTTAAAAAAATATAAAAATAATTGTTGGAATGTCAAAAATTTCCATATTTACCCGAAATTGATTATACTTTACGATTTAGTAAAAATTTGAAAACGTTCCTTCACTAGATTCCAAAATAATTACCCGAGAACGAAACTAATTTTCATTCAGAAGTTGTGCTTTATACAAGCGTTAAAAAAATATAAAAACAATTGTTGAAATGTCAAAAAATTTTATATTTACCCTAAATTGATTATACTTTATGATTTTGTAAAAATTTGAAAATGTCCCATCACTAGATTCCAAAATAATTACCCGAGAACGAAACTTATTTTCATTGCGAAGTCGTGCCTTATGCGAGCGTTAAAAAAATATAAAAATAATTGTTGGAATGTCAAAAATTTCCATATTTACCCGAAATTGATTGTACTTTATGATTTTGTAAAAATTTGAAAACGTCCCTTCACTAGATTCCAAAATAATTACCCGAGAACGAAATTTATTTTCATTGGGAAGTCGTGCCTTACGCGAGCGTTAAAAAAATATAAAAATAATTGTTGGAATGTCAAAAATTTCCATATTTACCCGAAATTGATTATACTTTATGATTGTGTAAAAATTTGAAAACGTCCCTTCGCTAGATTCCAAAATAATTACCCGAGAACGAAACTTATTTTCATTGGGAAGTCGTGGCTTATGCGAGCGTTAAAAAAATATAAAAACAATTGTTGGAATGTCAAAAATTTCTATATTTACCCGAAATTGATTGTACTTTATGGTTTTGTAAAAATTTAAAAACGTCCCTTCACTAGATTCCAAAATAATTACCCGTGAACGAAACTTATTTTTATTGGGAAGTCGTGGCTTATGCGAGCGGTAAACAAATATAAAAACAACTGTTGGAATGTCAAAAATTTCCATATTTACCCGAAATTGATTATACTTTATGATTGTGTAAAAATTTGAAAACGTCCGTTCACTAGATTCCAAAATAATTACCCGAGAACGAAACTTATTTTCATTGGGAAGTCGTGGCTTATTCGAGCGTTAAAAAAATATAAAAACAATTGTTAGAATGTCAAAAATTTCTATATTTACCCGAATATTGATTGTAATTTAAGATTTTGTAAAAATTTTAAAACGTCCCTTCACTAGATTCCAAAATAATTACCCGAGAACGAAACTTATTTTCATTGGGAAGTCGCGGCTTATGCGAGCGTTAAAAAATATAAAAACAATTGTTGGAATGTCAAAAATTTCTATATTTACCCGAAATTGATTATACTTTATGATTGTGCAAAAATTTGAAAACGTCCCTTCACTATATTCCAAAATAATTACCCGAGAACGAAACTTATTTTCATTTGGAAGTCGTGGCTTATCCGAGCGTTAAAAAAATATAAAAATAATTGTTGGACTGTCAAAAATTTCCATATTTACTCGAAATTGATTGTACTTTATGATTTTGTAAAAATTTGAAATGTCCCTTCACTAGATTCCAAAATAATTACCCGAGAACGATTTTTTTTTTCATTGGGAAGTCGTGGCTTATGCGAGCGTTAAAAAATTATAAAAACAATTGTTGGAATGTCAAAAAATTCCATATTTACCCGAAATTGATTGTACTTTATGGTTTAGTAACAATTTGAAAACGTCCCTCACTAGATTCCAAAATAATTACCCGAGAACGAAACTTATTTTCATTGGGAAGTCGTGGCTTATGCGAGCGTTAAAAAAATATAAAAATAATTGTTGGAATGTCAAAAATTTCCATATTTACCCGAAATTGATTGTACTTTATGATTGTGCAAAAAGTTGAAAACGTCCGTTCACTAGATTCCAAAATAATTACCCGAGAACGAAACTTATTTTCATTGGGAAGTCGTGGCTTATTCGAGCGTTAAAAAAATATAAAAACAATTGTTAGAATGTCAAAAATTTCTATATTTACCCGAATATTGATTGTAATTTAAGATTTTGTAAAAATTTTAAAACGTCCCTTCACTAGATTCCAAAATAATTACCCGAGAACGAAACTTATTTTCATTGGGAAGTCGTGGCTTATGCGAGCGTTAAAAAATATAAAAACAATTGTTAGAATGTCAAAAATTTCTATATTTACCCGAATATTGATTGTAATTTAAGATTTTGTAAAAATTTTAAAACGTCCCTTCACTAGATTCCAAAATAATTACCCGAGAACGAAACTTATTTTCATTGGGAAGTCGTGGCTTATGCGAGCGTTAAAAAAATATAAAAATAATTGTTGGAATGTCAAAAATTTCTATATTTACCCGAATATTGATTGTAATTTAAGATTTTGTAAAAATTTTAAAACGTCCCTTCACTAGATTCCAAAATAATTACCCGAGAACGAAACTTATTTTCATTGGGAAGTCGTGGCTTATGCGAGCGTTAAAAAAATATAAAAACAATTGTTGGAATGTCAAAAATTTCCATATTTACCCGAAATTGATTATACTTTATGATTGTGTAAAAATTTGAAAACGTCCGTTCACTAGATTCCAAAATAATTACCCGAGAACGAAACTCATTTTCATTGGGAAGTCGTGGCTTATTCGAGCGTTAAAAAAATATAAAAACAATTGTTAGAATGTCAAAAATTTCTATATTTACCCGAATATTGATTGTAATTTAAGATTTTGTAAAAATTTTAAAACGTCCCTTCACTAGATTCCAAAATAATTACCCGAGAACGAAACTTATTTTCATTGGGAAGTCGTGGCTTATGCGAGCGTTAAAAAAATATAAAAATAATTGTTGGAATGTCAAAAATTTCCATATTTACCCGAAATTGATTGTACTTTATGATTGTGCAAAAATTTGAAAACGTCCCTTCACTATATTCCAAAATAATTACCCGAGAACGAAACTTATTTTCATTTGGAAGTCGTGGCTTATGCGAGCGTTAAAAAAATATAAAAACAATTGTTGGAATGTCAAAAATTTCCATATTTACCCGAAATTGATTGTACTTTATGATTGTGCAAAAATTTGAAAACGTCCCTTCACTATATTCCAAAATAATTACCCGAGAACGAAACTTATTTTCATTTGGAAGTCGTGGCTTATGCGAGCGTTAAAAAAATATAAAAATAATTGTTGGAATGTCAAAAATTTCCATATTTACCCGAAATTGATTGTACTTTATGATTGTGCAAAAATTTGAAAACGTCCCTTCACTATATTCCAAAATAATTACCCGAGAACGAAACTCATTTTCATTGGGAAGTCGTGGCTTATGCGAGCGTTAAAAAAATATAAAAACAATTGTTGGAATGTCAAAAATTTCCATATTTACCTGAAATTGATTGTACTTTATGATTTTGTAAAAATTTGAAAACGTCCCTCACTAATTCCAAAATAATTACCCGAGAACGAAACTTATTTTCATTGGGAAGTCGTGGCTTATGCGAGCGTTAAAAAAATATAAAAACAATTGTTGGAATGTCAAAAATTTCTATATTTACCCGAAATTGATTGTACTTTATGATTGTGCAAAAATTTGAAAACGTCCCTTCACTATATTCCAAAATAATTACCCGAGAACGAAACTCATTTTCATTGGGAAGTCGTGGCTTATGCGAGCGTTAAAAAAATATAAAAACAATTGTTGGAATGTCAAAAATTTCTATATTTACCTGAAATTGATTGTACTTTATGATTTTGTAAAAATTTGAAAACGTCCCTCACTAATTCCAAAATAATTACCCGAGAACGAAACTTATTTTCATTGGGAAGTCGTGGCTTATGCGAGCGTTAAAAAAATATAAAAACAATTGTTGGAATGTCAAAAATTTCTATATTTACCCGAAATTGATTGTACTTTATGATTGTGCAAAAATTTGAAAACGTCCCTTCACTATATTCCAAAATAATTACCCGAGAACGAAACTTATTTTCATTTGGAAGTCGTGGCTTATGCGAGCGTTAAAAAAATATAAAAACAATTGTTGGAATGTCAAAAATTTCCATATTTACCCGAAATTGATTGTACTTTATGATTGTGCAAAAATTTGAAAACGTCCCTTCACTATATTCCAAAATAATTACCCGAGAACGAAACTTATTTTCATTTGGAAGTCGTGGCTTATGCGAGCGTTAAAAAAATATAAAAATAATTGTTGGAATGTCAAAAATTTCCATATTTACCCGAAATTGATTGTACTTTATGATTGTGCAAAAATTTGAAAACGTCCCTTCACTATATTCCAAAATAATTACCCGAGAACGAAACTCATTTTCATTGGGAAGTCGTGGCTTATGCGAGCGTTAAAAAAATATAAAAACAATTGTTGGAATGTCAAAAATTTCCATATTTACCTGAAATTGATTGTACTTTATGATTTTGTAAAAATTTGAAAACGTCCCTCACTAATTCCAAAATAATTACCCGAGAACGAAACTCATTTTCATTGGGAAGTCGTGCCTTACGCGAGCGTTAAAAAAATATAAAAATAATTGTTGGAATGTCAAAAATTTCCATATTTACCCGAAATTGATTATACTTTATGATTGTGTAAAAATTTGAAAACGTCCCTTCGCTAGATTCCAAAATAATTACCCGAGAACGAAACTTATTTTCATTGCGAAGTCGTGCCTTACGCGAGCGTTAAAAAAATATAAAAATAATTGTTGGAATGTCAAAAATTTCCATATTTACCCGAAATTGATTATACTTTATGATTTTGTAAAAATTTGAAAACGTCCGTTCACTAGATTCCAAAATAATTACCCGAGAACGAAACTTATTTTCATTGGGAAGTCGTGGCTTATGCGAGCGTTAAAAAAATATAAAAACAATTGTTGGAATGTCAAAAATTTCTATATTTACCCGAAATTGATTGTACTTTATGGTTTTGTAAAAATTTAAAAACGTCCCTTCACTAGATTCCAAAATAATTACCCGTGAACGAAACTTATTTTTATTGGGAAGTCGTGGCTTATGCGAGCGGTAAACAAATATAAAAACAACTGTTGGAATGTCAAAAATTTCCATATTTACCCGAAATTGATTATACTTTATGATTGTGTAAAAATTTGAAAACGTCCGTTCACTAGATTCCAAAATAATTACCCGAGAACGAAACTTATTTTCATTGGGAAGTCGTGGCTTATTCGAGCGTTAAAAAAATATAAAAACAATTGTTGGAATGTCAAAAATTTCCATATTTACCTGAAATTGATTATACTTTATGATTGTGTAAAAATTTGAAAACGTCCCTTCGCTAGATTCCAAAATAATTACCCGAGAACGAAACTTATTTTCATTGCGAAGTCGTGCCTTACGCGAGCGTTAAAAAAATATAAAAATAATTGTTGGAATGTCAAAAATTTCCATATTTACCCGAAATTGATTATACTTTATGATTTTGTAAAAATTTGAAAACGTCCGTTCACTAGATTCCAAAATAATTACCCGAGAACGAAACTTATTTTCATTGGGAAGTCGTGGCTTATGCGAGCGTTAAAAAAATATAAAAACAATTGTTGGAATGTCAAAAATTTCTATATTTACCCGAAATTGATTGTACTTTATGGTTTTGTAAAAATTTAAAAACGTCCCTTCACTAGATTCCAAAATAATTACCCGTGAACGAAACTTATTTTTATTGGGAAGTCGTGGCTTATGCGAGCGGTAAACAAATATAAAAACAACTGTTGGAATGTCAAAAATTTCCATATTTACCCGAAATTGATTATACTTTATGATTGTGTAAAAATTTGAAAACGTCCGTTCACTAGATTCCAAAATAATTACCCGAGAACGAAACTTATTTTCATTGGGAAGTCGTGGCTTATGCGAGCGTTAAAAAAATATAAAAACAATTGTTGGAATGTCAAAAATTTCCATATTTACCTGAAATTGATTGTACTTTATGATTTTGTAAAAATTTGAAAACGTCCCTCACTAATTCCAAAATAATTACCCGAGAACGAAACTTATTTTCATTGGGAAGTCGTGGCTTATGCGAGCGTTAAAAAAATATAAAAACAATTGTTGGAATGTCAAAAATTTCTATATTTACCCGAAATTGATTGTACTTTATGATTGTGCAAAAATTTGAAAACGTCCCTTCACTATATTCCAAAATAATTACCCGAGAACGAAACTCATTTTCATTGGGAAGTCGTGGCTTATGCGAGCGTTAAAAAAATATAAAAACAATTGTTGGAATGTCAAAAATTTCTATATTTACCTGAAATTGATTGTACTTTATGATTTTGTAAAAATTTGAAAACGTCCCTCACTAATTCCAAAATAATTACCCGAGAACGAAACTTATTTTCATTGGGAAGTCGTGGCTTATGCGAGCGTTAAAAAAATATAAAAACAATTGTTGGAATGTCAAAAATTTCTATATTTACCCGAAATTGATTGTACTTTATGATTGTGCAAAAATTTGAAAACGTCCCTTCACTATATTCCAAAATAATTACCCGAGAACGAAACTTATTTTCATTTGGAAGTCGTGGCTTATGCGAGCGTTAAAAAAATATAAAAACAATTGTTGGAATGTCAAAAATTTCCATATTTACCCGAAATTGATTGTACTTTATGATTGTGCAAAAATTTGAAAACGTCCCTTCACTATATTCCAAAATAATTACCCGAGAACGAAACTTATTTTCATTTGGAAGTCGTGGCTTATGCGAGCGTTAAAAAAATATAAAAATAATTGTTGGAATGTCAAAAATTTCCATATTTACCCGAAATTGATTGTACTTTATGATTGTGCAAAAATTTGAAAACGTCCCTTCACTATATTCCAAAATAATTACCCGAGAACGAAACTCATTTTCATTGGGAAGTCGTGGCTTATGCGAGCGTTAAAAAAATATAAAAACAATTGTTGGAATGTCAAAAATTTCCATATTTACCTGAAATTGATTGTACTTTATGATTTTGTAAAAATTTGAAAACGTCCCTCACTAATTCCAAAATAATTACCCGAGAACGAAACTCATTTTCATTGGGAAGTCGTGCCTTACGCGAGCGTTAAAAAAATATAAAAATAATTGTTGGAATGTCAAAAATTTCCATATTTACCCGAAATTGATTATACTTTATGATTGTGTAAAAATTTGAAAACGTCCCTTCGCTAGATTCCAAAATAATTACCCGAGAACGAAACTTATTTTCATTGCGAAGTCGTGCCTTATGCGAGCGTTAAAAAAATATAAAAATAATTGTTGGAATGTCAAAAATTTCCATATTTACCCGAAATTGATTATACTTTATGATTTTGTAAAAATTTGAAAACGTCCGTTCACTAGATTCCAAAATAATTACCCGAGAACGAAACTTATTTTCATTGGGAAGTCGTGGCTTATGCGAGCGTTAAAAAAATATAAAAACAATTGTTGGAATGTCAAAAATTTCTATATTTACCCGAAATTGATTGTACTTTATGGTTTTGTAAAAATTTAAAAACGTCCCTTCACTAGATTCCAAAATAATTACCCGTGAACGAAACTTATTTTTATTGGGAAGTCGTGGCTTATGCGAGCGGTAAACAAATATAAAAACAACTGTTGGAATGTCAAAAATTTCCATATTTACCCGAAATTGATTATACTTTATGATTGTGTAAAAATTTGAAAACGTCCGTTCACTAGATTCCAAAATAATTACCCGAGAACGAAACTTATTTTCATTGGGAAGTCGTGGCTTATTCGAGCGTTAAAAAAATATAAAAACAATTGTTAGAATGTCAAAAATTTCTATATTTACCCGAATATTGATTGTAATTTAAGATTTTGTAAAAATTTTAAAACGTCCCTTCACTAGATTCCAAAATAATTACCCGAGAACGAAACTTATTTTCATTGGGAAGTCGCGGCTTATGCGAGCGTTAAAAAATATAAAAACAATTGTTGGAATGTCAAAAATTTCTATATTTACCCGAAATTGATTATACTTTATGATTGTGCAAAAATTTGAAAACGTCCCTTCACTATATTCCAAAATAATTACCCGAGAACGAAACTTATTTTCATTTGGAAGTCGTGGCTTATCCGAGCGTTAAAAAAATATAAAAATAATTGTTGGACTGTCAAAAATTTCCATATTTACTCGAAATTGATTGTACTTTATGATTTTGTAAAAATTTGAAATGTCCCTTCACTAGATTCCAAAATAATTACCCGAGAACGATTTTTTTTTTCATTGGGAAGTCGTGGCTTATGCGAGCGTTAAAAAATTATAAAAACAATTGTTGGAATGTCAAAAAATTCCATATTTACCCGAAATTGATTGTACTTTATGGTTTAGTAACAATTTGAAAACGTCCCTCACTAGATTCCAAAATAATTACCCGAGAACGAAACTTATTTTCATTGGGAAGTCGTGGCTTATGCGAGCGTTAAAAAAATATAAAAATAATTGTTGGAATGTCAAAAATTTCCATATTTACCCGAAATTGATTGTACTTTATGATTGTGCAAAAATTTGAAAACGTCCCTTCACTAGATTCCAAAATAATTACCCGAGAACGAAACTTATTTTCATTTGGAAGTCGTGGCTTATGCGAGCGTTAAAAAAATATAAAAACAATTGTTGGAATGTCAAAAATTTCCATATTTACCCGAAATTGATTGTACTTTATGATTGTGCAAAAATTTGAAAACGTCCCTTCACTATATTCCAAAATAATTACCCGAGAACGAAACTTATTTTCATTTGGAAGTCGTGGCTTATGCGAGCGTTAAAAAAATATAAAAATAATTGTTGGAATGTCAAAAATTTCCATATTTACCCGAAATTGATTGTACTTTATGATTGTGCAAAAATTTGAAAACGTCCCTTCACTATATTCCAAAATAATTACCCGAGAACGAAACTCATTTTCATTGGGAAGTCGTGGCTTATGCGAGCGTTAAAAAAATATAAAAACAATTGTTGGAATGTCAAAAATTTCCATATTTACCTGAAATTGATTGTACTTTATGATTTTGTAAAAATTTGAAAACGTCCCTCACTAATTCCAAAATAATTACCCGAGAACGAAACTTATTTTCATTGGGAAGTCGTGGCTTATGCGAGCGTTAAAAAAATATAAAAAACAATTGTTGGAATGTCAAAAATTTCCATATTTACCCGAAATTGATTGTACTTTATGATTGTGCAAAAATTTGAAAACGTCCCTTCACTATATTCCAAAATAATTACCCGAGAACGAAACTTATTTTCATTGGGAAGTCGTGGCTTATGCGAGCGTTAAAAAAATATAAAAACAATTGTTGGAATGTCAAAAATTTCCATATTTACCCGAAATTGATTGTACTTTATGATTTTGTAAAAATTTGAAAACATAACATCACTAGATTCTAGAATAATCGCCCGAGAACGAAACTAATTTTCATTGAGAAGTTGCCTAATACCAGCGTTAAAAAAATTTGAAAACAATTGTTCATATTTTTTAAAATCAAGATTTAACAAAATAAATTGTTTGATGGTTGACAAATGAAATTATCCACTGAAGCTTTTCGAGTCTTGATCAAACCATCACAGCAGAGTATAGAAAGGAAATCAATAAATTAAATTTCGAAATCTTTCAAATTATCAAAACTCTTACCCTAAGCTCCTTTTTCAATTTTCCTAAATCGAACGGCGGCATGGTAGCTCCTGGCCGTCCTTCGATCCTGGGCATGTCCTTCAAAACCTTCGATCTCAACGGTTCTGGAAATCCTCCGTAGGGTTGTCCAATGTGTCCCTGCAGGTACTCCACAACGGATTTGGGGAATGAAAGTTCTTCCGCCTTCTCAAGGATCTCCTCTGGGCCAAGGCGGTTCTGCACCATGAATTGCGCCAAATCGCCAACGACTTTAGAAGATGGAGTTACTTTGATGATGTCTCCAAGGAGGATGTTGGCCTGAGCGTATGCTTTCTTTACGTCTTCGAAGAAATCTCCAAGACCTTAAATGAAACATGGTAGGAAATGAAAGGTTTTAGTGTGTTTAGATCGTTATGTAATTTCAAATTTATGACTCAAATGGTTAGAAATACTTACGCCGGCCATGTCGTATTATTTCAACCAATTGCATGGTAAAAACTATTGAAGCAAATTAAAAAATATATATACCTAAAGAGTAAGCCTGGAACTGTAAGTTGGTATACTGTCCACCGGGAATTTCATTGCTATATACGTCAGCATTGCCACTCTTCATGGTGGTGGTGCATTCGAACGGAGCGTAGAGAGTACGAGTTTGTTCCCAGTAAGCGGAATAATTGGTGACGTTGCTAAGAACTGCGCCGGTGTCATAAGGTGTTCCCTTTAGTGCGGCAACTATGGCTCCCATACTTGGCTGCGAGGTCAAACCAGACATCGAGTCGACCGCAACATCGACTACGTCAGCTCCGGCTTCGGCACAGGCCAACATTGAAGCTACCCCATTGCCACTGGTGTCATGAGTGTGGATGTGAATTGGAAGATTTGGGTATTTTTCGCGCAGAGCAGTTACCAACATCCTAAATTGTGAAAATGAAAATTATATAGAAAGATAATCAAGTAAGGCCGCAAAGTTGGCCTTGGAATTTTCTTTTTAGGTTGGCCAAAATTAAATATCTCTAAAATGTGGATGTCAAAAATCAGCTGAAGCTCATTTTTCTACCAGGTGTAATTGATAGAGACTTTTCTATGGAGTCTGTAATGATTTTGAAAAAACTACTTTCTCAACTATTACAGCAATAATATTTACCTAGCCGAAGTTGGTCTTAATAATCCGGCCATATCTTTAATGGCTAGAACGTGGGTTCCGGCCTTGACCAGTTCATCGGCAATATTCAAATAGTATTTAAGGTCGTATTTCGTTTTGTTGGGATTTCCGACGTCTCCGGAATAGGAAATGGCGGCCTCCACGATTCCTCCGGCTTTTCCGGCCGCCTCCATGCCAACGATCAAGTTGGGAAGGTAATTGAGCGAATCGAACACCCTGAAGATGTCCATGCCAGCTTGAACCTTAAATCAACAAAATAATTTAATGCCGCAGTAATATTTTTATCCAAAATCGGGTGTAATAATCGAATTAGAGTGGTCATTTGAGACATGTAATGTTGCTCATTACCCACTAGTGAGAGAATAAGTTTCTTTCACGGAATGCATAGATCCTTCATAGGATTTTTGAAATATTTCAAATTGACACCACGTTCGTGAATTTCTTGTCAAAATTTTATAAACATTATTTCCATATTTAACGCAATTAGAGGCGATTTTGGATAAAATGTTATATTATACTCATGTGGAATTCCTCATTAGTCCCTTAAGAAAATTACTTGCTTTTTCTTGCGGGACTAATTACGTACATTCCATATTCGTATAATAAATAACTATTAATCCACTACCGCTAACGAACAGCGAGGCAAACATTTTAGCAGTAACGGCTTGAGGGGTGACTCATGGTACGGCCGAGGCAACAGATAGGTAGGGTAGGTTGCAGAGACAGCACCTATCTGTATTACCACCTCTACTACCTCGGCCGTACCATGAGACACCCCGCGATCCGTCACTGCTTCATATCATAACACACTTTCTTGTCCAGCACCAAATGGTTTTCCGAGGAAAAAATGAAACCCTATACAAAAAGGACAATGGAAATTATTTAGGGCTTATTGAACTAATTGTCTAATTTGAGCATTGGCAAATGAAAAAGAAAGGTGTCTGTCATACTTGGGGAAAAACATACAAAACGAATTATTGACTCTGATGGGATACAAAGTACGAGAAGAAATACTAAGCTAAATTAAAGTATCGAAATTCTCGACTGCACACGCGATTTAAATAGGAAAGAATAGCTCTCTATTGTTTTGAGGTACGTTTGTGAAACAAGTTGAAATTTGTGAAAGTTTCCTAGATTTCATTAAAATAACAAACACTTCCGGTAAGGGAATGTCAGAAAAACTGCAAGAGTACATTATTTTTAATTGCAGAGGCCAGGGATATGATAAAAGGTCAATATGAAAGAAAATCACTATGGACTTACAAATACAAATTTTAGAAAATAATTAAGAGATCTTTTTCTGTCACAGCCTAAACTTGGTACAAAGCGATGCCGCAAAAACCTCAGTACTTACAGTTACCTTTTTTAGAACGATTCAACGATTGTTTGCGTTTTTTAGCTAATCAACAAAACGTTGGAAGAACTTTGTGTAACTCGCTGGGAATCACGTATTGAATCACTCAAAGCAGTCAGATACCAGATTTTGCAAATCCCACCTGCACGAGGATGCATCATTTGAAGACGAGATTAGATGTGAGGCAAATTCCTTATTCGAAACAATTGAAGATTTTGGTGTCATTGACCGCATGCCCTGTTTCAAATAAATATTGCCAGTAAGATATGACAATCATTACCTCAAGCTGTAGCTATTTTGAAGTCCGTTGGGGACTTTTTGGCGGACTTTCGCGAAAATGAATTTGTTGGCTGTTTCGTCGAAAGAGTTGGCTGAAGATTTAGATGTTGAAGGAAAATTCATTTTCGAAACAAGTCTTAGATCATCCTAATAATTATTGTTAGTTTTTTGTTTGTTTTTCAGTCTGCGTATAAAAATTATGTTTATGTCCTACCTACAAATTAATTGATAATAATGAGTTAAATTTATGACATATTACAGAACTTATAATAGCTTAGTGCGACATTATTTTTTATAATGCCCGGGCGTTAACGTTACATATGTTGGAAGCTATTTAATTCCTTTTCGTATATAGCTCTTGATCTTGCTGGCACTAACGCTTCTCTTGCTTTTGCCACTCTATTTAATATTTCTTGGGGTAACTTAATACTTCTTGATAAAGCCATTTCGTCGACTTATCAACAGCAATAACTGATAGATGTCAATGTGACACCTAAATTTATTTACATGCCAACTTATAAAACAAAACTTGTCATTTTGAAATTTATTGTTCACATATAGGTAGGACATAAAACGTTGAAGGCACCACGGGCGTTATGAGCATAACGCCCACGATCGACGTACATCCCTCGGGCCAGAGGCCCTCGGGTTGTGCACCGTCGACCTGGGGCGTTATTATACTCATAACGCCCTAGATACCTTAATTACTATTATACATATGTATTATACAGTGTGTAAACTGATGAGGTTTCCTATAGTGAAAACTTTTTAAATATGAGTTTTCGGAGAAAAACTTATTCTTTATAAAAAATTTTGCTTGCATCGAAACCCCTTACAGTTATATATAATATGTCAAATAAAATCAACTGCCGTGGGATCTGATGGTATACATATTACTATGATTAAATTATGTTGTCCGTTTATTATTCCGTACATTACACACATTGTAAATTGCTGCCTAGAACAATCAATTTTTCCTGATATTTGGAAGCAAGGGACAATATCACCTGTTCCAAAAATCGATGTTCCTATAAGTTATAAAGATCTTCGACCAATTTGTATCCTGCCGGTTCTCTCAAAAATCCTAGAACGTATCACCAAAGATCAAATAATGAAATTTCTTGAGAATAACCGCCTCCTTCCTGTTACGCAATCTGGATTTAGACCAAATTATAGTTGTGTCACTTCCTTACTTAACGTCACTGATGATATATTTGTGGCCACAGATAGAGGTTTGATAACTTCTCTCATACTACTGGACTATAGTAAAGCATTTGATACTATAAACCACGACATACTACTTGCCAAACTACACTATCTAGGATTCTCAGAAGATACTACTTCCTTGATAGCGAGTTTTTTGCACGGCCGAACCCAGAGAGTGCGGATAGATGACATAATTTCAAGTTCTGTTAGGGTGGAGGCGGGTGTTCCACAAGGATCAATTCTGGGACCAGTATTGTTCTGTATGTATACATCCTTTTTAACAGATAATCTTAAACACTGTACCGTTAATACATATGCTGATGATACACAATTACTTTACTCATTTAAATTTGAAAGTATAAGTACTGCTTGCGATAATATAAATTCCGATATATTAGAGCTGGTTAATATATCTCACAGACACTCATTGATAATTAATCCAGTAAAGTCGTCTGTAATGCTTTTTGGTCCACAAAATATAATAGATTCAGCAAAATCTGAGTTTACAGTTAAAATAGGCAATGATCTACTACCGATAGTAGACTCTGTACGTAATCTGGGTCTTGTAATAGACTCAAAATTACGTTTTAAGTTACACATCAGCAAATGCATTTCGCGCGCATATATTAACTTGAAAATGATATACGCTAGTAGAAGTGTGCTATCATTAAGAACCAAACGGTTATTGTGTGATACTCTTGTATTAAGCCATTTTAATTTTGCAGATGTTGTGTACAGTGCTTGTCTTGATTATGCCACTAAAAACCGCATACAGAAAATACAAAATGCTCGCATAAGGCTTATATTTGGGATACGCAAATATGACCATATTTCCGGAAAACTGCATGATTTAAAGTGGTTAAATATGGCTGAACGCAGGACCCTGCATTGTTGTATTCTTTACAGTAAGATCATCCAATTACGCACACCTCCCTATCTTTACAATAGAATTGTTTTTCGGTCTGATGTCCATAATATAAACGTGAGGTTTAGGGGAAGTATCTCACCTCCAAAATATAAGACTGCCTTCTTCAAAAGATCGTTTACTTATAATGTCTATAAAATATATAATTCAATTCCCCCTAATTATAAAAACCTCACAATGCCAAAATTTAAGAAAGCCATGAATCATATTCTACTAAATCATGAGTACTATGTTTAATTTTGTAAAGTATAGTATATTATTTCTGTTTCATTTTTTCGTATGCTGTATAATTATGTTTATGTTTTAATGCACTTATTTGTAAGGTATATTTGCCTTTCGCACAGGTTAAGTGGAAGAGCAGCATAAGTTGATCTCAACTGAGCTGAACTGCGCCTGTCCTTAAATGCACTATTGTATGTATTGTGTTTGCAACAATAAAGACAATTTATTATTATTATTATTATTATTATAGAAAAATCCAATAATCACTTAAGATAAGATCAAAAACTTAAAATTTTGTCAAATTTTTGATTTTAAATCTGTTCGAATATTACATCTGCATCGTGTTACTCGTTAAACAACGACATTTACCCACAGTCGACATTTACTGGGATAGTTCAGCGAGCTTAATATGAAAACAATGTTGACGTTAGAGCAGCGATTCTACCTGGTGAAATGCTATGGTTTAGGAGAAGTCTCTTATAAATACGCAATACAGTTATTTAATTCGAAATACCCGAATGTACGTGTAAGTAGAACAGCTTTAACGAAATTAGTTAAAAAGTTCGATGAAACGGGATCCGTTGCCGACAAAAAGAAGCCTCGCAAATCATACAATGATGATGATGCTGTGACTATTGTGGCTATTGAATCAGTTCTGGAACATCCTACGAGTTCTTTACTCCAAAACTGAACTCAATGTTAGTCATACATTACTGCAAAAAATGTATAAAGCGAATAAAATGTATCTATATAAACCTAGATTCAGACACACCTTAGAAATTGCAGATCCCGCCGGATTTGGAGGAGAGTATGTGGAATAACTGTACAATTCAAAATTAAATTATTTTATTAAAAATAACATGTTTTTATTCAAGTTTCATGGTCATCCTTGTTTACAAACAATTGTCTAACGTCCACAATTACAGGTAACACGATATTGATGTAACATTAGGAATCATTTCAAATTAACACAACATAATTTCAAGTTTTTGATCTCATCTTAAGTAATTATTGAATTTTTCTTTGATTATAGAGGGTATTAATATAAGCACATTTTTTTACAAAGAATAAGATTTTCTCCTAAAACTCATATTAAAAAAGTTTTCCCTATAGGAAACCTCATCAGTTTATACACTGTATAATTTAATTTTATTTTAAGTTATTTAATTTTTAAGTTTTATTATGATCGTTCTTGTAATTGGACATTGGGTCTGTTGGGTTATTGATTGTTAAATAAATAAATAAATGCTGACTTGAAAGATCTCCTTTCAGATAGGGATGACAGTGACATCAAAGGATATTAATTATGCGAGGAGATGATTTCTATTAACCCTTTGGGTCGTTGGAAACACATGGTCGAAAAACGTCAAACAGCGCAATATCGCTCGATTTCGAAGAGGCCCCAAAAAAATCTTAACAGCGTGATAGGGCTGCTTGGGACTCGAAGGGTTTTGGATCTCATGCCAAATAAAGGAACGTTTTACTTTTAGGTTTAAAAATTTTTATCTTGATTTATTGTTTGGTCAGTTTCTTCTTAATTGTTTTGGGCTTAAACAAAATTAATATTTTTTACAATTAAAAAGCAGTATTTGAATTATTTTTTGTTTGATTTTAGGCGGGCAAACACCTCTTAACGTGCTGAACATTCTGTTGGAAATTGGTTCTGCAGACTCTTATGTAAATGTGTGGGTTAATAACCGATGTCGGTATAACCATCGGTAATAACCGATAATACCGATGTCGGCAGCGTTGGCTGCCAGAAAGACTCGACAACATTTCAATTTCCTCCATTGAAAATGATATTTCATCGTCATTATTATATTATGATGCACTAATAAAAACATTTGGTCAGCTAAAGCTAGGAAGGTCCATTGGTAAGTGTAATACAGATTATATTAATCAATTTTCTGTAATATTTTTTCTAGATTAATATTTTTAATCCAAAATCGGGTGTACTGGACGGCAAATGTAAGTTGACCAGACGCGCAGAGAGAAAGTGAAAGCTCTCTCTCTCTCTCTCTACTGCCGGCCGAGTGCAGTCTCTCTAATAAGCAAGCACATATTCTTCGCGTGCGCTATTCATTTAAAACTCAATCGGGCGCTCTCCTCAACATAATTAATTATGTACGAGAATTATCTCACGAGATTGACTGGCAAGAGCACGGCCTCGAGTTAATTTACTTTGGAAAACCATTGCACTGTCACTTTTGAAAATGAATGTACCTGGCGCGTGAACTCTTCACGAAATCTATCGAGAGCGCCCTTCGAAGGTACTGTGGTCATTTTAGGGATGTAAAGTTGTTCATTCCCCACTAAGTGAGAAAATAACTTGGAGTCAAGGAAAACGTAGATCCTTCATAAGATTTTTGAAATAATTCAATTTGACAAAGTTTCTTGTCAAAATTTTTTAAACATTATTTCAATATTTAATACAATTAGAGACGATTTTGGATAAAAGGTTATATTATACTCATGTGGAATTACTCATTAGTCCCTTAAGAAAATTAAACTTTTTCCTGCAGGACTAATTACGTACATTCCACACTAGTATAATAAATAACTATTCATGAATATTAAACCAAATAAAACTTTTGTTGTAGTTAAAAAATGTGTCTGTTATATTTACTACAGTTTTCGGTTTTGAATCACTTTAAAATGCAAACTTCAGGTATCAAACTTTGAACATAAGTCTTATTTGACAAACTACCAAAGAACTGAAAAGCTTTTGGTATAATTTTTTAAATATGAAAAATATTACCAAATATTTCATTGCTCAAAGATGGTAGAAATATTACTGATCTCTGCTTTCTGCACAGATTAATTAATTCAGACATTTATGGCCCTTACCTGCAATCGCAAATTAACATTTATGCTTCCTGTTATGCAAGTGCTCTTAGACATAGTGATTTATTTAGCGTTAGGACTCATTCAACCAACTTCTCACAAAATAATCCCTTAAGTCGCATCCTGAGATCTGCTAATACTCTGAATAAATATTCATGGTTTAACTTATTCGATTCTATGAAACGATGTTTTAAGAACCTACTATTATGATGTACCTAATGTATCATGTATCTAATACCTTTTTTTTTATTTTTTTTTTTTTTATTATTATTATTTTAAATTCAATTATATTTCTTTTAAGTAAGTTTAATTATAATTTAAGTTATTTTATTTTTGTATATTCATTGTGTAAAAATGGGTTTCCCGTGAATAAACCGTTTATTTATTTATTTAAAATATTTTAAACAAATATTAAAGAACAAATTAGAAACAACTTTACTTGTTGCAGAAAGCATTAGATAAATACAAGAAAACGAAATGTAGCCTGAATATATGAATATTCAACCTGTTCGTTAATCTGCAAGCAAAAAATTAAGTCTTACTAAGACTATAAACAAATAACTTATTGAAACAACTACTTCCCTGGCTAGTGCCACGCCGGATATTGAATGATACAAAAGAGATTTGCATGTTATTACTAGTACTACTAGATAATAACATTGGTTTTAAGATCGTTTATTTCTACATACAAGACTAACTTAGAAAATTATTCTGAAATGAAATGTGAAACTTTAAACTGTAAATGTTATTATTAAAATGAAAAAAAACAGAAAACATTTTGACAAGGACACACAGTGCTAAACTTATCTAGTGTTACTAGATGAAACAAATTTAATAATAACTAAAAATAATACTGAATTAAAAAATATATGAAAATTAAGTAATTGGCCATCTGCAGACGCGTTTCGAGATTTATCTCTCATCAGTGCAGCTTCGTATTTAAATTGAATGTTAAATAATAAAATACACTTACGTGAAGGTGATCGTTAACGTGGAGGCGTCGTAAACGACTGAGGAGATTATGAAAGGTTTGAACGGGTTTTATACCTGATTTTGGGGTGATATTTATCTAAATATTAAAGACATTTTGAAAAAAACTTATTCTTTATAAATTGTTCATTTTAGCATTCTCTAGAATTAGTATTTGTATTTATAAATTTGCTGTAACTATTATCGTTTCATAATTATCAAAAATGAAAAAAAAATTTTTTTTTTCTCGAATAACAATGATTTTATGAAAAATATTTATGAATAATATTATTCACGATCACAATACCGGGTGTTTCTAAATGAATATCGGGGTTTTAACACTTTGTAGTATTTATTAGGTAAAACCTAATATCATAATGAATACATGAAATGAACGAGCAACTCAAACAGTTTTGTTTGTTGTTACGCGCATGTGCTGGAAAGCGAAAGTGAAAGCAAAAATAGTTTTTGACAGTTGAAAGTTGTCATTTTTTGGCAATTGGAAAATTGTAGTTTTTGGCAGTTGGAATTTGTCATTTTTGGCAGTTGAAAATTGTAGTCTTTAGCAGTTAAAAATGGCCATCATTGACAGTTAAAAATTGTTTTTTTAGCAGTTGGAAGTTGTCATTTTTTGGCAGTTGAAAGTTGTGGTCTTTAGCAGTTTGAAATGGCAATCGTTGACAGTTAAAATCTGCAGTTTTTGGCAGTTGGAAGTTGTCATTCTTGGCAGTTGAAAATTGTAATTTCTAGCAGTGAAAAATAGCCATCGTTGACAGTTAAAAATTGTAATTTTTGGCAGTTGGAATTTGTCATTTTTGGCAGTTGAAAATTCTAGTTTTTAGCAGTTAAAAATTGCCATCGTTGACAGTTAAAATCTGCAGTTTTTGGCAGTTGGAAGTTGCCATTCTTGGCAGTTGAAAATTGTAATTTCTAGCAGTGAAAAATAGCCATCGTTGACAGTTAAAAATTGTAATTTTTGGCAGTTGGAATTTGTCATTTTTGGCAGTTGAAAATTCTAGTTTTTAGCAGTTAAAAATTGCCATCGTTGACAGTTAAAAAATCTAGTTTTTGACAGTTGAAAGTTGTCATTTTTGGCAATTGGAAAATTGTAGTTTTTAGCAGTTAAAAATGGCCATCGTTGACAGTTAAAAATAGTTCTTTTTGGCAGTTGGAAGTTGTCATTTTTTGACAGTTGAAAAATTGTAGTCTTTAGCAGTGGGAAATGGCCATCGTTGACAGTTAAAACCTGTAGTTTTTGGCAATTGGAAGTTGTCATTTTTTGGCAGTTAATAATTGTAGTTTTTAGCAGTTAAAAATTGCCATCGTTGACAGTTAAAAATTGTAGTTTTTGACAGTTGAAAGTTGTCATTTTTTGGCAGTTGAAAGTTGTAGTTTTTAGCAGTTAAAAATGGCCATCATTGACAGTTAAAAATTGTTTTTTTAGCAGTTGGAAGTTGTCATTTTTTGGCAGTTGAAAGTTGTAGTCTTTAGCAGTTAGAAATGGCAATCGTTGACACTTAAAATCTGCAGTTTTTGGCAGTTGGAAGTTGTCATTCTTGGCAGTTGAAAATTGTAATTTCTAGCAGTGAAAAATAGGCATCGTTGACAGTTAAAAATTGTAATTTTTGGCAGTTGGAATTTGTCATTTTTGGCAGTTGAAAATTCTAGTTTTTAGCAGTTAAAAATTGCCATCGTTGACAGTTAAAATCTGCAGTTTTTGGCAGTTGGAAGTTGTCATTCTTGGCAGTTGAAAATTGTAATTTCTAGCAGTGAAAAATAGCCATCGTTGACAGTTAAAAATTGTAATTTTTGGCAGTTGGAATTTGTCATTTTTGGCAGTTGAAAATTCTAGTTTTTAGCAGTTAAAAATTGCCATCGTTGACAGTTAAAAAATCTAGTTTTTGACAGTTGAAAGTTGTCATTTTTGGCAATTGGAAAATTGTAGTTTTTAGCAGTTAAAAATGGCCATCGTTGACAGTTAAAAATAGTTCTTTTTGGCAGTTGGAAGTTGTCATTTTTTGACAGTTGAAAAATTGTAGTCTTTAGCAGTGAGAAATGGCCATCGTTGACAGTTAAAACCTGTAGTTTTTGGCAATTGGAAGTTGTCATTTTTTGGCAGTTAATAATTGTAGTTTTTAGCAGTTAAAAATTGCCATCGTTGACAGTTAAAAATTGTAGTTTTTGACAGTTGAAAGTTGTCATTTTTTGGCAGTTGAAAGTTGTAGTTTTTAGCAGTTAAAAATGGCCATCATTGACAGTTAAAAATTGTTTTTTTAGCAGTTGGAAGTTGTCATTTTTTGGCAGTTGAAAGTTGTAGTCTTTAGCAGTTAGAAATGGCAATCGTTGACACTTAAAATCTGCAGTTTTTGGCAGTTGGAAGTTGTCATTCTTGGCAGTTGAAAATTGTAATTTCTAGCAGTGAAAAATAGGCATCGTTGACAGTTAAAAATTGTAATTTTTGGCAATTGTAATTTGTCATTTTTGGCAGTTGAAAATTCTAGTTTTTAGCAGTTAAAAATTGCCATCGTTGACAGTTAAAATCTGCAGTTTTTGGCAGTTGGAAGTTGTCATTCTTGGCAGTTGAAAATTGTAATTTCTAGCAGTGAAAAATAGCCATCGTTGACAGTTAAAAATTGTAATTTTTGGCAGTCGGAATTTGTCATTTTTGGCAGTTGAAAATTCTAGTTTTTAGCAGTTAAAAATTGCCATCGTTGACAGTTAAAAAATCTAGTTTTTGACAGTTGAAAGTTGTCATTTTTGGCAATTGGAAAATTGTAGTTTTTAGCAGTTAAAAATGGCCATCGTTGACAGTTAAAAATAGTTCTTTTTGGCAATTGGAAGTTGTCATTTTTTGGCAGTTAATAATTGTAGTTTTTAGCAGTTAAAAATTGCCATCGTTGACAGTTAAAAATTGTAGTTTTTGACAGTTGAAAGTTGTCATTTTTTGGCAGTTGAAAGTTGTAGTTTTTAGCAGTTAAAAATGGCCATCGTTGACAGTTAAAAATAGTTCTTTTTGGCAGTTGGAAGTTGTCATTTTTTGGCAGTTGAAAAATTGTAGTCTTTAGCAGTTGAAAATGGCCATCGTCGACAGTTAAAACCTGTAGTTTTTGGCAGTTGTCATTTTTTGGCAGTTGAAAATTGTAGTCTTTAGCAGTTAGAAATGGCCATCATTGACTGTTACAAATTGTAGTTTTTGGCAGTTGGAATGTGTCATTTTTGGCAGTTGAAAATTGTAGTTTTTAGCAGTTACAAATGATCATCGTTGACAGTTAAAAATTGTAGATTTTGGCAGTTGGAAGTTGTCATTTTCGACAGTTGAAAATTGTAGTTTTTAGCAGTTAAAAATGGCCATCGTTGACAGTTGTCATTTTTGGCAGTTACAAATTGTCATCGTCGGCAGTTAAAAATGCCATTTTTGACATTTGACACATTTGATACGTTTTGTTAAATCGAAAACTGTGCAAAACAATTGGAATTACAGTTGAATAACATTTATAAGAAGAGGCGAAGTTTAATTGTTACTGCTCTTTCACTTATAATCAAAAATTAAAAAAATTGTGCTAAACAGTTGTGAAATTTCAGTTGAATGAGATTTATAAGAACAGGCAAACCCAAAATCAATTTTGGGAAGACATTCTGAACGGTTTTGTTGATTTACGAGAAATTTTGCGATTTGCATCAGGAACATTTTCACAATTTGTATCAGGAGACTAGGAACGATAAGAGGTAACTTGTCTTGAAATTTACTTAAAAACTAAATAGATTTCGAAAAAAACGTATACCTTATAAATTGTTCATTTTCGCATTCTCTACAATTATATTGAAAAAAACAAAAAATGGTTAAGGTAAACACCCACTTCCGGCGTACGGAATTTTACCAAAAGCTTTTCACTTCGGATTATCAAATAAGACTTATGTTCAAAGTTTCATATCAATTGCCTATTCGTTTTTGAGATATAGCGCGCACAGACAGACAGACACACAGCCACACACACGTACGCACGGACACATTTTTTTTCCAGAAATTGTTGAAATGGCATCTAGGGACCCCAAAACGGATATATCAGAAAAAAAAAATTGAAAAATTTTTCACGATCACAATACTTTCTTGTACTTCGTAACGGAGGAAGTAAAAATTAGGATGGAGAATATACTTTTAACAATTGTAGAAAAAGAATTGCTAGAGAGTATGTTAAATTTTAAAGTGGGAAAATTCATACATTTCAAAATTAACGCTTCGCGGTACAAATGGGATTATATCGACATCTTAACAGTGGACTTTTTAATTTTTCTTTTATAAAATTAGGATGGAGAATAGACTTTTAACAATTTTAGAAAGTTTAGAATCGTTAGTAAATATTTTAAATATTTTCGACCAAGTGGGAAAATACACAAATTAAGAAAAATTACTGAGCTTGGTCCAAATGGGATTATATCTAAATCTCAAGTAGTAGTTTTTTTTTAACTAAGATGGAGAATATACTTTCAACAATTTTAGAAAATTTGGAGATGGTAGCAATTGTTTTAAATTCTTGTTAGCCAAGAAGCAAAAATAAAATGATATCAAACTCTAGACAATTGATTATTGAAATTTTTATAAAACTCAGAAGGAAAATATACCTTCAATTATTTTGGCAAGTTTACAAACGGTAGCAATTGTTTTAATTTTATTAGCTAACTTGAAAATGCGTAAATTAGAACAAATAACTCGGCTGCATTAAATATCATCATATTCAAATCTAAATAAGAAATTTGTAAAAATTTTATATAATTTCGGAAGAGAATACATTTTTTTTACATCGGTAAATTAAAATGTAAAGAGACAATTTTTATAAATATCATCTAGAAATTAAAATGCGAAAAAGATGGCATTTACATATGTTTGTACTTCTTTCTTTTATTCTAATTATTATTTTCGTAATTTTTTCTAATCAAAAATTTAATCTGAAATAATAATTTTATATACCATCAAAGCGGAGAGAGTTACATGATGGTCACAACCATTTCTTAAATATGAAAATATTACAAAAAAATGGTGATGTGGCCATCATGTTACTTTCTCCGACTTGATGGTATCATTTATATTTACGCTTTCATGGTTTATTTTCAATTTAAATCATATTTTAAATGTACTTCGAGCATTGTATAAACTCGGATGAAACTGACGTTTAAAACGTCAAAATTATGAAAGATGGAAAAATTATACTTCAAATTCAAAAACTCAGTTTTCTCAAAAACTAAAGGGTTTTGGAAAAAAACTTATTCTTTATAAGTTGTTCATTTTAGCATTCTCTACAATTATTATGCACATAAATCTGCTATGACTATTATCGTTTAACAATTATAAACCTAAATTTAAAAAAATATATACCGGGTGACCCAGCGATCTGTAAAAGCCCCATAACTTATTTGCTATTTGAGATATCGACTTCTAGTTTTCTTGAACTGGTACCCATATTTATTCTACATATTTTAAAAATATATATATATATTTTTGTACAGGGTGTCCCAGTATACATGACAGGACAAAGTTATGTTTTTTTAAATGGAACACCCTATATTTTATACTTTATTTTCAACCCTCTTGAGAAGCTGATAAAAATAGTATAAGATACTATGGGTCTAATATGGACGGTTGGTTGGTTATGGGCAAATTTGCGTCAAAAACATGTACACATTGAAAAATTGCAGAAGCGCTCCTAGCAATGCTAGCAACATTTTTATACACTAAAGAATTTTTCACATCATGAAGAATAATACAAATCGGCTTTCGTTCTTTTTTGTTCATACTGCTGTACAGGGTGTCAACATACGCAAAACAATTGATAACTATTTTTTTTCAAATGGAACACCCTATATATCTTGCCACCAATGCATGGCATTTTTGATAAGCTTTTCAATGATGTACAATTTGTATAATGAAATATTAAGAATTCTTGAGATTTATCCATAAAAACATTTTTCTTTTGTCACCTCCTGCTCATTTTTGGATTTTCAGCCAAAACTATCCATTTCTGAAAAAATAATATCAGCCCAAAGTGGTAGAGCGGGAAATTTCCGATCGATATCAGTCTTTCGAATTTTCCAATAATTCGTGCATTGCCCGCCAGAGTGCGCAAAATCGTGACCGGATATGCATTTTAGCGTTTTTTCAAATTGTTTATTAATTAATTGTAGAATAATTCAAATGACCTACATCGATTGAAAATGTTCCGCTCTACAATTCTTAATAGAAGCAATTTTTGCTCTAAATACATAGTTTTCGCTGAAAATTAAAAAAAAAAACATTAAAAAACGCGAAAATTGATGCAAACCTTTTCAATTTGCATTTTTAGCGAAAACTATGCATTTTGGGCAAAAATTGCTTCCATTAAGAGTTGTAGAGCGGAATATTTTCAATCGATATTGGTCATTTGAATGTCCCTATAATTTCCCGTTTTTTCCGCTAGAGGGTGCGAAAAATATGTATAGTGCAATTAATTACTAAAAAATTTGAAAAGAAAACGCAAAAATGCATATACGGTCACGATTTTGCGCGCTCTGGCGGGCAATGCACGCGTTATCTGAAAAGTTGAAAGACCTATATCGATCGGAAATTTTCCGCTCTACAAGTTTGGTCTCTTATAATTTTTCCAGAAAATGCATAGTTTTGGCTGAAAATTCAAAAATCAGCAGAAGGTGACAAAAGAAATATATTTTTATTGATAAATCTCAAGAATCCTTAATATTTTGTTGTACAAACTGTATATCATTAGAAAGCTTATTAAAAATGCCATAGATTGGTGGCAACATATATAGTGTGTTCCATTTAAAAATAAAAAGTTATCCATTGTTTTGCGTATGTTAACACCCTGTATAGCAGTATAAACAAAAAATGGTGATGTGGCCATCATGTTACTTTCTCCGACTTTATATTTACGTTTTGATGGGTTTATTTTCAATTGAAATCATATTTTAAATGTACATCGAGCGTTGCGTAAACTCGGATGAAACTAACGTTTAAAACGTCAAAATCATAAAAGATGGAAAAATTATACTTCAAATCCAAAAACTCGGTTTACTCAAAAACTAACGAGATTTCGAAAAAAACTTATTCTTTAGAAGTTGTTCATTTTGGTATTCTCTACAATTATTATTCACATACATTTGCTGTAACTATTATAGATTCATAATTATAAACCAAAAATTAAAAAAAAATTAATAATTTTTTTTCTCAAATAGCAATGATTTTATGAAAAATATTTTCAAGGAAAAGATGTTCATTTCTTTATTGTCTTTGATGTTTGTTTAAAAGTTTTTGTGATATTTTTCATATTTAAGAAAATATTGACAAAAAACAAAAAATAGTTAAGGTAAACACCCACTTCCCGTGTACGAAATTTTACCAAAAGCTTTTCAGTTCTTCGGATTATGAAATAAGACGTATGTTCAAAGTTTCATATCAATTGCTTTATTAGTTTTTGAGATACAGCGCACACAGACAGACACACACACACACACACAGACACAAAAAAATTTTTTCCAGAAATTGTTGAAATGGCATCTAGGGACCCCAAAACGGATATTTCCGTAAAAAAATTTTTTGAAAAAAAAATCACGATCACAATACTTTCTCGTACTTCGTAACGGAGAAAGTAAAAAGGACCAAAGCCGATGTGTATTATTCCTCATGACTTGAAAAATTTTCTAGTGTATAAAAAATGATGCTATCTCTGCTAGGAACGCTTCTGCAATGTTTTCAATGTGTACATGTTTTTGCCACAAATTTGCCCATAACTAACCAACCGTCCATAATAGACCCATGGTATATTATACTATTTTTATCAGCTTCTCGAGAGGGTTGAAAATAAAGTATAAAATATAGGGTATTCCATTTAAAAAACATAACTTTGTTCTGTTATGTATACAGGGACTCCCTGTACAAAAACATATAAATTTTTAAAATATGTAGAATAAGTGTGGGTACCAGTTCAAGAAAACTAGAAGTCGATATCTCAAATAGCAAATAAGTTATGGGGCTTTTACAGATCGCTGGGTCACCCAGTATATTTTTTTTCTCGAATAAAAATGATTTTATGAAAAATGTTTTCAAGCAAAAGATGTTCATCTCTTTGTTGTCTTTAATGCTTGTTTAAATGTTTCTGTGATATTTTTCATTTTTAAGAAAATATTGGCAAAAAACAGTTAAGGAAATACCCACTTCCGGTATACGAAATTTTACCAAAAGCTTTCCAGTTCTTTAGATTATCAAATAAGACGTATGTTCAAAGTTTCATATCAATTGCTCCATTAGTTTTTGAGATACAGCGCACACAGGCAGACACACACACGCAGACACAGACACAGGCACACACACACAATTTTTGTTTTCCGAAAATTGTTAAAATGGCATCTTGGGACCCCAAACGGATATTTCCGTTAAATTTTTTTTGAAAAAAATCACGATCACAATACTATCTCGTACTTCGTAACGGAGAAAGTAAAAATAGGGCGTACCATTTGAAAAATCAAAGTTGACTTTCGTTTGACCTTGAAAATTAACGCCAAGGTCATTTTCAAGGTCACCAGCATATGTCCCCCTCCGAACCCTACAACTTTCATCTGAAACATTTTTTGCCATGTTGCTCAAATTTCGAGATAGTTGGGGTGGCAATTTAAAATGGGACACCCTGTATATTAGTGGTTAAAATAACGAAATAAACCCTATAAATTACAATTTAGGGATTAATATAACACTATCAAACAACATTAGGGAATTATTTGGCTGTTTCAAACCAGTTTTGCATAAAAAATGGGGCCGAGAGAGCATTCCTAAGCCACTTGGATTAACCCACTCGGATTAGCAACCCTTTCCACCCGAAGGTATGATACCATTACAATATACTACACGTAAAATTTACGTACGTTAGTGTTCTGGGTTTAAAAAAAATGTTACCTTTTTCGAAAGTGTATTTTAATAGTTATTGATCTTCTTTATTTCAGAAACAAATTCAAACAATTTGAATATATCACGGAAAGAACTTTTTGAGATTTTGGTCAGATCAAACTTGAAGACCAATTAATTTATTTAATAAACCAAATTAAAGCCCTGAACAGTTTACAGCGGTTTCTATTGGTCGACACGGCATCTCATCTGATTGGCGAAATAACATGACGTAGTCTCACCTGATTGGCTCATTACTTTTACAGCCTAGGCATAAATAAGCATTTTTAAAGCCTAGTCCGCAAAAGTGATATTTCACGGCCTAACCGCCGTCCGAAAAATCTTACATTGCATATTAATCTGCGAAAAAAATAATTGTATGCACTTTGTGTATGCTAAATACCCAGGCCCTTTTTTGTATTTTTCATTTTGTATAATTGTTTACCTGTTTTATTGTCTTATAAATATTTCATGTTTATTGAAGTATTTAGTAATAACATGCAAATTTCTTTTGTATCATTCAATATCCGGCGTGGCATCAGCCATAATTTTGCTTTGCAGAGTTACGAACAGTTTGAATATTCATATAGTATTCAGGCTATATTTCGTTTTATTAAATTGATTGAAGTATTGTTTCTATGTTAACAGTTAGTCATGTTTTTACTACTAGCTACTTTCAGTCATGCCAACTAAGTGAGCAAAGACTCCACGACATTCACAACGTAAATATATTTTCTTGGTCATATGTGTAGTAAAAAAACTTCCTTGGCTCGATTATTATTAATAAAATAAAGTAATTGAAATACGTATCATGTATTAATCAACTAGAAGTTATACTTACAGCTAAATCGCAGAACTCGAAGACAATATTGTCCGGGTAATTCGTGTACCCGACAGCGTTGGCACCTCTGAGCAACATTTGGAAGGGAATGTTCGGTATCAAACGCCTCATATCCTCCAACCTTTCCCACGGACACTCGTGCAGGAACCTCAGAGCCACATCAAACGTGGCGCCACCCCAATTCTCCAACGCGTACAGATGTGAAAATTGCTGCGCAACAAAAGGTGACACCTTCAGGAGATCGTGCGTGCGCACTCTGGTAGCCAGAAGCGACTGATGGGCATCCCTGAACGTGGTATCCATCAACAACAATCCCTTATGAGCCCTGACTGCTTTGGCAAAAGCCTCGGGACCTTTCTCCTTGTAGATCTGGCGGAATCCCGCCGGCGGCTGCAAGTCTGCGAATGGACACATACCAATAAAGAACAATTGGTCAGCGAAAATGGAGCTGGTGGATTTCTATAAAATCCGCAATCTCCATTTTATCACATTAATGTTTCATGCATGAACGCAAAAAAAAACTGGAATGAATTTATATATTAGGTCCACAACACTTAGAAAATAATAAAAACGCAAGCGAAAGCAAAAGACATGCACAAATAAAGGAAAAATGTGTATATATTACTTGGTCCTTCTTCGGCCGTCACTGATATATAAGCTGAAAAGTATAAAAAAGCATGCTAATTAGGATATCTAAATCGCGTTTAAAAAAATAGTGCGAAAACGACACCAGCCCAAAAGAATAAATAAATAAACAAAAAAATACAAGAAGGGGTTATAAAAACCATTGAGTGAAGGAATGGTAATTTTTTTTTTATTTTGTATTTTTTTAACGACTTGAAAAATATTGGACATTTTCAGTTAAATCAGCACGTGTTTAAGTTTGATTCATTCGAAATCTAGAGGAGAGATGTTGGCAGATTTTTATAGAATAATAAAGTATAATACGGTTTATGTGAATTTAAAAGTCTAAAGTTTGTTGAAATTGTTTTTCTATTTTTTTAACAACTTGAGAAATGTTGGAATTTTTCAATTAAATCAGCGCGTGTTTAAGTTTAATTCATTCGAAATCTAGAGGAGAGATGTTGGCAGATTTTTATAGAATAATAAAGTATAATACGGTTTGTGTGAATTTTAAAGTCTAAAGTGTGTTGAAATTGTTTTTCTATTTTTTAACAACTTGAAAAATGTTGGAATTTTTCAATTAATTCAGTGCGTGTTTAAGTTTAATTCATTCAAAATCTAGAGGAGAGATGTTGGCAGATTTTTATAGAATAATAAAGTATAATACGGTTTGTGTGAATTTTAAAGTCTAAAGTTTGTTGAAATTGTTTTTCTATTTTTTAACAACTTGAAAAATGTTGGAATTTTTCAATTAAATCAGCGCGTGTTTAAGTTTGATTCATTCGAAATCTAGAGGAGAGATGTTGGCAGATTTTTATAGAATAATAAAGTATAATACGGTTTGTGTGAATTTTAAAGTCTAAAGTGTGTTGAAATTGTTTTTCTATTTTTTAACAACTTGAAAAATGTTGGAATTTTTCAATTAATTCAGTGCGTGTTTAAGTTTGATTCATTCGAAATCTAGAAGAGAGATGTTGGCAGATTTTTATAGAATAATAAAGTATAATACGGTTTGTGTGAATTTTAAAGTCTAAAGTTTGTTGAAATTGTTTTTCTATTTTTTTAACAACTTGAAAAATGTTGGAATTTTTCAATTAAATCAGCGCGTGTTTAAGTTTGATTCATTCAAAATCTAGAGGAGAGATGTTGGCAGATTTGTATAGAATAATAAAGTATAATACGGTTTGTGTGAATTTTAAAGTCTAAAGTTTGTTGAAATTGTTTTTCTATTTTTTTAACGACTTCAAAAATGTTGTAATTTTTCAATTAAATCAGCGCGTGTTTAAGTTTGATTCATTCGAAATCTAGAGGTGAGATGTTGGCAGTTTTTATAGAATAATAAAGTATAATACGGTTTGTATGAATTTTAAAGTCTAAAGTTTGTTGAAATAGTTTTTCTATTTTTTTAACGACTTCAAAAATGTTGGAATTTTTCAATTAATTCAGTGCGTGTTTAAGTTTGATTCATTCGAAATCTAGAAGAGAGATGTTGGCAGATTTTTAAAGGATAATAAAGTATAATACGATTTGTGTGAATTTTAAAGTCTAAAGTTTGTTGAAATTGTTTTTCTATTTTTTTAACAACTTGAAAAATGTTGGAATTTTTCAATTAAATCAGCGCGTGTTTAAGTTTGATTCATTCAAAATCTAGAGGAGAGATGTTGGCAGATTTGTATAGAATAATAAAGTATAATACGGTTTGTGTGAATTTTAAAGTCTAAAGTTTGTTGAAATTGTTTTTCTATTTTTTTAACGACTTCAAAAATGTTGTAATTTTTCAATTAAATCAGCGCGTGTTTAAGTTTGATTCATTCGAAATCTAGAGGTGAGATGTTGGCAGTTTTTATAGAATAATAAAGTATAATACGGTTTGTATGAATTTTAAAGTCTAAAGTTTGTTGAAATAGTTTTTCTATTTTTTTAACGACTTCAAAAATGTTGTAATTTTTCAATTAAATCAGCGCGTGTTTAAGTTTAATTCATTCGAAATCTAAAAGAGAGATGTTGGCAGATTTTTAAAGGATAATAAAGTATAATACGATTTGTGTGAATTTTAAAGTCTAAAGTTTGTTGAAATTGTTTTTCTATTTTTTTAACAACTTGAAAAATGTTGGAATTTTTCAATTAAATCAACGCGTGTTTAAGTTTGATTCATTCGAAATCTAGAGGAGAGATGTTGGGAGATTTTTATAGGATAATAAAGTATAATACGGTTTGTGTGAATTTAAAAGTCTAAAGTTTGTTGAAATTGTTTTTCTATTTTTTTAACAAATTGAAAAATGTTGGAATTTTTCAATTAAATCAACGCGTGTTTAAGTTTAATTCATTCGAAATCTAGAAGAGAGATGTTGGCAGATTTTTATAGAATAATAAAGTATAATACGGTTTGTGTGAATTTTAAAGTCTAAAGTTTGTTGAAATTGTTTTTCTATTTTTTAACAACTTGAAAAATGTTGTAATTTTTCAATTAAATCAGCGCGTGTTTAAGTTTGATTCATTCGGAAGCTAGAGGGGAGATGTTGGCAGTTTTTATAGAATAATAAAGTATAATACGGTTTGTGTGAATTTTAAAGTCTAAAGTTTGTTGAAATTGTTTTTCTATTTTTTTAACGACTTCAAAAATGTTGTAATTTTTCAATTAAATCAGCGCGTGTTTAAGTTTGATTCATTCGAAATCTAGAGGTGAGATGTTGGCAGTTTTTATAGAATAATAAAGTATAATACGGTTTGTGTGAATTTTAAAGTCTAAAGTTTGTTGAAATAGTTTTTCTATTTTTTTAACGACTTCAAAAATGTTGTAATTTTTCAATTAAATCAGCGCGTGTTTAAGTTTAATTCATTCGAAATCTAGAAGAGAGATGTTGGCAGATTTTTAAAGGATAATAAAGTATAATACGATTTGTGTGAATTTTAAAGTCTAAAGTTTGTTGAAATTGTTTTTCTATTTTTTTAACAACTTGAAAAATGTTGGAATTTTTCAATTAAATCAACGCGTGTTTAAGTTTGATTCATTCGAAATCTAGAGGAGAGATGTTGGGAGATTTTATAGGATAATAAAGTATAATACGGTTTGTGTGAATTTAAAAGTCTAAAGTTTGTTGAAATTGTTTTTCTATTTTTTTAACAAATTGAAAAATGTTGGAATTTTTCAATTAAATCAACGCGTGTTTAAGTTTAATTCATTCGAAATCTAGAAGAGAGATGTTGGCAGATTTTTATAGGATAATAAAGTATAATACGGTTTGTGTGAATTTAAAAGTCTAAAGTTTGTTGAAATTGTTTTTCTATTTTTTAACAACTTGAAAAATGTTGGAATATTTCAATTAAATCAACGCGTGTTTAAGTTTGATTCATTCGAAATCTAGAGGAGAGATGTTGGCAGATTTTTATAGAATAATAAAGTATAATACGGTTTGTGTGAATTTAAAAGTCTAAAGTTTGTTGAAATTGTTTTTCTATTTTTTAACAACTTGAAAAATGTTGGAATTTTTCAATTAAATCAACGCGTGTTTAAGTTTGATTCATTCGAAATCTAGAGGAGAGATGTTGGCAGATTCTTATAGGATAATAAAGTATAATACGGTTAGTGTGAATTTCAAAGTCTAAAGTTTGTTGAAATTGTTTTTCTATTTTTTTAACAACTTGAAAAATGTTGGAATTTTTCAATTAAATCAGCGCGTGTTTAAGTTTGATTCGTTCGAAATCTAGAGGAGAGATTTTGGCAGATTTTTAAAGGATAATAAAGTATAATACGATTTGTGTGAATTTTAAAGTCTAAAGTTTGTTGAAATTGTTTTTCTATTTTTTTAACAACTTGAAAAATGTTGGAATTTTTCAATTAAATCAACGCGTGTTTAAGTTTGATTCATTCGAAATCTAGAGGAGAGATGTTGGGAGATTTTTATAGGATAATAAAGTATAATACGGTTTGTGTGAATTTAAAAGTCTAAAGTTTGTTGAAATTGTTTTTCTATTTTTTTAACAACTTGAAAAATGTTTGGAATTTTTCAATTAAATCAACGCGTGTTTAAGTTTGATTCATTCGAAACCTAGAAGAGAGATGTTGGCAGATTTTTATAGAATAATAAAGTATAATACGGTTTGTGTGAATTTTAAAGTCTAAAGTTTGTTGAAATTGTTTTTCTATTTTTTTAACAACTTGAAAAATGTTGGAATTTTTCAATTAAAGCAACGCGTGTTTAAGTTTGATTCATTCGAAATCTAGAGGAGAGATGTTGGGAGATTTTTATAGGATAATAAAGTATAATACGGTTTGTGTGAATTTAAAAGTCTAAAGTTTGTTGAAATTGTTTTTCTATTTTTTTAACAAATTGAAAAATGTTGGAATTTTTCAATTAAATCAACGCGTGTTTAAGTTTGATTCATTCGAAACCTAGAAGAGAGATGTTGGCAGATTTTTATAGAATAATAAAGTATAATACGGTTTGTGTGAATTTTAAAGTCTAAAGTTTGTTGAAATTGTTTTTCTATTTTTTTAACAACTTGAAAAATGTTGGAATTTTTCAATTAAATCAGCGCGTGTTTAAGTTTGATTCGTTCGAAATCTAGAGGAGAGATTTTGGCAGATTTTTATAGGATTATAAAGTATAATACGGTTTGTGTGAATTTTAAAGTCTAAAGTTTGTTGAAATTGTTTTTCTATTTTTTTAACAACTTGAAAAATGTTGGTGTTCAAGTTTGATTCATTCGAAATCTAGAAGAGAGATGTTGGCAGATTTTTATAGGATAATAAAGTATAATACGGTTTGTGTGAATTTAAAAGTCTAAAGTTTGTTCAAATTGTTGTTCTATTTTTTTAACAACTGAAAAATGTTAGAATTTTTCAATTAAATCAACGCGTGTTTAAGTTTGGTTCATTCGAAATCCAGAGCAGAGATGTTGGCAGATTTTTATAGAATAATAAAGTATAATACGGTTTGTGTGAATTTAAAAGTCTAAAGTTTGTTGAAATTGTTTTTCTATTTTTTTAACAACTTGAAAAATGTTGGAATTTTTCAATTAAATCAACGCGTGTTTAAGTTTGATTCATTCGAAATCTAGAGGAGATGTGTTGGCAGATTTTTATAGGATAATAAAGTATAATACGGTTTGTGTGAATTTAAAAGTCTAAAGTTTGTTGAAATTGTTTTTCTATTTTTTTAACAACTTGAAAAATGTTTGGAATTTTTCAATTAAATCAACGCGTGTTTAAGTTTGATTCTAATGCTGGACATAAAATAACAAACAGTTTATTCTATAAACTTTAAGAAACCGTTTCTCACTCTTCAATATCCTGCTTTACCATTTCAAACAACCAAGCGCGTAATTTTGATTAATTTTCACCATTCCACAACTCAACGATTCTACTCAATGTTACACAAGCAGCGAGGGCATTTACTAAAAAAAAAAACTTGGGGATCAACACCAAATAAATTTCGGGTGTAAACAATCGGTACTACTCACTGCTTGAATTATTTCCAACGTACGCTGCAATTGCAAAATCGATTTACTTTTTCACAAAATGGCAAAAATTAACTATTTCTGATACAAGAATACTCCAAGGGTCGTACTTACCTTCAGAAACGGCGGGAATGTGTGGCTTGATTTCCGCGGGTTTAAGGTGGGTGGCAAATGGGGTCGAGGGTCCATTGACCAATACTTGGCCGATGTAATTGAGGAGCTTCTGTGCCCTGTTTTGCGTGGGCCGGAAGTGGAAGAGCTGGGGATGCTCGTCGATGAAGTAAGTGTCGACGGAGCCGGTGAGGAATTTTTGGTTTTGGAGGACGTTCAGGAGGAAGGGAATGTTGGTCTTGACTCCGCGCACCCTGAACTCCTTGAGGCAGCGGGTCATCTTCGCGCAGGAACTCTGGAGGTCGCGCGAGTGGGCGATGACCTTGCAGAGGAGGGAGTCGTAGTACGGGGAGATGACGGCGCCGGCGAACGCCGATGCGCCGTCGAGGCGGATGCCCATGCCTTCGCCGCTCCTGAACACCTCGAGACGTCCGGTGTCCGGTTGGAAGTTCTTGGCTGGATCTTCTGTCGTCAAGCGACATTGAATAGCGAAACCCTAAAATTAAGAGTATTCAAATACACTTAAAATGTTTTTTTTTAAATCTTACATTCACGACTATATTGTCTTGGTTCAGTCCTAGCTCGGGTAATGTCATACCTTCGGCAATGCGGATCTGGGATTGTACCAGATCTACTCCAGTAATTTCTTCTGTAACGGTGTGTTCTACTTGCAACCTATAAAAATTAAATTTCAAAATTCATCCAGAATGAACCTATTTTTGACATACTCCCAAAACAATTGAGATATTACTGCTGGAATCAAAATGACAACACTCAAAATCGAAATCAGAGAGAAGAAAATTGCATTCGGCGATTAGAAAAATTGTAAGAAATTCATCTCTGCTGGAAATAGCTTCAAAATTTCAAAATCCATCCAGAATGAACCTATTTTTGACACACTGCTAAAACAATTGACAGATTACTGCTGGAAACAAAATGGCAAAACTCAAAATCTAAATTACAGAGAAGAAAATTGCATTCGGCGATTAGAAAAATTGTGAGAAATTCATCTCTGTTGGAATTAGCTTCAAAATTTCAAAATCCATCCAGAATGAACCTATTTTTGACATACTCCCAAAACAATTGACATATTACAGCTGGAAACAAAATGGCACACTCAAAATCTAAATTTCAAAGAAGAAAATTGCATTCGGCGATTAGAAAAATTGTAAGAAATTCATCTCTGCTGGAATTAGCTTCAAAATTTCGAAATCCATCCAGAATGAACCTATTTTTGACATAGTGCCAAAACAATTGATATATTACTGCTGGAAACAAAATGGCAACACTCGAAATCGAAATTACAGAGAAGAAAATTGCATTCGGCGATTAGAAAAATTGTAAGAAATTCATCTCCACTGGAATTAGCTTCAAAATTTCAAAATCCATCCAGAATGAACCTATTTTTGACATACTCCCAAAACAATTGACATATTACTGCTGGAAACAAAATGGCAACACTCGAAATCGAAATTACAGAGAAGAAAATTGCATTCGGCGATTAGAAAAATTGTAAGAAATTCATCTCTACTGGAATTAGCTTCAAAATTTCAAAATCCATCCAGAATGAACCTATTTTTGACATACTCCCAAAACAAGTGACATATTACTGCTGGAAACAAAATGGCAACACTCAAAATCTAAATTACAGAGAAGAAAATTGCATTCGGCGATTAGAAAAATTGTGAGAAATACATCTCTGCAGGAATTAGCTTCAAAATTTCAAAATCCATCCGGAATGAACCTATTTTTGACATCCTCCCAAAACAATTGACATATTACTGCTGCAAACAGAAAGGCAACACTCAAAATCTAAATTGCAGAGAAGAAAATTGCATTCGGCGATTAGAAAAATTGTAAGAAATTCATCTCTACTGGAATTAGCTTCAAAATTTCTAAATCCATCCAGAATAAACCTATTTTTGACATACTGCTAAAACAATTGACATATTACAGCTGGAAACAAAATGGCAACAATCAAAATCTAAATTACAGAGAAGAAAATTTCATTCGGCGATTAGAAAAATTGTAAGAAATTCATCTCTGCTGGAATTAGCTTCAAAATTTCAAAATCCATCCTGAATGAACCTATTTTTGACATACTGCTAAAACAATTGACATATTACTGCTGGAAACAGAATGGCAACAATCAAAATCTAAATTACAGAGAAGAAAATTTCATTCGGCGATTAGAAAAATTGTAAGAAATTCATCTCTGCTGGAATTAGCTTCAAAATTTCAAAATCCATCCTGAATGAACCTATTTTTGACATACTGCTAAAACAATTGACATATTACTGCTGGAAACAGAATGGCAACACTCAAAATCTAAATTACACAGAAGAAAATTGCATTCAGCGACTAGAAAAATTGAAAGAAATTCATCTCTCTTGGAATTAGCTTCAAAATTTCAAAATCCATCCGTAATGAACCTATTTTTGACATTCTGCTAAAACAATTGACATATTACAGCTGGAAACAAAATGGCAACACTCAAAATCTAAATTACAGAGAAGAAAATTGCATTCGGCGATTAGAAAAATTGTGAGAAATTCATCTCTGCTGGATTTAGCTTCAAAATTTCTAAATCCATCCAGAATGAACCTATTTTTGACATACTGCTAAAACAATTGACATATTACAGCAGGAAACAAAATGGCAACACTCAAAATCTAAATTACAAAGAAGAAAATTGCATTCGGCGATTAGAAAAATTGTAAGAAATTCATCTCTGCTGGAATTAGCTTCAAAATGTCGAAATCCATCGGGAATGAACCTATTTTTGACATTCTGCTAAAACAATTGACATATTACAGCTGGAAACAAAATGGCAACACTCAAAATCTAAATTACAGAGAAGAAAATTGCATTCGGCGATTAGAAAAATTGTAAGAAATTCATCTCTGCTGGAATTAGCTTCAAAATTTCAAAATCCATCCAGAATGAACCTATTTTGACATACTCCCAAAACAATTGACACATAACTGCTGGAAACAAAATGGCAGACTCAAAATCTAAATTACAGAGAGGAAAATTGCATTCAGCGATTAGAAAAATTGCAAGAAATTCATCTCTGCAGGAATTAGCTTCAAAATTTCAAAATCCATCCAGAATGAACCTATTTTTGACACACTGCTAAAACAATTGACATATTACTGCTGGAAACAAAATAGCAACACTCAAAATCTAAATTACAGAGAAGAAAATTGCATTAGGCGATTAGAAAAATTATAAGAAATTCATCTCTGCTGGAATTAGCTTCAAAATTTCAAAATCCATCCAGAATGAACCTATTTTGACATACTCCCAAAACAATTGACACATAACTGCTGGAAACAAAATGGCAGACTCAAAATCTAAATTACAGAGAAGAAAATTGCATTCGGCGATTAGAAAAATTGTGAGAAATTCATCTCTGCTGGATTTAGCTTCAAAATTTCAAAATCCATCCAGAATGAACCTATTTTTGACATACTCCCAAAACAATTGACATATTACAGCTGGAAACAAAATGGCAACACTCAAAATCTAAATAACAGAGAAGAAAATTGCATTCGGCGATTAGAAAAATTGTGAGAAATTCATCTCTGCTGGATTTAGCTTCAAAATTTCAAAATCCATCCAGAATGAACCTATTTTTGACATACTCCCAAAACAATTGACATATTACAGCTGGAAACAAAATGGCAACACTCAAAATCTAAATAACAGAGAAGAAAATTGCATTCGGCGATTAGAAAAATTGTAAGAAATTCATCTCTTTTTTGCCTTTAAACTCTGATTAAAAATTAAACAAGCATCTCTCAACATCAAATTCATCTCTGTTGGAATTAGCTTCAAAATTTCGAGAACTATCCAGAATGAACCTGTTTTTGACATACTTCCAAAACAATTGACATATTACTGCTGGAAACAAAATGGCAACACTTGAAATCGAAATTACAGAAAAGAAAATTGCATTCGGCGATTAGAAAAATTGTAAGAAATTCATCTCTGCTGGAATTAGCTTCAAAATTTCAAAATCCATCCAGAATGAACCTATTTTGACATACTCCCAAAACAATTGACACATAACTGCTGGAAACAAAATGGCAGACTCAAAATCTAAATTACAGAGAGGAAAATTGCATTCGGCGATTAGAAAAATTGCAAGAAATTCATCTCTGCAGGAATTAGCTTCAAACTTTCGAAATCTATCCAGAATGAACCTATTTTTGACATACTTCCAAAACAATTGACATATTACTGCTGGAAACAAAATGGCAACACTCGAAATCTAAATTGCAGAGAGAAAATTGCATTCGGCGATTAGAAAAATTGTAAGAAATTCATCTCTGCTGGAATTAGCTTCAAAATTTCGAAATCCATCCAGAATGAACCTATTTTTGACACACTGCCAAACAATTGACAAATTCCTGCTGGAAACAAAATGACTTACCAGAGACATTTATTACCCACCTAGCATTTACTTCGATGAAATAGAAGTTTCCTTTTTCGTCGCACAAAAATTCGACGGTTCCCGCATTTTCGTAGCCCACATGCCTGGCCAGCCTCACAGCACTTTCGTACATCTTGGCCCTTACGGCCGGATCCAGATGTGGAGCGGGCGCCATTTCGACGACTTTCTGATGCCTCCTTTGCACCGAACAGTCTCTCTCGTATAAGTGAATCACGTTGCCAGCCTTGTCTCCCAATAATTGCACCTCGATGTGTCTCGGCCTTTCGATGAATTTTTCAATGAACATGGCACCGTTTCCGAACGCCGATAAAGCTTCCGAAGACGCTCTCTGGAAATTCTCTTCGACCTCTTCCATTTTTCGCACCACACGCATACCTCTTCCACCACCACCAAAAGCAGCCTGGAAATATAATTTTAAAATTAATCTTTCATCAGTAGATAGGTTTTTGGGCGTCATCAGTAGAGTGCGTTCGTTGATGGTACGCACCGGCTAGTTGTTGCGGACGCGGATCTCAACAGCACTCCATGAGCATGCAGTCTAGCAAAAGTAACAAGTAGACTCTCTGATCATTACATACCTTAAATATAACAGGTAAGCCATGCTTATTACAAAAATCCACAGCCTCCTCCTTCGTCGTGATTGGACCATCAGTACCCGGCACAATTGGCACATCTATAATCATCAAAATTTAATCCTGCAATTTGCTTGAAAACGGAAATAATTACTAGCGGCAATTGCAGCCTGTCTGGCCGCCACCTTATCGCCCATCTGCTGCACCACTTTGGGCGAAGGACCGATGAACCTCATGCCTGCGTCGATGATCGCCTGCGCAAAGTCTGATCTCTCCGAAAGGAACCCGTAACCCGGATGCACGGCATCCACACCATTGTTGACGCAGATTTTGACAATCTCTTCAATGTTTAAGTAGGCTTGTACCGGAGTCAACCCCTCCCCGATTAAGTAAGACTCGTCTGCCTTCAGTCTGTGATTCTGGATCCTGTCTTCCTTGGAATATATGGCCACGGATTTGATGCCGAGCTCGTTGCAAGCTCTGAAGACGCGAACGGCGATTTCTCCCCTGTTTGCCACCAAGACGGAACGGATCGGTTTGTACTCTACTTTGGTGCTGTAGTTGTTCCTCTTGCATTTGAATAGAAAGGAGTAGTGCAGGAACGAGCCCCGCCCCCTCATCAGCCTGATCAGCATGGTTCTAGTGTGTGTTTTCAAGTGTTCCGATGGACGGTGTAGTAAAATTTGGTGATGTAAAATATCTGAAAAAAATTGAAAAACTTTGAATTAGTTCTACTCAATTTATTCGTTTGTTAATCTTCTAGTGCAATCGCTTAAAACTCAAATCCATTAGGAAACAATTAATTTTTGATTTTTCAATTTAACAATTTCTATATTCCGGACGGCAACAAAATGACAACTATCCAAATTTGAACTGGAAGAACGAAAAATGCATTTAAAGATTGGAAAAATTGTAGAAAAATAATCCATCAAGGAATTTCCTTCCAAAGCTCAAAATCCATTAAAAAGCAATTCGTTTTTGATTTCCCAATAAAACAATTGCCATACTCTGGGCGGCAACAAAATGACAACAATCGAAACTTGAATTGTAGGAACGAAAAATGCATTCAAAGATTGGAAAAATTGTAGAAAAATAATCCATCAAGGAATTTGCTTCCAAAGCTCAACATCCATTAAAAAGCAATTAGTTTTTGATTTTCCAATAAAACAAATGCCACACCCTAGGCGGCAACAAAATGACAACAATCCAAACTTGAATTGGAAGAACGAAACATGCATTCAAAGATTAGAAAAATTGTAGAAAAATAATCCATGAAGGAATTTGCTTCCAAAGCTCAACATCCATTAAAACGCAATTCGTTTTTGATTTCCAAATAAAACAATTGCCACACCCTGGGCGGCAACAAAATAACAACAATCCAAACTTGAATTGGAAGAACGAAAAGTGCATTCAAAGATTGGAAAAATTGTAGAAAAATAATCTATGAAGGAATTTGCTTCCAAAGCTCAACATCCATAAAAAAGCAATTCGTTTTTGATTTCCCAATAAAACAATTGCCATACCCTGGGCGGCAACAAAATGACAACAATCCAAACTTGAATTGGAAGAACGAAACATGCATTCAAAGATTAGAAAAATTGTAGAAAAATAATCCATGAAGGAATTTGCTTCCAAAGCTCAACATCCATTAAAACGCAATTCGTTTTTGATTTCCAAATAAAACAATTGCCACACCCTGGGCGGCAACAAAATAACAACAATCCAAACTTGAATTGGAAGAACGAAAAGTGCATTCAAAGATTGGAAAAATTGTAGAAAAATAATCTATGAAGGAATTTGCTTCCAAAGCTCAACATCCATAAAAAGCAATTCGTTTTTGATTTCCCAATAAAACAATTGCCATACCCTGGGCGACAACAAAATGACAACAATACAAATTTGAATTGGAAGAACGAAAACTGCATTTAAAGATTGGAAAAATTGTAGGAAAATAATCCACCAAGGAATTTGCTTCCCAAGCTCAAAATCCATTAAAAAGCAATTAGTTTTTGATTTCCCAATAAAACAATTGCCACACCCTAAGCGGCAATAAAACGACAACAATACGAACTTGAATTAGAAGAGCGAAAATGGCATTCAAAGATTGAAAAAATTGTAGAAAAATAATCCACCAAGGAATTTGCTTCCCAAGCTCAAAATCCATTAAAAAGCAATTAGTTTTTGATTTCCGAATAAAACAATTGCCACACCCTAAGCGGCAACAAAACGACAACAATACGAACTTGAATTAGAAGAGCGAAAATGGCATTCAAAGATTGAAAAAATTGTAGAAAAATAATCCACCAAGGAATTTGCTTCCCAAGCTCAAAATCCATTAAAAAGCAATTAGTTTTTGATTTCCCAATAAAACAATTGCCACACCCTGAGCGGCAACAAAATGACAACAATACAAACTTGAATTGGAAGAACGAAAAATGCATTCAGAGATTAGAAAAATTGTAGAAAAATAATCCATCAAGGCATTTGCTTCCAAAACTCAACATCTATTAAAAAGCAATTCGTTTTTGATTTCCGAATAAAACAATTGCCACAACCTGGGTGGCAACAAAATGACAACAATACGAACTTGAATTAGAAGAGCGAAAATGGCATTCAAAGATTGAAAAAATTGTAGAAAAATAATCCACCAAGGAATTTGCTTCCCAAGCTCAAAATCCATTAAAAAGCAATTAGTTTTTGATTTCCGAATAAAACAATTGCCACACCCTAAGCGGCAACAAAACGACAACAATACGAACTTGAATTGGAAGAACGAAAAGTGCATTCAAAGATTGGAAAAATTGTAGAAAAATAATCCATCAAGGAATTTGCTTCCAAAGCACAAAATCTATTAAAAAGCAATTAGTTTTTCATTTCCGAATAAAACAATTGCCACACCCTGGGTGGCAACAAAATGACAACAATACAAACTTGAATTGGAAGAACGAAAAATGCATTCAAAGATTGGAAAAATTGTAGAAAAATAATCCATCAAGGAATTTGCTTCCAAAGCTCAACATCCGTTGAAAAGTAATTAGTTTTTGATTTCCCAATAAAACAATTGCCAAATCCTGGATGGCAACAAAATGACAACAATACAAACTTGAATTGGAAGAACGAAAAATGTAATCAAAGATTGGAAAAATTGTAGAAAAATAATCCATCAAGAAATTTGCTTCCAAAGCTCAACATCCGTTGAAAAGTAATTAGTTTTTGATTTCCCAATAAAACAATTGCGACACCCTGGGCGGCAACAGAATGACAACAAACCAAACTTCAATTGGAAGAACGAGAAATGCATTAAAAGATTGGAAAACTTGTGGAAAAATAATCCATCAAGGAATTTGCTTCCAAAGCTCAACATCCATTAAAAAGCAATTAGTTTTTGATTTGCCAATAAAACAATTGCCACACCCTGGGCGACAACAAAATGACAACAATACAAACTTGAATTAAAAGAACGAAAAATACATTCAAAGATTGGAACAAGTGTTGAAAAATAACCCATCAAGGAATTTGCTTTCAAAGCTCAACATCTATTGAAAAGCAATCAGTTTTTGATTCCCCAATAAAACAATTGCCACACCCTGGGCGGCAACAAAATGACAACAACCCAAACTTGAATTGGAAGAACGAAACATGCATTCAAAGATTGGAAAAATTGTAGAAAAATAATCCACCAAGGAATTTGCTTCCAAAGCTCAACATCCATTAAAAAGCAATTAGTTTTTGATTTGCCAATAAAACAATTGCCACACCCTGGGTGGCAACAGAATGACAACAATACAAACTTGAATTGGAAGAATGAAAAATGCATTCAAAGATTAGAAAAATTGTAGAAAAATAATCCATCAAGGAATTTGCTTCCAAAGCTCAACATCCATTAAAAAGCAATTAGTTTTTAATTTCCCAATAAAACAATTGCCACACCCTGGGCGACAACAAAATGACAACAATACAAACTTGAATTGGAAGAACGAAACATGCATTCAAAGATTGGAAAAATTGTAGAAAAATAATCCACCAAGGAATTTGCTTCCAAAGCTCAACATCCATTAAAAAGCAATTAGTTTTTGATTTCCCAATAAAACAATTGCCACACCCTGGGCGACAACAAAATGACAACAATACAAACTTGAATTAAAAGAACGAAAAATACATTCAAAGATTGGAACAAGTGTTGAAAAATAACCCATCAAGGAATTTGCTTTCAAAGCTCAACATCTATTGAAAAGCAATCAGTTTTTGATTTCCCAATAAAACAATTGCCACACCCTGGGCGGCAACAAAATGACAACAACCCAAACTTGAATTGGAAGAACGAAACATGCATTCAAAGATTGGAAAAATTGTAGAAAAATAATCCACCAAGGAATTTGCTTCCAAAGCTCAACATCCATTAAAAAGCAATTAGTTTTTGATTTCCCAATAAAACAATTGCCACACCCTGGGCGGCAACAAAATGACAACAATACAAACTTGAATTGGAAAAACGAAAAATGCATTTAAAGATTGGAAAAATTGTAGAAAAATAATCCATCAAGGAATTTGCTTCCAAAGCTCAAAATCCATTAAAAAGCAATTAGTTTTTAATTTCCCAATAAAACAATTGCCACACCCTGGGCGGCAACAAAATGACAACAATCCAAACTTGAATTGGAAGAACGAAAAATGCATTCAAAGATTGGAAAAATTGTAGAAAAATAATCCACCAAGGAATTTGCTTCCAAAGCTCAACATCCATTAAAAAGCAATTAGTTTTTGATTTCCCAATAAAACAATTGCCACACCCTGGGCGGCAACAAAATGACAACAATACAAACTTGAATTGGAAAAACGAAAAATGCATTTAAAGATTGGAAAAATTGTAGAAAAATAATCCATCAAGGAATTTGCTTCCAAAGCTCAAAATCCATTAAAAAGCAATTAGTTTTTGATTTCCTGATAAAACAATTGCCACACCCTGGGCGGCAACAAAATGACAACAATACAAGCTTGAATTGGAAAAACGAAAAATGCATTCAAAGATTGGAAAACTTGTAGAAAATAATCCATCAAAGGATTTGCTTATTTTTTAATCACAACTAATACTATTAGTTGTTGGTATAACACTGAATTTTAGTGTCTGCAAAAAAACGATTTGATTGAAATAATTATCCGATTGAAAAAAACTGGAGTGCACTTTCAACAGAGTGGTTTGTTTACCAACAAAACGAGTTCATGGTCCTTTCGCATTCAAGGATGTATAGTAATGTGGTGGGAGATCGTGTGGCGAGATTGTGCTATTCAGGTTTCGATAACGATTATTTCATGGAACGCGGTGAAACTTGAATTTAGTTTTTATTTTTATTTTGGGTAAGACCGCGCATTATTTTAGGCCTGACGGTTTAGAAGATACAGATTTAGATGGTTATTTATAAACAGAGGAGACAAATCACAGCCACGTGGGTTACGTATAAATAGAAACTAAATGAGACAAGTTTGCTTCTCCAAAAGTTAAACAAAGTTTTAGAACAAGGGTTTAAATGGCGACGGCTTAGTTTATCTACTTTAGTTATATTTAAATAGGTTTTTATCAAGGCATCATTGGTCAAATGAAAAAATGAAATTATGTTGATAATTTGTTTTATTTACCAACAGATCTGAAATCTAATTATAGGAAATAAATCAAATAAAATATCAAAGAAAAATAAATACTTATACACATTTGGATAAAATCTTAACAGACGAAATGTATGCTGATGATCAGTGGTGGCTCATGGAACATATTGATGGTAGAGCCACATATGAAATATATTTGTTTAAGATTAAAGAACGATTTATCTTCCTAGACCAAAGTAACTGGTGTTTTAAGAATGAATTTTGAATTCTTGCTAGTGCCATGGCTCTTTGTCTCTATATAACGAGCCGCCACTGCCTAACATAAAAGTTAAAAACATTTATGATACCTCACTCGAAAAATTTCACCTTTAAAATACAAATTCTGCTAAAATCGAAGTAAATCACAACGGACTGTCATTTAAAATTACATATCAATATCAGGACTTTAATATTCAAGCAAAATATCAAAATATTCTGCTGGCTTTTGTGTTATTCAACTAAAAACTCGAAAATATTATTTTTTTGGAACAAATATTGTGAAATTTCGGCTAAAATTAAAACAAATCACAACGGAGTGTCACTCAACATTACCTACTAATAATATGCAAAATATCAAAACATTCTAAAGACGGTTTCTGAGTTATTCAACAGAAACGTCGGAAATGTCAACTTTTTTGTAATAAACTTTGAGAAAATTCGCTTAAAATCGATGCAAATCGCAATTAACTGTTACTTAAAATCACTCATCGACTTCAAGGATATAATATTCACTCAAAATATTAAAACATTTTGCAGATGGTTTTTGAGTTATTCAACAGAAAAGTCGGAAATGTCAATTTTTTCTAATTCATTTTAAGAAAATTCGCTTAAAATTAAAGCAAATCATAATTAGCTGTTACTCAAAATCACTTATCAACAACACCAGAGCTATAATATCCATTCAAAATACTAAAACATTTTGCAGATGGCTTTTGAGTTAATCAACGGAAAAGTCGAAAATGTCAATTTTTTGTAATAAATTTTGAGGAAATTCGCTTAGAAATTAAAGCAAATCGCAATTAACTGTTACTCAAAGTCACTCATCGACATCAAGGATATAATATTCACTCAAAATATTAAAACATTCTGCAGATGGTTTTTGAGTTATTCAACAGAAAAGTCGGAAATGTCAATTTTTTCTAATTCATTTTAAGAAAATTCGCTTAAAATTAAAGCAAATCATAATTACCTGTTACTCAAAATCACTTATCAACATCAGAGCTATAATATCCATTCAAAATATCAAAACATTTTGCAGATGGTTTTTGAGTTATTTGACAGAAAGGTCAGAAATGTCAATTTTTTGTAATCAATTTTGAGAAAATTCGCTTAGAAATTGAAGCAAATCGCAATTAACTGTTACTCAAAATCACTCAACGACATCTAGGATATAATATTCACTCAAAATATTAAAACATTCTGCAGATGGTTTTTGAGTTATTCAACAGAAAAGTCGGAAATGTCAATTTCTTCTAATTAATTTTAAGAAAATTCGCTTAAAATTAAAGCAAATCATAATTACCTGTTACTCAAAATCACTTATTAACATCAGAGCTATAATATCCATTCAAAATATCAAAACATTTTGCAGATAGTTATTGAGTTATTTAACAGAAAAGTCAGAAATGTCAATTTTTTGTAATCAATTTTGAGGAAATTCGCTTAAAATCGAAGCAAATCGCAATTAACTGTTACTTAAAATCACTCATCGACATCAAGGATATAATATTCACTCAAAATATTAAAACATTCTGCAGGTGGTTTTTGAGTTATTCAACAGAAAAGTCGGAAATGTCAATTTCTTCTAATTAATTTTAAGAAAATTCGCTTAAAATTAAAGCAAATCATAATTACCTGTTACTCAAAATCACTTATTAACATCAGAGCTATAATATCCATTCAAAATATCAAAACATTTTGCAGATAGTTTTTGAGTTATTTAACAGAAAAGTCAGAAATGTCAATTTTTTGTAATCAATTTTGAGGAAATTCGCTTAAAATCGAAGCAAATCGCAATTAACTGTTACTTAAAATCACTCATCGACATCAAGGATATAATATTCACTCAAAATATTAAAACATTCTGCAGGTGGTTTTTGAGTTATTCAACAGAAAAGTCGGAAATGTCAATTTTTTCTAATTAATTTTAAGAAAATTCGCTTAAAATTAAAGCAAATCATAATTACCTGTCACTCAAAATCACTTATCAACATCAGAGCTATAATATCCATTCAAAATATCAAAACATTTTGCAGATGGTTTTTGAGTTATTTAACAGAAAACTCAGAAATGTCATTTTTTGTAATCAATTTTGAAAAAATTCGCTTAGAAATTGAAGCAAATCGCAATTAACCGTTACTCAAAGTCACTCATCGACATTAAGGATATAATATCTACTCAAAATATTAAAACATTCTGCAAATGGTTTTTGAGTTATTTCACAGAAAAGTCGGAAATGTCAATTTTTTCTAATTAATTTTAAGAAAATTCGCTTAAAATTAAAGCAAATCATAATTACCTGTTACTCAAAATCACTTATCAACATCAGAGCTATAATATCCATTCAAAATATCAAAACATTTTGCAGATAGTTTTTGAGTTATTTAACAGAAAAGTCAGAAATGTCAATTTTTTGTAATCAATTTTGAGGAAATTCGCTTAAAATCGAAGCAAATCGCAATTAACTGTTACTTAAAATCACTCATCGACATCAAGGATATAATATTCACTCAAAATATTAAAACATTCTGCAGGTGGTTTTTGAGTTATTCAACAGAAAAGTCGGAAATGTCAATTTCTTCTAATTAATTTTAAGAAAATTCGCTTAAAATTAAAGCAAATCATAATTACCTGTTACTCAAAATCACTTATTAACATCAGAGCTATAATATCCATTCAAAATATCAAAACATTTTGCAGATAGTTTTTGAGTTATTTAACAGAAAAGTCAGAAATGTCAATTTTTGTAATCAATTTTGAGGAAATTCGCTTAAAATCGAAGCAAATCGCAATTAACTGTTACTTAAAATCACTCATCGACATCAAGGATATAATATTCACTCAAAATATTAAAACATTCTGCAGGTGGTTTTTGAGTTATTCAACAGAAAAGTCGGAAATGTCAATTTTTTCTAATTAATTTTAAGAAAATTCGCTTAAAATTAAAGCAAATCATAATTACCTGTTACTCAAAATCACTTATCAACATCAGAGCTATAATATCCATTCAAAATATCAAAACATTTTGCAGATGGTTTTTGAGTTATTTAACAGAAAACTCAGAAATGTCATTTTTTGTAATCAATTTTGAAAAAATTCGCTTAGAAATTGAAGCAAATCGCAATTAACCGTTACTCAAAGTCACTCATCGACATTAAGGATATAATGTCTACTCAAAATATTAAAACATTCTGCAAATGGTTTTTGAGTTATTTAATAGAAAAGTCGGAAATGTCAATTTTTTCTAATTAATTTAAAGAAAATTCGCTTAAAATTAAAGCAAATCATAATTAGCTGTTATTCAAAATCACTTATCTACACCTGAGCTATAATATCCATTCAAAATACCAAAACATTCTGCAGATGGTTTTTGAGTTAATCAACGGAAATGTCGAAAATGCCAATTTTTTGTAATAAATTTTGAGGAAATTCGCTTAATATCGAAGCAAATCGCAATTAACTGTTACCTAAAATCACTCATCAATATCAGGGCTTAAATATCCATGCAGAAGATCAAAACATTCTGCAGATTGATCTTTTTCAACTAGAAACTGTGAAAAGTGAAAATTCGTTTAAAATCAAAACAAATCACAACGGACTGTCACTCAACATTACCTACTAATATCAGAACTTTAATATTTATGCAAAATATCAAAACATTCTGAAGATGGTTTTTGAGTTATTTTACTAAAAACTCGAAAATGTCAATTTTTGTAGCAAATATTGGGAAAAATTGAAATTTCGGTTAAAATCAAAGCAAATCACAATAAACTGTTACCTAAAATCACTTATCAATATTAGGGCTTTAAAATGTATGTAGAAGATCAAAATATTCTGCAGATTGATTTTGAGTTATTCAACTAGAAACCAGAAAATGTTATTTTTTTGTACTAAATCTTGAAAAAAAATTAAATTTTGTATAAAATCAAAGCAAATCTCAATTAGCTCTCACTCAAAATCACTTATCAATACCAAGGCTTCAATATTTATGCAAAATATTCAAGCATTCTGCAGATGGTTTTTGAGTTATTCAACTGAAAACTCGAAAATGTCAATTTTTTGGAACGAATGTTTGGGAAAGCTAAAATTTCGGTTAAAATCGAAGCAAATGACAACAAACAGTGACTCAAAATTATTTATCATTAGCAAGACTCTAATATTCAAACAAAAGATCAAAACATTTCGAAGTTGGTTTTAGAGTTATTCAACTAAAAACTTGAAAATATCAGTTTTATTGTAAGAAATATTGGGAAAAAGTGAAATTTCGGTTAAAATCAAAGGAAATCATAACTGACTGTCACTCAAAATCACTTATCAATATCAGGGCTTTAATTTTTTTTTTGGACGGAGCAGATGTTTTAGAAATATTTTATCATAATCACATTGCTAAAGACCGTACCTAACATCAGTGGCGGCTCGTAGAACATGTTGATGGTAGAGCCACTGATTCAATATACCTCCCTTTTTTGAAAAAAAGAACGATTTATCTTCTTGGACCAAAGTAACTGGCAAAAAAGTGTTTTAACTCTATATAACGAGTCGCCCCTGCTGATAATACGTTAAAGTCTTTATCAATTTTAACACAATATTCTGCAATATCTTATGCTTCGTACACACTTGCGCTGAACGCGGCTCGGTTCAAGAAAATGCGCAAGTGTATACGCAGCATTATATAAATTTATATAGTCTTAACTGATCTTTCATTGTCAGGACACTTTTTTCATAATAGCAGTGATTATAATATTAATACTATAATATAATGATTATAGTAATTGTTAACATAATTGGAAGATAATTTTCAGATTTGATGAAATAACTACAATCCCACGTCAGGATAATTGTTTTGAACAGAAAACATTAAATAATTATCATTCCAGGAATATGTTTTATTACATACATTTAACTATCATATCATTAACGCCTGATAATTAAGTAAAACCACGAAATGGTTGACCGGTCCTAATTAATTCTTTAATTGCCCAGCACCGGATTTCGGCTTCAACTGTCACCCATCCACGTATCACGAAAATAAATTCTCGAAATTAAGTGCTATTATCGCGATTATAAATCTGCCGATGTCATAATTACTCTAAGAATTAATTGGTTCGTTAGTTTAAATCCGTGAAACCTTGTCCTAGAACTGTCAAGGTCGCCGGGTCTGCGCAGCCAGCAACCTTGATCGATTTGTATTTCTTTCGAGCACATTGCGTAATTGTAGTTCATAGATGAAAAATTGCACAGATACTTGTAATTTATAATATTTACCACGTAGTACGTATGGCGAATCATGAAACGAAAATAGTGAATATATTTTTTTTTATTCATACACCTTTCTCTAAATTCTAGATATAAAGGGGTTTTTGTTTGATATATTATATATTTTTGAGATTTTTTATTTAAACAAAAATTTATTTTTAATAAGTTGTTCATTTCGGCATTTAGTCGCAATCATTATTATTGTGAATTTGATGTAATTATTATCATATAATATTATACAGGGTGTTGAATTGCAAAACGGGCCTTTACATGTAAATATTGTCTTCCCTGATTATTTGACAGTATCGATCTTCTTACATTATTTTTAAAGCTTTTTAAGCTGAATGGTTTGGTACCTTACTTAATAGTTTCTGCAGGGTATTTACCGAGGTATTTGCAAAAAACTTTACTATTATTTTGTATTAAAAACAAAGGTTTGCCATGAAATCATAATGGCGGATATTTAATTTTTCTGTAAAAAGTGACAGTCCTTGTCACATTACGATTTACAACCGGCCGTATATTATACACTAGAAAAAGTATTTATAAGTAAATTAAAGTATTTTACTCAAGTACTATTTTAGAAGTGTATGTGATTTGTTCAGTGTTGAAATTACGGAGAAGGCAATACCCAGGAAAAGTACTATTCAATAAGTATAAAAATAATATAAGTAGATCGATATTATAAAATAATTAAAGGAGCCAATTGTAACATATTTCAAATTTAGAGTAAAGTAGTAATTATTCATTGAATAGTACTTTTGCTAGTTATTGCCTTCTCCGGAAATTCTTACTTGTGTAGAAAGTGTAAATCGTAATGCGACAGCAAACGTCACTTTTTAGAACAAAATGAAATATCCACCATTATGATTTCATGGCAAACCTTTGTTTTTAATTGAAAATAATAGTAAAGTTTTTTGCAAAAATCTCTGTAAATACTCGGCAGAAACTATTAAGTACGGTACCAAATTATTCAGCTTAGAAATCTTTAAAAATAATGTAAGAAGACCGATACTGTCAAATAATTAGGGGAGCCAATATTAATACATTTTAAATTTTACATATAAATCCCTAAGACCCGCTTTGCAATAAAAAAAAAATCGAAAACAAGAAGTTTATGGAAAACATCTATTAGCAGAACATGCTAAACTCGTTATTTTCAACATTTGTTTTTTGCAATATTTTTCATATTTATTATTATTATTATTTGATCATTATCAGACTTGCTTATAATTACAAAATACAAATAATAAAATATTAGTGCCTATAAATGATTGGGACTTTTTTATGAAGTTGGCATTAAAGCAATTGGCTGTAAGACATAGGCGCAGAGGCACAGTGTCCTAGAATTAATTAAAAAAGAAATTACCTTAAAGTCAAGTTAGTTTCATAATAATAAATGACTCAAAAGTCTTGTGTTCAAGAGTAAATAGCATTTTGAGATGAAATTGTGTGCACACTTAATAAATTATTTATTGTGAAAATTATATTTCACCATGAACACTATAGAATTTAAGTATTCTGAAATCAACTTTGTTTATAGAATGTGTACATTCTCACATATTTAATAGAATGAATATTTTCACACAGTTTCGAATAAAACACTTGGCCTTGGATGCCATAATTGTCAAAGTACTATAAACATAACGATAAACATGTAATTATTTTACTTGTTTAGTTTGTCCTGGTCGTGGAGAAAGTATAGTCTGCTTCTCGGTTAGAATGAAAATTCTGATGCTTCTCGTGGTTATATTCCACTCGCATCGAATTTTCATTCTAACCTTGTTACAAAATGTGTCTATTATTACATCTATACTGGTGCAAAAAAAATAAACACTTGAAATTCGTGAAATTGCGACCATTTTCAAACCGCCACAGCTCGGCGTATTTTCAATCGATTTTGATGAATCTTTGAGGGCGAAAAACTGTGAAGTATCTTCTTTAAAGTCATGCATGCAAACTTAAGCGTAACCCCTTCCGCCCCCTCTAGCACCCCTGTAAAAAAAAGTTTTTTCAGGAAACCATGTCAAACCACAAAATGCACTTTTTTCAAACACCCATAACTTTGTGCCAAATCGTCGTAGGAGCTTCGTTCTTTGAGTCCTGCTTAGGGAATTGATCAACTTTTAATGCCTTTATGGTGAATCGAGTGGACAATTTTTTTCCAACTCCGTGCACATCGTCAAAGTTGGACATAGTTTCCTGAAAAAAACATATTGTTTCGCAAGGGTGCTAGAGGGGGGCGGAAGAGGTTACGCTTAATTTCGCATACATGACTTTAAAGAAGACACTTCAAAGTTTTTCGCCCTCAAAGATTCATCAAAACCGATTGAAAATACGCCGAGTTACGGCGGTTTGAAAATGGTCGAATCAGTATATATTTATATTGTATACAGGGTGTCTCGTTTCAAGTTTGCCAAACGAAAACAGGAATTAGATAATGTTATTCTGAACAGAAAAGTTCAAATAAACGTATGTTCGATTTGTTGCCGTTTTCGAGATTTTTCCTTTCAACCGAAGGAATGCCCAACTTTTGGATAACTAAACACGCTGTTCAGCTACGATTATATCGGAATTTAGTGAAGAGTTGTTGTTGATTTTTACTGGTCTATACAGCAAATTGAGTAAATTTGGCAATTTTTAAGTTTGTGGCAGCTGTTTTTATATTTGTTCCTTTCGACCGAAGGAAGGATGATTATACACGCTGTTCAATTACGATTATTTCGGAATTTAATGAAGAATTATTGCCGATTTTTACTTATGTATAGATCACTAGGGTTTTTGAGTAAATTTGGCGATTTTTAAGTTTGTGAAAACTGATTTATATACCGGGTGACCCAGGGATCTGTAAAAGCCCCATAACTTATTTGCTATTTGAGATATCGACTTCTAGTTTTCATGAACTGGTACCCACACTTATTCTACATATTTTAAAAATATTTATGTTTTTGTACAGGGTGTCCCAATATACATAACAGAACAAAGTTATGTTTTTTTAAATAGAACACCCTATATTTTATACTTTATTTTCAACCCTCTTGAGAAGCTAATAAAAATAGTACAAGATAGTATGGGTCTATTATGGACGATTGGTTAGTTATGGGCAAATTTGTGGCAAAAACAAGGACACATTGAAAAAGTTGCAGAAGCGCTCTTAGGAATGCTAGCGTCGTTTTTTATACACTAAAGAATTTTCCACATCATGAAGAATAATACAAATCAGCTTTGATTCTTTTTTGTTCGTACTGTTATACAGGGTGTCAACATACGCAAAATAATGGATAACTATTTTTTTCAAATGGAACACCCTATATATCTTGCCACCAATGCATAGAATTTTTAATAAGCTTTCCAATAATATATAATTTGTATAATGAAATATTAAGGATTCTTAAGATTTATCCATAAAAACATTTTTCTTTTGTGACCTGTTCATTTTTGGATTTTCAGCCAAAACTATGCATTTTCTGAAAAAATAATAAGAGACCAAAGTTGTAGAGCTGAAATTTTCGATCGATATAAGTCTTTAGAATTTTCCAATAATACGTGCATTGCCCGCCAGAGTACGCAAAATCGTGACCGTATATGCATTTTAGCGTTTTTTTCAAATTTTTTGTTAATTAATTGCACTATACTTTATTTTCCACGTCCTCTAGCAGAAAAACGGGTAATTATAGGATTATTTAAATGACCTACATCGATTGAAAATATTCCGCACTACAACTCTTAAAACAAGCAATTTTTGCCAAAAATGCATAGTTTTCGCTAAAAATGCAAAAAACCATTGAAAAACGCAAAAATTGGTATATACATTTTTAATTTGCATTTTTAGGGAAAACTATGCATTTTTTGCAAAAAATGCTTCTATTAAGAGTTGTGAAGCGGAACTTTTTCAATCGATATGGGCCATTTTAATTTCCCTATAATTTGAAAAGAAAACGCTAAAATGCATATATGGTCACGATTTTGCGCGCTATGGCGTGCAATTCACGCATTATCTTAAAAGTTGAAAAACCTATGTCGATCGGAAATTTTTCGCTCTACAACTTTAGTCTCCATTAATTTTTCCTGAAAATGCATAGTTTTGGCTGAAAATCCAAAAATCAGCAGAAGGTGACAAAACAAATATGTTTTTATTGATAAATCTCAAGAATCCTTAATATTTTGTTATACAAACTGTATATTATTGGAAAGCTTATTAAAAATGCCATAGATTGGTGGCAACTTATATAGGGTGCTCCATTTAAAAAAAAATAGTTATCCATTGTTTTGCGTATGTTAACACCCTGTATAGCACTATGAACAAAAAAGAACCAAAGCCGATTTGTATTATTCTTCATGATGTGGAAAATTCTTTAGTGTATAAAAAATCACGCTGGCTTTGCTAGGAGCGCTTCTGCAATTTTTTCAATGTGTCCTTGTTTTTGCCACAAATTTGCCCATAACTAACCAACCGTCCATAATAGACCCATACTATCTGATACTATTTGTATCAGCTTCTGAAGAGGGTTGAAAATAAAGTATAACATATAGGGTGTTCCATTTAAAAAACATAACTTTGTTCTGTTATGTATATTGGGACACCCTGTACAAAAACATACATATTTTTTAAATATGTAGAATGGGTACCCGTTTATGAAAAATATAAGTCGATATCTCAAATAGCAAATAAGTTATGGGGCTTTTACAGATCCCTGGGTCACCCGGTATATATATGTATATATATATATATATGTTTTTTTTCGACCGAAGGAATGCCCAACTTTTATATGACTATACACGCTGTTGAATTGCGATTATTTCGGAATTTAGTGAAGAGTTGTTGCAGTTTTTTGCTGACTTATCTTTATAAGTCAGCAAAAAACTAGGATTTTTGAGGAATTTTCAACTGTCAAAATTTTTTTTTTTAACTGCCAACTATGACCTTTTCCTACTATCAAAAATAATAATTTTTAGCTACCAATAATGGCAGTTTTCAATCTCCAAAAACTACAATTTTGAAATGCGAAAATTGATCATTTTCAGCAAACTTCAATCTGCTAACAATGACCATTTTAAATGTCAAAAATTACAATTTTTTATCTGCTTACAATGTCCATCTACAACTGGCAAAAATGACAATTTTCAACAGCCAAAAACTACAACTTCCAACTGTCAAAAATGAAAATATTCAACTGCTAACGTTGAACATTTTAACCATCAGAAAATGAAATTTTTAACTCAGTGGCGGCTCGTGGAACATGTTGATGGTAGAGCCACGTATACAATATCCCCCCCCCCCTTCTATTTTTAAAGAAACAGAGAACCATCTTCCAAGACCAATCGAATATTTTGGTCAAAAAATTAAAAATTTGGAACAAAACAACCGAAGATCTAAGATATCGGCCAAAAAATCAAAAATCCTGGTTTAAAAATAAAAATGCAGACCAAAGAATTGAAAATACATGCAAAAGAAAAATAATTTGCCATTTTCAGCCCCAACAATAACTCTTTTTACCTTAAAATGAATTCCAACGAGAAATTCAAAAATAATAGCAATAATAAAAATAACAAAAAAATTCGCAAGAAAATCTTAAATATGGGACAAAAAATAAAAAATTAAGACCAAAAATCTAAAATTCGTACCCAAAAATCAAAGCGGTAGACCAAAAAATCGAATTTTTTAACAAACGAAAGTCGAAATAAAGAAAATTTCGGCCGAAAGATCAAAAATTGAATAATCGAAAATACAAAATATAGGCCAATAAAGTAAAAATCTACAATAGAGCCTAAAAATGTAAAAATTTAGACAAAACATCGAAAACTCGGGGGTAAAGATAAAAAATGCAGACAAAAATCCAAAATTTCTACAAACCAATCGAATTTTTTTCGTCAAAATAAAGAATATTTATATTTTTTTTAATCTTTTGACCTAAATTTTTCTTTATTTTGACCTAACTTTTCGATTATAATATTAAAATTTTCGATTATTTGGCCCCCATTTTTGATTTATCGTTTAGTGTGCATTTATTATCTTTATTTTTTTTTATTTGTCTCTTCAAATTTTTATTTCCTTGATCCACTATTTTTATATTTATGCCGGAATTTTAGATCTTTGGTCTCAATTTTTGATCGTAAAAAAACCCAAGAAAAAAGAAATCAGGCAAATTTTTATGTTTCTCAAGGATTTCAAAAAAAAACTTATAAAAGTTGTTGTTCATTGTGGCATTCTTTAAAACCTCTGTTAATGTAAGTTTGATGTAACTATATTTTTTTTAATCTATGAAAAATATTAATTAATAAAAGATGTTCACTTGTATACCGGGTGTAACTGAATTCTGGTAGACCCCGAATATCTTCTTTATCTTTACATATATCTTTTTGAAATTTAGTATGGTGTTTTAAGAGAATAATTTGGATCAGCAAGCGGAATTTTAATAAAAATTCTCTTTCCGGTTTAACCGGAAATGACCTTAACTAGTTTAATTCCTCTCTATATTCTGAGTTCATAGATGTATCATAAGTAACCGCTTGGTTGTTTAAAATTAATTTAAATTTGTTTTTCTTGTAAATTTAATTTAAATTTAAACATAAAACTAACAACCAAAAGGTCACTTATGATAGCCTTTAAACTCAGAATTTAGAGACGAGTTAAATTATGTGGAAATATATAGGGTGTTCCATTTGAAATAGGAAAGTTAAGGTCATTTCCTGTTAAACCGGAAGAAGAATTTTTATCAAAATTTCATTTTTTGACACACTTTATTCTCTAAAAACACCATACTAAATTTCATAAAGATATATGTAAAAATGAAAAAAATAAAAATTTTACCAAACATTTTTAGTTATTCGTATTGCCAGGAAAACCTTAAGTTTAATGTTTAACTTGAAAATCTTTATTAGTTTTTGAGCTACAGTGACCGCAGACAGGCGGACTTACAGACAGACAGACAAATAGACTTACAGACAGACAGACTTACAGATAGACAGACTTACAGGCAGACAGACTTACAGACAGACAGACTTACAGACAGACAGACTTACAGACAGACAGACAGACTTATAGACAGACATATTTACAGAGAGACTTATAGACAGACAGACTTATAGACAGACAGACAGACAGACTTATAGACAGACATATTTACAGAGAGACTTACAGACAGACAGACTTATAGACCGACAGACTTACAGACAGACAGACAGACTTATAGACAGACAGACTTACAGACAGACAGACTTACAGACAGATAGACTTACAGATAGACAGACTTACAGACAGACAGACAGACAGACTTACAGACAGACAGACTTACAGATAGACAGACTTACAGACAGACAGACTTACAGACAGACAGACTTACAGACAGACAGACTTACAGACAGACAGACTTACAGACAGACAGGCAGACAGACTTACAGACAGACAGACTTACAGATAGACAGACTTACAGGCAGACAGACTTACAGACAGACAGACTTACAGACAGACAGACTTACAGACAGACAGACTTACAGATAGACAGACAGACAGATAGACAGACTTACAGACAGACAGACTTACAGATAGACAGACTTACAGGCAGACAGACTTACAGACAGACAGACTTACAGACAGACAGACTTACAGACAGACAGACTTACAGGCAGACAGACTTACAGACAGACAGACTTACAGACAGACAGACTTACAGACAGACAGACTTACAGATAGACAGACTTACAGGCAGACAGACTTACAGACAGACAGACTTACAGACAGACAGACTTACAGACAGACAGACTTACAGACAGACAGACTTACAGACAGACAACAGACACAGAAACATGTTTTAATAGTCGGAATTATCGCAGGGAATCTCAAAACATAAACTTACAGATAGACTTACAGGCAGACAGACTTACAGACAAACAGACGTACAGACAGACTTACAGACAGACAACAGACACAAAAACATGTTTTAATGGTCGGAATTATCGCAGGGAACCTCAAAACATAAACTTACAAACAGACTTACAGGCAGACAAACTTACAGACAGACAGACAGACTTATAGACAGACAACAGACACACAAACATGTTTTAATGGTCGGAATTGTCGCAGGGAACATAAACCCAGAGACAAACAAAAACCCTCAATCCAACCAATTAAACATAAGCAAGTTCTTTTACAAATGAACAAATTTTCCAATAAACATTTACAGTTCTGAATGTTTGTATTTCCTAACTGGTTGGATTGTAGGATAGGGTAGGGCTCATTCACCGCCCAGGATAAGCCCCAACCACAACCTAGGATGGGGACCACCCAACACCCAGGTTAGGAAGCACCCACAACCCAGGATAGGACCCTTGCTTAAATATAACTCTAGCTGTAATCACTGTTTTCTCGGGATTTGTATTCATTTCTGTTAATTTCTATAAGAAAGAACCAAAGTATCCGAAACAGTGTTCTGCAGCTCAAGTTAAATGTAAACTAATGGTGGTAAATTACAATCCAGCCAGTCAAACGGTGGTGGGTGGGCACTATACTCAAATTCAACTAGTTGAACATTAGGAAGTAATTTTACTAATAAATTTTCTTACAAAAAAATACATTATCTATTTTTACCATTTACTTATTAGTAAACGTAAAAACAACTGATTGTGGAATAGAGCTCACCCACCACCCTTCGTTTCAATTTTCATTCAAACAGTATAAGCTGTTTTCTGGTGATTTGTATTAATTTCCATAATTAAGGACGGAACAAATAATTTAACCAAAACTGTGCTCTGTACTTTAAGTTAAATGTAAACTAAAGATGGTTTGTGAGGCCAATCCAACTAGTTGAACATAGTGATGTGAGGCGGGTAAATACCCAGTGGGTAGGTAAATAAAAAATGGGTATTTACCCGGTATTTACCCGAGGTTATATTTACCTACCCAATTGTAAAACTACGAAACATGTCTTACAAGTTCAAAGCATGCAGCTGCAGGTTGATAAGGGGTAGTTTGCAAAAATTGTTCCGGACAATATTTGCATGCAAATGTGAACAAAATGGAAAACCATATTATTAAATGCATGAAGTAAAACAATTTTTGAAGAAAAAAAGTAAAACATCGATGGACATCTCCACGCTTAGTAGTCCTAGCTCTACTATAACTAGTGAAAGCTCATCTACTCCTACTGAACCACCTGGGTGTATATCAACACCCACATATGTGCATTCCTTGCAGTCAAAGAATTTGACCAAGATGTAGTTACACAAGAATTGAAAACTAAATTATTAGATGATGCCGGTTTTTGGGCGCTATACGAAAAAATGATCAATATTTTGGAGCCAGTTATGCTTACAAAACTAGAGTCTAATCAGCCAATGACTCATATTGTGTATTCAGAAATTCACAACCTAGAGAAAAATCTGCGCGACCTGCTAACCCACTCGCAATTCCCGAAGGCAGAAGAAACAATAGTGTTCAAAAAATTATCTGAGAGGGTATCTTTTGCAATAGGGTCTATACATTTGGCAGCAACACTCCTAGACCCATCTTACCATGGATCAAACTTAAATCCTGAAGAAATTATTGATGCAATGCAATTCATTTGTGATGTTGGTAGAAATATGGGTTTACCTATTACAGATTCAACCCTTTCAGCCCTGGATTTTTAGATTTGAAAAAAATATATTTTTTTTGTTAATTATTATTGATTGGGAGCTTCTTAAGACCATAAACACCAAAGTTGAACTCATTTGCTTAATTAATATAGGAATTAATTAGTGGTGGCAAATACCACCAGCAGGTCCTATAACTAATTTATGACAAGGATTATTTGGGCAGAACATTTTACGTTCTACTTATCAAACATATCTTACAGTTCACATATCAGTAAAAGTTTAATCAATATTGGGTTTCACGCAGTAATTATTCCTACCTACCAAATAGATTGTTGAGGTTATCGGCATCCATCTCGCACGACTTATATAAAATACTTATTTACACACAACACAAGTCAATTCATAACGTAAACTGCGTATTTTGTTTAGGAGGCTTTGTTGAAGTGATATCTAGTGATAAACAGGAAAAATATGGATTGTCACAGTAAGTAGAGACATGTAAATGTTGCGGTGGCAATTGCCACCACCAGGGCCGAAAGGGTTAAAAACAGATATAGCAAATTACAGAGATAAAAAGGGTCTATGGAATAAAAAGTTTGTTTGGGAGGATGTGGATAAAACAAGTCATCTTATATGGTGGAGAGGGTTACGAGGAACAAATACACTGGCAACTGTTGCTATTCGTATTTTAAGCGCACCAGTAACATTTGCAGCGACTGAAAGAACGTTCAGTACATTCAGTTGGATCCATAATAAAAAAAAGAAATACATTGACAGCCGAACGCGCTGCGAAAATAACATATTTGGCCCAGAATAGGAATGTAATTCATAGAAAACAAACACAACCTAAATCAACAACAATAACAACTAACTTACAACAACCGATGGAACTGGAGTCCGCAGTAATTGATATACAAGAAGAACCCAGAGCTTCTACTTCCAAAACCAAGAGGAAGTTAAATGAATCAAATTCAAGTTTCAGCAGTTCAGCTGAGACTGAAACTTGAAGCGATATGGAAGAATCCGATGACAGTGCATCACAATTGGATAAATAATAATTCATTGAATATGCAATGTACAATGAACATATACATATATAATATAAGTTTAAATAAAAAATTATTAATAATAAAATAAAAAAGTTCTTTTTGCATTTGTTTTATTTAATAAAGAAAATATATAATAATATACTGTTTATGTGACTTCAAATATCTTTAATGATATTGCAAACCCATATTTTCACTCACTAAATATATACCCACCTATGGTTAAATACCCGGGTATTTACCTTGAAAAATAAATACCTGGGTATCTTGCATCACTAGTTGAACATAAGGAAGTGATTTTACAAATCTTAAAAGAAATGAACACTTGTTCATTTTTACCTTTTACTTATTTATACACGTAAAAGTCTTGTTTTAGATTCTTCTGGTTGATTTTAAAAATGAACTTCTTTACTAAAAGAAATAGTTACACTTCTTTAATATATTACCATTTACTTGTTTCCACACGTGAAACCCTTGCTTTAGGTTCCACTGGCTGGATACATTAATTACAAGTCCATATACTTTTAATGTACCATCTCGGTGGAACACCCTGTATAGAGACAAGGAGCCATGGCACCACCTGTAGTTCCAAGTTCAGCAAGAATTTTTCATTCGTTCTTAAAACACTTTTTCGCCTGTAACTTTGGTCTAGGTCCTAGGAAGATAAATCGTTCTTTCTTCCTTCAAAACAGAAGGGGGGGGGGGGGGTTAATATTGCGTGACTCTACCATCAACAAGTTCCACGAGCCGCCACTGGTTGAAATATGTACATAATATAATAATATTTGTAATTTCTCTTAATTAATGATAATAATTCAACTTATACAACATTCCGATTAAAATTCAAATCATATCGTGAGGTCGTTGTGATAAATATAATAATTTTTTTTCGCTCTCAGACATTCAGTAAATCCGGTCTGTCTGGTAAACGTTGGACTTTGTATTGTTCCACAATATCAATAAAAATATATGCTTATTCGTCACGCAGGGATGGATACGCTTATAAATTGCAAAATAATGATAATTCTTGTTATCCCCGTAATATTAAATCAGGACGAAATGTAGCCTGAATATATGAATTTTCAAACTGTTCGTAACTCTGCAAAATTGCAGTCTTATAGATAGAAAATAGATTTCGAGATAAACCAGAGCGTGAGATTCTAAAAACTGTAAAACCTTTTATTGCTTGAAATAAATATAGAAACAATTGTCAACGTCTTAAAACTATCATTAAAATTTTGCAAAAATCTATATAACCCCCCATCCTTGGATTTCGAAATAATCCCATGCGAACAAAAGGTAAGCTTGTAAAAATGTTGAAATTTTGTATGGCTTGAAAAAATATATAAAAACAATTGCAATCGACTTGGAGCCTTTTAAATTCCCCAAAAGGCGGTCATAATTATTTGTCTGAAAAATCGGCAAATTTCAAAATAATCTCCCAGGAGTAGAGTAAGGTTGAATAAAAATTAAATAAATAATACATACACAATTTTTTTTCAGCTGCTGAAAACGCCTTTAAGGAGCGATATTTCCGTACAAAAACAAATTGAAAAAATTGTCTCGGACACAATACTTTCCCATACATGGTCAGCAATCTCCACCCTCGGGCCAAAATGTTTTTACGTCCTTGATACATAGACAACTTTTACCATACTGCATAATTATAATTGTTTGGTATATTTTGTATTTCCTTATGGTTAGGTAGCAACTAGGTTTTTTTTATTAGCAATATATGTTATTGTATATATGAATTCATGTAAAAGGCGATTGTCCGTATATACAGGGTGTTTCAGAGCTCTGGGATCGGTCAATCACGTGCTTATTTGTCAAAATTTTGAAAAATGTTTTATATAAAAGTTGTGCAGAATAGTGAGCTGCACGCCCTAAAAATATTTAAATTTATACAGGGTGTCTCGTAACAGAGTTACAGACCAAACTTATGTTTTTTTTAAATGGAACACCCTCTATATTTTAACATTTTTGGATTCCTCGTTACTTGGAGATTAACATGACCTAGGTTGTGGGGATTGAAACTAGGCCGTTTTTGTGTTATTCAGTTGTTTATACAAAAATTTGAACAAAATTGTTAAAGTGTTTCCCTAAAACTAATAAAGATAATTCATTCTAATTTAGTGGTAAAGTTTAGTTGAACTTTAGTCTTCAAAATTACTATATCATCCAAAACGTAACTCAGCGTATTATACAGGGTGATAGCCATTCGCAAACTGCACAATTTCTTCATTTTTTTAAATAGAACACCCAATATATTTTTTCATAATTTGAAAGTCTATTGAGTAAGCTTTCGTTTCATATTAGGTTTCGTATGTCTGAAGTTGATAGTGACTCGAGTATTTCAGAATTCGTTCGTATGTTGCATGTTTCGGTTGAGAAGGATCCGTTTATAAGCGTTGTGTTTGCCTACAAAATCGTATTTTTTGTTTTTGAGACATGTATTCAAATCTTGTATCCTACCATATTTCAATAAAATCTGGATGCATTATTCCCAATAAGTTATATAAACAATTATGTTTCAATACAGATAGAGAACTATAGTAAAAACTTATAAATCAACTTAAATAACAAAACAATTTAATAACATAAGTATATAAAATGAAAAATAAGAAAACAATTCAATAACATAAGTATATAAAATGAAAAATAACAATTTAAAGAAGTTTACAACATGTTTTCAAAATTTCGACCATTCTGATTTAAACAAATTCTGAGACGTTCAACGAACGATTTGTGAACTGCAACTAAAACTTGTGGCTTTACTGCAGAAAAAGCATTCCTAATTCGTATTCGCATATCTTCTGCTGTAGTCGGTGGTATACGGAACACCATGTCCTTGATATAGCCCTATAGAAAAAAATCTAATTTCGTGAGGTCCGGCGACCTAGGTGGCCATAGTACAGGTCCGCCGCGACCTATCCACTTATTAGGGTAACGGTCATTCAAAAATTGTCGTACACTGCGAGCAAAATGTGGTGGTGCACCATCCAACTGGATCCACATATCTCTTACTACGTTGCGTGGTACGTCAAGTAGGTACTCATCTAAATGATTCCTAAGAAATTCTTCAAACATTTCTCCATTCAGGCTGCCTTCAAAGAAGTGTGGTCCTATGACGCGAGTTCCTAGAATACTACCCCATACATTCAGGCTCCATCGATTTTGATTATTTACTGTCCTTGTGAAATGAGGATTGTGGTCCGAATAATAATAAAGGTTGTGCCTGTTTACCTTGCCATTATTGTGAAATGAAGCCTCATCAGTAAACAACACAAAATCAAAAAAATGTTCATTGTTTTCCAGAATATTAAGGGCCCAGTTACAGAATGCAGTTCTAGCGGGAAAATCTGCTTCTCCAAGCTGTTGTTCTAAGTGGATGTGGTAAGGGTGAAATTTGTGTTTCTTCAAAATTCTATGCGCTGAGGGCCGACTAATATCCAACTGATTATTTAATTCGGATAAACTTAATTTAGGGTTTTCAACTATCGATGACAATACCAGGAATTCGCTATCTTCGTTAATTACAGGTTTGCTTTGCACAGGTTTTGAATAATTAACGTTACCTGTAGTCTCAAATCGCTTTTGCACTCTTCTAAATGCTCCTTACACTCGTGAAGCCAAAAGACAATTTTTGTGACATTCGCCAAGAATGAAAATCATCAATCAACCAATTCTTCTTGTGAGAAATTCATAATTATAAACTAAGATCACAACTTAAATGGTTCGATCTATTTTTGAGACTAATATAATAATTACTGTCACCTGTATTTTTTTATTTGTTTATTTGAAATGATTGGTAACTAGATTTTAAAACTAATAATAAAAAACATGCAAATTACCAATGAATTTTGAAATATTAGAGTAACCATCAACTTCAGATATACGAAACCTTATATGAAACGAAAGCTTACTCAATGGACTTTTAAATTATGAAAAAATATATAGGGTGTTCCATTTGAAAAAATTAAGAAATTGTGCAGTTTGCGAATAACTATCACCCTGTATAATACGCTGAGTTATGTTTTGGATGATATAGTAATTTTGAAGACTAAAGTTCAACTGAACTTTACCACTAAATTAGAATGAATTATCTTTATTAGTTTCAGGGCAGTACTTTAACAATTTTGTTCAAATTTTTGTATAAACAACTGAATAACACAAAAACGGCTCGATTTCAATCGCCGAAACCCAAGTCATTTTAATCTCCAAGTAACGAGGAATCCAAAAATGCTAAAATATACAGGGTGTTCCATTTAAAAAAAACATAAGTTTGGTCTGTAACATTGTTATGAGACACCCTGTATAAATTTAAATATTTTTAGGGCATGCAGATCACTATTCTGCACAACTTTTATATAAAACATTTTTCAAAATTTTGATAAATAAGCACGTGATTGACCGTTCCCAGAGCTCTGAAACACCCTGTATAAAATAAATAAACAACTATTATAAAAATACGAAACATTAAATTTGTATCACCTTCACTATTTTGTTACCTGTGTGCACTGCACACACTTGCATCCTCTGTATATTACTTTAAGTGCATGGTTTAACGGAAAAAAAATAACATTAATTCTCCCTGTTTGTTAATTTTTAAAGAGAAATACTCATTTTTGAAAACTTACCAAAAATTATAAATTCAATTTCTTTCTTATACACCAACACATAAACTACACTCTTACACGGTTCGTACCCGTCTACTACTATCTGACACAATTCATCATCTCGAAATGTCGTAATGTATTTTTCTTCCGTTATCAGTCAACTCGTTTATCAGCGTAGGACCGGAGAGTAAACATGCACTTTCCGCCGTGTTTCGAAAATCGACACTCGAACAAATCCAAAACGGGAACGAACAACATTCACTTTCTCCCACTCTCTATCTCACTCGTACATCCGCATTTGCAATTATCGGCAAATTATGGAAAGACCATAGTTTACTTTAAACCCAAAAATATTATCAAAACGAAAGTCGAATATCGTTAGTAGTTTACAGTGATAATGGAATATTTTCGTGACGACTAATATTTCCACAAAGTGTCGGCGTTAGTTTAAAGTGATAAGATTATTTCAGATAACATTACATGACTGAAAGACTTGATGGTGATATATATTTGGTGGTGTTATCACGATTGATTATCTGGATAAGAGTAAAAGGATGACAAACCATTTTAAATGCCTGATTCGTAAAAGTGACATTTCACGGCCTACCGGGAGCAGTGGCGGCTCGTGAAAAATTTTATCGGTAGAGCCACCAAGCATACAAAAAATATATCCCCCCATCTCATTTTTGAAGAAATAATGAACATATTATTTATTTGTACGATTTGTCGTGTATTTTAATTTTGTCCCAGGTGGGTACTAACTCTGTAATACCGTTCTTCGTCCACGTAACCTCACCCCAAACAAAACACACGGAATACAAAAAATACGTTATCTTCCTTACACCCTTAAAGCTAATTGTTTTTTAAGTGTATATCTCGATTAAAATTTCTCATTCGTATAAATTTTCAAAATCGACGTACTAAAGCTGGAAGCTATTGCTTGACTGCCTGAAGTAGCTTCTCAAATCCATCCATATTGTATTTTTGATATACTGGAACATACCCCCAGTGAAAAGAAAATGGCAGCACTCGAAACTTGATTTTTATAAAAACAGAATTTGCATCTTGTCTTTTAAAAAATTCTAAAAAATAGTGACTGTCATAATTAGCTTCAAAACTTCTCAAACCCATCCAGAAATATTGCATTTTTATCATACTGGAAAATGATCGACATACCCCCACTGAAAACAAAATGTCAGCCCTTGAAACTTGATTTTTAGAAAAACAAAATTTGCATGTTGTGATTTAAAAAATTAAAAAAAAAATAGTGACTGCCAGAATTAGCTTCAAATTTCCCAAATGCATCCAGAAATATTGTATTTTTAACATACTGGAAAATGATCGACGTATCCCCACTGGAAACAAATTGTGAACACTCGAAACTTGATTTTTAGAAAAACGAAATTTGCATCTTGTGATTTTAAAAAAATCTAAAAAATAGTGACTGCCATAATTAGCTTCAAAACTTCTCAAATCCATCCAGGAATATTGTATTTTTGACAAACTGGAAAATGAATCGACATACCTCCGCTAGAAACAAAATGCCAGCCATCGAAAACAGAATTTGCATCTTGTGATTTAAATTAAAAAAAAAAATGGTTACTACCAGAATTAGCTTTAAACTTCTTAAATCCATCCAGAAATATAGTATTTATAACATACTGGATAATAATCGATATACCCCCACTGCAAACAAAATGTTAGCACTCAAAACTTGAGTTTAGAAAAACAGAATTTGCATCTTGTGGTTTAAAGAATTCTAAAAAAAATAGTGACAGCTATAATTAGCTTCAAAACTTCTCAGATCCATCCAGAAATATAGTATTTTTAACATACTGGAAAATAATCGACATACCCCGACTAGAAACAAAATGTCAGCACGCGAAATTTGATTTTTAGAAAAATATAATTTGCATTTTGCGATTTATAGAATTCTAAAAAAAAAAGTGATTGCCTGAATTAGCTTCAAACTTCTCAAATCCATTAGAAATATTGTATTTTTGACAAACTGGAAAATGACAAAATGTCAGCGATGGAAACTTGATTTTTAGAAAAAACAGAATTTGCATCTTGTGATTTAAAAAATTCCAAAAAAAAATAGTGACTGCCAGAATTAGCCTCAAACTTCTCAAACTCATCTAGAAATATTGCATTTTTGACAAACTAGAAAATGATCGACATACCCCCGGTGGAAACAAAATGTCAGCCATCGAAATTTGATTTTTAGAAAAAAACAGAATTTGCATCTTGTGATTTAAAAAAAAATAGTGACTGCCAGAATTAGCTTCAAATTTCCCAAATCCTTCCAGAAATATAATTTAACATACTGGAAAATTATCGATATACCCCCACTGGAGTACAAAATGTCAGCACTCGAAACTTGAGTTTTAGAAAAACAGAATTAGCATCTTGTGAATTCTAAAAAAAATAGTGACTGCCATAATTAGCGTCAAAACTTCTCAAATCCATCCAAAAAATATAGTACTTTTAACATATTGGAAAATAATCGATATACCCCGACTGGAAACTTGATTTTTAGAAAAACGAAATTTGCATCTTGTGATTTAAAAAATTCTAAAAAAATAGTGATCGCCAGAATTAGCCTCAAACTTCTCAAAGCCATCTAGAAATATTGTGTTTTCAACAAACTGGAAAATGATCGACATACCCCCTCTGGAAAAAAAATGTCAGCCATCGAAATTTGATTTTTAGAAAAAACAGAATTTGCATCTTGTGATTTAAAAAAAATTAAAAAATAGTGACTGCCACAATCCATCCAGAAATATTGTATTTTTGACATTTTGGAAAATACTCGACAAATCCCACAGTAATCAAATCAGACAGCAGTGGCGGCTCGTGGATGTTCTGCGGCGGTGAAACGGAAGAAAATTTAACCGAAACATCAACGAAATATTTGCTTCCTCTATAAGAGTAAGTAGTGCAGAACGAGCGACATCTTTGTCTTTGTCCTTCCGACGGAAATCCACGAGCCGCCGCTGCTCGATAGCACATGAGCAAAAATGCTTATTTGGTAATGAACTAATTTTACTCATCTTGTATGGCGCGAAAAATACGTGTCGTCGTCGCGCTCACGAGATGAAACAGAATTTATTTGGCTCCAAATGCACGTCGCGTGTAAAATACTATTTCATTAAAAATTGTTGCTAAGATTGAAACTGGAGGTAGTGCCATGGCTCTTTGGCTCTACATGACGGGCCGCCCCTGACCAGGAGTCAGTAAAATCTTAAATTATATAACAATCCGCGAAAAATATTTTAAGTTTACAATTTCTGTTTCATCTACAGAAGGCCATTTTACTATGGTCGCCAGCCTTCTATAGATGAAACAGAAATTGTAAACTTAAAATATTTTTCGCGGATTGTTATATAATTTAAGATTTTACTGACTCCTGGGCGACCATAGTAAAATGGCCAGACGGGCGGGATCAAAGGGTACAATTTGCGGGTTGTTTACTACCGACGATTAGGGATTCTATTCTCTACATGATGGTGTAGAAATTGTAATTTATGACCATATTCGAACCTTTTCTGCCTGCTAGAGACGAGGTCTAGACAAACTTCCAAAAAGATATGCCAGATGTTCCCATTCTTCACCCTTAGTACCTGCGTTCGACCTTCCCTTTAAATTTTAAAAGGAATTCGTTTAAATGAATGCAACACAACTCAATACCCGTTCCAAACTAACATACCCTGAATAAAACTAACTCATATTTAATACATTACTGGTACTTTTTCAATCTAAAAGGCAATTATTAATTTTTATTTTTAAGTGTAACATGGATCAATGAAATTATATTTATGTTCATTTCAGTATTTTTGTGTATTTTTTTCCCTCAGTTAGATATAAACTACTAGCCTTATATAGAACAAGAACACTAACTAGCCCCGAACTTTACAAAAAATAAAGATTTTCAAATTTCAAACAATTATAAATTTGTCAGGGTTCTTGCTCTATATAAAGCTAGTAGTTTATGATATCTAGCTAGAGAAAAAAATACACTGTGATAAATTTTGGTTGTTATTTTTGGGTCTAAAGTGGATTTTCTAAATTTTCAATACCAAACTTCCATTTTACTGGTTATTTTTAAATTTTGGATCTTTTGGGTAATAAACATTGTTGTAAAGGAGACTTTTCTGAAAACAATCATGTCAATTGCAATGTTGTAACTTAACATAGTGCAGAGATATTCAAATTAACGCTAATGAAAATGAATTAACTTGAAAACACGTCGTGCGCTTACAAATATAGTAACGGTGCAAGGTATTTTTTTTTAAACTTTTGAACTCAATTATAGGGTAATCGCATATAAAAAATCAAAATATTTAAAAATGGTCAAGCAACGAACTTAATTTTTATTCACTTGGATTGACCCAGTTGAGAATGTCGCCAGTCTGTTTCTAGCTTAGAAATGTCAATTGTTTTCTAGTATGTCTACTATATCTAAGTGGTCAATTTAAAATAAATTGTACGAGTGATAAGGTTTTTAGAAATTTTAAAATCCTTAGATGCAAATTTCGCTTTCTCGAATTCAAGTTTCGAATGTCTCCATTTTGTTTCTAACTTAAAAATATGAATTGTTTTCTAGAATGTCAAAAATGCATTATTTTCTAATTAGTTTTAGAAATTTTTAAGAAAATTCCACGATTGATAATGTTTTTACTATATTTATAATCCCCAGATGTAAATTTCGCTTTCTCGAATTCAAGCTTCAAAAGTCGCCGTTTTATTTCTAGCTAAAATTTTTATCAATTGTTTCCTAATGTATTAAAAATGTATCATTACTAAGTAGTTTTGGAAATTGTGAACAGAATTCCACGAGTAATAAAGCTTGTAGAATTATTCTAATCCCAACATGTAAATTTTTCTTACTCGAATTAATAATAATATTAATACATTTATTAGCGGGACATCGCCCATGAAAAATACGAAATAACTGAAATATACATTTCTATGAAATAAAGTAATCTTAATCTTTTTGAAAATGTATTTTTTTCAATAACGAACACTCGAGTGCAAAAAATTAAAAATTAATATAAAACAGAAGGATAAAATCCTACAAAAATTCAGATTACTTCACAAGCCGTCGATCTTTTAACATAATTATGGTTTTTGAATGTGCAGCAATGTTCAGTCGAGTTATGAATTTCTGGAATTTCTGAAAATGTATTTTCTTCAATGTCGAACTGTCGAGCGCAAAAATTAATATGAAACGTAGGGATAAAATGCTACAAAAATTCAAATCACTCTACACGACGTTGATCTTTCAAAATAATTTTGGCTTTTGAATCCGCGGCAATTTTCAGTCGAGTTACTAATTTTTGAAAATGTATTTTTATCAATGACGAGCACTCGAGAGAAAAAAAATGAAAACGAATATGAAACGAATTTTTACAGCACCCTGTAAATTTATTAATAACTAACATACCGGGTGAATATTTCAAAACCTAACATAGGCATTTAACATGGGAAACATGTTTTTTGCAGATTCCTGCTCCCCATTTTAACTAAAAGGATTTATAATGACACCAATCGAAAGAAGATTTTTTTCCTCATCTAATGATATCCGAACTAGTTAATTTTCAGTTGTAATTCTCTATTATTTTATCAAAATATTCGCAAAAAATCCAATTGGGAAAATCGTATTGAGCCATGACTCGTAAGATAATAAACAGATTCATGGTGTGTCATGGCTTGCCTGAAAACAAATTATCAGTTTATGAGAACTGTCATTAATTTTTCTTTGTAATAGTATATTCTGTAACAAGGTTAGAATGGAAATTCGATGCGAGTGGAATATTTCGAGCGCGAGCCGTGAGGCGAGCGCGAGGAACCACGAGCATCTGAATTTCCATTCTTACCGAGTAGCAGACTATACTTTCTCCTCGACCAGATAAAATAGACTAATAAAATAATGAACACAAAGAACTTACGTTTTATCACGTGTGTGGTTATGTTTATAGTATTTTGACAATTGTGATATCCAAGGCTAATTGTTTTATTCAAAACGATGTGAGAATATTCATTCTATCCCTTGTTATGGAATGAATTACATGCAAAACGCATAAGCGCATTGTGTTTTGTTCCATAACAAGAGTGAGAATGTGTACGTTCTATAATTAAAATTGATTTCAGAATGCTTAAATTCTATGGTGGTCGTGGAGAAAATGTATTCCATCGAGGAAAAACTATTTATAGTCATAAACGTTTACAGCGGAAATAGTTACCGTAGGGTGCGAGATTTATTCTCCGTGCAGTTTAACGAGAGCTCCATACAGTCAGTGTCGACAATACAACAAATAGTCTTTCAATTAGAAAATTCTGGTTGTTTAAATTTAGGTAAATATTATTCATTTTAATTGATAGTTTCAAAATTATCTCATTATGGCTGTTTATTACAACATCGCAGAATAAATGGCAACAGACGGGAAAACATTCACGAACATTCAGAAGTTGTTATTGGGCTGGTATCCGGGAATCCTCGACTAAGTACAAGATCTATTGCTTTAAAATGTGGTAAATCGCAAGGAACGGTCTGCAAAATTTTAAGAAAGTACGGCTACCGTCCGTACCAGTTTCAATGCCATCAAGAACTATTGCCGTTTCATGAAGAACCTAGACAAACCTTTTGTGAAATTATTCAAGATCTAGATGCTAATGCTAATCGCAATTTTCTCTCGTCGATTTGCTTTACGGATGAATGTACCTTTACATTAAATAATGAACCAAACGTTCAAAACGATAGATACTGGGCACATGAGAATCCCATCTGAATTTAAATCTTAGAACGCAATATCTAATAAAATAATATTTGGACAGGCATTTTTAATTCTCATGTTATAGGTCCTTTCGAAATTATAGGAAATTTAAATTCAGAAAATGATTTAGAATTGTTAATTACTCAGGTTGGCCCTGCAATAGAAGAAGTGGCAAGTCCAAACCAGGATATCTGGTTCCAACATGACGGATGTCTAGCACATTTCGGAATAAATTGCAGAGAATATTTGAATAATACATTTCCAAATCGGTGGATTGGACGAGGAGGTGAAATCAACTGGCCTGCTAGATCTCCTGATTTGGCACCGTGGATTTCTTCTTGTGGGGTCACCTGAAAAGCCAAATTTATAAAATCCGTCATCCAAACATTAATTCTTGTAGGAATGCAATATTTGAAGAGTGCGGGTTGATAACGAATAGACAGTTGGCAAATGTCAGAAATTCGTTTTACAATAGGATGGGGAATTGTTTAATTCAGAATGGAGGTTTATTTGAACACTTGCTTTAATTATTGATTTCTAATTATAATTGTTAACAGGTGTATCATTATGATCTTTGTTTTTTAATTTAAATTGATCAAATTGGATACTGCGCTACAGCAATAATAAATGTTGTAATGTAACTTCTTTCATTTATTTCATTTATTAAAATGTATTTATGTTATTTTTGTATTTTTTCAACACGTTGCGATTGATGCTACTGAAGTTTACTGATTTTACATTTACCAGAAATTCAACCAGAGTTTTTTCAATTCTTTAGAAAATTACAATTGATCGGTGAATAAAATTGGAAATCTCAAAATCATAATCGCCAACGGATTGTCTTGCGAGTCATGGCTCAATACGATTTGCCGAATTGTATTTATTGCGAATATTTTGGTAAAATAATAGAGAATTACAACTGAAAATTAACTAATTCAGATATCATTAGATGAGGAAAAAAAATTCTTTCCATTGGTATCATTATAAATCCAGTTAGTTAAAATGGGGAGCAAGAATCTTCCAAAAACATGTTTCCCATATTAAATGCCTATGTTCGGTTTTGAAATATTCACCCGGTATTTTTTGTATTACACTATTTCACTAGTACGTAATTACTCTTAATAACTCGAGTTATGTACTATACTTTATCTACAACCATACTTTTATCGGCTTAAAATAAGGACAATTTAATTTTCATCTATAATATCCCTAATGCGTCAAATATTACCGATCATTAAAAGGAAAAGTATTCTATTTCTTAATTATTTCATCTTCATCTTGGGTCGATCAACCAGTTAGACATGAATGCACGGCTTATTATAATACACCCCAAAAAAGGGCTCACTAGCTGCTTGGGCCAAAAATTTAAAATTCGATCCGGTGGGCACGTGCCCGCAAGTTTGACATTTTTACGACCGCCTGGTGATTATTACCGACCGCAATAAACCCAAGGGCCAAGCCGCCTACTCTGGACATTTTTAGCGGCTCCTGAAGGCTGTGGATATATCAATGCACCCTCCTTTTCTTAAAGATATAAACTACCAAACGAACAAAGAAAATATTCCATTCGCTGGAAGAAAGTTCTGTCGATCGCGGATAGATACAGAAGTCTTTGGGTACGTGCGGAAGATCATCTAAGCTGAATGCTACCCAATTCAAGTGCGATAGAAATTAATTGTAAATAATTTGTATGTAGAAACACCAAAGTGGCGGAATCTATTGCCTGAATACTTCACTGAACCAAATCCGGGTGGCTTTAACACCGACAAGATATGGACATTGCCAGCGGCGGCAAATATAACAATATTAATGTGAACTGTGACGATCCGCGCCACTAGGATGATTTACCACCAGCGGCACTCGATACCCACGATCCCCCACCAAAGGAAAAGGGCCGCCCGCAACCTGAACAGAGGGCGCGCCCTAAGCTCGCACGACGGTTGTGGCCGCACGACCCACTTAAATAGGGTATGTGTCCCCTCATCTCGTCACTTGGATCAGCGCACTGCAATCGAACAGTCAGTACAGTCGGTAAGATAGTCTGACAAGCGAGCTCACCAAGGCACGTATCTAAACACACGAGCTCACTAAGGCACGTGAACCAAAGCAAGCTCACCAAGGCACGCTACGACGAGCTCCCCACGGCATCCGATGCTACGCCTTCCGGTCCGGCAGCATTAGACCCGGAGCACATCACGCCGGAGTCGACGCCACATCAGTAGAAGAGTACGACGCTACTGCGTGGACCACCCGAGGCTATTATCACTAATCCCATCGACACCGTGGAGGCGAGGCCCAGAGCGAACCTGAGGACCAGCAAGGACGAACGCCATCCCGAGGCCCGTGTCACCGCTGCCACCATCGCCGACGAGGACCCCCACGTATAGGACACCACGACGACTGAACCTGACCGAGGTCCTGTACACTGGAGTGAACCCGACGACCGTGCACCCACAGGACCCGCGCCGATTTTCAGTCCGCGGCAGCGCCCGCGGAATCCGCGTCGCGATACCGATACCGCGCTAACCTTAATTATGTGTACCTGTATATATTCGTATTCTGTAAATAAACTGTTACGACCACATTGAATTCTCTTGGATCCAACGAACTACGCAACGCAACCCCCACACTATCCTTTCCATAAAAGACCGCTCTATAACATTTATTCTCATTATTTAAAAATTTAAAAGAAAATTTAAAAAAAATTAAAGAACAAAATTTTCATTTACTTTCACTTTAGCTTGAAAAAACTAGTTAATACTTACTAGACAGACAGACAGACAGACAGACAGACTTGCAGACAGACAGATATTACATAAACCATACGATAATTCGATTTAATTTTATTGTATACAAATTAAATTATTACATGCGTCAAGGCAAACCTATATCACGTTTAACTTTAAGTATACGAATATTTGTCATTTATATTACGAAATAATAATCTCTCGCACGCTATGCGCTGCACTATTATTAGTACCAAAGTTATAAATAAAATATCGTCTGTTAGACCATTAGCGCGTTAAGTGTTTACATTGAATGAGTATTGAGTGTATATACACACAGATATTTTATATGATCTAATAAGGTGGCATTTGCATATGTGTGCTAGAGTACCAGCAGACACACAAAATCAATGCTACGCGAAATGTAGTGCAAACATGCGATCTACGAAAATATTTACCTATTAGCTTATCATCGTCGGCCATTTACTCAATATGACGTTATCGATTATCATTTAACACAGGTTTAGCTTTTTGTAAATACGAGTAATTAGGTCTATTAAAGATAAGGTGGCCGTTAATGTTTGGATCCAAAATGGGACATTTTTTATCAAAAACTTTATTACGGATGATGAAAATGACAATTGAAGGGATTAGAAGTAAAACGGTTCAAGTGCACTTTTTATGGTTTTGATATAATGGACTTTGATATTCTTCGAATATTACTTCAAAATTTCCTTTGATAATGAAAATTCCAGGTTATGGTTTGAAATGATACAATTATTTCACTTAACCCTTTGAAGCACATGATTTCGACAATTGAAAAAGATGTATTTGCACACAAAACCTTTTTATGCAAAATAGGGCAAAATAAGTTTATTTTAATTAAATCTTATGTTTTAATACAACAAATGGCGAAAAAATTATAAACTAACACAAGGAAGTCCTACCAACATGGTGGGACATGAAGATCCCACCATGCAACTAATTAAATAAATGAAATTTAGTAAAACACCATGCTTCTTAAGACTAAAGGCAAATGGCACGTGGAGCCCGACAGCAAACGGTGTGAGACACGGGAAAATATTGAGAGAGGCGGGATTAACCATGCCTGAACTCAAAGAATCCCTCGACAGCGTCCCACCGAGACACCTGTTTAAACGGCAATACGAAATAAAAGATCAGATTAATGACAAACCAGAAATCACCGTCTATACCGACGGGGCCAAGAACCATGAAGGCGCAGGGGCAGGCATCTATTGCCAGGAACCTGACCTCAGTCTCAGCATCCCCCTAGGTAGGAATGCGACGATCACTCAAACGGAACTTTTCGGGATACTTGAAGGTGCTCGGAAACTATCGGAACTGGCAGTCTCGAACAAATCCATTTTGTTCCTCACTGACAGCAAATCAAGCATAGCTGCGCTTTCGAGACCGAGGGTGGCCAGCAGTATAATATTGGAGTGCAAGCAAGCTTTAGACAAACTCGCCGCAACCAACAGAGTCACAATATCCTGGATTAAGGGACATTCAAATAATGAAGGGAACGACCGGGCCGATAGGCTAGCCAAAAGGGCTGCCCTGAAAAGGGAAGGCTCTAAGGCTTTGCCACTGGCACCACTCACTGTCTCCCAAATACTTAAAGGAAACTCTCTTGAAGAACACAAAAAGGAATGGCTACAGACTGACAAATATGTGGTCGCCAAAAAATTCATCCACTCACCAATACCGAAGCTGAGCAGGAAATACATTGAATTACCAAGAAGTAGCTTGCGGTTGCTAGTCGGTACACTTACTGGGCACTGCAAACTAAAAAAGCACCTCCATAACATAGGGGTGGTAAAAGACCCCCTATGTCGGAAATGCGAGCAAGAAGAGGAGACACTAAGACACATCGTGTGTGAATGCGAGTCACTCAAACAACTTAGGTGGTCCGTTTTCGGAGAGGAGTGGCCAGATTGGTCACAACTGGGCAACACTCCACACGGCCAACTACTTGACTTCACAAGAAGTTTAGGTTGGCTTGAGGAGTAGGGCCCAGGAGGCGGCACAAAGGACCAACGAATGGTCTAAGCGCTGCGACCATTTGGTCGCCCTCCACAAACCATCAATCAATCATCAATCATCATGCTTCTTTTGATAACAAAAAGGTGGGACAATTTTGCAACCACCTAACCCCGAAGGGTTAAAGGCATAAAAATATGCTAGAGATACCTTTTAGGTACAGCATACCGGACTTGGTTCATTTTTTGAAAAAGAGTTATTCAACGGAAAAGTCGAAAATGTCAATTTCTTCTAATTCATTTTAAGAACATTCGCTTAAAATTAAAGCAAATCATAATTAACTATTACTCAAATTCACTTATTAACTTCAGAGCTATAATATCCATTCAAAATATCAAAACATTCTGCAGATGGTTTTTGAGTTATTTAACAGAAAAGTCAGCAATGTCAATTTAATTTTTTTGTAATCAATTTTGAGAAAATTCGCTTAAAATTGAAGCAAATCGCAATTAACTGTTACTCAAAATCACTCATCGACATCAAGGCTATAATATTCACTCAAAATATTAAAACATTCTGCAGATGGTTTTTGAGTTATTCAACAGAAAAGTCGGAAATATCAATGTTTTCTAATTAATTTTAAGAAAATTCGCTTAAAATGAAAGCAAATCATAAGTAGCTGTTACTCAAAATCACTTATCAACACCAGAGCTATAATATCCATTCAAAATACCAAAACATTCTGCAGATGGTTTTTGAGTTAATCAACGGAAAAGTCGAAAAAGTCAATTTTTTGTAATAAATTTTGAGAAAATTCGCTTAATATCGAAGCAAATCGCAATTAACTGTTACTCAAAATCACTCATCAATATCGGGGCTTTAATATCTAGAAGATGAAAACATTCTGCATTTTTTTCAACTAGAAACTCAAAAATGTTCATTTCTACTTTCTCCGTTACGAAGTACGAGAAAGTATTGTGATCGTGATTTTTTTTCAAATTTTTTTTTTACGAAATATCCGTTTTGGGGTCCCTCGATGCCATTTCAACTGTTGTTGGAAACATTTTTTTGTGTCCGTGTGTGTGTATACGTATAGAGCAATTGATATGAAACTTTCAACGTCCGTCTTATTTGATAATCTGAAGAACTGAAAAGCTTTTGGTAAAATTTCGTACACCGGAAGTGGGCGTTTACCTTAACTGTTTTTTTGTTTTTTGCCTATAAATATGAAAAATATCACAAAAACATTTAAACAAACTTTGAAGACAACAAAGAAATGAACATCATCTGCTTGAAAACATTTTTCATAAAATCAGTTTTATTCGAGAAGAAAATTTATTATTTGTTTTTTGATTTTTGGTTTATAATTATAAAGCAAATTTATGTTAATAATAATTGTAGAAAATACTAAAATGAACAACTTATAAAGAATAAGTTTTTTTCGAAATCCCTTTGGTTTTTGAGAAAACTGGGTTTTTGAATTTGAAGTATAATTTTTTCATCTTTCATAATTTTGACGTTTAAAACGTCAGTTTCATCCGAGTTTACACAACGCTCGATGTACATTTAAAATATGATTTCAATTGAAAATAAACCATGAAAATGTAAATATAAATGGCTATGATACCATTAAGTCGGAGAAAGTAACATGATGGCCACATCAAAATTTTTTCTCTACATAACAATCTGTCTGTGCTGTATCTCAAAAACTAATACAGAAATGACCATAAAACTTTAAACATAAGTGTTATTTGAGAATCCGAAGAACTGGAAAGCTTTTGCTGAAATTTCATATTTTATTATTATTAATATTTGCCTTTAACAGTTTTTTGTTCTTTTAGCATTTTTGGGACTTCAGGACAAAGTTTTTAGAACTTTTTTCGGGTCTTTTTTTTTTCTTTGGGGATTCCTTTTCAGGACTTTTTAAGAAATTTTTTAGGACTTTATTTTCAGGATTTCTTTTCAAAATTTTATCTGAAGGATTTTTTTTCAGGAAATTTTCTCCGGACGTTTTCGGGACTTTCTTAAAAACTCTTTGTTCAGGATTAATTTTTGGGATTTTTTTCTTTCATTTTTCTTCATAACATTTTTTAGAATTATTCTTTTCATGACCTTTTTCAGATATTTTTAGCATTTTTTTTCAAGGCTATTTTTAAAACTTTTTATTTCAGGATTTATTTTAGGCCTTTTTGCAGGACTGTTTTCAATACTCTTTGGGATTACTTTTTCAGAACAATTTCCTCAAATCTTTTTAAGGACCATTTTAAGGACTTTTTACAATGCTTTTTATTTCGGAATTTTTGTTGTTTATTTTGTTATTTCCCAAGACTGTTTTTACAGGACAATTTTTGAAGATATTTCATCAGGGCTCTTTGTCTGAGCTTTCTTCAGGACTTTTTAGGACTCTTTTTTCGGACATTTATTTCTGGTATTTTGTATGAAGACAATTTTTCAGGATTTTTTCTCACTTTATTTCCAGGACGGTTCCTCCAGGACAATTTTTACGGAACTTTTTCGAACAAGAGGTTCCTAATATTGTTCAGGACTTCTTTTCAGGATTCTTTTCAAAATTTTCTTCTTTGCTTTTTTTCAGAATTATTTTTTCGGGAATTTTTTTTCCTTCGTTACAGGACTTCACTCAGTACTATATTTCAGGATTTTTTTCAGTACTATATTTGAGGTAATTTTTGAAAGTAATAATTTTTTCAGGACAATTTTTTCGGAACTTTTTCAGGTCTTTACAGGTTTTTTTTTAGAAATGTTTTTTCATAACTTTTTTTACAGGACATTTTTTTCAGGATATTTTACTAGGACTCTCTTTCGGGGCTTTTTTCAAGACTTATTTTAGGACTTTCCTTCGGGATTTTTATGGGACTCTTTTTTAGACTTCTTTCGGGATTTTTTTAAGGACATTTATTTCTGCTGTTTTATATGAAGACTTCATTTTTTTGAATTCTTTTTGCAGTACTTTTTTTCAGGACTTTTTTCACAACTCGTTTTCACATCTTTTTAACAGTACTCTTTTTCAAGACTTTATTTCCAAAACTGTTTCTCCAGGACTTTTTCTCAGGACCTTTTTGTGTCAGAACTCTTTTTACAGGACTTTATTTTAGGACTTTATTTCTGGTATTTTTGAAGGATTTTTAGGTTTTTTATGACTTTTTAATTAGTACTATTTTTAGAAATCTTATTCAGGACTTCTAGTTCACGACTTTTATTAGTTTTTTTAGGACTTAATCAGGACTATTTTTAAAAATCTTTTTTAAAATTTTTTTTAGTTTTTCAGTAAACTCACGGTAAAGATTTAAAAAATAATTTGTCATTTTTACGTTTCAAACGTCATTACCATTCGATCATGTGAAACTCTTGATTTAAATTGAAAATAATGAATGAATCTATAAATATAAATAACTATTATACCATCAAATAATCGGAGAAAGTAACATGATGGCCACATCACCATTTTTTATATTAAATCTTGAGAAAAAGTGACAATTCGTTTAAAATCAAAACAAAACACAACGGACTGTCACTCAACATTATCTACTAATATCAGAACTTTTAATATTTATGCAAACTATCAAAACATTCTGAAGATGGTTTTTGAGTTATTTCACTAAAAACGCGAAAATGTGAATTTTTGTAACAAATATTGGGAAAAAATGAAATTTCGGTTAAAATCAAAGCAAATCACAATAAACCGTTACCTAAAATCACTTATCAATATTAGGGCTTTAAAATGTATGTAGATCAGAATATTCTGCAGATTGATTTTGAGTTATTCAACTAGAAACCAGAAAATGTTATTTTTATTAATAAATCATGAAAAAAAATTAATTTTGTTTAAAATCAAAGCAAATCACAATTAGCTGTCGCTCAAAATCACTTATCAATATCAAGGCTTCAATATTTATGCAAAATATTCAAGCATTCTGCAGATGGTTTTTGAGTTATTCAACTGAAAACTCGAAAATGTCAATTTTTTGGAACGAATTTCGGTTAAAATCAAAGCAAATCACAACAAACTGTCACTCAAAATTATTTATCATTATCAAGACTCTAATATTCAAACAAAAGATCAAAACATTCCGAAGTTGGTTTTAGAGTTACTCAACTAAAAACTTGAAAATATTAGTTTTTTGTAACACAAAGTGAAAACAAAGTGAAATTCCGGTTAAAATCAAAGCAAAGCACAATGATCTGTTACTTAAAATCACTTATCGTTATCAGGGCTTCAATATTTTTCAGGAAGATCAAAACATTCTGCAGATTGATTTAGAGTATTGGTTCATAATTATAAACCAAAAATGAAAAAAAAAGATTTTATGAAAAATGCTTTCAAACAAAAGATGTTCTTCAATATTTATTTAAATGTTTTTGTGATATTTTTCATATTTAAAAAATTATTGGAAAAAAGCCAAAAACGGTTAAGGTAAACCCACTTCCGATATACAAAATTTTACTAAAAGCTTTTCAGTTTCGAATTGTGAAATTAGACTTTTGTTCAAAGTTTCATATTATTTGCTGAGATATCGCACGCATGGACACGCAAACACACAGACTCACACAGCACTTTTTTTCCAGAAATCGTCTCTTTTAAACACAAATTTTCCCTCAAAAGGGAGGAAAACGGATATTTGCGTTAAAAAAAATTGAAACAATATTTTCTCGTACGTCGTAACGGAGAAAGTACAAATTATGTCCGTACATGTGTGTGTCCATGAGCAATTAAGATAAAACTTAAAGTCTGATTTGACAGTCTGAAGAACTGAAAAGCTTTTGGTAAAATTTCGTACACCAGATGTGGTGTTTGCCTTAACCGTTTTTGGTTTTTTTTGTGATAATTTTTTTAATTTTAAAAAACATTTAAACATATATTAAAGACAACAAAGAAAAGAACATCTTTTATTCGTAAATATTTTTTATAAATACATTGTTTATTGAAAAAGAAAACAAAATTGTATTTTTTGTCATTTTTGGTTTACAAATATGAAACTACAATGCTACACCAGACGTATAATAATTTCAATCGATTTATATTAATAATAAATAGAGAGAATGCCGAAATGAACAACTTATAAAGAATAAGTTTTTTTGGTAAAATTTCGTATTTCCGGTGATATTTTAAATTCGGAAAAACTTTTTTTGGTCAAATTTCGTATTTCCGGTGATATTTTAAATTCGGAAAAACTCATGAATACAGTACTTTTTACGGAGAAAGTAAAAATACAAAACTTGCTTGGAAATGTGTGAAAATGAAAATTGATGAAAATTTTAAAGGATAACATTTTTTTGTGGAATTTTATACCTAATATTTTATGTATTTCCAAAAATTTCAATTACCAATATTATTCAAAAAACAATATATGGCAAATGTATGTTTTGCGAAATATTATCACCGGGCTTTTTTTTTTTTAATTCTTTAGGTTTTAATTTTTGAATTTTGAATTTTAAGTTTTGAGTTTTAAATTTTAGATTTCAGATTTTAAATTTTGAATTTAGGATTTTAAGATTTACATTTTTAATTTTTGTTTAAAGTTTTGAATATTGGTTTCTGAATTCTGAATTTTAAGGTCTTGAACTTCGTATTTAAGACTTTAAGTTTTGTGTTCTAAATTCAATTTTGGGTTCTGAATTTTGTTTTAAATTTTATATCCTGTGTATCTCTAATTTATTTAACTCTTACACGTGTAAACTTTTAAGTACTGGCATTCAATAAATTATTATTATTATTGTCATTATTAATTCCTTCAAAAATAAAAATAAATCATCTGAAAAATACCAAAAGGGTTTTTGAAAAAAAACAGTTTCTTAATTGATTATGTTTTGGGGAACTTCTCATACTTTTTTCAATTAACGAGATTTTGTTAATTTGAAAACATAAAAATCATCTTTTAGAACGCTGAAAGACCAATTGCCTGTTGAGGTCATTTGTAAAAGTATCTCAGTAAATGTATTCTCTCTCTCACTCTCTCATCGTTTAGAAATCAAAATATTTTCTAAAACGGATTTTTCTAGGATTTGATTACAACGTTTTATAATTGTTCGAAAATTTCATAAATTTATTAACATTTTTATTTGTATGTTTATGTCTGAATATTTAGATAGCTAGACAACGGGTTTTACAAGCTTTTTACAACTTTAACTGGAACAAATTCGGTATTTATGAAATGAGAAGTTCCACAAAAAAATCCTCGGATACGTCGATTTTTGTTTTTTATTTCGCACTTTTTAGCGTTTTCAAAAGTAGTATGACGTCACTAGTCTTTCACGTATGACGTCATAGACATTTTTTTTAAATAGAAATCATTTTTTAATTTCATTAAATGCCCTTTTTATTCTCTTTACGAACGTGTAAAAATATTTTGTTTTTTGTTTTTCTTTTTATTTCAGAAATTGAATTTTTTTTAAACTTTTTTAATGGATCAAATGTATTATTTCTTTTTAACGTGTATGTGCGGTAATTCTTGTGTATTGTATTTTATTTATTGTTATTTTAAATCACAACTGGAAATCCTGTTTTATTCAGTGTATGAATATGCATGTGGTATACATGATGTAAATTTTATTTATTTATTCTATTATTTATATTTTTATTTTTGTTCATAACTTCGTTCCTTTCATTATTTTATTATTGATAACCTAGATGACGATCACATCTGCAAATACTGTATCTATACATTAATAATTTATTGTACATATATGTATTATGGTGGCCTAAGTGAAATAAATTGATTGATTGATTGAAATGTTCAAAATGAGCACCGTTCCTCTCTTGGCAAAAAGCCAATCGCTGATAAAACCTATCGCTTACATTTTGAAACATTTCTGGTGGAATTTGACTCTTTTTGAACATTTGATACATTAAATAAGTTTATTAAAAAAAAGAATATTTTTTCAATTTCTTAAATAAAAAAACAAAAACAATAAAATATTTTTACACAGTCGTAAAGCGAATAAAAAGGGCTACAAATTTAGTGAAATAAAAAAATGGTTTCCATTTAAAAAAAATATATATGGCGTCATACGTGAAAGACTAGTGTCATACTATTTTTAAAGACGCTAAAAAGTGCGCAATAAAAACAAAAATCAATGTGTCCGAGGATTTTTTCTGGAATTTCTCATTTCATAAATGTTGTATCAGTTAAAGTAGATTTTTGAGGCAGAATTTATTTTGAGCAAATTTTCAAATTTGAAACTTAATTTGCAAACTTCAAAAATTTGCATTTTGATCATTAGAACTAAGTTCTTTAATGTGTGATTATTTTAAAATCTAGACAACAGATTTTTGCTGATGTTTATAGATTCATGAAGAAAAATCTAGTTTGAATAAATTTTGAAAGTTTGAATACTTTTGATCGTTTTTCTATTTTTTTTTTGTAGACTTTTAAAATAGCCATAATTATAGTTTTAATTTTAATTTCTCTTTTTACTTTCTCCGTTATGAAGTAAGATAAACTATTGTGATCGTGATTTTTTTTCACAATTTTTTTTTACGGATATATCCATTTTGGGGTCCCTAGATGCCATTTCAACAATTTCTGGAAAAACATTTTTTGTGTCTGTGTGTGCGTGTGTGTCTCGCTGTGTGCGCTGTATCTCAAAAACTAATAAAGCAATTAACATAAGTCTTATTTATACTTTAAACATAAGTCTTATTTGATAATCCGAAGAACTGAAAAGCTTTTGGTACAATTTCGTACACCGAAAGTGGGTGTTTACTTTAACTGTTTTTTGTTTTTTTCCAATATTTTCTTAAATATGAAAAATATCACAAAAACATTTAAACAAATATTAAAGACAATAAAGAAATTAACATCTTTGGTTTGAAAATATTTTTCATAAAACATTGTTATTCGAGAAAAAAATTATTTTTTTATTATTTTTGTTTTATAATTAGGAAACGATAATAGTTACAGCAAATTTATGTTAATAATATTTGTAGAGAATGCCAAAATGTATAACTTATAAAGAATAAGTTTTTTTCGAAATCTCTTTGGTTTTTGAGTAAACTGACTATTAGTATTTGAAGTTGTCATTTCCATTTTTCATAATTTTGACGTTCTAAACGTCAGTATCGTCTGATTCTGCAAAACGTTAGAGGTAATTTTAAATTGAAAATAAATTATGAAAGTATAAACATAAATAACTATTATACCATTAGAATAGGATACAGCGACATGGTGGCCATATCACCATTTTTTTTCCTTCCAGAAACTACTTTCAGTTTAGTCCTGTTATCATATAGCTTACTTTCAAGCAGGGGCGGCTCGTTATATAGAGCGAAGGAGCCATGGCACTAGCAAGAATTTTTAATAAATTCTTAAAACACTTTTTTGCCAGTTACTTTTCTAGGAAGATAAATCGTTCTTTTTTTTTTTAAAAAGGGAGGTATATTGAATCAGTGGTTCTACCATCAACATGTTCTACGAGCCGCCACTGATGTTAGGTATGCCTTTAGCAATGTGATTATGATAAAATATTTCTAAACATCTGTTCCGTCCGAAAAAAATTAAAGCCCTGATATTGATAAGTGATTTTGAGTGACAGCCACTTATGATTTCCTTTGATTTTAAGCAAAATTTCACTTTTTCCCAATATTTGTTGAGTTTTTAGTTGAATAACTCTAAATCAATCTGTAAAACGTTTTGATCTTCCGGAAAAATATTGAAGCCCTTATAACTATAAGTGATTTTAAGTGACAGATCATTGTGATTTGCTTTGATTTTAACCAAAATTTCACTTTTTTCACTTTGTGTTACAAAAAAACTGATATTTTCAAGTTTTTAGTTGAATAACTCTAAAACCAAATTAGGAAGGTTTTGATCTTTTGTTTGAATATTCGAGTCTTGATAATGATAAATAATTTTGAGTGAGAGTTTGTTGTGATTTGTGACAGCTAATTGTAATTTGCTTTGATTTTAAACAAAATTAATTTTTTTTTCAAGATTTATTACAAAAAATTAACATTTTCTGGTTTCTAGTTGAATAACTCAAAATCAATATGCAGAATATTTTGATCTTCTACATACATTTTAAAGCCCTATATTGATAAGTGATTTTAGGAACAGTTTAATGCGATTTGCTTTGATTTTAACCGAAATTTCAATTTTTCCCAATATTTGCTACAAAAATCGCGTTTTTAGTAAAATAACTCAAAAAGCATCTTTAGAATGTTTTGATACTTTGCATAAATATTAAAGTTCTGATATTAGTAGGTAATGTTGAGTTACAGTCCGTTGTGATTTGTTTTGATTTTAAAGGAATTTTCACTTTTTCTCAAGATCTAATATAAAAATGAACATTTTTGAGTTTCTAGTTGAAAAAAATAAATCTGCAGAATGTTTTGATCTTCTGCCCTGATATTGGTGAGTGATTTTGAGTAACAGTTAATTGCGATTTGTTTCGATATTAAGCGAATTTTCTTAAAATTTATTACAAAAAATTGACATTTTCGACTTTTCCGTTAATTAACTCAAAAACCATCTGCAGAATGTTTTGGTATTTTGAATGAATATTATAGCTCAGGTGTTGATAAGTGATTTTGAGTAACAGCTAATTATGATTTGCTTTAATTTTAAGCAAATTTTCTTTAAATTAATTAGAAAAAATTGACATTTCCGACTTTTCTGTTGAATAACTTAAAAACCATCTGCAGAATGTTTTAATATTTTGAGTGAATATTATAGCCCTGATGTCGATGAGTCATTTTGAGTAACAGTTAATTGCGATTTGCTGCAATTTTAAGTAAATTTTCTCAAAATTAATTACAAAAAATTGACGTTTCTGACTTTTCTGTTGAATAACTCAAAAACCATCTGCAGAATGTTTTGATATTTTGAATAGATATTATAGCTCTGATGTTGATAAGTGATTTTGAGTAACAGTTAATTATGATTTGCTTTAATTTTAAGCGAATTTTCTTAAAATTAATTGGAAAAAAATTGACATTTCCGACTTTTCTGTTGAATAACTTAAAAACCTTCTGCAGAATGTTTTAATATTTTGAGTGAATATTATAGCCCTGATGTCGATGAGTGATTTTGAGTAACAGTTAATTGCGATTTACTTCGATTTTAAGCGAATTTTTTCAAAATGTATTAAAAAAAATTGACATTTTCGACTTTTCTGTTGAATAACTCAAAAACCATCTGCAGAATGTTTTGATATTTTAAATGGATATAATAGCTCTGGTGTTGATAAGTGATTTTGAATAACAGTTAATTGCGATTTGCTTCGATTTTAAGCGAATTTTCTCAAAATGTATTAAAAAAATGACATTTTCGACTTTTCCGTTGATTAACTCAAAAACCATCTAAAGAATGTTTTGGTATGTTGAATGGATATTATAGCTCTGGCGTTGATAAGTGATTTTGAATAACAGCTAATTATGAGTTGGTTTAATTTTAAGCGAGTTTTCTTAAAATTAATTAGAAGAAATTGACATTTTCGACTTTTCCGTTGAATAACTCAAAAACCATCTGCAGAATATTTTGATATTTTGAGTGAATATTAGAGCCCTGATGTCGATGAGTGATTTTGAGTAACAGTTAATTGCGATTTGCTTCAATTTTAAGCCAATTTTCTCAAAATGAGTTACAAAAAAATGGCATTTCTGTTAAATAACTCAAAAACCATCTGCAGAATGTTTTGATATTTTGAATGAATATTATAGCTCTGATGTTGATAAGTGATTTTGAGTAACAGTTAATTATGATTTGCTTTAATTTTGAGCGAATGTTCTTAAAATTAATTAGAAAAAATTGACATTTTCGACTTTTCTGTTGAATAACTCGAAAACCATCTGCAGAATGTTTTAATATTTTGAGTGAATATTATAGCCCTGATGTCGATGAGTGATTTTAAGTAACAGTTAATTGCGATTTGCTTCAATTTTAAGCGAATTTTCTCAAAATTGATTACAAAAAAGTTGACAATTCCGACTTTTCTGTTGAATAACTCAAAAACCGTTTTTAGAATATTTTGATATTTTGCATATTATTAGTAGGTAATGTTGAGTGATAATCCGTTGTGATTTGTTTTGATTTGAAATTTCACAATATTTGTCCCAAAAAAATAATAGTTTCGAGTTTTTAGTTGAATAACACAAAAGCCATCGTCAGAATATTTTGATATTTTGCTTGAATATTAAAGTTATGATATTGATAAGTAATTTTAAATGACAGTCCGTTGTGATTTACTTCGATTTTAACAGAATTTCATGTAGTCTCGTATTTTGTATTTTAAAGGTGAAATTGGGGGTGTTTCGAGTGAGGTATCATAAATGTTTTTAACTTTTATGCCAGTGGCGGCTCGTTATATAGACCCAAAGAGCCATGGCACTAGCAAGAATTTTTAATTAATTAAAACACTTTTTCGCCAGTTACTTTGGTCTAGGAAGATACATCGTTCTTTCTTTCTTCAAAACATATATTGTATATGTGGCTTTACCATCAATATGTTCCACGAGCAACCATTGCTTTCAAGGCTTAATGATCAAAACGCAATATGAATTTAATTCCAATTTCACACTTTTCAAGTTCGTAAATGGAACAGATTTATTTCCGTTATGGTAGGATTGTGGCGAAATTCAGTTAATAACGCGGTTTCTAAAATTACAACACAAACACATTATGACAAAAGCATTTAGAAAATTTTATTTGCGTTTTGTGTAATCAAAACACAATGCGGCTTTGGCCACGGTCGCTTAACAATTGAACATCTCGCTACGCGGCGGCGACACTGGATTCTGCGATCTAGAACGCTAAATTGTTAAGCGATGTCTGGACCGTTTTTCTTTTCGATATTGACACACGTGACACAACATGGCATGTTGTGAAATTGTAAAGGTTCTTCCTAATTGAACTGTAATGAGGCATGCGGGAATGTTTAATAATAAAAAAATTCTACTTCGGCCTTACATCAAAAAATGCTTAACAATGAGATGTATTGTTTAACAGTTTTTCCTCATTGTTAAACGCTTTTTGGAGAAATGTTAGTTGTCGCGATTGGTAGTACTTAGAACATGACATATGTAAAATATTTTTCTACTTTGGTCATCCATTAAAAAAAAAAAGCTGTTTAACAATGAGGTGCATTGTATAACAGTTTTTGCTCATTGTTAAACGATTTTGTGTGAAATATTACTTGTCGCGATTGGCAGATGTCGAGGTCAAAATGTAAAATTGCCATTAACTATAATTCATAGGTTAATTGGAACGCTCCAATCTGTTACATACTGAAAATGTTCGATAATGCATATTTGGGTGAAAATGTTCGATAATGCATATTGGGGCGTTCGCCACCAGTACCAGTACTAAGGTTACAAAAACGGAGGCGTAATATTGTTCACCATCAGCGGCGGCTCGTGGAATGTTCGGTGGTGAGGCAATGGAAGAAAATTTGACCGAAAAAGCAACGGAATATTTGCTTCCTCTATTAGAGTAAGTAGTGCAGCACGAGCGGCATCTGTGTGTTTGCCTCACCTACGGAAATCCACGAGCCGCCGCTGTTCACCATTTACCAGCGTGAAAAACGTAGGAAATTGTCACCGGTCGAACGGGAGCAGTGATTTCTCTAAAGCGCACACGGCGGCGTGTCACTGGCGAAAAGTTTGTAATTTATTGTATTTAACACTTTGTTTGCAAAACGAATAGCACGTAAGAAACAGCGAGAGGAAAATGTCTTTATTCGGTGCGCATTTTATGAAAATGTATTCACATGGCAACTCGGAAAAACGGTGACAAATTTGGCGATCGGCATTGCACGACCGAACAAGTGTAAACATAACCTCTAAGTTTTTCGAAACATTAAGCAAGCGCATCAATTGGAAGTAATTTGTTTATTAATGCAAGAAATATTTGAGTCGTTTTAATACGCTATAGAAATCATATATTAAATTTGTTTAAATTAAAAATTATTTTTCAGTGTTCTCATATGTTACAGACAATCTCTCATTAATTAAAGTTTTTATTTTATTTTGAAAATAAATTCAAGTAGAAATAATTGATACTTGTTTAATATTATTAAGTAGAACTCGTTTCATTGGAACACTCGTGCCACAATGGACCCTCTTATTAAACTTGTGAATAATTTAGTATTTATGGAAGAACTTTTTCGAAAAAAAATGGAACCAAGTATAAGACAATTGAGCTGATCAAAAGCACTAATACTTTTGCGACATTGTTAGCATAAGCGAAACGCTTTGTACCTCCATAACCGAAACATGCTTTTTGTAATGATGTAATGATGTACAACTTCAGATTTTTTCAGGGTAGCCTATTTTTTTCATATTTGAAATCGGAACGTTTTTTCGAACAACTTATATTGTCAACTATATCGTTATTACAAATTATAAATATTGGCGGGTCAAAATTTGTTCCCTGTGGGATACCACTAGTATCGGCATATTGATATAAGTAACTTTTTTATTTTAGATTTTACTAAAAAATATTTCAAATAAAATTTGTTAAAATTAGGTTAGAAGTGCTTACATTGAATTTCTCCTACGTCATTACGTCTAAGCGCAATTATGTACAACTTCAGTTTCTTTGAACGGTAAACTATATTTTTTTCTTAATTTTCGAAGTCGGTGGGCTTTTTTGGACAACTTATATTGTCAACTATATCGTTAATACAAATTAAGATAAGATAAGATAAGATAAGTTTTATTGGTGCTAATTACAAGATGTTTACACAAGTCAAAATAAAAGGTAATACAAAAATATTAGTAATACAAAATATAAAATATAAGTAGTACAAAATAATAATAGGCCCAAACTTTATAGGACTTCACACTTTAATTGTTATTTATTCACAGAAATCACTAAAATTGTTTTCAATAAATTCTTCTATGCTGTAAAATGCTTTATTTTTTAAATAATTTTTAATTTTATTTAAATATGGTTTAGACGGTAGCTGTTTTACCCAGTTAGGTAATAAATTATAGAAAATCACAGCGTAATAATTGATTCCAGTTTGTGACTTCGAAAGGCGTAGGAAAGTAGGACATACCTGGTTACTACCTCTTGTATGGTAATCATGACGTGAGCCATAGGTGGTAAAAGACTCTGCATGTTTATTAATGTACTTTAAGCACTCCCATATATAAATACACGGTACAGTGAGAACTTGGAGCCTTATGAAGTATGGTCTACAATTGTCTCGATATTTTATTCCAGCTAGAACTCTTACAGCTCTTCTCTGTACTGAAAAGATCCGATGTCTTATGGCAGAATGACCCCAAACTAGAATGCCATATGTTAGAAGCGAGTGGCATGTTGAAAAGTAAGCAGCTTTTAATACTTTATTCGAGACAGAATCTGCAAGATTTCGAAGGAGATAAATATTCGAGGCAAGTTTATTTGATAATTCGTCTCCATGTATATTCCATTGTAATTTACTGTCAATATGTAGACCAAGAAATTTTGTTTTATTTACTGCTAACGAGGGATTTTTACGCATAGATAATACCATTGTTTGTGATTTCGTTTCATTCAGGTTTAGCTGATTACAGAAAAACCACTCTTTCGCAGCAGCTATAGAGTTGTCATTCTGTAATTTCGCCATGTTAAAATCTGCGCTACTATTAGTTAATGTAGTGTCATCTGCAAATAACACTACCTGACAACTTTGCAAACTATAAGGGAGATCATTTATATAAAGAAGGAATAGTATTGGGCCTAAAACAGAACCCTGAGGTATACCATTCTGAATCATTCCTGGGTGTGATATGCCCTTTCCTTTTTTTACGACTTGCTGTCTATTAGCGAGATAACTACTAATCATTCTACAACTCTCCGGATGAAACTGATAAATATATAATTTTCTAATTAGGATTTCGTGAGATACGCAGTCAAACGCTTTACTCAAATCAAGAAACGTTGATATTGAGTAAAGGCCATTTTCAAAACAATTGATGGTATAGTCGATAAACTCCAATAAAGCATCTGTCGTTGACAGTTTATTTCTAAATCCAAATTGGTTTTTATGGAAAATGTTATGACATTCCAGATACTCAAGTAATTGATTTTTTAGGAGTTTCTCCATTATTTTACTAATGATCGATAGTATACTAATCGGTCGATAATTTGATGGATCATTTGGATCACCCTGCTTGAAAATAGGTATCACCGTTGCAATTTTCAGCGCATCCGGGAAAATTGATTTTCTAATACACATATTAATAAGTTTAGTTAGTGGAGAAATTATAAGATTTTTGATACATTTGAGAAGTTCTGCATTTAGTTCAAAGTTATCACGACCTTTTTTATTTTTTAAGCCATCAATTGCATCTCTTACTTCAGTTACAGTTACCTCACGAAACCTAAAATAGACCTTTCCCTTACTAATACTACCATGCATCAAAGAAATTGGATCAATATCAACTTTGGGTAATGATTTTAAGATGTCATTTGCCACATTTAGGAAAAAATTGTTAAAAACGTCTGGATTTATATCGTTGTTTGAATCACAAATTTTCTTTCGCTTGTAGTTGTTAATAATTTTCCACATAGCTGTTTGCGGATTATTATGAGTATTTATGAAGTTATTATTTGCTTGAATTTTAGCATTCCTAATCTCATTTTTGTATTTTATTTTATAAGCATTCCTAATGTTAGTTAATTCCTGGTCTTGGGAATTATTACAGGTTTCAGACATGAAATTAAGTGTGACTCTCATATTACGCAGCTTTTCATTGAACCAAATTACTTTTGGAGTATTAATGTTTTTATTAGTACGTAAAGGAAATGCACGTACTACGTTATCCATCAAGAGCTGTAAGAATGAGTTAGTTATAGTGTTTACGTCATCGTATGCTTCTATGAAATCCCAATTAATTGTTTCAGTAAAGTTATAAAAATTGATCTTTCCCACTACGGATATTGGACGATATGTTATCGCCTCAGGTGTTGGAGAATCTAGGATAGTTCTAATATTGCAGTCAATTGCCAGGTGGTCAGATAAGCCAGTATTAATGGTAATAGTTTGCATGTACTCCTGATCGATGTTCGTAAATACATTATCAATGCAGTTTTGCATTCTAGTTGGCAAACTGAAATTACTTCCTAAACCATAGCTTTTTAAAAAATCTTCTAACCTGTCTTTGTTAGGGTCATTGGAATTAAAATTGACATTAAAATCACCTGTTAAGATAATGTCTGATTTGATAAAAGAGAATTTACTGAAAACATTTGACAAAACATTTAAAAACATTTTAAAATCACCTGTAGGTGAACGGTAAACAGTTAAAATAATTAAATTACAATCACGGATTTCGACCGCTGCAACCTCGCAATCCTTTTCAATCGACATATGTGTAATATTTAAATCATTGTATTTTATATGTTCCTTAACTAGTATCATAACTCCGCCATGTATGTACTGCGATCTGCAGAATTGTGAGGCTACCACTAAGTCACAAATTTTTATATTGTCTGTTTCATGTCTCATGAGCCAGTGCTCGGACAAACAAATTATCGAGTACTTATTAAGATTCTCCATAATAAATGATTCAAATTCATTTAGTTTGTTTCTTAATGATTGGATATTGAGATGGAGAATATTAATAAAACTATTTGAGCGTTCTTTTATTCCGGTTTTTTTGGTTTCCGGGATAGATGGAAGAAAAAAATTATAAATATTAGCGGGCACAAATTTGATACATGTAGTCATGGGCGCCCGCAGGTGGGGGCAATACTCAAATTTTGACAGTCAAAAATTTTTGGCATTTGGAATTTTTCTTTTTATTGTTGAAATGAAACCGTTTTCAGTAATGAGCAATTTTTGACATTATTGAATAGTTTTTTTTAACAATTGAAAGTGCCATTTGTGATAGTAGTGCGATTTTTAACAGTTAACAGTTCGAGATTGTTATTTTTAGCAGTTGAAATTTTCTTTTCTTTAATATCAAAAAATGCCATTTTTGATTGTAAAAATCCACAATTTCTGGCAGCTGCTAATTTCTTTATTTACCTTGGAATCGTGCCGTTTATGGTGGCAGAAATGCAGAATTTTTGATAATTCGAAATTGTTATTTTCTTTTTTTTAATATAAAAAAATGCCGTTTTTGATTATAAAAATCCACAATTTCTGGCAGCTGCTAATTTCTTTATTTACCTTGGAATCGTGCCGTTTATGGTGGCAGAAATGCAGAATTTTTGATAATTCGAAATTGTTATTTTCTTTTTTTTAATATCAAAAAATGCCGTTTTTTATTATAAAAATCCACAATTTTTGGCAGCTGCTAATTTCTTTATTTACCTTGGAATCGTGCCGTTTATGGTGGCAGAAATGCAGAATTTTTGATAATTCGAAATTGTTATTTTCTTTTTTTTAATATCAAAAAATGCCGTTTTTGATATTAAAAATCCACAATTTTTGGCAGCTGCAAACTTCTTTATTTACCATTGAATCGTACCGTTTGTGGTGGCAATAATGAAGAATTTTTAACAATACAAAAATGGCAATTTTCTTTTTTTAATATCAAAAAATGGCGTTTTTGATTGTAAAAATCCACAATTTTTGGCAGCTGCTAATTTCTTTATTTACCTTGGCCGTTTATGGTGGCAGAAATGCAAAATTTTTGATAATTCGAAATTGTTATTTTCTTTTTTTTAATATCAAAAAATGCCGTTTTTGATTATAAAAATCCACAATTTTTGGCAGCTGCTAATTTCTTTATTTACCTTGGCCGTTTATGGTGGCAGAAATGCAAAATTTTTGATAATTCGAAATTGTTATTTTCTTTTTTTAATATCAAAAAATGCCGTTTTTGATTATAAAAATCCACAATTTTTGGCAGCTGCTAATTTCTTTATTTACCTTGGCCGTTTATGGTGGCAGAAATGCAAAATTTTTGATAATTCGAAATTGTTATTTTCTTTTTTTTAATATCAAAAAATGCCGTTTTTGATTATAAAAATCCACAATTTTTGGCAGCTGCTAATTTCTTTATTTACCTTGGAATCGTGCCGTTTATGGTGGCAGAAATGCAGAATTTTTGATAATTCGAAATTGTTATTTTCTTTTTTTTAATATAAAAAAATGCCGTTTTTGATTATAAAAATCCACAATTTCTGGCAGCTGCTAATTTCTTTATTTACCTTGGAATCGTGCCGTTTATGGTGGCAGAAATGCAGAATTTTTGATAATTCGAAATTGTTATTTTCTTTTTTTTAATATCAAAAAATGCCGTTTTTTATTATAAAAATCCACAATTTTTGGCAGCTGCTAATTTCTTTATTTACCTTGGAATCGTGCCGTTTATGGTGGCAGAAATGCAGAATTTTTGATAATTCGAAATTGTTATTTTCTTTTTTTTAATATCAAAAAATGCCGTTTTTGATATTAAAAATCCACAATTTTTGGCAGCTGCAAACTTCTTTATTTACCATTGAATCGTACCGTTTGTGGTGGCAATAATGAAGAATTTTTAACAATACAAAAATGGCAATTTTCTTTTTTTAATATCAAAAAATGGCGTTTTTGATTGTAAAAATCCACAATTTTTGGCAGCTGCTAATTTCTTTATTTACCTTGGCCGTTTATGGTGGCAGAAATGCAAAATTTTTGATAATTCGAAATTGTTATTTTCTTTTTTTTAATATCAAAAAATGCCGTTTTTGATTATAAAAATCCACAATTTTTGGCAGCTGCTAATTTCTTTATTTACCTTGGCCGTTTATGGTGGCAGAAATGCAAAATTTTTGATAATTCGAAATTGTTATTTTCTTTTTTTTAATATCAAAAAATGCCGTTTTTGATTATAAAAATCCACAATTTTTGGCAGCTGCTAATTTCTTTATTTACCTTGGCCGTTTATGGTGGCAGAAATGCAAAATTTTTGATAATTCGAAATTGTTATTTTCTTTTTTTTAATATCAAAAAATGCCGTTTTTTATTATAAAAATCCACAATTTTTGGCAGCTGCTAATTTCTTTATTTACCTTGGAATCGTGCCGTTTATGGTGGCAGAAATGCAGAATTTTTGATAATTCGAAATTGTTATTTTCTTTTTTTTAATATCAAAAAATGCCGTTTTTGATATTAAAAATCCACAATTTTTGGCAGCTGCAAACTTCTTTATTTACCATTGAATCGTACCGTTTGTGGTGGCAATAATGAAGAATTTTTAACAATACAAAAATGGCAATTTTCTTTTTTTAATATCAAAAAATGCCGTTTTTGATTGTAAAAATCCACAATTTTTGGCAGCTGCTAATTTCTTTATTTACCTTGGCCGTTTATGGTGGCAGAAATGCAAAATTTTTGATAATTCGAAATTGTTATTTTCTTTTTTTTAATATCAAAAAATGCCGTTTTTGATTATAAAAATCCACAATTTTTGGCAGCTGCTAATTTCTTTATTTACCTTGGAATCGTGCCGTTTATGGTGGCAGAAAAGCAGAATTTTTGATAATTCGAAATTGTTATTTTCTTTTTTTTAATATCAAAAAATGCCGTTTTTGATATTAAAAATCCACAATTTTTGGCAGCTGCAAACTTCTCTATTTACCATTGAATCGTACCGTTTGTGGTGGCAATAATGAAGAATTTTTAACAATACAAAAATGGCAATTTTCTTTTTTTAATATCAAAAAATGGCGTTTTTGATTGTAAAAATCCACAATTTTTGGCAGCTGCTAATTTCTTTATTTACCTTGGCCGTTTATGGTGGCAGAAATGCAAAATTTTTGATAATTCGAAATTGTTATTTTCTTTTTTTTAATATCAAAAAATGCCGTTTTTGATATTAAAAATCCACAATTTTTGGCAGCTGCAAACTTCTCTATTTACCATTGAATCGTACCGTTTGTGGTGGCAATAATGAAGAATTTTTAACAATACAAAAATGGCAATTTTCTTTTTTTAATATCAAAAAATGGCGTTTTTGATTGTAAAAATCCACAATTTTTGGCAGCTGCTAATTTCTTTATTTACCTTGGCCGTTTATGGTGGCAGAAATGCAAAATTTTTGATAATTCGAAATTGTTATTTTCTTTTTTTTAATATCAAAAAATGCCGTTTTTGATTATAAAAATCCACAATTTTTGGCAGCTGCTAATTTCTTTATTTACCTTGGAATCGTGCCGTTTATGGTGGCAGAAATGCAGAATTTTTGATAATTCGAAATTGTTATTTTCTTTTTTTTTTAATATCAAAAAATGCCGTTTTTGATATTAAACATCCACAATTTTTGGCAGCTGCAAACTTCTTTATTTACCATTGAATCGTACCGTTTGTGGTGGCAATAATAAATAATTTTTAACAATACAAAAATGGCAATTTTCTTTTTTTAATATCAAAAAATGCCGTTTTTGATTGTAAAAATCCACAATTTTTGGCAGCTGCTAATTTCTTTATTTGCCTTGGAATCGTGCCGTTTATGATGGCAGAAATGCAGAATTTTTGATAATTCCAAATTGTTATTTTCTTTTTTTTTAATATCAAAAAATGCCGTTTTTGATTATAAAAATCCACAATTTTTGGCAGCTGCTAATTTCTTTATTTACCATTGAATCGTACCGTTTGCGATGGCAAAAATGCAGAATTTTCGACATTTCGAAATTGTCATTTTTGATGGTTATTTATTCGAAATTTCTGTATGAAAGTTTTTTTTCTTTTCATATCGGAAGATTTTTTCGAACAACCTATATTGTCAACTATATCGTTAATACAAATTATAAATATTAGCGGTAACAAATTCGATACCTGTGGGACATCACTAGTATCGAAATATCGATAACTCTTTTATTTTCAAATAAAATTTGTTTGGTTAGAAGTGATTTATACAAATATAACATTGCATTTCTCCTACGCTATATAATTACTATAGGGATTCTTGGATATTAGAAGAGATAAAAAAATCGATGGCGCATCCTCGAGCTCTTTTTCGAGACAAGCCTAATGTCGGAAACAGAAATTAACTATCGTATTTTGTTTCAAAGTTATAGCCAAATATTCAATATTTTCCATTTTCGAATTTTATTAATATCTTAGTTATTTGTTATTTTATCAAGATAAGAATTGCATGTTATGGGGGTACAATTTACTGTTTTTTTCTATCTCCATTGATAAAAAAAGATACAGCGCTAAGTTGTATTTTTTAATATACAAGTCATAGTTGGCTGCGCTATTAATAAATTGGTTATTTTTTCCATTTTCACATAATATGTTGATGTTATATTTGCGGTTTATTGAGATTTATCGTGTTTTATTACGTTTTAAATATTTCTCATTAAACGCAGTAGGCGTGAAATAAATTAATATTTGTGTTTTGTTTTACGCATAAAGCTAATTTTAAAAAATGTTGGTTTGAAAGTATTAATTATAATTATATGTAAACGAAAATACATATACAATTATACAAATTTTAATTTCAAATCCAAACCTGAAATTTATTGAATTATAATTTTCTGCTTAAATAGAAATTTGTTTTCGCTCTCCTGAAAAATAGCAAAAATGGAAATATCTGTTTTTGGCAAACAGTCACAGATTTATAAAAATGCAAAATGCCGTTTTTAATAAATTTGAAAATTTTCAAGCTGGCTAATTTTTTATTTGTTGATTAAGTTTTCGTTTCCTTCAAGTTTGGAATGTTGCTGTTTCGTTTCTAATTGAGGTGCGGCAATTGCTTTTTTTAGAAAAACGAAGAATGCTTTGTTTGTTCATAGGTTTAGAAATTTTGAAACTAATTCCTGAAAGGATTAAATTTTTTCACAATTTTTTTATTCTTTGAATGCATTTTTCGATTTCTTCGAGTTTGAAATGTTGCTGTTGTGTTTCTACCTGGGGCACATTAATAGTTTTTTTGTGGAAAATCAAAAACGCTTTATTTATGGATTTGGAAATTTTTAATCTGTCTTCAAGGGATTAGTTTTTTCATTTTTTTAGTCCCTGAATGCAATTTTAGTTTTCTTCAAGTTTTGAATGTTGCTGTTTTGTTTTTAATTGAGGTGCGGCAATTGCTTTTTTAGAAAAACGAAGAATGCTTTGTTTGTTAATAGGTTTAGAAATTTTGAAACTGATTCCTGAAGGGATGAAATTTTTTCACAATGTTTTTATCCGTTGAATGCATTTTTCGATTTCTTCGAGTTTGAAATGTTGCTGTTGTGATTCTATCTAGGGCACATTAAAAGTTTTTTTACGGAAAATCAAAAACGCTTAATTTCTTTATGGATTTTGGAATTTTTAAACTAATTAATTCCTCAAGGGATTAATTTTTTACCATTTTTTTTTAGTCCTTGAATGCAATTTAAGTTTTCCTTAAGTTTGGAATGTTGCTGTTTCGTTTCTAATTGAGGTGCGGCAATTGTTTTCCAGAAAAACGAAGAATGCTTTGTTTATTAATAGGTTTAGAAATTTTGAAGCTAATTCCTGAAGGGATTAAATTTCTTCACAATTTTTACTTTCTCCGTTACGAAGTACGAGAAAGTATTGTGATCGTGATTTTTTTTTCAAAATTTTTTTTTAGGGAAATATCCGTTTTGGGGTCCCTAGATGCCATTTCAACAATTTCGGGAAAAAAAAAATTGAGTCTGTGTGCGCTGTATCTCAAAAACTAATAGAGCAATTGATATGAAACTTTGAACATACGTCTTATTTGATAATCTGAAGAACTGAAAAGCTTTTGGTAAAATTTCGTACACCGGAAGTGGGTGTTTACCTTAACTGTTTTTTGCTTTTTGCCAATATTTTCCTAAATATGAAAAATATGACAAAAACATTTAAACAAACATTGAAGAAAACAAAGAAATGAACATCTTTAGCTTGAAAATATTTTTCATAAAATCATTGCTATTCGAAAAAAAAATTTATTATTTTTTTTTTCAATTTTTGGTTTATAATTATGAAACGATAATAGTAACAGCAAATTTGTGTGAATAATAATTGTAAAAAATGCCAAAATGAACAACTTCTAAAGAATAAGTTTTTTCGAAATCTCGTTAGTTTTTGAGTAAACCGAGTTTTTGAATTTGAAGAATAATTTTTCCGTTTCATAATTTTGACGTTTTAAAAGTCAGTTTCATCCGAGTTTACACAACGGTCGATGTACATTTAAAATATGATTTCAATTGAAAATAAACTATGAAAACGTAAATATAAATGGCTATGATATCATCAAGTCGGAGAAAGTAACATGATGGCCACATCACCATTTTTTTATCTGTTGAATGCATTTTTCGATTTCTTCGAGTTTGAAATGTTGCTGTTGTGTTTCTATCTGGGGCACATTAATAGTTTTTTTTTAATGGAAAATCAAAAACTCTTTATTTATGGATTTGGAATTTTTTTAACTGATTCCTCAAGGGATTAATTTTTTATCATTTTTTTAGTCCTTGAGTGCAATTTTAGTTTTCTTCAAGTTTGGAATGTTGCTGTATCGTTTAATTTTGAAGGTGATTCCGGAAAGGATTAAATTTTTTCACAATTTTTTTTATCCGTTGAATGCATTTTTCGATTTCTTCGAGTTTGAAATGTTGCTGTTGTGTTTCCATATGGGGCACATTAATAGTTTTTTTTGTGGAAAATCAAAAACGTTTTATTTACGGATTTGGAAATTTTTAAACTAATTCCTCAAGGGATTAATTTTTTATCATTTTTTTAGTCCTTGAATGTAAATTCAGTTTTCTTCAAGTTTGGAATGTTGCTGTATCGTTTCTAATTGAGGTACGGCAATTGTTTTTTTTTTTTAGAAAAACGAAGAATGCTTTCTTTGTTAATAGGTTTAGAAACTTTGAAACTGATTCCTGAAGGTATTCAATTTTTTCACAATTTTTTTATCTGTTGAATGCATTTTTCGATTTCTTCGAGTTTGAAATGTTGCTGTTGTGTTTCTATCAGGGGCACATTAATAGTTTTTTTTTAATATAACATCAAAAACGGTTTATTTCTTTATGGATTTGGAAATTTTTAAAATAATTCCTCAATGGATTAATTTTTTATCATTTTTTTTTAGTCCTTAAATGCAATTTTAGTTTTCCTCAATGTTGCCGTTTTGATTTGAATTAGTTTATGTCAGTTGATTTTATGGAAAATATAAAATGCCTTATTACTTTCGCCGTTACGAAGTACGAGAAAGTATTGTGATCGTGAAAAAATTTTCAATTTTTTTTTTTTACGGAAATATCCGTTTTGGTGTCCCTAGGTGTCATGAACATAAGTGTTATTTGATAATCCGAAGAACTGAAAAGTTTTTGGTAAAATTTTGTACACCAAGTCGGTGTTTACCTTAACTGTTTTTTGTTTTTTCCCAATACTTTTTTAAATATGAAAAATATCACAAAAACATTTAAACAAACTTTGAAGACAACAAAGAATTCATTTCTTGAAAATTTTTTCTATGAAAATATTTTTCATAAAATCAATGTTATTCGAGAAAAAGATTTAATTTTTTTTTCATTTTTGGTTTATAATTATGAAACGATAACAGTTACGGCAAATTTACGTTAATAATAATTGTAGAGAATGCGAAAATGAACAATTTGTAGAGAATATACTTTTTTCGAAATCTCTTTGGTTTTTGAGTAAACTGAGTTTTTGAATTTGACGTACAATTTTTCCTTCTTTCATAAATTTGACATTTTAAACGTCAGTTTCATCAGAGTCTACAAAAGACTCGATGTACATTTAAAATATGATTTAAAATAAACCTTGAAAGCGTAAATATAAATCGGAGAAAGTAACATGATGGCCACATCACCATTTTTACTTTCTCCGTTACGAAGTACGAGAAAGTATTGTGATCGTGATTTTTTTTTCAAAATTTTTTTTTACGGAAATATCCGTTTTGTGGTCCCTAGATGCCATTTCAACAATTTTTAGAAAAAAAAAATTTGTGTCTGCTGTGTGTGTGTGTGTGTGTGTGTGTGTGTGTGTGTGTGTGTGTGTGTGTGTGTGTGTGTGTGTCTGTCTATGCGCGCTGTATCTCAAAAACGAATAGAGCAGTTGATATGAAACTTTGAACATCCGTCTTATTTGATAATCTGAAGAACTGAAAAGCTTTTGGTAAAATTTCGTACACCGGAAGTGGGCGTTTACCTTAACTGTTTTTTGTTTTTTGCCAATATTTTCTTAAATATGAAAAATATCACAAAAACATTTAAACAAACATTGAAGACAACAAATAAATGAACATCTTTTGCTTAAAAACATTTTTCATAAAATCATTTTTATTCGAGAAAAAAATTTATTAATTTTTTTTAAATTTTTGGTTTATAACTATAAAACGATAATAGTTACAGCAAATTTATGTTAATAATATTGTAGAGAATGCTAAAATGAACAATTTATAAAGAATAATTTTTTTTCGAAATCCCATCAGTTTTTGAGTAAACTGAGTTTTTGAATTTGAAGTATAATTTTCCCATCTTTCATAATTTTGACGTTTTAAACGTCAGTTTCATCCGAGTTTACGCAACGCTCGATGTATATATAAAATATGATTAAAATTGAAAATAAACAATGAAAGCGTATATATAAATGATACTATCAAGTCGGAGAAAGTAACATGATGGCCACATCACCATCTTTTTTTAATAGATTTGGAAATTTTTAGGCTAATACTGCAAGGATGTATTTTCTAAAAGAAAATAAAATTGTTGAATGCAGTTTTTGTTTATTCCTAGTTTGAAATGGTGTTGTTTCGTTTCTAATTGAATCACGTTATGGAATGTTAAAAATGTGTTTTATTTTTAATGTAATTTTAGATATTGAAGCTCTTTCCTTGATCGATTAATCTAAAAAAAAATATCGATTCGATGCAATTTTTGTTTTCACCAAGTTAGGAATGTTGCTGTTTATTTCTGGTTGCGGTACTTCAATTGTTATTTTTTTACAGAAAAAAGAAGAGTTCTATTTGTTTAATAAATTTGGAAACTTTTGAATAAATAAATAAAAAATAAATTATTATTTATAAGATATTTCATACAGTATCGTGTTGTGTGAACACAATCTCAGATCTTCAGAGTGACAGATGTTATGGGAATGTGTATTCCCATTCTTATGTAAATTAAATACATTATATCGTGTGAGCCACAAAATTTTATTTCAGAGTTGGCTGTGAGATAAATGAGGTATGTCGCATATTAGTACACCATGAGACTAGATTAGTTCAACTCTTTGACTATATACTAATGGACTGCTATTCCCCCTCCATTTCCCATATGATCAGTTGTCCACGAGCTAGAGCCCGATATAAGTCCCGCCCCGGAGCCGAAAACGGAGCGTAATTTAAAAACCGGAAAGCAAAAAATATATTTCTCGATGTATTCATTAGCAACGTGGAGAATGCAAATGCGAGCATATTTCGGCAACTCGGGTCCACTTTCCTGCCAGTTCTTTGCAAGCAAAGCATCAACCTATAATTTGCAAAGTTCCGGATTTGATGGAAATCTAATACAGAATTTTAGGTTATAAGTCAAAAGTCAACTGACGTGTAAATCAGCTGACGAGTATTATAACCTCGTTGGCATATATACGTGGACGTATTGCAGCCTTTCGCATAGCAATATTTTGACAAAGTGTGATTATTTGACAATATAAATGTTTATATATTCAAAAGTGTGAATAAATTGCAGGGTATCACAATATGCAATGCGAGCTCATAGAGTCATATGTCATAGACACAAAATAGCTACCAATTTAGTAACATACCGCAACCATTTAGGGTCCCGCCGCACCACCGTTGCTTGGAGACATACATAAAGCGGCGCTAGCAGTCCAATAGTATATAGTCAAAGGTTCAACTGAATTAGATTTAATAAAATGAATTAATCTCAGATATGACTGCTATATTTCTTTCTGTCAGGCATGGCTAACTCTGAAACAAAATTCTGCGGCTCACACCTCATAATCATCATCATTAATAACAGAAGAAATACTTAGGGCCACTGCTAGTGTCACCAGAAGAACTTAACAATGTGTATAAGTGGATGGAAAACAACTTGAACACTTCTTATATTTTTTTAACCATCATTGCAAACTTTTAAAATAAATTAGCCATGGAAAATTGAAATCTAATAACTTTGATCAGATATTATTCAAAATGGGTGCCAGTAACAAAATTGTTTCCTACAAAAGTTGCTTGTTTTTTAAAGACCTGTTAAACGATACCATGTTCGACCTATTGTGCTATTTAAAAATCTGGATTTCTTGACGAGCCTTCAGGGATGCCAACCGTTTTTGGGAATATCATCGTTAGATTCTTCAATGCGGCATTTATAATACATTGTTTTGTCCTAACTCTCTACGACTAGCCGTTTTCTCAAAAAAAGCCTGATACGGATGGTCTGGGACACCCTGCATATCGACAATTGATAATTTCTGTACTTCGAAATTGAGGTTCGCAATTTTTTTTTGCCGACCGAGAGGTATGTCTTTACCGCTAGAGAATCGCTAATTTCCCAACTTTTTGGAGGTTAAAAGTATGCATATTATTGTAGGGATTGTGAATCAAAGATAATTACATGTAAACATTTTAATACGTACCTTAAACTTACATAACCCACTACTATTCAAATTCTAATGATTTCAATTACGATTCGATCCGGCGCAAGTGCACAAATGTTGAACTTTGTAACCGAGCCGAGCATTATCGGTGTGTGTGTGTGTGTGTGTGTGTGTTTGTGTTGCTGAAATTGTCTCCGTAGAAATCGTGAGAGAAATAATAAGAAATAAAAAATCGGTCCTAATCAGAAATTCTAAAGTGCACAAAATTATTTATAGAAGGTCAATACGTTCCGCAACAAACAACACGTAACCGACTCTGCTGTTGGCCCGCTGCGACTGCTCCCACCGACACATTCATCATCTATTGATCAATTCCAACTAGAATTCCAGTCAATCGCAGTTTCATAATTGCTACAATTCAGCGAGTACTACGTTTATTAATAGTTGCAATTATAGCACAGCTTTTTTTAAATAATAAAACATGGATAGAGTATAAACAGTACTGCTAACTGTCGGTTGTATATTTTATTAAAATCTTTCAAATTGAGATTAAAACAGTGACGGTTAGCGGGTTTTTTTCCGGTACGGCCGAGGAACAATACAGATAGGTGCGGTCACGCAGCCAGCTGTCTCTGCAACTGACCCTACCTATCTGTATTACCACCTCTTGTTCCTCGGCCGTACCAAAAAAAAACCCGCGAACCGTCACTGGATTAAAAACAAGATTCTAAAGAAAACCGAGTTGATAAATATAAAAAATGCTAGTTTTAGTTAGTTTAAAACGATTCCTTACATAAAATGGATAAGCCTTGAAAAATTTCAGGTCATTCGGATTATATTTCGAGGTCGCAACCATATTCAACATTTAGAATACGTTCGAAAATAAAAGCAAATATAAGAAAAATCATGTTTGTTGTTTTTGTAGAAAAATGTACTTCACAAATTAACATTGTCAATTACGTTCAAATTATTAGATCAGGATAACAAACTTTCATTTAAACAACGTTCTAAATTGATCAAAATTAAAATTAAAACTGCAACAGCAATCCATAAAACTATTTGTCGTCCCCTTATTGATTATGGCTGCATCCTAATCCCTCAATCCAAACCCAAAACATCCCAAAATATTAACGTTGCAGAGCGCTCCGCTTTAACTCTTTGCTGCATATGGAACTAAAATTTGAACCACGAAATTCAAGCAAATTGTGACATAATCGGTCCACGAAGTGGACCTCATTTTAACACTTCCAGTGCCAACTGAGATAAGTGCTCTTAAGCCCTGTAAAATGTGTGAAATATCGTGCGGCAAAGAATTAAGACTACTAACCAAACTACGTCATCCTAACAATCCTCTCCACAATCCCTCCAACCAGTGTCGGCTCGTGGAACATTTCTATGGTAGAGCCACTCAACATACAAATATCCCACCGCCTCCTTTTTGAGGAAAGAAAAAACGATCATTGAAATTGAAAACCTTAACTTGTTGCAGAAGCATTCAATAAATTAAATAAAGACGAAAAGTAGCCAGCATATATAGGGTGTTTCCAAATTCATGCGAAAGATTTTAAAGGGTCATTTTCAGCAAAAATTAAGGGAGGTCTTTCATATATTTTTTTCTTCAAAACCCCTTCCTCTTCAAGTTACAGCCCTCTGAAGTTAAAGGGAAAAAATGTTTTTATTTCATATATCCGCTATGTAAGAATTTAGAAGAACTGTTCCTAATAAAATGGCCTACTTGATTTATCTTAACAAATAATAACCAATCTGTGAATTTATGTTAAATGGGTCTGAGCATTATTTTATTTTTTTGTAACTAACAATTTAAGGAGAAAATGTCAAGAGAGACACAAAAGTTGCAGATTGAATCTCTCCATTTAAATCAAGTTTTGAAATAAAAAAAAATGTAGACGCCTTAAAGTTCTGATACAAACTATTACAGGGGTTGACCTTTTCACCCCCTTGTAATAACATTTTAGGGTTACAAAAATCGTCAAAAAAAGCCATTTTATTAGGGACAGTTATCTGCCAAATCTCATTCTTCTAAATTCTTCCACAGTGGATGATATATGAAATAAAAACATTGTGATGTAACTTGGAGAGGAATGGGTTTTGAACAAAAAATTATATGAAGTACTTACCTTAATTTTTACTGAAAAATCACCCTTTAAAATCTTTCGCATCAATTTAGAAACACCCTGTATAACCATTCAAGTTGTTCGTAACTCTGCAAAATTACAATTAAATCTATAATACCGTTCTTCGTCCACGTTAAAAAAATGGAAATCAATTAAACTGCGAATTTTATTTTAAATTATGTACATCTCTTTAATGAGTGCAATACTTTAAGAATTTTGGTTTAAAGAAACGGAAAACAATTACATGACGAATTTATTTTTTGATCTTATCTATATCTCTTTAATGAGTACTGAAAGAATTAGCAAAATTTGTCCTTTCGTTCAAGAAACTGGAAACAATTTAACTAAGAATTTATTTTTTGTGTCTTATCTGCATCTATTCGACGAGTACAACACTTTGCTAAAAGAATTTGGTAATTGAAGACGAATTAGTTTTTTGGTCATGTTTACACGTCAAAAAGTGTAATTTTATTAGGAACAGTTATCTGCCAAATTTTATTCTTCTAAATTCTTCCATAGTGGATATATGAAATAAAAACATTTTTTCCCTTAACTTTAGAGGGCTGTAACTTGGAGAGGAAGGGGTTTTGAACAAAAAACTAAATGAAATTTTTTTTTTTTTTTAAGGAAGGATGGTTGATGGGATTTCGGGTTAAGGAGAGTGAATGATATTAGGGAAATTGGCGTAAGCTACTTGGCTATTCTGCCACAACCGATTATTTGTAATAAATTCATTTGATAATGAATGGGACATACACTAGACATCCATGGACCCGCACGGCCACTTCTTCACTCCGAAAAAGTGACCGCACGGATGGGATTTGAACCCACGACCACGAGGCCCAGAAGCAGGAACGCTACCCACTAGGCCACCGCGGATCCAAACTATATGAAAGATTTCCCTTATTTTTCTCTGAATAATCACCCTTTAAAATCTTTTACATCAATTTAGAAACACCCTGTAGATCATGATTGTGCGAAAACTTGCATTCTTAATTTTTGAGATAATAGTACTTAAACAGAGCGCAAAGTTTATAAAAACGTAATTATTTCGGCGATTAAAGACAAATATAAAAACATTTACTATCGGCTTGAACCTTTCCAAATTCACTCAACATTCATTTTAGGTTATAATTTTGTAAAAAGTTGCAAACGCTCAGTCTCATTTTTTAAATTTTGAAGCGAGCGCAAAAATTTTAACAATTGCAATCTTTTCGTTGACTGTAGAAGATAAAAAAAAAACAATTGCCATCGGCTTCAAATATTCCAAATTTATTAAAAATTCATTCTACATCATAACTTTGCAAAAAGTTGCAGCTAATTAAGATAATCCACTTGAATAGAGCGCAAAGTTCTAAAAAAATGTAATCATTTCGTCCACTGGAGAAAAATATAAAAACAATTTCAATCGGCTTGAACCTTTCCAAATTCACTAAAAAATGTTTACCAACGATGTTTATCATTCGTAAATTGGAGGGTGGGATAGGGCCCACCCGCCTACCCCTCGTTCCACTTGGATTTTTACTACAAAATCGCGTTTTGTAAACTTTTAACTTTTCCAATTATTTTCCGAAGAAGTTCCTTTAACCCAACAGGATTTGTAGGTTAAAATAAAGTTGATACGGCGGGTGGTGGGTGGGCCCTATCCTACAATCCAACCTATTGCCCACGAGCCGATATTTTCACCAATAAATAAGTGAATCAGAAGAACATGAAATCTTAAATGTCTTTCTTACTCTTGTGTTATGAATTTATTTCGGCATGTAAACTCGCGTTTACATCCGTAAATTGGAGGGTGGGACAGTGTCCACCCACCCGCCCTTCGTTCCACATGGATTTAAACTACAAAATCGCGTCTTGTAAACTTTTAACTTTTCCAATTATTTGCCAAAAAAGTTCCTTTAGCCCAACAGGATTTGCAGGGTAAAATAAAGTTGATACGGCAGGTGGTGGGTGTGCCCTATCCTATAATTCAATCTATTGCCCACGCGCCGATATTTCCGCCAATAAATAAGTGAATCAGAAGAACATGAAATCTTAAATGTCTTTCTTACTCTTGTGTTATTAATTTATTTCGGTATGTAAACTCGTGTTTATCATCCGTAAATTATAGGGTGGGACAGTGTCCACCCACCCGCCTCTCTTTCCCCTTGGAACAAGAGGCACTCGAGATTTGTTTTCGGTTGCATACCCTGGCAGACAACTTCCATCCATCTGAACAATTTTTAATATTGTCCATAATTTTGACAATACTGCCTGCGTGAGTAATTTTCATAGTAAATGGGCTAAAAGAAGTCACATTTTAACGGAAGAGATGGAACTCAACATTTCATGTTACGTAGAACAGAAACCCATATCATCTTTAAGAATTATTGTAGCACAGTTTCAAATAAGTTCAGCTTTCATTTATAAGACATTAAAAGAATTTCAATACAATGTTAAGTGTTCAAATCATCAACAATTATCAAATTATCATTTTTAATTTAATTAACCTAACCTCATTCATAATTAAATATGCCTGCGTCATCCCCATCCATAAAAAGGGCAGTACCTGTGACCTAAATAATTATCGCCCAATATCACTCCTTCCTATTATCTCCAAAATATTGGAGAAAATTTTGGCCAACCAGATCAGTGAGTTTTTTGAAGCCCATAAACTACATTCAAATGCTCAGTATGGTTTTCGTAGGGGAAAGTCGACGTGTGGTGCAGTTGTCGCTTTTGCTGAAGAAATTTTAAAGGGTTTTGAGGATGAAATGTATTCTTTTGCCTCCTTTTTAGATCTTAGCAAAGCATTTGACTGCATTTCGCATGATCTCTTGCGAAAACTTTACTGCTACAACTTTATGCCGTCCAGCTGCAGACTTATCAACTCATACCTTACTAATCGGTGTCAAATGGTGCGGGTTGGAGATCGAAACTCAGAGTGTATACCAATAAACAATGGCATTCCCCAAGGGTCAATTCTTGGCCCATTGCTGTTCTTAGTTTACATTAATGACCTTCCAAACATATACAATAATTCATCGGTTATACTATATGCCTATGATACTACTATTAAATCAACGTCTTGTAACTTACAGACAGCAATGGACCAGGATGTACAGGCAAACAAAATCACGCTTGAATGGCTGACTTCAAACAGGCTAACTTTAAATAAAAGTAAAACGGTGAAAATCACGTTTTCCCGTAAGACATCTGTTCCATTCCAAGCAACTCATTCTAAGTGTCTTGGCATATGCGTTGATTCAAGGTTCTCCTGGAACGAACATGATAACATGCTTGCCACTAAGATCTGTAAAAGTGTGTACTTATTGAGAAGACTCAACAGTTCACTCCCTCAGATAGCTCTTCGTACAGCTTATTTTGCTTTATGCCAGTCCCACATTTCATAGTGCATCTTAACTTGGGGACATTCTGGAATCAGTGGGAGAATATTTAGGTTGCAAAGAAGAGCTATTAGAGCCATATCTAATTTACCATACAGAGATGATTATAAATCTAATTTCATTTCTTTAAAAATTTTAACTGTGCCTTGCATTTTTGCGCTTGAATGTCTGATATTTGTTAAAACTAATATCAATAAATATATAATCCATAATCAGATTCACGAACATAACACAAGATAATCTTTGATGATCTATCCTTGCTGTCCAAGACTAACGAAAACCCAAAATGGGATAAACTACTATGGGCCTAAGCTATTTAATATGCTACCCGAACGAATAAAAAATCTACCACTCAAGATGTTCAAAACCATCATTAAACGTTATTTAATCTCTAAGGCATTTTACAGTATCGAGGAACTTTTATCAAGTAGCCTTCAAGATATTGATCAATCTTAATTAGATTATTTTAAATTATTTATTATGTTTTTTTTTATACATCAAACATTTATATTCTGTGTGTTTTTAATGTATTTTTATGAGTTTTTGTAAATTAAAAAAAAATTGTAACATTGCTAATTTTAACAAGTTTGTTTTAACATGTTAGTTTGATTTACCGCATATATTCTTTTTATTATCTACTTGTCTAACAAATAATTATATTTATATGTAGCTATTGCTTATTTCTCTGTATGACATGTGTTAACTGTACTGTTCTAGCACGAAATAAATATTACTACTATTACTACTATTACTAGTGCGTTAAGCTGTGTCACTGTCACTTTTGTGTACTTGGTTGCATACAATTTCAATTAAATACCATGCGTTAATGTGATTATTTTACGATTGAACATTGGCGTTAATAATGGTATGTTCGGGGTTAAAATAAAAGCCCTGTATATATAGGATGCCATTCTCTCTAAATTTTGTATTATTAATATTATTTAACGCTTACATTCAATGTTTGTGTTCATTCTAATGTATTTTACCAACTCCCACTTTGTAATTGATGAATTACCGAACTGTTTTCACCAATCGTAAGCGACCTATTTCGAATATATAGAGCATATATAAATGTTAAATGTTGTACATAAATGTGTAACATGTACTATTACCGCTTATGCACTTCGGTATATTATTTACTTTTTAGCCAATTACAATTAACGTCCGCCGAGTCCCCTGCATTCGTCTGTTCATCTTTAAATATTAAAAGTGACAGTGACATTTAAACGTCAGATTGCAACTTATTGGTTAAAAGAATAACCGACACAAAAAACTCCACGCTATGCCTTATTGGTACTTCCATCGCAATGGTATCTTAGTAGATTAACACTTCAGAGTGAGTACAACGATCCGCATCCTTAAATTCGTTCAATCAACGTATTGGACAATATATTATTCGACGGAAAATTGTTCGAACGGTAATTCGTTTGTTTAGTTGGTAGTCGTCCTACATTGCCATAATCGGCCATATAATAAAACTTTAAACGTCACCCTGACAAGATTCAGTTTTTCAATATGTCTTTAGTTTAAGCGAATAAATGTAAGGTCGAAGGTAAAGTATAGTACATAACGCGAGTTGTAACGCAATTACGCGCTCGTGAAATTACGTTACTCGCCGCTACGCGGCTCGTACGCAATATCTTTCACTTGCGCGTAATTTGCTACTTACAACTCTAGTTATGTAATATACTATTATGAGGTAAATGGAGAGATATGATTAAATTTAAAAAAAAATCAGTTTAGTACAGTGGTTGAAATAATTTTCAAAAATTCGTTTCGAATTGATTGAAATTGCTCTTAAAATTCGAGAAATGTTTGCAAATTTGCTTTCAAAATGTTCTTTTAGAAATATTTTTATACGCTTTTTGATGCCAGTCTTCTGTAGCTTAGTTACTAATTAAGTTAGGATTTCAATATTTTGCAGAATATATTTGTACCAAAAAAGTGTGACGTCATGATGATATATCTTTTTAAATTACATGGATCGATTTCAATCAAATTATAGGCGTATGTAGGCAACCAAATAAGCAATAAAATATACATGTAATCTAAAAAATATATTATCATGACGTCACACTTTTTTAGGATACCCTGTATAATCAAAAATATTTTCCTGAAATGCATTCTAGGATGCAAATTTATTCTGCAAAATATCAAAATTCCAACTTAATTAGTAAATGAGCTATAGAAGACGGGAGGTGAAATGCAGGACCTGTATAACAAATGAATCATAGAACAGCTCTCGTTGTTACGGCTATATCAACGATCTTTCCTTTAAAAACAAACATTTCACTTTATAATATCATCACATTATAACTTCTTCACCTGCTTTTGATAACAAAAGTTCACATTATACAATCATCACATCACATAAAAAATGTTTTCTTACTTCTTCTTTTTCGCCTGCTTTAATATCATTATAAATCATTGTAACTATGTGAACTTAAAAAAGAATCAGATGGTACGTCAACGGGTGAACAACTGTTGGTTTGAAAATAATTGCGCTTCCGTGAAATATAAACGAATACACGCGGTCAATGCTAGCCAAAAAAATATTGCTCAATTCTCATTCAGGTTCTAAAAATAATCGAAATCACGTAAAAATAGATGAGTTTACGTAAAGGGCAAAATAACCATAACTTAGGTGTGTCACGCTTGAATAATTTCATGACAAAATTTTGGTTTCCAGTGAAATAAAAGAACGCTTAAATCTAAATGTCCTAATTGCAAATCAATTATTTATAAAATTAGCAGCGGCGGCTCGTGGATTTTCGTAGGGAGGACAAAGACAAAGACGCCTTTCGTGTTGCACTACTTATTCTTATAGAGGAAGCAAATATTTCGTTGCTGTTTCCGTCAAATTTTCTTCCGTTGCCCCTCCGCCGAACATCCACGAGCCGCCGCTGATAAAATCTACTAAAGTTGAACTGTTCTATGTAATTTATCTGCACCTATATTACTTTAAAGCTGTAATATACAAGTTGTTTCAATCATATTTATTTGTATATTCAGATTTTTTTTGTAAAATTAAGGGAAAGGTAAGAAATTTTGCTCGAAACTTTTTTATCAGTAATTTGCCACCACCGAAATTATGATTTAGTAAAAACATTCATTTTAAAAAATGGGACGAAACCTTTGCATTGTTTTAACAATCGGCTTTAGTTGTTGATTCTAAAGTATAAAAGTTCTAAAATTACCCCATGGGACGTAAACTAATGCTATCAGGATGCAAAAATGGAGTTTTTAAGTTTTCAAAGTTGCACGTTCGAAACATCTAAATCTAAGATATTACAAACGTCAAATACGTTTTTTATGAAATTCCAAAATTGCATAAAGCAATATTTTTGGAAATTGTACAACTGCCAACCTGACAGATTCTTTTGATTCAGACATCAACATGTGGATAATTTCATATTCTAGAACACAGACAAATTCATACGAACTTCTCCATAACGTAATTGGCTACAGTAGACAGTAAATATTTATAACCAAAAATGAAATTTTATCAGAAATTACTTCGGAACTCCACATTTATTTCAATAGATGCTTGAAATTTTGACAGATTAATCTTCAACGACGTGTCTTTATAATTTCCCAAAAAAAAAAATTAAACTTCGCAGTGAAGAAAATGACTGCACTAGACAGCAAATATTTTTGACCAAAAATGAACTTTTATCAGAAATTGTTTCAGGAATTCAACATTTAATTCGTTAGATGCTTGCAATTTTGACAGATTAATCTTTAACGACGTGTCTTTATTATTGCCTAAAGAAAATTATTTCAATTTTGCAGTGAGGAAAATGGCTGCACCAGACAGTAAATATCTTTGACCAAAAATGAACTTTTATCAGAAATTGCTTCAGGAATTCCACATTTAATTCGACAGATGCTTCAAATTTTGACAGATTAATCTTCAACGACATGTCTTTATAATTGCCTAAAAATAATTATTTCAACTTCGCAGTGAGGAAAATGGCTGGACTAGACAGTAAATATTTTTGTGCAAAAATGAACTTTTATCAGAAATTGCTTCAGGAATTCTACATTTAATTCGATAGATGCTTGCAATTTTGACAGATTAATCTTCAACAGCGTGTCTTTATAATTGCCCAAAGAAAATTATTTCAACTTCGCAGTGAGGAAAATGGCTGCACCAGACAGTAAATATTTTTGACCAAAAATGAACTTTTATCCGAAATTGCTTCAGGAATTCCACATTTAATTCGATAGATGCTTGCAATTTTGACAGATTAATCTTCAACGACATGTCTTTGTAATTGCCTAAAGCAAATTATTTCAACTTCGCAGTGAGGAAAATGGCTGCACCAGACAGTAAATATTTTTGTGCAAAAATGAACTTTTATCAGAAATTGCTTCAGGAATTCCACATTTAATTCGATAGATGCTTGCAATTTTGACAGATTAATCTCCAACGACGTTTATTTACAATTGCCTAAAGAAAATTATTTCAACTTCGCAGTGAGGAAAATGGCTGCACTAGACAGTAAATATTTTTGACCAAAAATGAACTTTTATCAAAAATTGCTTCAGGAATTCCACATTTCATTCGATAGATGCTTGACATTTTGACAGATTAATCTTCAACGACGTGTCTTTATAATTGCATAAAGAAAATTACTTCAACTTCGCAGTAAAGAAAATGGCTGCACTAGACAGCAAATATTTTTGACCAAAAATGAACTTTTATCAGAAATTGCTTCAGGAATTCCACATTTCATTCGATAGATGCTTGACATTTTGACAGATTAATCTTCAACGACGTGTCTTTATAATTGCATAAAGAAAATTACTTCAACTTCGCAGTAAAGAAAATGGCTGCACTAGACAGCAAATATTTTTGACCAAAAATGAACTTTTATCAGAAATTGCTTCAGGAATTCCACATTTAATTCGATGGATGCTTGCAATTTTGACAGATTATTCTTCAACGACGTGACTTTATAATTGCCTAAAGAAAATTATTTCAACTTCGCAGTAAAGAAAATGGCTGCACTAGACAGCAAATATTTTTGACCAAAAATGAACTTTTATCCGAAATTGCTTCAGGAATTCCACATTTAATTCGATAGATGCTTGCAATTTTGACAGATTAATCTTCAACGACATGTCTTTGTAATTGCCTAAAGCAAATTATTTCAACTTCGCAGTGAGGAAAATGGCTGCACCAGACAGTAAATATTTTTGACCAAAAATGAACTTTTATCCGAAATTGCTTCAGGAATTCCACATTTAATTCGATAGATGCTTGCACTTTTGACAGATTAATCTTCAACGACATGTCTTTGTAATTGCCCAAAGCAAATTATTTCAACTTCGCAGTGAGGAAAATGGCTGCACCAGAAAATTTTTGACCGAAAATGAACATTTATCAGAAATTGCTTCAGGAATTCCACATTTAATTCGATAGATGCTTCCAATTTTGACAGATTACTCTCCAACGACGTTTATTTACAATTGCCTAAAGAAAATTATTTCAACTTCGCAGTGAGGAAAATGGCTGCACTAGACAGTAAATATTTTTGACCAAAAATGAACTTTTATCAAAAATTGCTTCAGGAATTCCACATTTCATTCGATAGATGCTTGACATTTTGACAGATTAATCTTCAACGACGTGTCTTTATAATTGCATAAAGAAAATTACTTCAACTTCGCAGTAAAGAAAATGGCTGCACTAGACAGCAAATATTTTTGACCAAAAATGAACTTTTATCAGAAATTGCTTCAGGAATTCCACATTTAATTCGATGGATGCTTGCAATTTTGACAGATTAATCTTCAACGACGTGACTTTATAATTGCCTAAAGAAAATTATTTCAACTTCGCAGTAAAGAAAATGGCTGCACTAGACAGCAAATATTTTTGACCAAAAATGAACTTTTATCAGAAATTGCTTCAGGAATTCCACATTTAATTCGATAGATGCTTGAACTTTTAACAGATTAATCTTCAACGACGTGTCTTTATAATTGCCGAAAGAAAATTATTTCAACTTCGCAGTGAGGAAAATGGCTGCACCAGACAATAAATATTTTTGACCAAAAATGAACTTTTATCAGAAATTGCTTCAGGAATTCCACATTTAATTCGATAGATGCTTGCAATGTTGACAGATTAATCTTCAACGACATGTCTTTATAAATGCCTAAAGAAAATTATTTTAACTTCGCACTGAGGAAAATGGCTGCACTAGACAGTAAATATTTTTGACCAAAAATAAACTTTTGTCAGAAATTGCTTCAGAAATTCCACATTTAATTCGATAGATGCTTGAATTTTTGACAGATTAATCTTCACCGAAGTGTCTTAATAATTGCCCAAATAAAATTATTTGAACTTCGCAGTAAGGAAAATGGCTGCACCAGACAGTAAATATTTTTGACCAAAAATTAACTTTTGTCAGAAATTGCTTCTGGAATTCAACATTTAATTCGATAAATGCATGAAATATTTTGACAGATTATTCTTTATTCTTCTGTAATGTGTCCTTGTGCTCAAGGAAAATTATTTCAACATCGCAGTAACGGAAATTGCTGCATACAACAAATATTTATGAACGCAAATTAGTTTGTATCAGAAATTGCTTTCACAATTCGACATTAATTTCGATAGATACTTGAAATTACGCTACAATAATGGGTCTTTATATTTGCCCCAAGAAAATTATTTAACCTTCGCAGTGGGAAATAGACCAAAAATAAACGTTCATCAGAACTTGCTTTTGGATTTTCACATTTATATCGACAGACGCGTTAAAATCTTGTTCGTGCTAGAGGCTTTAACTTCGTTATACATTTTGAAAATAATAAAACACTTTTTACATTGTTTTGTAACTTGGATATTTTGGATATTTCTTGCTAATTAAGTTTCGGTATCTAAGCTTACCATTTTCAAACATGAAGCAATTTACAAACCGATTAACAGAGGTATATATAGGTAAAAACTAATTATACAAGGGCTTTATTTAAAAAAAAATAAATTAGTAAATTACTTCATGATTGAGGTTGGCGGCACTTACTTCGTAATACATTTTTAATTAAATAAAACACACTTTTACTTACAATTAGTTAATATCACACTGTTTATTTATTAGTGACTGATCGAAACTGCAGTCACTAATAAATAAACAGTGTGACATTAACTAAGTAAAAGTGTATTTTATTTAAATTACTTCATGTTTGAAAATAGTAAGCGTAGTCACCGAAACTTAAGTCGCAAGAATAAATATCCAAGTTAAACAAAACAAAGTAAAAAGTGCTTAAAATATTGAGAAATTGAAGTTGAATAATGTGTCTTCACAATTGTTCAAACAAAATTATTTGAAAAAAATGGCTACTCGAATAAATTATGAAATGTTTGTACATAACAAATTGTAACCGCATAAGCATAAGAAATAAATCTGCGGTTTATCTTCGATATATCTATATCCTTATCTTTGCGACCATTTGAGCGAGAAAGAGATGATTGAGTTTTACGGAGCACTTTGATAAATTTGGTCGTTCGTGTCAACGGCCTATGAAAATGTTTGTTGATAAATTATTAACAAACAAAACATTTATTTTAATTATAATTTTCTTTTCAAATATACATAATTGATTTAATTTTAAAAATTGTTGATGTAGCCAACATAACTTTCTCCGGTTTTATGGTATACAAGGAACTTTTATATTTTACATATTTATCGATTTATCCTTTATATACATATACATATGTTTGTCGATTTTCTTTTTACAACGAAACTTAACCCCTTTCTGCATAACGTGCCATATATGGCACAAAGCAGTTTGCATATATTTTTAGCTTTATTTAGCGGCTAGTGGTAAAAATTTATATTTGGATATATTTTAGAGACTAATAGGGTTGCCTAGAAGAAAATATCCAGTTTTCATAGACATCTGGAAACAGGAGATTTTTGTCAGAATTGTCATTTGCGTTATATGTACTGACAGTACATATAACCGCAAACTTTGTGGTCTATTTTATAGGCCGATGTGTCACAGCTTGCCTAAATTTGGTGGTTGAAATTGTAGTCCTGTATGCAGTAAAGAGTTAAATAAAGACAGAAATTGTTTTCTATTATGTCATACGAAATAAGGTTCCGTTACTGCATTACGTGCCAGATATGCCACAACCTGTATTTTTGTAAAAAATAAATATTCAATTTTCTAAATATTTTTCCCAATTACTGTATCACTAAAGGTATTCATAATTATTTTTGTTTCATAAAAATTAAAAATCATGCAGTAAGGGGTTAACTTTTCCAAAGATGATTTGTGATTTTTGTATAATTCAATATTCGTCATGGTATTAACCAGGGAAGTAGTTGTCTGAAATAAGTTTATAAAAAAATGACATGTCCGCATAAAATCTTCGACAGCAGAATTTATCTATATTTAATTCGAACGCAACTAAGGGTGTGGCGACATCCTTATATCGCATCTTAAAAGCAATCGATTTTAGAAACTTAATCTGAATGTTTTCTAACAAGTTTGTATAAATGACTTGAGTTGGTGACCAAACGCATGAAGAAAATTCCAAATGTGAACGTACATAGGCAAAGTAAACAAGTTCAACAGACAAAAATCAACAGACGTTCTTTTAATATAACCTAACATTTTAGATGCACGATTACAAATATTATTAATGTGTGTAGCGAAAGACAGTTTGTTATCGAAAATTATCCCCAAATCTTTAATTTCATCAACTTTCTCTAGTGTGTTACTATTAATAGAGTAATCAAAATGTATGGGCTGTTTGTTGCGATTAAAACTAATAGATTTACATTTTTCAATATTGAAGAAAAGGTAGTTATTAGAGCACCAATTATATACAAAATCCCAAGGCCGTTAATTTCGCAGCTAAGATGTTATGTTCACACGATCAAACGCTTTAGCAAAATCGGTGTAAATAGCATCAACGGAGTGTTTTGCTTCAACGCCATTTATAATTGAAATCTTATAGGATAGAAGATTCGTTGTTGTGGATCGCCCTGACCGAAAACCATGCCGCTCATCGATAAGCACACACTTACACATCCATTTCAATTTAACAGAAATTAGTTCATCAGATTGTACTGAAATACCACGAGACTTACATCTTCTCTATCGCCAGATTTGTGGAGTGGTGTAATAAAGCTTTTTTCCAGAAGTCTGGGAAAATCTTCTACTTTACTGACGATTGAAATAAAATAAATATTGGAATAGCTATAAAAAAAATACTGTTCTTCAGAAAACTAGAAGGGATGCCGTCAGGGCCTGTACTATTACTGGATTTCAAATGATTAATAGCATCAAATATTTCACTTTGAGAGAATTGGAATGGCATATGGATAACTTCCGGCATATTATTAAAGGTCAGTACGTGCGCTGGTATATCATGACTGTTGGATTCAACATTCACATGTTGAGATCCACCGCAACTACTAATATTATTGTAACGCATATATTTTGGGAATTTCGGAATGGAATTAGAAGATCTAACAAAGTTCCAAAATTTTTCAGGGTCATGTGTTATATTTAAATTGACTGATTCGACATATTTTTCATAAAGATTATCTCTTAAGATATTACATCTTTTGCGCAATAACTTAAAATTTTGATAATTTGTAGAATTGTAGAATTGCGGCACTGCGTATATGTTTTATGGGCAATTTTTTTTATCCTTTATTAGGTTTATCAATTCAGTATTAAACCAAATTGGATAAGTGGAAGATTTTATACGTTTGATTGGCACATATTTTTCAAGAACAAAATACAAGACATTGTAAAATGCGTCAACCATGTTATCAATACTACCTCTATCCAGAAATATCCACCAATCAATAGTTAATAAATGACTATTAATAGCCGAATAATCAGCACGTGAAAAATCATAAACATACTCGTTATATTGAAGTGGTTTAATTAATTGATTGGTTGACATTGAAATTAGGTATGGTACGTGATGATGGTTGATGTTAAACAGCAAATCGGATGATGCAGCGACTTCAAAGCCGTCGTGTGCGAAGATTAAGTCTAAGAAAACATCATTCTCATTGGGTATATTGCAAATTTGAAAAAGATTGTAATAACTAAATGTCTCCGCAAGTAATTGGGCTGGATATAATAGTGTATTATTATTAATAAGACCTAGTTCATCATTAGACCAAAATGCCGCCGGAAGATTATAATCACCACATATAATGAACTTGGAATTAGGATCATTTTCAGCAATATTTCGAAAACTGTGCAATGATTTTCGTATTTGTTTAGATGAGAATTCGGTGGAATGTACACCCCACCGACAATTAAATTTATCTTACCAATGGAAACAGAAATGAATAATTGATCAACCAAGCTCAAATCAACACTGATGTTGGAAGTAAATGTATTGTTAACTGCGATCATTACACCACCGCCACGAGTTTTGTTACTTGATAATGAAGAGCGATCCATTCTAAAAACAATAAAATTATTGAGTTTTAGTTCAGCATTGTCAATATCCTTGTCAAGCCAAGTTTCAATAATTGTTATGATATCATATACACAACAATTAACATTTAATCAAAAATTCCTTAATTGACTGCGTATTCCGCCTGAGTTGTGGTAGTAGATATTAAGTTTTTTCAGTTTTCTGGTGGTGCGCTATTAGAAGTACTCCGTTGCTTCGCTCCAGCTCCAGCCTTTACGATTTTCGGAACTCGAAATATTTAATTACTAAATTATCTTCGCCATTTTTCTTACGATGTTCCAGGTCACTTTTTAAGGCTCTGAATTCGTTCCTTTGGATTAGCGTACGATCATAACTAAATTTAATGATATTATCCTTCAAACTGTATGTTTTTGAGATAATATTTTTAACTTGGTTACTATCCTGTAGTATGATTTTGATGCCAACTCTAAACATGTTTACAGGCATAATTTTTAAAGATAGTAGGTTTAAAGTATTTTTAATAGCAAGTTCCTCTTCAATCTTCACGTTGGGTACAACAGATGTCGATTCCGGTACATTATAGACCATAAGGTTATTACCTCGTTTACGGCGGTCTTCTAACTCGTAAAATATATCAACATTCTTATTCTCAGCTGTAAGTGTTGGACCAATAATTAGTTGCTCGCCCTTAGTAGAAACTTTGTTTAGACGGTGTTCGATATTAATAACATTATTTTCAATTTTATTTTTCAATGCATTAACTTTTTCGTCAAATTTACTCAATAATTGATGGAATTCTATTTTAAATGGATTAAAATGTTTCTCAAACAATTTATCAATAATGGTTTCAATTTAAGATAATTGGTTAGTATTAAAATTAAAATCCCCCATCGAAATTGGTACGTTAGGAGTAGAATCTTGACATTTTATGCACATCCAGTTAGTATGACGGGATTTTTTTAGCTGTGATATTTCCTCCTCCGTTAGACCAGTGCACTTTGCGTGAAATCATTTGTCGCATGCTCCTGTACATTTTAAATAAAATGATTTCGGGCTAATATTACACGAGCACTGATCGCATAAAAATCCCATAATTTTATAAAAAATGAGACTCAAAATTTAATGGAAGTGATGAACAAAAACAGGGACACAATTGCTTCACACAGTGAAGTAGTGGTAACAAAAATAGTGACTAACAAAAGTAGTGTCTAACAAAAATAAACAAACTAGGCACGCAAAAAAGAAACAAAGGAATGGGTGTAGAAATTTAACAAATTATTATTGTTTGATAACCCGCAAGCAAATTTTTACGGTCACAGACAAGGTAATGAACTCAATCGAATTTCGGTAAAAAAAGGCACTGTCTCGCGAAAGAATTGAGGTTATTAAATATACCAATATTATCAAAACTAACACAAATTTCATTGCAAACCTGTACACAAAACTTGGGTGTCGTCGTAGGGCACAAGCACAACAATTTAAATTCAATTAATACCGTGGAATTCACACTTTTTCACCACCACAAATATTACTGTGCAGGAGACACACTCTCTGGATATACAGTGCGCGCCTAAAGTATGGAATAAATTTAGTAAAACCGAAATAAAATATTTTTGGAAAAAATTCTCGAACACGTCGATTTTGTTTTTTAAAAATACACATCTTTGCATGAAAGTCGATTTTCAATCGTCATTTGTTTTTGACTAATGACGTCAGCCATTTTGTTTTTAAATGGCAACCCCCTATTTTTATTCTTGATTTTGAGAGATCTTTTCATTGTCGAACTGGAAGTATAAAAATGTTGCCATCTTACATAAGAAATTTTTCGAGTAAACGACAATTGAAGGTGAGAACTTGACATCTAGAGTTTTTGCAAAATGATCTTGTTCCAGCGCTTTTTTTCCAAACAAAAAGATGATCTTGACCTTCCATACATACAATATGGTTTCAGCAAGATGGCGCAACCCCGCACTATGCGCGTTTTTTTGACAATTGCATTACGAATGGGTGAATTGGCAGGTGAGGATCGATAGAATAGCCCGCGAAAGAGATAAATGCCCAGAATTAGCCTGGAAAATATTCAAAATATTTAAGAGAAATTTCTACATGTTCGATCAAAAAAAAACGCGCCTAGTGCGGGATTGCGCCGTTTTGCTGAAACCATATTGTATTATATAAAAGGTCAATATCATTGTTGTTTGGAAAAATTGCTACAAGTGCTGGAACAAGGTCATTTTGAAAAAATTCTAAATATCGGGTTCTCACCTTCAATTATAATAATAATAATAATATATTTATTTACGGGAATTTCCCTTTATAATACAAAAAATATCTCTAAAAATAATATAAATCTGAGAAAATTATACAAAATTATATAAACAAAATTTAAAATATAAACAAGTAAACATTGAAGAATTAGTAACTAACTTCGCTCAGGTTTATTATGCGAAGACGTTTAGCAAACGTCCTGCTGTTATTGCAAAATAGCGTAAAGTTATCTCTTTCCTGCAATCTGTTAGCCATCCTCATCAATCTCGTTAAAGGTTCATGGTAGCCATAGTTGGTTTTGTGCATTGGCAAAAGGAAAATAGCCTTACTACGTGTGACGGAACCAGAACTTTGAAAATTAAACTCAATGTTTGCCAAAATTATTGGGCAATCAATAATCCCATTTACCGCTTTAAATAGAAATTGCAAATCTGCAATAATATGACGTTCCTGCAATTGTCATTTATTCGAAAAATTTCTTATGTAAGATGGCAACATTTTTATACTTCCAGTTCGACAATGAAAAGATCTCTCAAAATCAAGAATAAAAATAGGGGGTTGCCATTTAAAAACAAAATGGCTGACGTCATTACTCAAAAATGTGTATTATTATAAAAGAAAATCGACGTGTTCGAGGATTTTTTCCAAAAATATTTTATTTCGATTTGACTGACTATATTCCGTACTTTAGGCGCGCACTGTATATTGCCTAGATATCAACAAATATTTGTTTTAAACTTGTTAATCTGTGTCGTTTACTTTAATATGTATAGATGTAAATTGTGTTATTATTTTATTAACTTGACATTGTAGTAATTTTTAGGAAATTGACATTGTAATACTTAATTTTAATTTTTAATGTAACTTTTAATTGACAAACACATCCACAACAAATTTTTGCATCTTATGTATGGTTTGTATATTGTGTCAGACTTGAAATAAATGAAATATTACAAAAACTTTTAAACAAATATCGAAGACAACAAAAAAATGAACATCTTTGAAAATGATTGTTTTTCAAAAAGAAAAATTGAATTGAAATTTTTGCCATGTTTGATCTATAATTTTGAAATAATATCTGTTATAACAAATTTGTATTAATTGTAAAGAATACCGAATTGAACAAATTATAAATAATACGTTTTTTTTTTCAAAATATCATTGGATTTTAAAAAAACTGACGGTAGAATATTAGAATTTGAAGTATAAGTTGTCAATTTCAACTTCTTTATTTTGGCTGATTTATCGATTTATTTGTTGTAATTTTAGATTTTTTGGTCTGCATTTTTCCTTTTTTAAACCCGAATTTTTTATTTTTGGTCTAAATTTTTGTATTTTTGGCTTAAGTTTTAGATCTTGAAACCTGAATTATTGATTTTTAGGCACGAATGTTAGTATTTTCGAGTTTTTATATAAAGCACTTTTTTTATATTTAGTTCATTTCGTTTATTTCACGTCTGCCACAATACACAAGCCATACATAAAATGCAAAATTGTCAATTAAAAATTTAAATTAAGTATTATAATAATGTCAAGTTCATAAAAATAATGACACAATACTAGGCGCGAATTTTTAATTTTTAGTCGTGTATTTTCCACGGTTTTTATTTTCATTTTAAAGTAGTAGTAGTAAACAATGTTTTATTAGGGCTATCGACCTATCGGTCTTTCTGCCCTATTTTAAAGTATTTATTTGATTTTATATTTTTCTCATCTACCTGATGAAGCCACTGTGTGGTGAAACAGTTGTTGTAGAACAATAAAATTAATTTGAAACCATACACTGTGTTAGTGTTCTATTAAATGATTTTATATTTTTGATTCTAATTCTGAAGTTCAATTTTTATTTCAAGTTAAAATTTGACATTTACTTAAAAGGTATAGTCGTGAGGGAATTATTTTAATCAACTATTTATTTTTTACTTTTTGGCCAGAATTATTTATTTTTAGATTTTGGATTTTATTTTACATCTTTCCCATGTATTTTCAATTCCTTTGCCCCAATTTTTTTTTTCGATTTTTAGCCTAAATTTTCGATTTTTTTTGGCCTTTATCTCAGATTTTGTAACCTGAATAATTCATTTTCATGCGAAATGTTTTTCTTTTTTGGTCAGTATTTTCGAGTTTTTATTTTATTTTAATTTTAGGTTGTTTGGTTAATTTTATATTTTTGATTTTAATTTAATCGTTGATTTAAAGTTTCAAGTTAAAATTTGACATTTATTTATATAGTATATTCGTGAGGAAATGATTTTAACCAATTAATTTGTTGTCTGTTTTTCTTTTATTTTTACACCAAGATATTTGATTTTGGCCTTTATTTTAGATGTTTGGCCTGTATTTTCAATTTTATTGTTCAAATTTTTATTTCTGGGCCTGAATATTCATTATTTCAGATTTTGTAACCTGAATTATTGATCTTTTTTGTGCGATTTTTTTACTTTTTGGCCAGAATTTTTGAGTTTTTATTTAAAGAACCTGCATTTTTTCAAGGTGGTGAATCTATTGCCTGAATTGTTCATATTTAGACCAAAATTTTTAAATTTTAAAAGTGTATTTTCCACGGTTTATATTTTCATTTTAGATTATTAATTTATATTTTTACTTTCTCCGTTACGAAGTACGAGAAAGTATTGTGATCGTGATTTAAAAAAAAAAATTGCGGAAATATCCGTTTTGGGGTCCCTATATACCATTTCAACAATTTCTGGAAAAAAAATTGTGTCTGTGTGTGTGTGTCTGGCTGTGTGCGCTGTATCTCAAAAACTAATAGAGCAATTGATATGAAACTTTGAACATACGTCTTATTTGATAATCCGAAGAACTGAAAAGCTTTTGGTAAAATTTCGTACACCGGAAGTGGGCGTTTACCTCAACTGTTTTTTGCCAATATTTTCTTAAATATGAAAAATATCACAAAAACATTTAAACAAATATTGAAGGCAACAAAGAAATGAACATCTTTTGCTTGAAAATATTTTTCATAAAATCATTGTTATTCGAGAAAAAAAATTATTAATTTTTTTAAATTTTTGGTTTATAATTATGAAACAATAATATTTACAGCAAATTTATATTAATAATAATTGTAGAGAATGCTAAAATGAACAACTTATAAAGAATAAGTTTTTTTCGAAATTCCTTTAGTTTTTGAGTAAACTGAGTTTTTGAATTTGAAGTATAATTTTTCCATCTTCCATAATATTGACGTTTAAAACGTCAGTTTCATCCGAGTTTACACAACGCTCGATGTACATTTAAAATATGATTTCAATTGAAAATAAACCATATAAGCGTAAATATAAATGATACGATCAAGTCGAAGAAAGTAACATGATGGCCACATCACTATTTTTTTGCCTATAATTTAGATCTTTGGCCTTTTTTTGTTTATTTTTCTTTAATTACTTTTTTGGCCTAAATGATCTTTATTTTGGCCACTATTTTCGATTTGTTAGTTAGAATTTTCGATTCTTTATTTTTAGGCCCAAGTTTTCGATTTTTGGTTGAAATTTCCGATTTTTTTTTGCCACGATTGTTGATTTTTTTTTTTTTTGGGATTTTTTAGATCTTTGGCCTGTTTTTACCTTTATTTTTCTTTAAATTCTTGATTTTTAGCCTAAATATTCTTTATTTTGGTCACAATTTTTGAGTTTTGCATTTTTATTTTTCGATTTTTTGTCCAAAGTTCCGAATTTTTGGCTACAATTGTTGATTTTTTAATATTTAAGATCTTTGGCCTGTTTTTTCGTTTTTATTTTTCTCAAATGTTTTAATTTTTCACCTAAATATTCTTTATTTTGGATATAATTTTCAATTTGTTTGTTGAAAATTTCGATTTTTTTGTCTGCATTAATTATTTTTAGGTTCGTGTTTTCGATTTTTGGTCTACATTTCGAAATTTTTGACCACGATTGTTGATTTTTCATTGTTTTGATCTATATTTTAGATTTTTGACTCGTATTTCCGATTTTTTGGGGTCTAAATTTTTCTTCTGTCCTTTTTTTAATTTTGACCGAAATTTTTGATTTGTTTGTTAAAATTAGTTAGTTTATTTAATCAGTAATTAGCCACAATTTGTACAAGTACAAGTTAATTACAAAATTTTCGATTTTTGAATCTTACTTTGAGCGAAAAAGTTATTTTGGCGGTGAAAATGGCAAATTATTTTTCCTTTACTTGAATTTTAATAAATAACTATTGTATTAAACATCGGAGAAAATAACATGATGGCCACATCACAATTTTTTTTTTGTAATCTTCAATAAATGTTTTTTTAATATTTTTCATATTCAAAAAATTATTGGAAAAACAAAAAGCGAAGTTTTAGTTTGATAATGATCAGTACGTGATCGAAACTATAATCGCTATTAATAAATCGTGTGATATTAACAAAGAAAGTGTTTTATTTATAATAAAAAGCGAAGTATTTTCTTTTTTTTTCGGTAATTTTTTTAAATATGAAAAACATTACAAAAACATTTAAACAAATTTTTCATGAAATTATTGGTTTTCGTGAAAAATATTTGTCATTTTTGGCTCGCAATTATGAAATAAGAGTTACATCAAATTCGTATTAATAAAAATTGTAGAGAATGCCGAAATGAACAACTTATAAAGAATACATTTTTACTTTCTCCGTTACGAAGTACGAGAAAGTATTGTGATCGTGATTTTTTTCAAAAAAAAATTTACGGAAATATCCGTTTTGGGGTCCCTAGATGCAATTTCAACAATTTCTGGAAAAAAAAAATGTGTCTGTGTGTGTGTGTGTTTGTGTGCGCTGTATCTCAAAAACAAATTGAGCAATTGATGTGAAACTTTGAACATACGTCTTATTTGATAATCAGAAGAACTGAAAAGCTTTTGGTAAAATTTCGTACACCGGAAGTGGGTGTTTACCTTAGCTGTTTTTTGTTTTTTGCCAATATTTTCTTTAATATGAAAAATATCACAAAAACATTTAAACTAATATTGAAGACAACAAAAAAATGAACATCTTTTGCTTGAAAATATTTTTCATAAGATCATTGCTATTCGAGAAAAAAAATTATTAATGTTTTTTTTTAATTTTTGGTTTATAATTTTGAAACGATAATAGTTACAGCAAATTTATTTGAATAATAATTATAGAGAATGCCAAAATTAACAACTTGTAAAGAATAAGTTTTTTTCGAAATCTCGTTAGTTTTTGTGTAAACCGAGTTTTTGAATTTGAAGTATAATTTTTCCATCTTTCATAATTTTGACGTTTTAAACGTCAGTTTCATCTGAGTTTACGCAACGCTCGATGTACATTAAAAATATGATTTCAATTGAAAATAAACCATGAAATGATATTATCTTGTCGGAGAAAATAACATGATGGCCACATCACCATTTTTTCAAAATCTGATTGGTTTTTAAGTAAACTAACGGTGAAGATTATTAGAATTTGTAATTTTCTATTTTCGTAATTTTGATGTTTCAACCACTAGATGTACATTCAGAATATTTAAATTGAAAATACACCATAAAAGTATAAATATAAATAACTATTATATCATTAAATAGTAGAAAACAAAACGTGACGGTCACAACACCATTTTTTGCATTAACATTTCGGTAGTTAAACGGCTTTGTTTTTCATTAATGTATGTTTGTTAGTTAATGCAAAATAACAGATATGTAATTAACGAAATTTTAATGCAAGAAAGTTCATTGAAAAAATCAGAACTGTTAAATTGGTTAACTCAATTAAATAATGTTCAAAATCTTTAGCCAAGCCAATTAAAACATAATCCACAATTTTTCAAATTGTCAGCCAGTACAACACACACGCAAAGCTAATCATCCGATAATTGCGCAAAAACGAAAGTCAAAAGTACAAGGTCCGGAGCCTCGTACTTCTGTATAAACAATCCACAGAAAAAAAGGACGGGCGCAACAACAATTTGTAAAATCGCAATTATTCGACGATAAACTAATACTATTAATAACAACAGAAAACTCCGTTTACGCAACTCATCGCATTAATATTTAACAATTAACCTCCACGCAGGAAATTAGCACATTCCACCCTAACCACTTACATAATCGAGCATTAGACGTATTAATTCATTTTCGAATTTTCATTTCGGCCGAAACACGGGTTGTTTTGTTATGTAAGAATTATTGAATTGAATTATCTCTTTTCGATTTACCTATGTCTTCCTCGGTCCGATGTTTTTGGAAACGGTGCCGTCCTTTTCGGGAATTGGCGCAAAAAATATAAGTAATCAAAAAATTAATCACAGAACACGACCGAGTTCGACACCAGACTGGTGGAGTGAGGCAAAAACGGACAAGAAAATCAGTCGCGAGGTGAACGGTATTGTGCTGCGCGCAAGCGTTTCTCCGTCTCACTCCAACACGCAGTTCCACTCGATATTTTTGGATTTTTTTATTCAAATACGGCACATAGCGCAGTCACATACATAGAATACGATCGCTAAAGCCTTAAACAAATAGCGAATGGTGAGCTGTTATGTAGATCTAACGTGACATGTTAGTTTTTTTTAATTAATTAATTGGAGAGTAAGTAGGTCATGATAAGGGTGCATTTTTAATCGAACTGGGAAACTATTATTCCCGTCTGATATGGCCTAAAGTTATATACACGTACATATATTTATTTAGAAGATAAAAGTTACATATAATTAACACACCCTATGGTAAACTTGTGAAGCCAAATAGGCAATTTATCGACCTGTGGTCTTAAGTTAAATATTAAATCACTTTAGGTGAAAAGACCTCTGGTTGATAGGCATTTGGCGCTAATAATCATTTAATACGGGTCTGTTAAGTATATGTAAATTATTTCTGTCAATAAAGATGTTATGCGTGTGACGTTATATCGTTCTTATTGAAGACTTTGAAACTGATTAATGGTGACCACAGGGTCACCACAGCACCTTTAGAAATTATAATGTACTTTCAGGCTTTACATAACTTTATATGCCAAAATTATTATTTCACTGGAGCCGAATTTTATCAAGAATGCCGATCTGCAACCGAAAAGTGAGTTTGGTGCCGTAAGTGAAATGCAATCGGCGGGTTGTGGTTGGGCCTCAAGGCCGAATTAACCTGTTTTGGGGCCCTAAACATTTTTTTCTTGTCGGGAAATATGCCAAACAAACAAATAGAAAAAAATTGGGAAATAAACATTTTTTTCTTGTCAGATCCCCACAAGAAATGGACCACTCAAACAAATAGAAAAAAATGGTGATGTGGCCATGTTACTTTCTCCGACTTGGTGGTATCATGTATATTTACGCTTTCATGGTTTATTTTCAATTCAAATCATGTTTTCAATTCACATACAGCGTTTTGTAGAATCGGATGAAACTGACGTTTAAAACGTCAATTATGAAAGATGAAAATGACAAAAATTCTAATAGTCAGTTTACTTAGAAACCAAAGGGATTTCGAAAAATACTTTTACCTACGACAACTTGGATATATGCTCATTACATGCTTGGTAATGATTAGTATATGTAGTGCATTGCTCACGCATTTCATTCTCGCATCGATTATCTGTGCTAGAATATATTCCAACACTGTACTGTCATACGTGAAGCCTAACCTTCAATGTGTCAAAATGACGGAGTAGATTTAAAGATGTTTGCTTCGCCGCTTCTACATACATGGGGCGTTAGTTGTAGTACCTTGGCAAATTTGTTGTTTTCGATGTTTGTCTCCATACTATTTATATATACTTTTAAACACTAAAAGTGTAGAAACTCGAGAAATGATATGAACCATAAATAATGTCGGAACAGCCGGAGCTTGGCGGCTTGGTTTTTGACTGACATTTGTTTCCGCGGTAACGTTAAGCAGGTGCCTCTGATAAAAGTTATCGCGTACGAATTGTCCGCTCTCGGTTTTTAATTATCTTAACTATCACAATGAAGCTCAACAAAGTTGTCGTAGGTAAAGCATAGTGTACAACTCGCATGGAATGACTATTTCTCGCTCTTATGAATTGCAGCATTCGCCTTTCGGCTCATGCTGCAAACTTCATACTCGCGAGAAATGTATGTCATTCCATGCTCGTTATACAATATACTAATTCTTTATAAGTCGTTCATTTTGGCATTCTCTGCAATTATTATTAAAATAAATTTGCTGTAACTATTATTGTTCCATAATTATAAACCAAAAATGACAAAAAAGCTATTTAACTATTATTTTTCAAAAACCATTTACGAAAAATATTTTCAAACAAAAGTTGTTAATTTCTTTGTTGTCTTCAAGTTTTGTTTAAGTGCTTTTATAGTATTTTTCATATTTAAAAAAATATCGGAGAAAAACAAAAAACGGTTAGGGTAAACACCCACTTCGGTGTACGAAATTTTACCAAAAGCTTTTCAGTTCTTTGGATTATCAAATAAGGCTTATGTTCAAAGTTTGATGTTAATTGAGGTAGTAGTTTTTGCGCATTTTAATTTATATCGCTCGTCTGCGACATAACCTAAAATTGTGGCACGTAATTATAAACCAAAAATGAAAAAAAAATTAATAAATTATTTTCTCCAATAAAAATTATTTTATGAAAAATATTTTCAAACAAAACATTTTCATTTTTTCGTTGTCTTCAAAATTTATTTAAATGTTTTTGTAAAATTTTCCATATTTAAAAAGATATTGGAAAAAAACAAAAAACGATTAAGGTAAACACCCTCTTTTGCGTACAGAATTTTACCAAAAGCTTTTCAGTTCTTCGAATTGTCAAATAAAGCTTATGTTCAAAGTTTCATGTTAATTGTTTTATTAGTTTTTGAGATACAGCGCGCACAGACACAGAGACACACACACACACAGCCATAATTTTTTTTTTCCAGAAATTGTTAAAATGGCATCTAGGGACCCCAAAACGGATATTTCCGTAAAAAAAATTTTTGAAAAAAAATCACGATCACAATACTTTCTCGTGCTTCGTAACGGAGAAAGTAAAAAATGGTGATGTGGCCATCATGTTACTTTCTCCGACTTGATGGTATCATTTATATTTACGTGTTCATGGTTTATTTTCAATTTAAATCATATTTTAAATGTGCATCGAACGGTTCGTAGACTCGGATGAAACTGACGTTTAAAAATTATGAAAGATGGAAAAATTATACTTCAAATTCAAAAACTCAGTTTACTGAAAAACTAAAGAGATTTCGACAAAAACTTATTCCTCATAAATTGTTCATTTTGGCATTCTCTACATTTATTGTTAACATAAATTTGCTGTAACTATTAGTGTTTTATAATTATATACCAGAAATTTAAAAAAAAATAATAATTTTTTTTCTCGAATAACAATGATTTTATGAAAAATATTTTTACACCAAAGATGTTCATTTCTTTGTTGTCTTCAATATTTGCTTAAATATTTTTGTGATATTTTTCATATTTAAGAAAATATTGGAAAAAAACAAAAAACAGTTAAGGTAAACACCCACTTCCGGTGTACGAAATTTTACCAAAAGCTTTTCAGTTCTTTGCATTATCAAATAAAACTTATGTTCAAAGTTTCATATCAATTAGTCTATTAATTTTTGAGATAAAGCGCGCACAGACACACACAGACACAAAAAAAAATTCCAAAAATTGTTGAAATGGCATCTAGGGACCCCAAAACGGATATTTGCGTTAAAAAAAAATTTGAAAAAAAAATCACGATCACAATACTTTCTCGTACTTCGTAACAGAGAAAGTAAAAATGGTGATGTGGCTATCATGTTACTTTCTCCGACTTGATGGTATCATTTATATTTACGTTTTCGTGGTTTATTTTCAATTTAAATCATATTTGAAATGTACATCGAACGTTTTGTAGGCTCGGATGAAACTGACGTTTAAAACGTCAAAATTATGAAAGATGGAAAAATTATACTTCAAATTCAAAAACTCAGTTTACTCAAAAACTAAAGGGATATTGAAAAAAACTTATTCTTTATAAGTTGTTCATTCTAGCATTCTCTATAATTATTAATAACATCAATTTTCTGTAACTATTATCGTTTAATAATTATAAACCAAAAATAAAAAAAATAAAAAATAATTTTTCTCGAATAAAAATGATTCTATAAAAAATGTTTTTAAGCAAAAGATGTTCATTTCTTTGTTGTCTTCAGTGTTTGTTTAAATGTTTTTGTGATATTTTTCACATTTAAGAAAATATTGGCAAAAAACAAAAAACAGTTAAGGTAAACACCGACTTCCGGTGTACCAAATTTTACCAAAAGCTTTTCAGTTCTTCAGAATCTCAAATAAAACGTATGTTCAAAGTTTCATATCAATTGCCCTATTAGTTTTTGGGATACAGCGCGCACAAACAGACACACACATACACACACAGGACAGGCGCGCACACACACACACACACACAATCGCACAGAACAGGCACACACACACACAACACACACACAACACACACACAGACACAAAAAAAATTCCAGAAATTGTTGAAATGGTATCTAGGGACCCCAAACCGGATATTTCCGTAAAAAAAAATTTTGAAATAAAAAATCACGATCACAATACTTTCTCGTACTTCGTAACGGAGAAAGTAAAAAATGGTGATGTGACCATCAGGTTACTTTCTCCGACTGGATGGTATCATAGCCATTTATATTTACGTTTTCATGGTTTATTATCAATTGAAATCCTATTTTAAATGTTGGATGGAAAGGATGGAAAAATTATACTTCAAATTCAAGTTTACTCAAAAACTAAAGGAATTTCAAAAAATAAATTTGTTGTAACTATTATCGTTTTATAATTATAAACAAAAAATTCAAAAAAAAATAATAAATTTTTTTCTCGAATAAAGATGATTTTATGAAAAATGTTTTTAAGCAAAATATGTCCATTTCTTTGTTGTGTTCAAAGTTTGTTTAAATGTTTTTGTGATATTTTTTATATTTAAGAAAATATTGGAAAAAACAAAATTAAGGTAAACGCCCACTTCCGGTATACGAAATTTCACCAAAAGCTTTGCAGTTTTTCGGCTTATCAAATAAGATATATGTTCAAAGTTTCATAACAATTGCCCCATTCGTTTTTGAGATACAGAATTTTTACTTTCTCCGTTACGAAGTACGAGAAAGTATTGTGATCGTGAAATTTTTTTCAAAATTTTTTTAACGGAAATATTCGTTTTGGGGTCCCTAGGTGCCATTTCAACAAAAAAAATAATTGCGTCTGTGTGTATGTGTGTGTGTGCGTGTGTGTCTGGCTGTGCGCGCTGTATTTCAAAAAGTGAAAAAGCAAAACATGAAACTTTTAACATAACTCTTATTTGGCAATCCGAAAAACTGAAAAGCTTGGTAAAATTCAGTACGCAAGAAGTGCGTGTTTACCTTAATCGTTTTTGTGTTTTTCCAATAATTTTTTAAATATGGAAAATATTACAATAACATTCAAATGAATATTGAAGACAACTAAGAAATAAATATCTTTTGTTTGAAAATATTTTTCATACATTTTTTTTTGATAATTTTTTTTTTACTTTCTCCGTTACAAAGTACGAGAAAGTATTGTGATCATTTTATTTTCAAAAAATTTTTCTACGGAAATATCCGTTTTGGGGTCCCTAGATGCCATTTCAACAATTTCTGGAAAAAACAAATTGTGTCTGTGTGTGTGTCTCTGTGTGTGTATGGCTCTGTGTGTGTGTGTTTATGTGTGTGTGTCTGTGCGCGCTGTATCGCAAAAACTAATAGAGCTATTGATATGAAACTTTTAACATACGTCTTATTTCATAATCCGAAGAACTGAAAAGCTTTTGGTACAATTTCGTACACCTTAACTGTTTTTTGTTTTTTTACCATGATTGTGGCAGATGGCCTAGTAGCCGACGCCAGGAAAAAAAAATTCAAAAAGATAAAGACAATAAAGAAATGAAGGTCTTTTGTCTGAAAATATTTTTCAAAAATCATTATGAAACTATAATAGTTACATCAAATTTATATGAATAATAATTGTTGAGAATGCCAAAATGAACAACTTGCAAAGAATAAATTTTATCCGAAATCTCTTTAATTTTTGAGTAAATTAACTATTAGAATTTAAAGTGTAATTTGTCATTTCCATCTTTTATAATTTAGACGTTTTAAACGTCAGTATCATCCGATCCTACAAAACGCTCACGTACATTTAAAATATGATTTTAAACTGAAAATAAACCATGAAAGTGTAAATATAAATAACTATACCATCAAATCGGAGAAAGTAACATGATGGCCACATCACCATTTTGTTCCGAAATTGTTGAAGTAGTATCTAGGGACCCCAAAATGGATATTTCCGTAAAAAAAAAAATTTCACGATCACAATACTTTCTCGTACCCATTATTCTAGAAACTAATTTTATTGCATTCATAGCTCGGCCATTCCATAAATAAATGCACACTTTTTGGGGGTACATCAGGGATTTTAGCGAATTTCACATATATTATAAAGGCTATCAAGACATAGCTTTTGGTCTTTTAGTACACTTTTATTTTGAACTCAAAAATATAGTAAACCGTTACGGATACGAAGAAAGTTATTCTATTCTTTTTTATGCTTAAATGTTTAAAGTTTGCAATAAAAAAAAATTCCAAAACAAAAAAACTTTATTTAAATCGTTTGTTTTTAATAAATAAAATATATCTCAAAAAATAATCAATTACTCATACTTTAATTTTCTTAAAAATAATATATGTTATACCCTGATCCATGCTGAGAATTTTTCTTTTTTCAAAAGTTACACTTCCGGACAAACTCTTTAGATGGCGCCAGTAAGTTTAATTCCAACTTTCATAATTCCCGCCACATTCCCACTTTCCAGCATGGTTTTTGCACATCCGTTGTTGTTGTGATAGAGTACACTTGAATTTTGTAGACTATATTCTATTATAATCACTGCGATACCTTTGCTTTGCGATTATTACACGATATTCGTTTGAATTATTAAACGTTTGTGTGTTCATTGCGACTTCGAGGATATCTACTTTGGTGTAGGTCAATAAAGGTTAGTAATTTTTTTTTATTACATTAATCTTTGTTCACAGTCTTAATATATATATATATATATATATATATATATATATATATATATATATATATATATATATATATATATGTGCATTTGTATCGCGTTCACCTCCGTACACAAAAAAGGCGACCACACCTCCACCAGAAATAATGATGCTAGGATTAGGAACTTTACGCTTGTTTTATATCTCAGATATAACTTTCAGAATATCAAAGGAGGGGTAATTATATACAAATACTTCTATATACAATTATTTACTATATTGGAATTACGATTTGGCCTCCGTACACGGAGCGGATGGTTTCGTCTCCAACATATGTGTTTTGCTATATTAAATGTACCACTGTACCTCTGGCGATGTTGCCGTACGTAACTGATCCCATTGCCCAGTGCGTCTTATGAAATAGTTCTATTCGGCTGTGATTTACTGCTGTCGGTACAGATGTCGATTTACATCGAAATAAAGAAATGTTTGCCTTTGTCAAGAGGACACCAGCTAGTACAGCTGGCTAATATAATACATGATACTAATAATAAGGGAAACAATGAAACTTCTCAATAAAATAGACATATTATGCATTAAGTGAGTCGGTCATAATATGGCTCATTCCTGAGTGCATTCCATCTAAAGCATCATGTTTAGAGTCCGAATTTATATTTTTTTACATGTTTTATTTGCTCTTTCGTATGGCACTGGCAATCTGTATCTATGCGTTTCTCTCGGAGAGAAATGAAAGGACCGAGTTTTATTTCGCATCGAGGTTTTATCACATTAAACTTATTTGAGCATATATTCGCATATAACTACATATAAAGTTAATGTTTGCATTAATTGTAATTGATTTTGTTGTAATTTATTAATAAAATTTGCCAGCATAGAAATATTTTTTCATAAAATCATATAAGATAAATGTACGGGATTCCCCTAACTAGCGAATGAACCTTGTGTTATGTAACATATATTATATTAATTATATAGAAAAGGGGGATTTCTTCATAAGCAGATGATACTCGATGCAACCGTACCTGGTAATTGTTTTTGGCTGGAAGCTGCTTTATTCTACGCCATACGTCAATAGTTTTGAAAAATTAGAAAATATTTTTCTTAATTTTATTCATGAAGAATCGGCAGCACCTAAAAGATTGTGTTGCATGTGGTGATATTTTGCAACAATTGGCTTTTATTGCTCATTTTTACATCTTAATAACTACATTTATTTAGAAACACTTCAAATGCCTTTAATTGAGGCTTTTAAAATTATGGAAGAATTGTACGAAAATTTAAAATTAGTTCCCTAACTTTTGCGAAAATTTATTGTGTATTATATCGAAATCCGGGATACGAAAAAATTAAAATGATTTGTTGCATTTTGAAAGGGCGAGACTGAGGAGGACATAATAAATTTTAACATGAACCCCATGTCATTTAGCAAACCTAAAATGAAAATCAAAATCAAATTGTGGTTCTACATTGTAATTTCAATAATTAAATTCTCATCAGTCGCTATTCGTATTTTTTTATTTTACATTATATTTAATTAAACCGCATATAAAATCCATATTTGAATCATTTTGTCGCATATATTGGCTAATTTTAAGCGCATGTAAAAAAATATAATGCCTTTTTAGCGCCTATAAATCCGGACTCTAATCATATTATAATATACTTTAAAATAATTATTATACAGATGAAATTAAAAACAAAAACTTTAATAAAATGACAAATCAAAAATTAATTGTTCTTTTATTTAGAAATATCTTAATCCCATGTAAGTGAGCCAAGAAATACAAAAATTTTCGAAGATTTAAAAGAAGAATTTGGCCATGAAATAAGCAAAGAAAAACACAAGGAATAAATTATAGAGAAAAGATTAACGAATTTAAGAATAAAAAAAATTAAACAAACGGAGGTAAGGCTTATAATTTATATAAAAAAATGTTTTTTTTCAACACATGTGTTTCAAACAGTCTTGCAAATAAATAACTTCTGCTTATTAGTAAATGTATTGTCGAAAGACCCCGCACTAATCTTATTTGTTTCCCGGTAAAATTGACTCATTTTCAGATATGTTCTAGTTCATGAGCTACCGAACAAAACATGTCATAGGCGCAAGCCTTAATAATGGACAGTTTTTTAGTTACAGCCAGTCAAAGATGAAAAACTCTGTGCGAGTATCGTTTAGGGACAACTTGCGGCTCAAAAAATCTCGTAGAAAAATCATTATAACTCAAAATAAAATATAGTATGAGGCAAATCCGAGTAAAACTCAAGTGTAAGAGCGCACTATTATAATTCACTATGATACACATAAGGCCTACTTTTTATTCTATAATTTACAAAACTAAAAGTTTGTTTTATGTCAAAAAACTCGACAAAGAACCCGTAAATAATTTTGTTCAAATAAGTTTCATTACGATTTTTTTAATTAACTAAAATGTTTCCTGAAAAAAATACTTATTTTATTTTATTTGGCTTAAATTAAAATTGAGTAAATGCTGAATTAATTCATTTAATAGATTTCGTCAGATTTGGTTTACAGATAATTGTTTTTCTGAAGGCTAAAGTGTAATGTCTCTAAATTGTATGAGATAAGAAAAATTGTATTAATTGAAATTGCTTTCTCTTTTTAAATTCTTCAATACATTCAATTTAAATTTAAAAAATAAATTATTATTCAATTTTTTTACGAAACATTTTCAGGCGTTAGAAAAAAATAAAACGATTTATATGAAAAAGTGTGATTTCCGCGTTGGTTTATTCTGCTGAATTACTTACTACCTTGTACATTTGAGTACCCAAACCGAAAAATTTTGTGGGTTTGGTTCCAAAAACTATGTTTGACAATTTTGATAAAACGGATCATTGTCAGCATAATATTTTGACTCGCATTCGTAGTTTTGTAACAATATACAATTTATTTTTAACAACCCATCTCTCTATATTGACGCCCCATCATCAACATAAACACCAGTACATCAATTAGTTTCAACTTAAAAATAGAAGTAAATGTTGGTTTTCTGCTATTCATGTAGAGGAAAGTTGTGAATTATAATCTTTTCTAAATTGATGACAAAATACATGTAAATGCAGTTGCGTTAATAAATGAATAAATAAATAAAAAATACAATACGTTTTTTGCCGTATTCTGACAAAATCCAATCAAAATTTAGTACGAAAATTTTCCTAACAATTGTTCCCATAAAACCACAGCATAGGAGACACACGGAAACATAAATATAGATATTTTTTAAACAGTCCGTAGACTGGAGATAAATTTAAGTAATATTTATTTTTTGGTAAAATACACATTTTAAATTAATTGCGAAATCTGATGCATTAGGTTAACATTCTGCAGAAGTTTATATTTTTAATTCATTAAATTCAAAATAAATATTTATTTGAGAGAATAATATGAAATCACGGACCACTACAAATCAATCGAAATGTTCTTACAGCCTAGAAGTTAAAGTAAATTCTGATGCACCGTTGCCGCTATTTTGGAGGCAGCTTGAACCGATGAATATGCGGATGTTGGCTCAACCGCTCGGCGTAGCGGACGTATAAATGTATATAATAGTGGCGTTCCAGGCGGCAGATCACCGAACTAATTTGTATATAAATATTCGATCAGGGCTCCAAACTGCCTCCAGCCAATATTTTACTATGTTTCTTGTAGTAGTATCTAAACACTAGAAAATGCGGCTAGCGCGTTCGCCTCCGAAACCGGAGGCGAAAGCGCAATTTCGGAGGCAAAGTGGTTAGCTTCATATATCAATCGGAGGTGTATAAGTACTATATGCATATATATATATATATATATATATATATATATACGTATCTAACCGACTTTACTAGACCCGCCATAAAGATTGAACAAACTTGAGACCACCTTTTATACAGATTCACTATATTTAATCCACCTCAATAAGCCCAACACACGGCTATTACAAAGTGGCGACCAATTGTATAAAAATTGTTGTTCAACCGACCTAACTAAGCCCTGCGGCGTTGCCTAAATGTTCCGTGTGCTGGCAGATATCATTCTTCAGTGCGATGTTTCGATAAACAAGTGCTTGCGTTTTAAGTTTATATGTGCATGAATTTTTACTCGCCGATGACGGGGTGGACGATTTTAGAGGAGGCGACTCCGCAGATGAATATATACCCTGTGATGCTGAAAGTTCTTGTGATTCAACAGTTTCTTCAAATACTATATAATATGTATTGAGTATAATGCAATAACGAAATAAATAATTTCAAGAAACCTAAATGTTTATAATCGTTCAGGCCATCTATTTTATGAGTCCATATAGTTAGATACTACTCCGCGGCACAAAGGGAATGCCGCGTGGCGATCAACGTGTATTGGTGGATGGCGCTCAAAGAGTGTAGTGGAAGGATATATTGAAGAATCTGAATACCAGAAGTTAAAATTTGCAAACATCTTCTCTCCTTCTCTCCACATCATCTGGAACAGTTTCTAACAGCAATGATTAAAATATTAATGAAATATGTGCAGACGGGATTAATTTATCAGGACACTTAACTAATTGTACTTTTAATTTTAATATTATCAAAAATGATTAATGAACTCAAATAATTCTTATTCTTATTTTATTCTTACAATGATGCCTTGTTTTTAAGTTAAACACGAAAGTCCGCTGTGGCAGATTTAACGACCGTTGCTATGTATACTATTCACAGCAACGGTCGTTAAAATTCGTTGATATAGAAATATTGCGTATATAAAAGGTTATTTAGATGGTTTCTGGGTTTCTTATGACGACGTTAAATAAGTCTTTATGTGTAAAATTAAAAAAAAAAAAATGAATATTTTTTCAATGAAGAAGTCATAAAGTTCGTGTTCTTTTAGATTATTTACCAATATGTGGAATGTATTCTTTGTTATTTCATTTTATTTATTGTAAGTACCCTGTTATAATCTATATTTTATAAAAATAAATCCATACATTTCAAGTCACAAAAATAGAAATAATCTATAAAATTGCAATACAATAATATATACAGGGTCCTTTTATTAAAGGAAATATTTATGAGTTTATTTATTTCTTTTAGTGACGTCCTTTCATTTTTAACTGCTAACCAATTTTTTAAGATATCATTGGCAGTTTTTATTAATGGATCACCCTGTATATTTTTACATTTTCAACTAAACACCTTTTCAGCAATTACAATGATATAGGGTTTGGTGGGTTTACGACTTGTGGTTTTTTAAATAATAAATAAATAATGGAAAATAAAATTTGTGAATTTCCTGAAGCTTTTGCACAACCCTTGATACGTTTGATTTAGAAATATTGTAATTTCTGTCAATAAATGCTGCATTAAAAATATTGCATGCACCTTACAGAGATTTCTGCTAATTTCCAAAAATTAGCCATCATTAACAACGTAATTATTTCACGTTCAGTTGGTGAACTAACATAATTGAACAGCAATGTTAATATTTCACATGGATAACATCTGTCGGTGACAGAAAACATAAAAAACACGAAAGTTTTTTTTGTCAGGAAAGAGTGTAAAAAGCCACCTCACTGTAGAATTATTTTATTTAATATTTAAAAAACCATAAGTCAAACATCCATCAAACTTCATATCTTTGTAATTGCTGGAAAAGTGTCGCCGATGACGTCATATCTCGCGAAAGAGGGTAGCTGCTGAAAATCAAAATATGTCAGTGAATAGAATAAATAAATCCATAAACATTTCTTTTAAAAGTAATAAGAAAAAAAAACGTTTAGCCAGAAATCAGGTGTTCCGACACATTTGCCCAACCATGTATATGTATATATGAGGCATTCTTTTACAAATCGAACGGAAATATTGGGTCTAAAATTTGTACGAGTTTCCTATACAAAATAAGCCGACCCGTATTTTCGCATTTTTTATCGTCGGTATTTTTGAAAATACAGACACTAAAAGTTTTGAAAACTCGCTAATTATGCATGTCTTTAGATCGCTATAACTCCCTAAAAACTATTAGTCGTATGGAGCTCAGTTAGGGCTTATTTTAAAGGTAATGGAACTCTCTTAATTCTGATGTTAATTAATATTCCTTTTGTTGTTAATTTTTAATTATAATAAACAATTAAATTATTTAAAGTAATTTTACTACTCAAGACCATCACTTTAAAAATTTGAAAAAAAATACCATTGTGTGCCTCATTTTCGTTCATATAAAAATCTATTTTTTCAATGGTCATTTGATTACATCATATGAAAGAAATTAATTTGTACGACAAAACATGCTACACGGCGCGCGACTGAGACCGCTGGGTCCGTGGCGTCGTACTTTAGCAGTAATTAAGTGTGAAATTAAAAGAAAGCTAAAAAATATTATAATTGACTAATTGACTGTTAGTTATTGTTAAATAGCAATTTTCTAATGAGGTATCACAGAGGGGGTGTTGCCATTAAAAAAATGAGTCGGGGTGGCTACAGCCCCAGGGGTTGCAAGGTGAAGGTCATTTTTGTGGTAATACTGATTCCCCCCACATACTCTAGAAACAGTTTTGAGAATTTTTTTATATCTTTTTTAGGTCTATACTTATAGAGCATTGCTCGTTTTTAAATAGATACCCGGTATATACAAGTAATAAATAACATCATACAGATGGGACAGTAAAACCTTTTAGAATGAAATTAATTATCCGCCATTATGATATCATGGTAAACCTTTGTTTCCAATTCAAAATAATTGTAAAGTTTTTTGCAAATATCTCGATAAATACACTGTAGCAACAATAGAGTAAGGTACCAAATCATTTAGCTTAAAAAGCTTTAAAAATAATTTGAAGACCGATTCTGTCATAATTAATCAAATCAAATCAAATCAAAATCAAATTTATTTATACATAGTTTGTACATACATTGTAACATAAAATACATCCAATGGAACTAATACAAATACGTCAATAAAACCGAAGTACCGACGAAATAATACATAGTACATAAAATAAAAGCAAAACTGCCAGAAACATACTGTGGACCGATCTAGAGGTCACCAAGACTATATAATTCGGTTTCAATTAAATACTTTTTTAATTCAATTTTGAATTCCTTTAGCAACCGTATTTCTTTAAGATGTTGGGGAAGTTTATTAAAATATATACAATTGCACTATATTGGGGCGATTGTTCCGTCATCGTGAATCTGTGCTGAGGTATGTTGTAGTCACTTAAAATTACAAATTAACAATTCATAAATATATAACCTTCGGAAAGTTAGAATTCCTTCCCTTTTAAACACACCCCTGCATGATTCACTATATTTTAAATTAAAAATTATTCTGACGACTTTTTTCTGAAGTAAGAAATTATTATTTGCTGCAGGACTGCCACCGTAGAATATTATCCCGTATCTTAATTGGGACTCGAAGTTGGTATGGCATAAAAGCAGTAACTGTTTTGTTTCAAAGGTTCCTTTTAGCAACCTTATGGAATACACGATCGAGTTCATTTTTTTATTAACTGCGAACAATGCTCGTTCCAACGTAGTTGGTAATCTATTGTGACGCCAAGCGCTTTTATGTAACACTTTTTAAGTGAATTTTTTGTTTGAAAAGATATTAGGTTTATTTTTTCTCGGTTTAATACCAGTTTGTTTCTGTTTAGCCAAATTTCGATTTTATTTATCGTAACCTCAGTTCTCGCTTTAAGTTCATTAATATTTTTTCCTGCCCCTAAGACACATATATCATCAGCATAATTTACCAATATCGCCTCCGTAGGTGAGATACATTTTGGCAAATCATTGACATAAATTATAAAGAGTATTGGTCCCAGAATACTCCCCTGCGGCACCCCGCTATTTGAGTATTGCATGTTCGATTCAATATTTTGGATTTTGATTTATGACTTATTTCTACGGTTTTCTAAAAATGTTTTTATTAAATCGTGGCACTTTCCTCGTATACCGTAGGAGTAAAGTTTATTTAAAAGAATCGAATGATCCATTGTGTCGAACGCCTTAGAGAGGTCAAGAGATACTCCAATAGGCATTTCTCCCCTCTCCAAGGCGTCAGTCACTGTCTGCACATATTCAAAAAGTGTCGTAGAAGTAGATTTTTTTCCTAAAAAAACATGCTGTTCTTCATTACATAGATTATACTCATTAAAAAAATTCAATAATTCGTGATGCAAGAATTTTCTCGGCAATTTTTGAAAAGATATTCAGGAGAGTTATCGGTCTGTAGTTTGAAAAGATTTTAGTATCACCATTTTTAAAAATCGGTTTTATTATACCTAATTTCAAAACATCGGGAAATGTTCCTTGTTCAAACATATGGTTTATTAGTAGGGGAGCCACTATTATCACATTTCAAATTTTACATGTAAATCCCTGGCTCGCTTTGCAATACAACACCCTGTATATCAGTGCTTTTACTGTTCTTTATGCTATTTATTGTATCCCTTATTTTTATTTCTCTGACCTTTTAAAATTAAATTTGTTATCACAGTCTATATTAATATCACAGATGTAGCTTGTTTGTAACTATTATAATATGATACTATACAATGATTTAATTTCAGTACCAATATAAAATATCTATTTAATTTTAAGCTAATTAGACAGCGCAAAATGTAATATTGGTACTATTATAAATAGTTGTATATTCAATTATTCATGAACTACGCAAGCTTTTAAATTAAATAGTGATTTTAAAATAAACATTATATTGACGCACATACTTTATAAAGTACTTCAAATATTTAATTGGATATTTTTCAGTAAAGAAATTGGAAAGTACGTGTCCTTTTAGATCATTTTTAAATATTTGTATTTTATTCTAAGTAATGTCAACTTATTCCTTATAAATTCGCAATTAGTTTTAATAGGACCATTTGTATAAAAACCTTCAATCTTAAAGTTAATCAAAATCAATTAAGCAATTCTTATAGTAAATAATAATTTTAATATCCTATTTCCAATATTGGGGTAAGTTGCAAAGACGGCTGGCGGCGTAACCACACCTATATGTATTACCTCTGCTACCTCGGCCGTACCATGAGTCACCCCACAAGCCGTCACTGGTCATAAACAAAAAGAAATTTTGAAAGGCCAGATTCGTATGTACATTTTTGTTTTAACCCTACGGTAGGTGCGCGGTCTACAGTCGTTGACCGGGAAGAATCCATCGCTATTTGGAGTACAATAAATCACACTATTGCATAAAATCACTAAACTCAAGTGACCAAGAATCAAAATTGAGATGTTTTTTAATTACTACAAATAACGCGAATTATCGAGTTATAATCGTTTTTAAAAGACTGGTCTATGACTAGTTCGCGCGCCTAACGTAGAGTTAAATACATCATACACATCGCGTTTTATGATAAAAAAAGTGGAGAACGATGTTGCCAGACTGCCTGCATGAGATCGTCGGTACGACATGGTGGTATTGTATATAATATATACAGATCGACCGGACTACCTCTGGTGAGCAATCGCATCAACTAAAATTGTATAAAATGGTGATATTTGACCACATTTTGGGACCCACCTAAAATTGGTCTATAATCCAAGTACACTTGTAGTAATCGATAAACACAAGAAAACGTTTTCAGACCCGCAGCCGGGTCTGATAACGTCTTTTTTGGTCTGGCTTTGTAGGTGGAATATGGCAAGTTGGGTCTGTATACGCGGTTAAACAAATCTATATATATATATATATATATATATATATATATATATATATATATATATATATATATATATATATATATATATATTATTAATTTCAGTCATTACCCCAAGTATTAATCGTACTTTTTGTTACATTTCATTATTTATTAATAAATGTATAAAACTGAATTTTATTGTTAATATTTGTTTTTTACTGTTCATTCATTCTTCATTCTTCCAAAACCTTTTTTTTCTCGTGCAGGATATCAACAGTACGGTAAGTCCATTATTATTATTTTTATCAATTTGGTTTTCTTTTATTTTTTTTTTTTTTTTTTTTAATATAAAAGGAAGGATGGTTGATGGGATTTCGGGTTAAGGAGAGTGAATGATATTAGGGAATTGGCGTAAGCTACTTGGCTATTCTGCCACAACCGATTCTTTGTAATAAATTCATTTGATAATGAATGGGACATACACTAGACATCCATGGACCCGCACGGCCACTTCTTCACTCCGAAAAAGTGACCGCACGGATGGGATTTGAACCCACGACCACGAGGCCCAGAAGCAGGAACGCTACCCACTAGGCCACCGCGGCCTTCTTTTATATACATACTACAATTTTCAACATATTTCAATAAGTAAATCTATTTCACTTAAAGAATAGTAGATTGTGTGTCTAGTGGGAAAAATGAAGTATTCTACTCGGCTAGCGCTTCGCCCAACAAACTTCATAGTAGTCCGGGAATGCATTTTTCCTACGTGACGCACATACTATTTTTTCGTCAAAAATTTTCCCGGACTGTTATTTCATCGTAGCCTAGCAACCTCTCGGTGTACTGGAATTATCAATTTTCGATTAATGGTGTCAAGTCGGAAAGCCGTCACTTTCACGGCGGTTGACGAAAAAAATATTTAATTTTTACATTGACTAAAATATATATATCATTGTCTTTTATTGCGACTATATTAATTATTCAATTACTATATTCAAATTATTTACTTGAAAATAAATATTGGATAATTTAAAATATTGTCGTAATAAAAAAACATGAAGTTTAAGGCCGGGCGCACTTTGGACACGAATTATATCGTGCGTAATCGAATGGATACTGTTCGTACGAATTGAGTGCGCACAAAATACGTTTTACTTCGTCAAATAGGCAGTGTCCCGGTGATTTCGCGTAAAATTCCAACGAGTTCGGATAGTTTTCAGACGTCGTAAGTAAACGCGCGTATACGTACGACAAAGCGCGCGCACTCTGTGCGCTCTCTTGGTAGATCTGGATTTTTCATGCGTATTCGTACGTTATCGTAAACGCATCCAAAGTGCGTCCAGCCTTATACAACTAACACTTTATTGTATATATTCGTAAATCCCGCCTGGACCGCCGTTCCCAAGTTTAGTTGCGGACAATCTCACAGGTGGCGCCAAACGTAGTCTCTTTATATCTTTTCTATGATGCACACGTCCAATGTACGCATATTTGCATTTAAAATAAAACTAATTTTCTTAGGTAACACAATAATATACATTTAATATTGACTATATGTGTATGAACATACAACTTAAAAATTAGGGAAACTATACTGCCTTCACACACAGAACACATACCTTTAGAAGTGAAACCTGCATGTTAAATTTCGGAAACACGATTTTTGGCGCCGCCTGGTGTCGGGGTGGCAAATTACTACGATTTCCGCTAAAATTTAAAAATGTTATACTCGTCTACACGATATATTTTAATTTAATAACACTAAAAATATAATCAATTGTTTTTTGAGCACATAATTGATTGTACTTTTAGATAGTACATAAATCCAGAAGTTACTGGTTTTGGTAAAATAAAAAAGATTGGATTTCACAAAATAAAAATAGGCCTACATGGAAAAAATATATTTAACAGAATAATTACATACATTAATATTAACAAAATTATCAAATATAAAAATATCACAACAATCAGGTATTACGGTCTTGTCCAGGTGCAATGTTCCATCAGGTCTCTTCGTTCTTCTTAGGATACTTCTTTCAGGCATCGTAACAGGTCAGTTGTTTGCTCGTATCCAGGATTCATGACATTAAAATAGTTAAAAAAGTAAATTAGTGTAGTAATATTGTCTTACTTCTTATGCCCGGTTGCACCGACCTTTGTTAGTGACGAGTTAGGTAACTCATATTAAATATTCTGCGAGTTTTGAGTTGCACCAACCTATATTAGCCTTCATTCGAGTTAGTAAACTTAAATTATCTAACTACCGAAATCCCGCTAGTTAAAATTTAATAGCAGGTTAAGTTCCGACGCTTATATTAAAAATATACGATTGTTAGTAAATAAATTGCATGAATTACGTTTATTATCAATAGTATTAAAAAGTACAGGTATGTATTTATATTTCTTCATGTATTGAATTAAAGTTGAATTAAATTTTATCTCCTGGTGGTGAATTTGCCGAACTATACCGTAATAGGAAAGGATGGTTTTTAATAAATACACAGGCAACATGTGATGCTTATTTGAAAATTATAGACATAGTTGCTCGATGGTATGGTTCTGTACATACATGACAGTACTATATTTAATTCGAATCAAAACGTTGTGTCCCGTAGTGACACATAAATTCGGATGAATATACCCAAACGCCTTACAGGTGACCTGTAAATTTACTGAACACGTAACGACACGACACTTTACTGAATAGATGAATATACCTGTCGATATCAAACTCGCCGGTGAACCAACCTGAAGCGAACAGCGAGTAAAAAATGCGATGTTGTCAAGTCTAATCACAAGTTAGCTAACACACATTAAAAATACGTTGGTGCAACTGGAATTAATTTAATTCAGATTAAAATTTTAACGTGAGTTATTTAACTTGAGTTAATTAATTTAACTTGAGATGTTGGTGTAACCGGGCATTAGTGTCGGAACAGCATTGCATTTTAATTTTTTGCGGAAATGATTAACAAAATGTTTATGAATAAAATGATCTTCACATGAATGAAAATTTAAACAATGAACGGTCTCTTCAATATCACAAATGGTTTTTCATGTTTTAAGATATTCTTCATTTTTGGAAAGTTTATAGAAATGTTTATTTTTGTAGTTGACATTAGTTATATCGGAAAATAAAGAATTTTGACATTCTGGATATTTACAAGAATATTTAATACGGCCATTTGATGTTTCCATTAATAATAAATGCAAGTGACGAGTTTATAAGACAGAATATATAATTCCTTCAAACATGAATTACCAGCACTCACAGCACCATTGAGGTTAGTTAATAAAAATGGTGAGACTTCATTAAGCATTGCCGCATATACATCGAAGTATAAAATATACAATGCACATGATTATATTTAATAAGCAGTAATATTATACTTTCATACGTTACTATTACAAATATAAGCGATAATGAGTCTAATTATGATTAAAACATAAATTTAATTGTTAAAATTATTACTTTGTAGTGAAATTTTACGATTATTAAAAACGGTAATCCCCATAATAAGATCTTTGATAAAACTGGCAACATCGAGGGAACCATCTTTAAAAAGCGGCAAATTTTAAATTCCCCCTCGCTCCACTGTTCTGGGGTGGCCCACCTTTTTCGTGTTGCCGATATTCGTATCTCGGCTTCATACCCGTGACTACCCTCTTCTAGGCCTCTTCTTCCAATTGGTAGCCATAACTGTTCTTTTACATGTTAGCATCCGTTTAGCTGCTAAGATGCTGTTGTTGCTCAAAGCGCAGATAGGCTTGCCAGACGTACCCCTTCCAGGGGTACAATACCCTTTTCCCTGTATGGAATTTTAGAAATACCCTTTTTCAAAAAATCCGAAAGGGGTACCAAAAATACCCCATTCCATCAAAGCGTTCAAGAAGCGCGTATATAAAAAAAATATTTATTATTGCAGGATTTTTACAGCACTTTTATTTCAAAAGATTAAAGGATTATATGTTTGGCGGTCATTTACAATATCAAAATCATCCCTTAGAATTGCTATTTAGAAGCTTTTAAACATTTTTCGTTCGGATTTACGCGCCTCGTTGCCATCTATTGGACGGTGGCTGAACTGCTAAGTGATGTTTTTGAACAGCGCCAAAATGCTCGAACTTTATACTTATTGTCAAAGTGTTAATATTTAGCAATGGGCTGCGCATGAAACGATAGACGATTTAATTCTGCATCGAATGGTATATAAAATAGCTGAGGAAATTTAGCGGTTTTTCTGTAATTTGCGAATGAAAATTAAGGACGACACACTTACCGACATTTACAGCTCACTGTAACATAAAAATTCAATAAAGTAAAATTTGCTATATTGTTCAATCAAATACGGGTTACAATACTTATTCCTGATTAATCATTCAACTATTTATATTGTTAATGCATTACAATAAGAGAATTATACGAGAAATCATAATCTAAGTAGAGGGCTCTACCTGTTATCGTGGGGATAAACTACTTAATAATTTGTGGATGTAATAATTGTTGTAATAATCAAAGAATATTTAAAAACTTAAAAAGAACGTTGTCTCATGATTAAATAAATTCACTTGTGAATATTTACGTACTTAAATTCCAGAAACAATATTTTATAATATACACGCCTAATCACAAGCAACCCGATATACGCATAACTCTAATGAATTTATTATTAAAAACTTCTAATTTTATACGTAACAGGGACAAAACCATAAGTGTAATCCTGAGTAAAGTTTCAGAAATAGTGCGAATATTTAATTATTTAAATTGCGGAAACAATGGTATTTTATAAACGCCTACTTACGGGCAACCCAATATAGTATAACTGATATTAATTTATTATTAATCACTTCTAATTTTAAACATAATACGGGCACAAGTATGAGTGCAGTTCTTGGTAACGCTTTAAAAATATTACACTTATGGTTTTGTCCTTGTTACACACTGATGGTTTTGTCCTTGTTACGTTTACAATTGGAAGTTTTAAATAATAAATCATTATTAGTTACACGTGTATTGGGTTGCCAGTAAGTAGGCGTTTATATAATATAATTATTTCTGCAATTTAAATACTTAAATATTGCCACTATTTTTGAAGCTTAATTAAGGATTATACTTATGGTTTTATCTCTGTCACGTTTAGAATTGGAAGTTTTTAATAATAAATTAATATTAGGTATGGGCGTATTGCGTTGTCTGTAAGTTGGCGTTTATGTAATATAATTATTTCTGCAACTTAAATACTTAAATATTCGCACAATTTTTAAAGCTTTACTGAGGATTACACTTAAGGTTTTGTCACTGTCACGTTTAAATTTGGAAGTTTTTTAATAATAGTACTTATGCGTATATCGGGTTGCCTGTGATTAGGCGGATATTTTATAATGTATTGTTTCTGCAATTTAAATTCGAAAATATCTACAAGTAAATTTATTTTATTATAAGATAACATTCTTCTTAAGTTTTTAAATATTCTTTCATTATTAAAACAATTATTAAATCCACAAATGAAAACGTAGTTTAGCCCCACGATAACAGAGGGTACCCTCTATGAAGATTAGGATTCCTCATATATTTCTCTTATTGTAGCGCAGTAATGAAATAAAAAGTTGAATTAATAATCAGTAATAAGTGTTGGGTCCCGTATTTCATTGGAGAATATAACAAATTGTTCTGTGTTTAATTTTTAAGTTACAGTGAACTGTAAATGTCGGTAAGTGTGTCCTGCTTAATTTTCATTCGCAAATTACAAGAAAACCGCTGAATTGCCTCAGCTATTTTATACACCGTTCGATTCGGAATTAAATCGTCTATCGTTTTGTGTAAAGCGCATTGCTGAATATTAACTTTTTGATTATAGGTATAAAGTTCGAGCATTTTGGCGCTGTTCAAAAACATCACTTAGTAGTTCGGCTATCGTCGAATAGATGACGACGAGGCGTGGAAATGCGTACGTAAAATGTTTAAAAGCTAGTAAATAGTAATTCTGAGGGATAATTTTGATAATTTTAAAGTTAAATCACCTAAAAACTTGTAACCCTTTGATCTTTTTCAAAAAAACGTGATGTAAAAATCCCGGAATAAAAAGTCATGTCGTCGCAATTCTTCATTCATTTTAATGATTTAAACGGTAATTTATGGAGGGATTGAAAGTTTAATAATAAACAATGAAGTAAGGTTTGTTGAATTTAAGAAGCATCATCTAATTTGGTTGCAAAGTCGCTGAGTTATGTGCGAAACCCCTCAAAAAAACCCATAACTTGGTGCCAAATCATCGTAGGAACTTCGTTCTTTGAGTGCTGCATAGGGAATTGATCAAATTTTAATGCCTTTATGGTTGATCGAGTCGACAATTTTTTTCCAACTCCGTACACATCGTCAAAGTTGGACATGGTTTACTGGAAAAACATTTTTTTTTCACAGTGTTGCTTGGACGGAAGGGTTTACGCTTAAGTTCGCATGCATGGCTTTAAAGAAGACACTTCAAAGTTTTTCACCCCCAAAGATTCATCACAATCGATTGAAGCGGTGGCGGCGGAAGCGGAAATGATATAAAAAACAATATTACAAAAAAAAAATTAAAATACCTTTTATGGAACATGTTTCGCTCCTAAATAAGTTATACAAAAATTTTCAGCTGTATATTTTCATTTTTTTTATTTGTTCGTCGAAAACCGATATTACGAAAGTATATACCTATTTTTCGAAATTTAGATCTGGCAAGCCTAAGCGCAGACATTAATGTAAGTATCGTCAACTGGTACAAAATAATGAAAACTTCTTGTTCCTGGAATAGGAACTGCTTTTTGATATCTTGATACCAGTTGTTGCCTATAATTTGCAACTATTTGCTCAGAAACGAAACGAATAGAGATTTTTGTGATATATTTCTTTGACCATCTAATACTTGCTTTTGCAGCGTTTGAAACCCCTCCTATTCCATCGCATGGGCTCTTACCATGGGATGTAGCAAAAAATTCCAAGCAGCTGAAATCCCTTCAACATCTGTTTTATGGTGGCACAAGTTCGTAAAATTCTTTTTATGTTTATATTGCCCTGCGGCTCCATCACTAAAGTAGTGGATAATATCACATACAACTTCCTTCTGGAATCCGTAGAAGGTGGTTGCGTCATGGGTAGAACAGTCACTTATCACAGCATATTAAAGATGTTCTATTAAAAATTCCTAAACTTTGGTAAAATTTGTAAGACAACTGGGCTCATTAAATGTAAAAATATGGATTAAAGTGAAAAGTAGTCAGAATAATTGAATTCTCGGTGCTGAGAGCATTTGACATACCACATATTATTGTACGAAGAGCAGTTTTCTTGCAATTAATTCTTTAAAAACAAAGAAAAAGGGCACGTCGCCGAACTTTGAAGGGGCCCCTCGGGGCCCTCTTGGGTCGGGAGGTTTAAATTATATTTTGTATTTTTTCATGTGTGGTAACTAACCAGATTTTTTTTTCAACAAAATCTGAGGTATGCCTACTATAATACCATAATTGTCGGAGTTGATATGGAATAACTCTATTGTTATTATTGTTATATGGAAAGCAATGGAAGATTACAGATGACTATAAATCGAAACGTGTTGTGAACGCGAAACTTCAAGATGGCACTTAATGACAGCCAGAAACAAAACACAGCAATAACAAAATCAAACATTTTATTATCCAAAAATATCGGCGTTGAAGTTTGCAAAAGTTGTTAAACAATCGAAATCCAGCACATTTTCAAAACGAAACACCCAAATGCGTAGGTTATAAAACCTTAACGGGCGTAAAAACTTGTGTGCGCGCAAAATTTAAATTTTAACTTAACTTAGTCCCTAGTAAAGTCCTTCGGCATGTCTTCAGCTAAAGTCGTCTACATATACGATGAGAATCTACGGAAGCAGTGCGATAAACTGCCAAAAATGCGATACAGGGTGAGTTTAGGAGGTAAACAAAATGTAAGGTTATGTTCAGTAACCTTATTTTATTGTGATATTAGTTGGACAATTTATTAATAGATGGCACTACAATATTACAAATTTAGTTTTTTAAACAGGGAAATGATTAAAATCTTTGAATATAAAAATATATTTATATAGTCAAAGATTAAAATGCTTAAGTTTGAAATAAATGAATTATATGTAATCAATCAAATGAAATATCAAACAGCGAGTAGAGCATCTATTCATGTAACATTTAAGAAAATAAGTATTGAAAACTTCGGTCAATCTCTAATTGTAATTGTGGATTACATCAATTTCAATAAACTCTATTAATATTACTAAAACATAAAGAATCCTTTACGGCATGCCAATTGTAACAAACAATTTTTAACTTATCGTATTTGGAAAGATTGTAGAATTATTTATTTATATATATTTTTTTTTAATTTATTTATTTAGAAACGGGAAACCCCTATTACAATAAAGATTTATACAATTTATATAACAACTTAAGTACTAAAAATATATGTAAAACAAATAATGATTATAATTAACAAACAAGAAAAATATATACCGGGTGAATATTCCAAAACCGAACATAGGCATTTAACATGGGAAACATGTTTTTGGCAGACTCTTGCTCCCCATTTTAACTAAGAGGATTTATAATGACACCAATTGAAAGAAGATTTTTTTCCTCATTTAGTGATATCCGAACTAGTTAATTTTCAGTTGTAATTCTTTATTATTCTATCAAAATATTCGCAATAAATACAATTCGGAAAATAGTATTGAGCCATGACAATAAACAGATTCAAACGTTATTCGAGTGACAAACTCATTATGCCGTTGGCGACTATGATTTTGAGATTTTCAATTTTCTTTACTGATATCAATTGTAAATTTTTTAAAGAATTGAAAAAACTCTGGTTGACTTTATAGTAATAAAGTTAATGTAAAATTCAGTAAACTTCATTATAATTGATCGCATCGTGTTTATGACAATATTGTTTATACAAAAATAACATAAATACATTTTAATAAATGAAATAGATGGAAGGAGTTACATTTCAACATTTATTGCTGGGGCGCAATGTTGCTGCATTAAACAATATCCCGTCCTATAGTAAAACGAATTTCTGAAGTTTGCCAACTGTCTATTTGTTATCAACCTGCACTCCTCAAATATTGCATTCCTCAAAGAATTAATTAATTAATTGATTAGAAGAAATCGCACGGTGCCAAATCAAGAGATCTAGCAGGCAGTTGATTTCACCTCCTCATTCAATCCACCGATTTGGAAATGCATTATATAAACATTCTCTGACGTTTATTTCGAAATGTGCTGGACATCCGTCGTGTTGGAACCAGATATCTTGGTTTGGACGTGCCACTTCTTCTATTGCAGGGCCAACCTGAGTAATTAACAATTCTATGGACCTATAATATGAGAATTAAAAATGCTTGTCCAAATATTAATTTTTTGAGGGTATTACTTTCTTAGATTTTAATTTAGATAAGGATTCTCATGTGCCCAGTATCTATCGTTTAAACGTTTGGTTCATTATTTGATATAAAGGTACATTCATCCGTAAAGCAGATTAACAACAGAAAATTGCGATTAGCATTAGTACGTTCTTGAATAATTTCACAAAGTCAAGGTTCTTCATCAAACGACAGTTTCTTGATGGCGTTGAAACTTGTACGGACGGTAGCCGTACTTTCTTAAACTTTTGCAGACAGTTCCTTGCGATTTACCACATTCTAGAGCAATAGATCTTGTACTTAGTCCAGCATTCCCGGATACCAGACCAATAACAACGTTTTCGTGAATGTTTTTTCATCTGTCGCCATTTATTCTGTGATATTCTAATAAATAATCATAATGAGATAATTTTAAAACAATCATTTGAAGTGAATTTTATTTACCTGAATTTAAACAACCAGAATTTTCTAATTGAAAGACTATTTGATGCATTGTCGATACTGACGGTATGGAGCTCTGGTTAAACTGCACGGAACATAAATCTCTCACCCTATGGTAACTATTAAAAAAAAAAACGTTTTTTACTATGAATAGTTTTTATACAATGGAATACATTTTACAAAGAAAAATTAATGACAGTTATCATAAACTGATAACTTGTTTTCAGGCAAGCCATGGCACACCATGAATCTGTTTATTGTCTTACAAGTCATGGCTCAATACGATTTTCCGAATTGGATTTATTGCGAATATTTTGATAAAATAATAAAGAAATACAACTAAAAATGAACTAATTCCGATATCATTAGATGAGGAAAACAATCTTCTTTCGATTGGTGTCATCATAAATCCTCTTAGTTAAAATGGGGAGCAGGAATCTGCAAAAAACACTTTTCCTATGTCAAATGCCTATGTTCGGTTTTGGAATATTCACCCGGTATACACACACATACAATACAATACAATACCCCAGTAAAACAAAGCAAGGCAAGCGCAGAGATCAACAATCTATATGTAAGTGTTTCTTAAAATTAAACTTAAATGAGGCGTATGAGGAGTTAAAAATGTCGAACCAGTCATGTATATTAAATAAATTTGCGAAACGTATAATTCGACTAATAGAATTATTGGCACTGTAATTAGTCGAGAAAGTTTTCTCCCGGAATAATGGTTTGCATCTCAGCAGGCGATTGTTGTCAGAGAAATGAAAATCCAGTTGCTCTACAAGATAAGTGCAATCAATCATGCCGTTGACTAATTTGAAATCTGAAAGACATCTACGGTCCTCCAAATCATGTATCCGTAACCGACTCATAATATTTGAGTAAGCTCCCTGAATATGGACGGAGCCAGTTTTATATTCTATCGACCTAAGAATTTTTTTTTGTACAGTCTCTAATGCTATTTTGTTTGCTAATGTATGAGGCGACCAAATGACAGAAGCATATTCTAGGTGACAGCGAACCAAGGTGCAATATAAAGTTTTTATACAATTTGCGTTAAGATGTTTACTAATATGCCACACAAAACCCCACATTCCTACTGCCTTACCACAAACGTTTGAAACATGTGAATTAAAGATCAGTTTATGATCAAACAGTACCCCACGCGATGCAACTAGCACGTGTACAGAATGAAATGGAGTTACACTTTTTCTAATTTAAAAATAATCTATTTAAAATACACCATTGATTAATACTATTAATGTCTTCTTGGATTAATTTGCAGTCATAAATATTTTGACGACATCCGCTTACATCAAGAAATTACAGTGTTTTAATTGATTGATGGTTGAGGCGTTAACTTCGTGATACATTTTGGAACTTTAAATAAAACAGTTTCTTTGTTAATATCACACTTTATTGTTTAGTGACTCGAGTTTCGATCATAAGCTGATCATTTTCAAACTTAAAGTAAATTAAATTACAATAAACACACGTATTTATGCGGAATGGAATAAGGAGGAGAATACTAGGTCGACCTGGTCGTTAATTATGGGGAAGTCCGGATTACGCTTCGCTTTGTGGATTTCTAGGGATTCGAGTAGGTCCATTTTCGGGCCAGTGTTTTATTTCATGCTGTATATCATTAATAAATAATAAAAATAAAATAGGGCCACAGTGAGAACCCTGAGTCACTACAGAAGTGATATGAATGCTTTTAGATGTAAAATTGTTAAGGTGTACCTTTTGTATACGATTTTCTAAAAAGGATTTAATCCAAGATAGTGTTATTAAAACCCAAGGCTTTGAGTTTGTTTAATAGAATAGAGTGATCCACTCTATCAAACGCCTTGGAAAAATCAGTATATATTGAATCAATTTGGTAGCCCTTATCCAATGCGTTAGACAGGTATTGTTTGTAGCATAGCAGATTCGAGACTGTTGATTTTTTAGGAACAAATCCGTGCTGTTGTGGTACAATAATTTGAGGTGACATCCATGTTATCTGATCCGCGACTAATTTGTCTAGCATTTTAGGAATAATTGACTGCAGGCAAACGCCTCGATAATTATCTACTAAACTGTGTTGGCCAGATTTATGAATTGGTACGACTTAACTAGTTTTCCATCTGCACGGAAATATACCTAGTTGCAACGATTTTGACATTAGGTCATAAATAGGTCCACACAGCGAATAAATGCAGTTTAGCAAAAGAAAACTCGATATACCATCAGGGCCCGGACATTTACTAATCTTCTGATTTAACATTAAGTTAAAAACATCTTCTTTAGTAATAGTGAGTTTGCGGTCATTAATGAAATCACCGATGTATGCTAAATTAGAGGTGTATTGATTATTGTCTGCAGAATACACAGACGAAAAAAACTTGGCGAAAAGATTAACTATATCTTCACCCTTAGACTCCCTGCATTGTTCATATTCCATTACCATTGGGATGCCATTTTCATTCCATTGCTCCCTGGCATATCTCCAAAAACCACCTGGATCTATGATGAGTTTCGCTTCGAACATGTTTAAATAATTTTGGTAGAGCGATTCAGAGATTGACTTGCACTGTCGCCGAAGGTTAGAAAAAAGCTCATAATCATCCTGCGAACCGCCTACTTTAAAACGTTTGTGAGCTAATTTTTTATCGACTAATAAATCTTTTAGCTCGACAGACATCCATTTAGGGTGAGTTTTACCAGTTAGACTAATTAGTTTTGAATGAATGTACGCATCGATGCCAGATTGAACGACATCATAAAAATTGTCTGTTATTTTGTTTATTTTTGAATCATTCATTAAGTTGGACCAATTTATGGAATGGAAATATGTGTTGTGTGCGGCAAAGTCTGCAAGGTGGTACATGTGAATCTTTTTCATTGTGTAAAGCTGCTGACAATGTGAAAATGATGTACACTTGAGTTTAATAAAGTATTATCTGAAAGAGTAACTCCGATACCTTGAAAGTTTGAAAAAAATAAATCCAAAAATATCCCTCTCGAGTTAGGAATAGTATTTACTTGAGTTGTATTCAAGTAATTGTAACAGTTAATAATACAATTAGCTTTTGCATCTGAATTATTCAGTGTGTGAATGACAAGACCATTGTCGTTCCAAACAAGAGATGGTAAATTATAGTCGCCGCATATTAATGTTTTATCGATATTATAATTTTCATAAACTTGCTCCAGTGCCGTGCAGTGATCTAAATAGTTGTTAGCAGATGAATTTGGAGCAATATAAACTCCTCCGATAAGGATATTAACATTATTTATTGTCAATAAAACAAGTATGTGCTCAATGTCAGAGTGCGCCAAAATGTTTGATGAATGAAAACATTTTTTTAATGGCAATCAATATACCGCCACCTCTAATATTGCCAGTCGCAGTGCGATTTGTTCTGAATATATTATAGTTATGTAACTGTAGCTGAGCGTTTGAAATGTCATCATACAACCAAGTTTCTGTCAAGATAATTACGTCAAAGTCATTACAATTAACCGAGATCATAAGGTCATTAAGTTTGGTTCTAATACCACCACAATTTTGGTAATACATAATTCGTTTTTTGAAATATCACTTGTAAGCGTGCGTGGCTTCATTGATGTTATAAAAGGAATGTCGTTATTGAATTTAATAGCCAGGTTTGTTTCACCATTTGAAGTTCTTGTGACAAGTTCGCCTTTGACTTTCTTGAAATAATCCATTTGTTTTTTGGTGCGATCCGCTCGGAATTGGTGAATCGAGGTGGGGTCTTTGGAATTGCTCCTTAAAACTTCTCTAGCTACTGCTTCATTGTTGAAAATAATTTTCAGGGGTCTGGCCCTATCATTCAGTTGACTTCTACCTAATCTTAAGACCTTTTGGGGATTAATATTCAGACCGCGAGGTTCTAAGATCTAAGATTAGATCTATTTAAATTAAATAAAGACTAAATTGACAATTAAAAAAAAGAATTTTAATTAGATCTATTTAAAATTCTTATAGTCAGTATTATTATTATTATTATTTTTAAATAATTTTTTGAACTGATTCAGCTTTGAGAAAAAACTTGGATTTATTTAAATGATTTATATAAATGTTTAATGTTGGCGGCGTTTATATAAACACGATTATCTTTATTGACAGCATATTTATATTTATACACATCATCTCACAGTAAAATTTATTGTGACTCTTTATTTGTTAATATCACTCGATTTCATGTTATATTAGCAAAAAAAAGTGTTTTAACCCATTGCAGCCGAACCATTTTTTTAGTATGGGTATTCAGCTACCTGACAGTAGTTTTAATAAAAAATTTGTAATACATCAAAGATAAGTATTTTAAACAAAAAAGGTATTTCTGTAGATTCAGTGAAATTCAGAACTGTCTTCCTCTTCTGTAACGTCTGAATCAGAAGAATCTTCACTTTCGCTTTCTATTATTCTATTTTCTTTTCTTTTTGTACCAATTACTTCATCACTCTCTTCACTGCTATTGTCTTGATCACTATCTTCTTTATGTTCATTTAGAATGTTATCAATCAATCTAAACATCGTCAAATCAAACTCATCTTCGCTGCTACATATTTCGTTCATTGATTCCATTTTTATGACCTTAAGCGGACTAAATTGGAAATAGTAAAATATTTTGATAAGTTCACAATTCACTTACAATGTAAATTACAACTTGTAAAAGTATTTCAAAGAGATGTACTACACACAAAAAAGTAATTTTATTTACCAATGCTTTCGGTTAATAGAATATCGAAAAACTTTTGTTTCGATTTTGCTTATCAATTAATTTTACTTATCACTGTTTTCACTTAACAGAGCACTAAAAATTTTGCTACCTTTTTGCCAGAAACGCTATAGTGTTCAGACTGAGGAATCTAAGTGTCCACCATCTGATATATACCGGACTAATCTCACATAAATAAGCCAGAAACGGCCAAAATAATACCAAAATGGTAATAATCTGAAGCTGATCGGGAATACCATCATGTGGAAGAGAATAATGGGTTTGAGTGGAAGAACATATTGTGAACTCCGCCTGCAAATCCTGTGTCCTAAATTTGTTGGGTGATTAACTTTATTTATATATTATTTTGCACATATTATATTAACAGGATATGTAAAGCTAATAAATAAATAAATAAATAAATCAAATCTAAGGTACATATTATAAATAGTAATGGCGCCTCTCAGGCGCCGTTCAAGTTGAAGTAAAGAATAGTATGGCGCCGTTCGAGCGCAAAGGGTTATTTTATTTAAAAATGAAAACCCTCACTCTTGCAGAACCATTTAATTAAAAAAATGTTCTAATTGTTATTTAAACTTATTTAATGATTACTTAACTCCTTAAATCCATTATATTATCCGGAAACCAGGAACCGGAAGAATCTGCAGAAAGACCTATGGTTGACAGGCAGATTCCATTTAGGGGGGGAGAGAGGGGTCAGCGGAATTGTGACAGTTCATTGTTCTAGAACTAAATTCAAAAGTGCATGGTGCGACATGAGGGGGGTTACAATTTAACGACAAAGTAGTGACATTTATGGAAACCCTTATCAGCGACAAATAAATGAAAAACGTTTGAATAAATAAGTATGAATCTGTTAATAAAGACGTTATAGTAACTATTAAACATAACGAATCTTACAAAGACTACAAAATAGAAACAAATAGTATTAAAAATAATAAGTGAAACTAGTTGAGAATTTGAAACATTCAGAATCTGAAGTGAGTTTTTATTTGTTTATCTATTTCATATTACTATTCTTACTATCAATTCGTAGATATTAAAACAATTAATAATAGAAACAAATAAATAAACCAGTTTTGCTGAATGTATTTTGCAGGCTTCGTTAGTTCAAGAATTAATCAACTGCACACGATTACTAACCGGAGACTCGGTCAAAATCTGCAGGAGCGAACCAGCGAAGGAAGAAGAGTTGAAATCATTCCACAGCAGCGATTACATAGATTACGCGAAGGGAATCAACGACACCATTGAATTCGGCAAGGAACATTTACAAGAACTAGAATTATACGGACTCACATACGACTGCCCGGTCCTACCAAATTTGTACGACTTCATGAGCACCATAGCGGGAGGATCTTTAACTGCGGCTCGAGTGCTTTTACAGACTGACTTTAAAATTGCGGTGAATTGGTTCGGGGGATGGCATCATGCTCAAAGGTACTCATTTTAATTATAATGATAATAAAGATTTGCTACCCAATACATAAAATTAATAGAGAAAAATGTTGCCTATTATTAACCCTTAACTGGTGATGTGTCATTTGTGCCACACAACTGGTGACGTACTGTTGAGTTTTAATAATTTGCTAGATATACAGGGTGTCTCAGACATGACTCCCTAGGCCTATAACTTTCTTATTTTTAAAGATAAATACAGAAAACCATATATATTTTTAAATGGGAGCAAATTCTCTTTAGAATTATAAGAATAAAATTTTTAAAAATATCTGCTCATATTTTGACAGTGATGTTCAACTTTTTTTTTCAAATGGCACTGGACTTGTTTTTTTCTTATTATAATAGTATTTTCTAATCTCTTTACAACCATGTAAACCAATATGATTGTTACATTAGAAAAAAATTGAGAAAAATGAGATTGAAGGTTGATTTTTAAGTTCATTTTTTTTAGTTGGCCATGGAAATATTTGACTCACAGATTGTCATTACAGTTGTTCAATATCATTATTTTGATGCACCTTGTTTAAAATTACAATAAGAAATCAATTGAATAGTAAATAATCAGTTAAATTATATTTTTGATGTAACTTTAATATATTAATAACTTTAAAAGATTACAAAAATTGTTCAAAATTCCCACCATTTTCAGTTGCGCAACATTCAAGTCTTTGCATTAACGCTCTGCTGGTAGCATTTAATAATACTTCTTGCGGATTATTTCGACAGACCCTTGTAATATTTGCTTTCAATTCATCCACACTATCAAATTCTAATGAAAAGACACGAGCTTTTATATACCCCCACAGGAAATAGTCTAACGGTGTAATATCAGGTGAGTGGGCTGGCCAGCCCACTGATCCATATGTTCCGAACCAGCGATCTCCAAAAACATTATGTAAGTGATCTCGAACTATTAGGCTATTGTGAGCTGGAGCACCATCTTGTTGAATATCATATTTATTCTTGTATTAAGCGGTACGTTTTCTAAGAGTCGTGGAAAAGGATTTTGAAGAAATGATAAGTAACGATTACCTGTCAAAGTACCTTCGTAGAAATATGGCCCTATTAAGTTTCCTCCTATTATGCACCAAACGCTAATCCCCCATACGTTTTGAAAATGTCAATGCTTCATCCAGTACGGCTGCTCAGTTGACCAATATCTAGAATTCTGAGTAGTCACCACAGCATTATTATGAAATTTACTTTCGTCCGTCCATAATATCCTACTTTGAATGTTAGGTTCTTCTTGATAAGTTGCCATTATCCAACTAATAAATTCCATTCGACGGTCATTATCCCCTGGGTGCAGTGGTTGTACCCGAATAAATTTGAAAGGTCGGTATAAATTCCTCTTTAGTATCCTACTCACCGAACATTTTGATATGTCACATTGAGATGCAACAGTCCTGAGCGAGGTATTAGGGTATAATTGAACGTACCCCAAAACTGCTTCTGCATGAGCATCATCGGTAGCAGTTCGTTTTATTACATCTGGAACTTTCTTGTTCTTTTTGAATGAGCCATGCGCAGAAAGATTCTTCGCCAAATTAATAATTGTTTTATGAACCGGATGTGGTCTTTCCGGATATCTTCGTACATACAACCTTCCATCTTTTCTCGCATTCTTCTTGCACAAACCATAAAGAAGGATCATGTCAAGTTTATGAGAGTTTCTGTAATTCATTTTTCTTATAACTTTAGACAAGGTGTAACAAGTTTTGAAAAGAACAATTGTCACATATGTCATTCTGTAAATCAAATATTTCAAAGCCAACTAAAAAAAAAATCAATTTAAAAATCAACCTTTAATCTCATTTTTCTCAATTTTTTTCTAATGTAATAACCATATTGGTTTACATGATTGTAAAGAGAATAAAAAATACTATTAAAATATGGAAAAAACAAGTCCAGTGCCATTTGAAAAAAAAAGTTGAACATCACTGTCGAAATATGAGCAGAAATTTTTGAAAATTTTATTCTTATAATTTTAAAGAGAATTTACTCCCATTTAAAAATATATATGGTTTTCTATATTTATCTTTAAAAATAAGAAAGTTATAGGCCTGGGGAGTCATGTCTGAGACACCCTGTATATGGTTACAAATAATAGCAAAAGCTTCACGGTGTCTTACCCACAACGGAATAGTAGGAGGCTACCTGGCCAGACGGACCAACACTTGCTAGAGTGAGGTGGATTTGTTTAATGCAATGGGTCTCACAGACCAAAGGTCACCAGTTAAGGGTTAAAATAAATCAGACAAACAAAGGGTTATGGCAGTTGTGACCTAGTTGTCAACGCTATAAAAAAACAAAAATCCATAATAACAATTAGATTGTTAGGTAGATACACCATTAAGGTGACATCTGTTGTCTTAATGTTAAAAAAAATCCATAACTGCCCATTTAGCACACTTGTATCAGTAACATATCTGAGCAAGCTCAAACTGAGAACAAGTACTTGTGAGAAATCCCCGACAATAAGGAACCGTCAACTAATGATAATTATAACAATATCAATAATAAACATTAAAATATCCATAGTAATTAACCGTTTCTTTGTTGGTGCTGATGAGATCAAAAATAAGATCAAAACCGGTCCTCGGTTGTCGTTCAGGGAAACAATATTTAAATGTTTAAAATTGGTAAAGTTAACTATTAGTCAGCGGCAGCTCGTGGATGTTCGGCGGTGAGGCAACGGAAGAAAATTTGACTGAAACAGCAACGGAATATTTGCTTCCTCTATTAGAGTAAGTAGTGCAGCACGAGCGACATCTTTGTCTTTGCCTCACCAACGGAAGTCCACGAGCCGCCACTGCTATTAATCGATTAATATGTAAAACTGCAATACAATTTTGTATTTATGTCTTTAATAATTTAAATGTGCTTTCAGAAATGAGGCTGAAGGTTTCTGTTACGTCAATGATATTGTGATAGCCATCGAAAAATTAAAAGCAAAATTCAATTCCATTTTGTATGTGGATTTAGACGTACATCATGGTGAGTATATATTTCTGCTGTTCCTCACTATTAATTTGAGTGATTTTTTTTACATTCTCCGTATAAGTAATAAACCTGAGCGAATTTAGATTTTTGTATAATTATAATTTACCCAGAGTTGTAATATATTTAGAGATATTTTTTTGTATTATAAAGGGAAGTTGCCGTAAGTAAATAAATAAATAAAATATAAGTATAGTTTCTGTGAGTATTTTCGAATAATCTAAAATTAATTGATTAAGGTGATGGAGTTCAAAACGCCTTCGAGTTGAGCAATAATGTCCTGACGCTGTCGTTCCATCAAGTATCGGCGGGATTTTTTCCTGGCACAGGATTACAAGATGAAATTGGGACGGGTAATGGGAAAAATTATTGTATAAATGTTCCCTATAAAGAAGGCATTGGTGATGAGATGTTTGAAAAGTTGTTCACAGACATATTTCCCTGGTAAAGTGAATGAAATCTGCGAAAATGAATTTTGATTATGTAACGTATATTTATTTTTAGTGTTTTTGAATCGTACAAACCGAAGGCAATGGTAATTCAGTGTGGCGGTGATATTATATCTGGCGATCCCGTGGGCCTCAGTAATGTTACTTTAAAAACGATGGGAAAATGTGTGAAGATGATTTTAAACTGTGATATTCCAACGATGTTTTTAGGAGGAGGTAAGAAAATTAAACTTTTTCTTGCGGAACTAATTACATGCATTCCACGAGTATAATACAGGGGTGGCCAAAGCGTCGACCTTCTTAGCCGCCCTTAGTCCGATATACAGGGTGCCCGTTTTTGGAGCTCAAGCATGGGGATCTCGGTTGTTGGAAGAGATACAAGGTCGGTTAAATTGGGGCAAAGTTCCCCATTTTGGAGTGTAACATAATGCCGTTTTGAAACATAAAATATTCCGACTACTTCCGAAGATATCCGAAAAAAATCGAAATTTTCAAAAAATGTTTTTATTTTTTTGCGAAACTATTTATAGAGATACTTCAAAACAATTGACACTTTATCATTGCCACTTTGTACGCTCTACAAAGTGGTGATATAATAATAAAAATTCGACGTTTCTATTTTCGGGAAACATCATCAACTTTGTTTTTTCTTATGGGCGCCATCTTGTATTTTTACATTTTCAAATACAGATTTTTTTCTGATTACGGTGATGTGTCATGTGTTTGGGTTTGGTCTAGCAGTTTAATGGATATGCCAAAAATCCTGTTTTTGCAAAAAGTGCCTTGGAAATAACAGCTACACTTTTGTTTAATAAAGTAATTTATTAAACAGTAATACAAAACTAACGCAAACTTGTTTTCTATTCCCATTTCATTATAAGATATGAAAAGTAGAAAAATATTATTCAAATTCATAACATAGAATGAAATTAGAGCATGAGAAATAAATAAATTTAAAAAAAATTATAAGAGGTGCTCGAATGGCTCACCCTCCATCTCCAAGGATAGCTGTATGCGTCTTCTTAAATTTTGTATTGATCTTAAAACATCCCTTCTTCCATTTTGGTCCTTAAAGTTGTAATGATCTTTCTTCGCAAGTCATTGATATCGGTGGGTACAGATTTATAAATTATGTTTTTCATAGCTCCCCATAAATAAAAATGTAATGGAGAAAGATCTGGCGAACGTGCCAGCCAAAGTACGTCCCCACTATTTGAAATAACTCTGTTGGGAAATATTTGAGACAAGTAATCAGACACTCTTCTAGCGTTATGTGGTGGAGCTCCATGTTGCTGGAACCAAAGGCTATTTCGCGGTTGAGGCAAATGTTGTCATCGATGTAATCGGTCAGGGAAGTGGAAATACCCATCTGCAGTCAAATTGTCTTCGTAAATGTACGGGCCAATGATCTTATCGCTAAATAAACCAACCCATACATTTAGACCAAAACGTGCTTGTGGTCGCCGTCCTTGGTGTTCATGTGGATTTTCAACGGACGATACATGTTGTGACGATTGAACATGCCTGAACGTTGGAAAGAAAATGGGGATTTTACAATAACAGCGTCATGATGTTTCTATAAAACTTTACTCTTCCTTCAGTGTCTCCTGGATGTAAAACTTGCGTGATATGAATTTTAAAGGGGCGATACTTACGTTTTTTCAAGACTCTCCACACTACTTGACGAGATACATTCATTTCTTCTGCTATAGCCCTTGTCAAAGTAGAAGGATTATTTTGAATCTAATGAAGAATTAAATTTATAACCGTTTATTATTTTTCAAAAGGTTTTAACATTTTACTCACTGCTTGTAAAATTTCCATTTCATTTCCGTTGGGCCTATGAACACGTATTCTAGGCTTAGAAAATGCACCAAACTCAGCTAAATTTCCTTTAAGAATCAGAAAATCATTTTCAGCAGGTTGTTGTCTTTCTGGATACCGCTGAAGGTTTGTTTCCGAAGTAACTTTCACATTTCGATGCGATGCGTAATAAAGTTCTAGCATATCGCGTTTTTCTTCACTTGAAAATGGCATTTTGTTAAAAATGTATACCAGTTTTGGAACTGTAGGTCAGGATAAAGGAAATTCGGTCGAAGTGTCAAAAATTGCTATATTAAACAAAAGTGTAGCTGTCATTTCCAAGGCACTCTTTGCAAAAACAGAATTTTTGGCATATCCATTAAACTGCTAGACCAAACCCCAACACATGACACATCACCGGAATCAGAAAAAAAATCTGTATTTGAAAATGTAAAAATACAAGATGGCGCTCATAGAAAAACAAAGTTGATGGGGTTTCCCGAAAATCGAAACGTCGAATTTTTATTATTATATCACCACGTTATAGAGCGTACAAAGTGGCAATGATAAAGTGTCAATTGTTTTGAAGTATCTCTATAAATAGTCTCGCAAAAAAATAAAAACATTTTTTGAAAATTTCGATTTTTTTCGGATATCTTCGGAAGTAGTCGGAATATTTTATGTTTCAAAACGGCATGTTACACTCCAGATTGGGCAACTTTGCCCTAATTTAACCGAGTATCTCTTCAAATAACCGAGATCCCCATGCTTGAGCTCCAAATGGGGCACCCTGTATACACATTAGAGTATTTCACATCTCCTTATCTATAGATATTATTTTAATTGCTAACCATTTGTATTAATATTAATGGAAGAACAGAAAATTAATATTCCCTTCGTAATTCACCATTATATTTCCTACTTTAGGGCCAGTCTCTTTAACTAATAATTGCTGTTAATATCGGTTATATAATCCGATGGTGGTATCAAGAAGTTAGTTCTAAAATGCGTCACATTTTTGACCACTTAAATGTCAATTCTATTCTTTAGAATCGTGGATGATAGTTTTTAACAGAAGTACTAATGCCCGGTTTCATAATAAAATTAAAGTGTCTTTAAACCCTTAAAGTATTCTTTAACTTTAAAAAGTGTCCCATAATGTCACTTTAGGATAAAAGTCAATTTTAAATTTAAAGTCCGAATTTTGCCACTTTAAAGATAAAGTCGACGATTATCTAACCTAAAAATTCGTGCTTTTATTTAAAATAGATCTAATTTTCAATACCAGTTCGAGTTCTTCATCAAATGATGAATTAGATATTGTTGTAAGAAGAAAAAAAGTATATAGAAAGAGAGAAGACTGCTTTAATAAATACAACGAATTGGAATTTTTTCAAAGGTTTCGCTTAACAAAACCCACCGTGGTGTCATTGTTACATTTAATTGAAGGCAACATATCGCTTCCTACAAACAGGTAATGTAGTGATAAATTAAATCTAAGGCTACATTCATTATCAATATTTTTTATAGAGGTGGATGCATTCAGCCAATGCATCAATTGCTTTTAACATTACGGTACTATGCCACAGGAAATGTGCTTATTTCTGTAGGTGATTTCATAGGTGTATCAAAGTCATCAGCATGTAGAATTATAAAAAGAGTTACTTTAGCAATTTGTTCCCTATCTGAACAATACATACACATGTACAAAAATAATATAGAAATGCAAGTGGCTGCAGAACAGTTTTATCAAATTGCTAACTTTTCCAAAGTAATTGGAGCAATTGATTGTACATTAATTAAAGTACAGTCATTTGGAGGCATAGATGCTGAAATATTTCGGTCAAGAAAAGGATTTTTTAGTTTAAATGTCCAGACAGTATCTGATGCAAATTTAAAGATTCGCAATATTGTTGCACGATGGCCTGGTTCCACCCATGACCAGACAATTTTTAATAACAGCGCTCTCAAACAAAGTAAATGTAAAAATACCATTCTGTCCATTTTAGAAACAGTTTATTTATTTATTTAGATACTAAAACTAAAAATTATGAAAAAAAATATATGAATTATGAAAAACCAGTAATAATTTTGATTTTTGGAAGGCGTAGACGGATTTTGACATTTAACAAAAAAAAAAGCTGCACACTGTAAACTTTTTTGCAAAATTGCCAATGTCAACAGTGTCATTTTCTCTGTTTTGATCAAAAGTGTAGGAACCAAGAGATAAATTTGATTTTTGCAAGTTGATAACTGAAATACACTAGCAAAAAAAAAGACCTTTATTGGCATATCTAACAATAATTATACTTCTATCAACCAAAAATACAATTATAATAACAATAATTCTCGTGCTCTCTCTCTCTCTCCTACATTCTTTTTCCCTCCCCAATTTCTGCAGCATCTTTACCTCGGCCCGGTCCTCTCTCATCCATTCCGCTACCCTCTTATTCCTTTTTCCTCCCATCCATTATTCGTTCACTCCCTCACAATCCTCCGCCAGATGCCTCCATGTATCCCTCCCATTTTCACACATTACACACCTCATATATTCTTCACCCATCCACTTCTTCCTCCCTCTCTCTTCTGATCCACACCCTCTCTTCTCTGTTCCACCCGTCCTCATCTAAATACTTCGGTCTCCTTCCATGTACCTGCCAACTCCCATACATGTCATTATATTCACTTCTTTCTATACTTCCCTGTCTCTCCTGCACATCCACTTCCTTCACCCTCTCTCTCACCCACTTTGCCACATTTACCCCCCTCTCTAACCACTCCCTCACTTTCACTTCAGGCAATCCTACTCTCTCATACATTTTCATTCATTCCTTCCTCCATTTACCCCCCCTTATGTTCACGCATGTCTTCCATACCGCCTCTACCAACCTCTCTTCCCCTAACTCCCATAACCTCATCTCATACCTGACCATTGCCTCACATCCTAAGTTTCCTCTGTTAGTCCCTTTAAACATAAACCCCAAATACCTAAATCTTTTCACTCTCTCAATCACTTCTCCCTTCCATTCTAACACCACTTTCACGCTCCCGTCTTTTCCCTTATTCCTAAATCTCATCCATTTCGTCTTCCCCACATTCACACACAGTCCCCTCTTGTCCATATACCTCTCCGTTCTCCTCAACATGTCTTTCATCCCTTCCCAATCTCTCGCCATTAACACCATGTCATCCGCATATGCCAGCATCCACACCTTTTCCTTGCCGATTACTACTCCTCCCGCCTACCCTTTCCTCAAAACCTCCTCCAGTTCACATAGGTATAAGTTAAATAACATAGGGCTTAACGGGCATCCCTGTCTCAATCCTACCCACGTCCTAAATCTCTCCTGAAATACGCTAGCAAATTTTGACAATAAAAGATGAGATTTATTATCCTGAAACACTCGTTTGTTTGAATAATAGCTGGTAGATGTTTTGGCATAGATAGACATGAGACTCAGGAAACAATTTCGGTTTTTGTAAGCTAATAACTCAAAATGAGTGGCAGGATTTTATGAATTTAAATGTCAAATGATGGACAAGTTAATTTTCTTCATCAAAGTGTTGAAACAGTTTTTAGAAATGTAACAAGAAATTGTCAAAAGTAGCAACACATCAAGAGATAATTTCAATTTTTGCAATTACTTGTAAAGGCGGATTTTGACATTTCAAAATGTGCAGTTTTTGAAATGCCAAAATCCGCCATTACAAGTAATTGCAAGGCATATTTCGTGAAAAACTGTACAATTTTTTTTATCCAACTTACCGATGTCAAAAACATCATTTTTTCTGTTTATTGGATTTCAGAAACCAAGAATCGGATGTTTAAAGATGCACAAATCATCAAAAATAGGTTTTAGAAAAGTTGGTTTGCGAAAGAATGAAAAGATGTTGAAAGTAACATTCGTTTTAGACGCAAGTTTAAGAATTTTTATTTTTAAAAGCCGATCACTCCGAAACGTGTTTCCAGATTTTGAGAACTTAAATGTCAAAAGGTGCACAACAATTATTTTATCAAAGTGTTATGGCAGTTATTAGCAAGCAAAGTAACTAGAAGGTGTCAAAAGTAGAATTTTATTTGTTTTTAAGACATCAAGTGACAATATTACTTTTTGCAAGTTTTAAATGTGAAATAATGCACTTAAGAAGGTGTTAAAATAATTTACAGGCAAAAGGACTGAAAGATGACTAAAGTAACATTTAATCTGTTTTGGACACAAGAGACAATTTTGTTCCTCTGAAACGAGTCGGCAAATTTTGCCAAAAGGTGCAAATTATTTCTTTAATCAAAGTGTTATGAGAGTAGTTAGCAAAATAACAAGGAGCCAAAAGTAGCATTTTCTTTAAATTAAAATTGGAAACCCCCACTTATTGCAGAGGTATTAAATTAAATTGTACGTTTGTTGTTAAAGCATTAACGTCAAATGAAATCAAATTAAATAAACGTCAGTTCATGAAATGCGGGCGGTTTAATTTAAAACAAACTCATAGCAACCATGCAAATACATATTAGAGATCGATATTAAATCTCGTCTATTTAATTTAGCATTTGATTAGTTTTTAACAAATCAAGTGACAATATAAATTTTTATTGAACTTTAGGTGGATTTTGACATTTGAAATCTCAAAGGTGCACATAGGTATGCGTTTTGGAAAACTTTTATGTTTTTTTACAAAATTAGCGATGTAGAATATCTCATTTTCTTTGTTTTCGACACAGGTGCAGGGAACAAGAGACAATTACGCATATAAACCAAATGTGTAAACTAAAAATCCAGCTAAAAATCCGTGAATATGATATTAAATGAAAGTGCAACATGGCAATGACATTACAATTAAATAAAATTTTAAAAAGTACTATTTTCCTACGGCCAGGTTTAGTGGTTAACACTCGGTATATAAATGTCTTGGGGAGGGCTCAAGCCCGATAGCCAACGTTTATAAAAATTTGACAAGAAATTTTGACGAACATGGTGTCAATTTGACTTATTTGAAAAATTTTAGTAAAATGATCTAATTATTCTGTGATTCCAAGTTATTCTCCCACTAGTGGGTAATGAACAACATTACTTCCCTCAAATGACCACAGTAATTCGCTTATTACACCCGATTTTGGATAAAAAATATTAAAATTCGTTGAAACATTCAATGAAATGTACCAATCATTTCAAATAACAATTTTATTACCAAATTAAATAATAAAATTAGAAACTACTCAAGGATTTAGAATAATTAAAACTAAAATTTAGCTGCAAATCGTGAAGTTTCATTCAAGAGGCTACGAGAGATATGTTAATGCAACTCTATAACAACTGCTGGAGATGCACTATAGTATTTCTACACTTGTTCGAGGATACTTTAGCAGGGGCAAAAAGTGAAAGTTTGGATTCCAAGGAAGAAAACGGTACTAATAATTTATTAAATGTATAGAAATACATATGAAAATACAAAATATTGATAGAAATATAAGTTTGTACACATGAACACATATAATGGATTTATAAAGACAAAAGTAAACTACATAAAATAACACAAAACAATAATAATAAAAATAAAACTATATCTAATCTATATACAAATGCAATACTCTTGTTTTCCGAGTACTCAAGTTGAACATAAATAAAAAATTGCACAGTTTACTAAAGGATAATAAAGACTAGCTAATGAACTTACACAGACAAGTTATATTACAAAAGCCTAGACACACATCACGTTACTTTTCTCACTTTCAATTTCATCTGTCTTTTAAATAGGCGTAGAAAATTTGCTTCTTTCAATTCTTTCTAGCTCATTGAATCTCTTTAGTCCCTGGCAGAATAATGAGCGAAATTATAAAGGAAACAAGTACTGAGCCACTGTTTTCTACCAAACTTTCACTTTTTGCCCCTGTTAGTGTCCTGGAGCAAGTGTAGAAACACTGTCAAGGTGCCCTACACTCCAAATGGAGTAGGAAAAAAAATTGTCTTCTAATTTAGTAATAAAATTGTTAAGCAGCTTCTATAAATTATGTCACAGATTGATTTAGGGAGGGATTAGCAGAATTGTAATATTATGATAAATTCACGATGTGGTGGTTACAATTTGACAAAAAGATCATTTATGGAAGCATTTTCTAAAATATGTAAAGATGAAAACTATTCATTATATTTCTCATGTTTCTTATCATTTAGGTGGATATAATTTTCCAAACACAGCAAGATACTGGACATACTTAACGTCAGTCATATTAGGAAAGGGCTTAGATGAAGACATTCCCGATGACAGTTTGGTAAGTATTTTTGATACGCATCTCGAGTTTTCATTAAATATTTGATTGAACACAAATGAAACAATCAGCGTGTATAACATTTGCTCCTGAATTTAAGTGAAATTAAAGTTGTATTTATACCCAGACCAGGCAAGATGCCCTACAGCCTTGCCAAATCATCTAGGACGTAAGCCTCACATCATTTCTGATGAAGTTTTGTGCCCGGTATATTATTGAACCTCAACCAACATGCTCATAGACCAAGGACGCATTCCACTGTGTCATTACGCGCTGGTAAACAATTTATCAACACTGGGACTATTTATGACATTGAAGCCTCCTTCGAAAGTGTGGACCCTTAGAAACGTTTTTTTTTATGGTGACAAAATAATTAATTATTTTTTTTAATATCCATTCATTTTATTAATATAAATTAAAAAAGCAAAAAAAAATGGGGAAAACAATAAAAATTCACAAAAGCAAATAACGTCCACATTTGTGGCCACTGAGCGCTAATGGTAATTTATGAGTAAAATGATTTCATACATGATTTCAGGGCACACCAGTTCTTCACATTCCCACAAATGCAATTAGTTTGTCTTACACATTTTTTGTCGCAACATCTTAGCGGATTTTTCAGTTCCTTTTTTTACACGCTTACACGAAATGTTAAATTATCCTTACAATTGTATTGAAGTAAAAACACAACCTCGAATGATAACTGTACACAAATGCGCACGTTTTTTAATTTCTTATGAAATAAAAAAATGATGATGTGGCCATCATGTTACTTTCTCCGACTTGATAGTATCATTTATATTTATGCTTTCATGGTTTATTTTCAATTTAAATCATATTTTAAATGTACATCGAGTGTTTTGTAGACTCACAAGGAGAGGATCAGATGTGTGACTCACCGATTCGATCCATTTTTGGCACACGTGTAGGTCATGACTAGGAGTGTAACAGGTGCAAGTAATAGGGCGCACTATTCAGCCGTTTTCGAGAAAAAAATTGATTGATTCTAAAATTAAGATATTTAAATACACATGGATTTATAAAAACTATAAAAAGAAAATAAATGAACCCAACTTCAACAATGGGGTTCGATCCTTCGACCTTCCGACTACAAATCGGAGGTTTTATCGATACGCCAAAAGGTCGGTATATGTTTGTTAACGCAAAAGGTATATAAACATACGAATAAATAACAAAGGGTCCCCCCGGTTAAGATAAGCGAAATGCCCCCAGATTCGGAATTCCTGATTAACCAAGGAACGTTGTATCTTGAGGTAATAATTATCCGCGGACATGGTTTATAAGGCCCCACCCCTCCCCTCACCCCACATTGGGTCAAAAAGGGTTATTTTTTGTTATAATTCTCTATCTGACGATGTGTTTAATGCAAAATTCTGAAAAAAATCATCAAGGTAGGTTATCAAGAGGCCTATCAATAGAATTTCTTTCAAGGTCACCCAAGGTCATTTGGTGTCTCAAAAAAATTAGAAAAACAATTTTTTCATTTTTTGAGGTAGAAAGCATTGAGGTGCACGCCGTTTTTTTTCACTATTTAATAAGAGGCGATTAATTTTACCTCAGACAGGAACTTTTAACTCATTTCGAGTGGTGCGTCATCCCTAAAAATCCAATTTTCCGCAATTTTTTCGATTTTTTCAATTTTACAGATGAGAGTTGAGGTTTAGACAAAAAACTAATTAAAACTTTTTTGTAGCATTTGGAAAGACAAAAAATTTGTATTTTAAATTTTTTTTCTATCTCTAATAGTAAAAAAGTTATAACCAATTTAAATTTTTTCTTCCTACTTGGTTTTTAAATTTTTGTCGATATTTACCAATTATAAGGGCACAGGTGAATATTCAGCAAAAAAACTCATAAGCGATGTTTTGTAAATTTTTTCAAGACGAAAACTTTAGTTTTATTTTTATTACTTTCTCCGTTACGAAGTACGAAAAAGTATTGTGATCGTGAAAGTTTTTCCAAAAATTTTTTTTACGGAAATATCCGTTTTGGGGTCCCTATATACCATTTTAACAATTTCTGGAAAATATAAATTTGTGCTATGTGTGTGTGTGTCTGTGCGCGCTGTGTCTCAAAAAGTAATAGAGCATTAGATATGAAACTTTGAAGTCTTATTCGATAATCCGAAGAACTGAAAAGCTTTTGGAAAAATTTCGTACACCTGAAGTGGGTGTTTACCTTAACTGTTTTTTGTTTTTTCCCAAATGATCAAATCTTAGAAAGCGTATTAAATAACTCAAATGGTATCAGCAAAATTTTTAAACCTGAAGATATTTTTATCTTGAATAGATGTTTTCGAGATGTGGATCACTTGAAAAATGAAGGATTCATGGTCCTCATGCCAGTTCTTAAAGGTAATAGAAATCAACTAACTGCTAAAGAATTAAACTTTTCGAGATTTGTCACTAAACTTCGTTGGTTAATCGAAGCGATTCGCGGTATCTTGTGCCAAAAATACCGATTATTGCACAACCAATTTCGAAACAGCATGTTGCCGGTTGCTGGATGGTGGTGTAGAATTGCTTGTTTTCTACAAAATCAATTCGGAAAGCGACTGTTGTCCAATATTTTCGATAAAGATAACTTTGTACCCGTGATTAACGAAGACAGTGATGAAGATTAAAAGTGTAATTTACATATATATTATATATTATTATAATTCACAAATGAAGAAAAAAAAAATTTTGCATTAGTAACTATGTATTTTTTAGAAACTTATAAATTGATCTCCACATCATTTTTTTGTATTACGGCTAAAAATATAAAAATAAAACTAAAATTTTCGTCTTGAAAAATGCTACAAAACATGTCTTATGAGTTTTTCTGCTAAATATCCACCTGTGCCCTTATAATTGGTAAATATCGACAAAAATTGAAAAATCAAGTAGGAAGCATATTTTAAATTGGTTATAACTTTTTTACTATTGAAGATAGAAAAAAAAATAAACAAAAACAAAATTTTTGTCTTAATTTTTTAAGACAAAAAAGTTTTTTTAGTTTTTGTCTAAACCTCAACCCTAACCTGTAAAATTGAAAAAACTCGAAAAAAAGAGGAAAATTAGATTTCTAGGGATGACGCACCACTCGAAATGTATTAAAAGTCAGAGGTAAAATCAATCGACTTTTATAAAACAGTGAAAAAAACGGCATGCACCTCAACGATTCCTACCCCAAAAAATGAAAAATTTGTTCTTTTAATTTTTTTGGGACACCAAATGACCTTGGATGACCTTGAACAAAATTCTATTGATAGGTCTCTTGATAACCTACCTTGATAATTTTTTTCAGAATTTTGCATTACACACCTCGTCAGATAAAAAATTAAAACAAAAAATAACCCTTTTTGACCCCACGTGGGGTGAGCGGAGGGGTGGGGACCATATAAACCATGTCCGCGGATAATTCTTACTTCAAGATACAACATTATTTGGTTAATTAGGAATTCCGAATCTGGGGGTATTTCGCCTATATTAACCGGGGGGACCCTTTAAAAACCATTTTTTCTCGAAAACGGCTGAATAGTGCGCCCTATTACTTGCACCTGTTACACTCCTAGTTATGACCTACACGTGTGCCAAAGATGGATGAAATCGGTGAGTCACACATCTGATCCTCCCCTTATCAGATGAAACTGACGTTTAAAACGTCAAAATTATGAAAGATGGAAAAATTATACTTCAAATTCAAAAACTCAGTTTACTCAAACACCAACGAGATTTCGAAAAACTTATTCCTTATAAGTTGTTCATTTCGGCATTCTCTACAATAAAGGCGTGTTGCATCGCATTCTTTCGCGTTCTCCGAACACCTCAATCTATTATACTTTAAGGGTAAATGATGATTTAATTGCATTTTTTTTTTAGTTTTTCACTGAATATGGACCGACATATGAGCTGCAAATATATCCAAGCAATATGAAGGATGGAAATACCAAAGAATATATCGAGACACTTATTGCTACAATACATAAACATTGTGACATAATAAGGGTATAAAAATATTTTTATACAGCATATTGTTAATATTATAATAAGTTATTTATTTTTAAAAGTATTTTAGCAATGATTTTTAGTCAAAGAATATGTAATAAGTGATTGACCATTGAGCGTAAATTTTTGTATTTTGTCTCAAATAATAAAATTTACTTTTTCTATTTCAACATTATGATTCTCACACTGTAGCACTATTTTCAGGTATGCAAAGTGATATTTTGTACATCTTCTGTCATAACCTGACGACATGCAATGTTGTTATATACAAGAGGTGTGAATCAGGCGCGCACCCAGAAATTTGGCTTAGGGGGGCTCACGCATATTATAACTCAAATACAGAACAAATTTGGCTTGGGGGGCTCACGCAAATTATAACTCAAATACAGACATATGTGTAAACTGAAAATCCGTAATTATGATATTAAATAAAAATGTAACAGCAATGACATTACAATTAATAACAATTCCAAAAAACACTATGTTCCTAGGGCCAGATTTGGTGATTACCACGCGATATATAAATGGCTTGGGGGGCTCAAGCCCAATAGCCACCCCCTGGGTGCGGACCTAGTGTGAATGACTATAGTTGTCGATGCACCTTAACCAGTTACAGGACGGCAAACGTAACTTGCCGTTGCGCAGTAGCAAAATTGTGGGCGGAACCCTCGAAGGGCGCTCTCGATAGATTTTGTGAAGAGTTCGTGCGCCTGGCACATTCAATTATATGGAGGAGAGCGCCCGATTGAGTTGTAAAAGAATAGCGCACGCGAAGAATATGTGCTTGCTTATTACAGAGACTGTATTCGGCTGGCTGTAGAGAGAGAGCTTTCGCTTGCTCTCTGCGCGTCTGGCCAACTTATATTTGCCGTCTTGTAGCTGTGTGACGAGTATACTCGTCATGAACAAATTGGCAAAATTTTGTGTTATGTCAAGTAGGTACTTGTCATATTGCCATTTCTTCATGACTTGTATACTCGTCAAAAACAGCAAGAATAGAAGAAATGGTAATATTTTGTGTTTATGTAGAGTAGGTATTCAAAATTTTGCTATTTTTCAGGACGAGTGTACTTGTCAAACACAGCTAACTGGTTAAACCCAAAATGTATTCATTATTCACGAAATAGAAAAAATTACAATTACAAATTGCCAGTTCGTTCATTTAAAACTGTATCAATTTTTCGGGGTGGGGCTTGTGTTAAAATCATTATCAGAGCGGATCTTATTTTTGGGTAAACAAGATATATTAATAAGCGTAAGTGATCTCCCGTTTATCACAAAAAAAAACAACTGAAAATGTATGCGTGCAGTTTATTAAGTAAATAAATATTCCAGCGTTAGATTAAATTGTAAGTTTCTATCACAGACGATCCCCTCCCCATATTGATCTTCCTCTCGGCCACGCAGGTATCGTTAATCGGCCTGCTCCTATTCCCACAACTCCCCGGCGTAACACAGACCTTCATCACCTCGTTAAACTCGAAAAATAAATTATTATCCCCACCGTTCGGCCCGGCCAGGAACTCGCAGTCGTACCGATGTTGCTTAACATCTTGCATGCAACACCGTAGGAACTCTGGGTGTACCGTGAAGTATTTGTTTAGGTTAAAATGCCAAGCTTTTAGTAGTTGGGCCAAAATTCCGGTTACGAAGGCGTCGTCGATCCAAAAGTAGCTGCAGTGCTGAGATAAGGCCACCAGTTTTTTACCGGTGCTCGGATTGGTGATGTAAAACCAACCGCTTAAGAAGGAAGGGTAGTGATCGTAGGCGTATTCTTCTAAAGTAACAAACCACTTGTTCGCTCTTTCACGTATCGGAACCATCTCGCGGAGCACGTAACCGGCCAATAAATTTCCTTCCGGCAGTTTCGTTACACGTAAAAACTCAACGACCTTGTGTACATCGATAACGATGTCATCGTCCATTTTAATGATGTATTTCGCAGTAGCACAGTTTTCCGAGGCCCACTTTAACCCCATCAAGTGCTTGTAAGTTAAATTCCTATAGGCCTCCTGGAAATTACCCTGTATAATATCATCGAACCGCTGCGCCTCGTTCTCCACGGCCTCTTGTTTAACGAGAACATCGTTGCTCTTCTGACCCAACAAAAAAATCCTCCTCAGGCCTAAATCCTTCAATTCCCCACCGTTAAACGCCCTCCGCATTGCACTCCTAGCCTCGACATTACCGAAATAACTGGTCACTATAATCACAGCCAACTCACCGCCTTCACATTTTCTGCTATTTATCGAATAGTAGAGGCGTAAATCCACAAGTTTTTCAATGGTTTCGTTTAAAAATAATTTAACATCTTCGGTGATTTCGATGCTCTTCAGTTCTGCGTCTTCTTCGATGGTGATGAGGATGATTACCAGGACGACTAGTACGGAGATTAGAAGGAAGCCGATTTTCTTATTAATTTTGTACATTTTTGTTCTTGGTTTTCTTCATTGTTCACTCTTTGTTACATATGTTTGGGTGAAATGTTACTTGTGGCATTGTGATCTGGTTACCTAAAGAAGTGAAAGTGCAATGCACCTTGGAGCAGCTTCTTAGGTTGCATATAATAATATTCTAATTTAATTTTTGGGCAAAGTTGATGGCTGGTTTGTATCTTTTTTGAGTCACCAAAATGAATACCAGTATATTGCAAATCAACGCTTTTTCTTGTTTTATAATTATTCCAAAATTCTAAAATCCGTAGAATGTCAATTTTGAGTAAATGCGGAAGCTGAAAATAACACTCGAGTGTTCACTTGAGATTTTTTTTAAATGTTGTAGACGGTAGTTTTATGTTTCACTAAAATCATGGTATAAAATGCATTTGGAGTAAATTTTTAAAAGTTGAAGTTTGCGGCAGTTGTTTTTAAATTATTTGACCAATTTGGAAAATGCCAAGCTGAAAATGGCACACGGTGTGCAATAATTATCTATTCCGAAATTTAGTAAAGAGTATTTGTATAAAATCATAAAGCACAATAAATTCTGAATGAATTTTAAAAGTTTGAAGTTTGTGGCAGTTGTTTTTCTATTTTTTTAACAACTTGGAAAATGTGCAAGCTGGAAATATATAATCTTTCTATTTTTAAAGAATAATCCTAAAAGACATATATTTGCAATCCTTTGGCTAAAATTATCTCGCTAGTCTGTTACAATCGTTGCAACGGTGGGAATTCAAATTTGATTATTAAAAACGTCCGTGTCCAGTTAAAACGATTATCAATCCTACAACCGTTGAGCCAAATCCTTCAAATTTAAACAGAATAATCCCGAAAGATTATTTTTGCCTTCCTTTAGCTATAATAATAACATTAATAACAATATTTATTAACGTATACAACTTTTTGCATAAAATACAAAATAGTAAGAAATGCTCTATATGGTAATACTAAATTACAATTAAGCCCATGTGCCATAGATAAAATGCTAGACATCTTTGACTACTTATGGACTGCTAACGCCAACTTCATGTGTGTCTCCAAGCAACGGTGGCGCGGCGGGACCCTAAATGGTTGCGGTATGTTACTAAATTGGTAGCTATTTTGTGTCTATGACATATGACTCTATGACCTCGCATTGCATATTGTGATACCCTGCAATTTGTCCACACCTTTGAATATATAAACATTTATATTGTCAAATATTCACACTATGTCAAAATATTGCTATGCGAAAGGATGCAATACGTCCACGTATATATGCCAACGCGGTTATAATACTCGTCAGCCGATGTACACGTCAGTAGACTTTTGACTTATAACCTAAAATTCTGTTTTAGATTTCCATCAAATCCAGAACTTCGCAAATTATGGGTTGATGCTTTGCTTGTTAAGAACAGGCAGGAAAGTGGACCCGAGTTGCTGAAATATGCTCGCATTTGCATTCTCCGCGTTGCTGATGAATACACCGAGAAATATCTTTTTTGCTTTCCGGTTTTTAAATTACGCACCATTTTCGGCTCCAGGGCGGGACTTGTATCGGGCTCCAGCTCGCGGACAACTTTTGGAGCAGTGATCATATGGAAAATGGAGGGGGACTAGCAGTCCAATAGTATATAGTCAAAGATTTATATATACTTTTAAACACTAATGCCCACTTGCTCCGCAGCTACTTAATCATGATTAAAAAGTTAATCAATGGTTAGTGGAGAATTGGCATGCACCGCAACTTAATCATGATTAAAGTCCCCAAGAAACGTCAAATATTTAATCAGCGGATTTTGGCCGATTAACTCAAAAACGAACAACTTCACGACGAATATAGTCGTGAAGTTAGTTACATTTGGCAGATGATTTTGAAATTAATAACCTTTGTTTTGTCTTTGTTATTAAAAACGATGGATTTAGGAATAGTTGAGCAGATTGATGAAATCGATGGCTTGGAGGTTAATGATTTTATTAATTTTGGTTTGTTTACCTCGTCCAATAATAAGAAATAATAATAATAGTATGTTAGTTAGCATTTAGTATTCATATTTACCGCGCATTTATTTCCTCTGTTCTTAATAGAACGACGTAAAATAACCAAAAAAGAACTGAAAATCCCTAGAAAAACGTGTGCTCTCTATAATAATACTCGGTGGTCGATAGATGCTTAATCAGCCGACGGTGCAACAGAAATACTTTGATTAAAGTTAATCATGATTAAGTTCTGCGGTGCAAGTGGGCATTAGAATGTATAAACTCAAGAAATGATATGAACCATAAATAATAATGTAGCGGCAGGAGGCTTGATTTTTGACTGATTTGTTTCCGCAGAAAAATTAGGCAGGTGCCTCTGATAAAAGTTATTGCATACGAATTGTACACTGACAATTTTAAATTATCCCAACTATCACAATGAAGCTCAACAAAGTTGTCGTATGTAAAGCATAGTGTACAACTTGTATGGAATTTGTATGTCATTCCATGCCCGTTATACAATACAGGGTGTCCTAAATAGAGTAGGATTGCATGGTATCTTTCTTATTCTTGAAGCTAGAGATCTGGTTAAATGGGCAATGTTGTGCAGTTTTCTATGCTGATTCAGATTATGTTGAGAAATTTTCAAAATTCCGAGCAGTTTAGAAAATATTGAAAAAAAACTGAAAATCGCGATTTTCAAAAAAATCAAATATCTCAATAATTATTAAAGATGCGAAAAAAAGTTTTAAATAAAAGTTACTTGGTTTAATTAGGCAAACATAGAAATCAAGTCAAAATAAAATTCAAGATGGCGGTATTGTCTTAAGTTGTTGTAATATCGATAAATATTAATTACTTGAAATGGCGAATTATTCAATGTCTGAACAATACGATATGTTTTGTAATTACATCAAGTGTTACAAAAGCCCCCATCTTGCAGCACAAACATACCAAGCAAACTTTCCTGAAAGAAGGCAGCCGGACATTAAGGTATTTAAAAGATTGGATGAAAATATGCAATTGTATGGAAGTTTAAAAAAACCTAAGAGAAATAGAAATATGATCGTTGATGATGAAGAATTAACATTGGCTTGTGTGGCAGCTAATCCGAACATTTCATGTCGGCAGATAGAAAATGAAGTTAACGTATCTAAGTGTAGAGCATCAACAATTTTAAAAAAGCACAAGTTTCACCCTTATAAATTGCACCTATCTCAGACTTTACAACCAAATGATAACATCCGTAGATTAACATTTTGCAGGTGGTTAATCAACAAAATTACGGAAAATGGTGATTTTATAAACACAATTTTATGGACTGACGAATCTTACTTTTCTAATTGTGGATTATTTAATCGTCATAACGAGCACTATTGGGCTTAAGAAAATCCACAGTTATTCCACGGCGAAACCAATTAGAAGATTTATTGTATGATTTACCTTTGGCACAAAATATGCAAATATGGTACCAGTAAGATGGCGCTCCAGCACACAATGCCAGAGATGTTATTACTTATCTAAATGGACGTTTTAATAATAAAGTAATAGCGACTGTACACCTGTACAGTGGCCAGCCAGATCTGCAGACTTGACGCCTCTTGACTTTTATTTGTGGGGCACTTTAAAAAACAAAGGAAGTAACTTCAATTATAACAATGTGGATGAACTTCGCGAAGCAGTGACAGAGGCAATAAACGGCATTAATCGCAACACATTGCGAAAAGTAACTGGCAGTGTTGTAAAACGCTGTCAATTGTGTTTGGCCAATAATGGTCAACATTATTATATTACCTCTTTTTGTTTTGTTACATTTGCTTTAAAAATAATTTAAAAAATTAAAATTTAAATTTAAACAATTAATATTTCCATTATTTTTTATTTTGACATAGGTTGTTGTACATCGTTGAAAAGAGAACAAAAGTCTATTTATGCGTGTAAAAATCAAATATGGCGGCCATTTGAAATAAGAAAGTTGGTATTAATATCTCGGAAACCGCCATCTTGAATTTTATTTTGACTTGATTTCTATGTTTGCCTAATTAAACCAAGTAACTTTTATTTCAAACTTTTTTTCGCATCTTTTGGCTATCTCGTGACGAATATTGTTTTTCAATTCTTCCATGGTTGCAGGACAATTGTTGTAGACTTTAGATTTAAGGTAGCCCCATAGAAAAAAATCACATGGGGCTAAATCTGGCGAGCATGCTGGCCACGATACGTCACTCCTGTTGGAGATAAGTGGCCCTGGAAAATTTTCCCGCAAAACAGCCATCGAAATTCGTGATGTGTAGGCCGTGGCCCCATCTTGCTGAAACCATACTTCGCCTATAGCCATATTTTCAAGAGCTGGCAGAAAGAAGTTGTTAATCATTACCACATAACGCTCAGAGTTTACTGTAACCGTGCGATTGCCCTCCTCAAAAAAATATGGCCCATAATTCCCACGCTTGATATCGCAGCCCAAACTGTGACCCGGTCCGAATGAAGAGGCCTCTGATGAACTTCCCTAGGATTGATATCGCTCCGATAACGCATATTTTGTTTATTAACACAACCTGAGAGATGGAAGTGTGCCTCATCGCTAAAAAACACAACTGCTTCAGGGGGCAAATTATCAAGGAGCGTTTCGCATGCCCTTTGTCGTGAAACAAAATCACGTTCGGAAAGTTCTTGTGCGACTACCATTTTGTAGGGGTGAAAGTGAAGATTGTCATGAAGAATTCGGCGAGTTGAACGCTCCGACAACCGCAGGGCAGCTGCATGTTTTGAAGCAGAGCGCCTAGGAGATCGCAAAACCGACTCTCGGACTGCCTCGATGTTTGCGGGTGTTCTAACGGTCCGTGTTGTTCCTGGTCTCCTGCGGGAGACATTTCCAACTGTTCTAAAAGCCTCCACCCAGGATAAGATGGATCTCCGGGCAGGAACAGCTCCTCGAGGGGGAATATTGTACCGTAAACGGAACGCACGCTGCACCGCAACTATTGAGCGGCCTCGTGAAAAGAACGTTTCTACTGCAAACGCGCGTTGCTCTCTCGCCCAAAGCATTTTAACGACTGACGACGGTTCGGAAGGGCATTGGATACCGACGAAGAAATCGAAATGTAAACAAACCAACCCCTTACTCTTGCATCTAACCCGCGAAAGCCCTAGAAGAGCACCATATGTGATATTAATGTAGCGAGACAAGGATGTGGTCGTCAAGAGTGGACCAGTCACTTGAATGAAATATTGGCGCTTAGCACTATTATTCTTATTTGACTTGACTGACTATTAGAATCTTGTGTAAGTTTGTAAAAGGGAGGGACCGTCTTATCTAAAGTGACGACAGATTTATGTAAATCATTAACGGAAAATCTCAGCTCCAAGCGCGCTTGTTCAGAGTATTTCCGTAGTGTTGGCTTCGATGATGAATTCACTATTCTTGTTATTTTTTGCAAAATTTTTAATTTTTTCAAGGAAGTTTTTTGTTATTTCCGATATTTTTCTAAATATGAAAAATATTACAACAACATTTTAACAAATGTTGAACACAAAGTAAAAATGAACAGATTAATAAATATTTTTAATTAACCCCTTAATTCCCGAATAAACAAAAAATTATAACATTTTGTTTTGGTATAATTATGAAATTGTAATAGTGGCATGAAATTTTAATATACAATTGTAAAAAACGCCAAAATTAATGATTTATAAGTAATTAGTATTTTACGAAATCTCACTCAATTTTTCTATAAAATCGATAAATATGAAAAAATATCTCGAAAAAACCCTACTATAGATAAATCGGAGAAAGTAATGATGGTGGCCACATATATTTTTTAATACCTAAATAGTATATTCAAAAACGAGTTCAATAAGCTTGATTTTTTCGCACGCGTCCAAGTTTAGAAAACGACGAGCGTAGCGAGGAGTTTTCTAATGGACAAGTGCGAAAAAACGCCTTTTAAACGAGTTTTTTACAGTATTTTTTCTATTTTGTCCTTTTTATTTCATTTCTAAATTAAAAAATCGTCCCAACATATTCAGAAAATTGTATAGTAGTTGGTAACACTAATAATTGACTTTTAAATTTGAAATTAGTTTGCGATTTCCACACAACACATAACCTCAAAACCTGTGCTCAAAACTATCTCGCCGAAAATTTAGTACAGGTTGACAGCTCTGAATTTCAACGGTGTCAACCTTGAAAAATTAAATTATTAAAGCACTCGGCGAGCCATTAACGAACCCATATGAGTGCGTTAATGACTCCGTTTTAGACGTAAAATAGAAAAAATGGTGATGTGGCCATCATGTTACTTTCTCCGACTTGATGGTATTATTTATATTTACGCTTCCATGGTTTATTTTCAATTTAAATCATATTTTAAGTGTGCACCGAACGTTTCGCAGACTCGGATAAAACTGACGTTTAAAACGTCAAAATTATGAAAGATGGAAAAATGTACTTCAAATTCAAAAATTCAGTTTACTCAAAAACTAAAGAGATTTCGAAAAAAACGTATTCTTCATAAATTGTTCATTTTGGCATTCTCTACAATTATTATTAACATAAATTTGCTGTAACTGTTAGCGTTTCATAATTGTATACCAAAAATGAAAAAAAAAATAATAATTTTTTTTCTCGAATAACAATGATTTTATGAAAAATGTTTTCAAACAAAATAATCGCATTTCTTTATTGTCTTCAATATTTGTTTAAATGTTTTTGTGATATTTTTCATATTTAAGAAAATATTGGCAAAAAACAAAAAACAGTTAAGGTAAACACCCACTTCCGGTGTACGAAATTTTACCAAAAGCTTTTCAGTTCTTTGGATTATCAAATAAGACGTATGTTCACAGTTTCATATCAATTGCTCTATTAGTTTTTGAGATACAGCGCACACAGACAGACACACACACACACACACACAGACACACACACAGACACAAAAAAAAATTTTCCAGAAATTGTTGAAATGGCATCTAGGGACCCCAAAACGGATATTTCCGTTAAAAAAATTTTTGAAAAAAAAATCACGATCACAATACTTTCTCGTACTTCGTAACGGAGAAAGTAAAAAACATATTTATTTAATGACAGTATACCTTACTCTTTTTTACTTAAAAAAATACCATATTTAGTTTTTAACCCTCTATTGCACGATTTATTTAAACATAAAAATATAAGTTTTTACATTAAATGGTTAAAGCAATAAGGCAAAATTATATTTTTTATAAAACGTGTTAATCTTTTGTTTGGTTTAGTACTGACGTAATTTTATCAATATTTTTGGCAGCAACACAATTATCAAAGAAATGAAGAAAGCGTTTGAGGTCTTCTAACTTGTTTAGAGGCATAACATCCGTAATTTGAAACATTCTGGTTTTAGTGGTCCAATACCTGCTTGAGGAAAGTTGTCTGATGAGAGGACATCCAAATCATTATCCCTAAGAATTGCTCCATTTCGTTAGAGTGACTTGTTATTGGTTTGTTTAGTTTTTTCTGTGCGTTGTACAAACACGTTTGCGCTACCAGTTGAGAAATAAAGAATAAATTAGTCTTCTGAAGGATTTCCTCAAAAATAAATTTTGTTGAGGATCTTACAATTTTCGAATCTGTTTTATTTATTTTAGTAATTATTTATTTCGTAAAATAGCAGAACTTTGCCTAACAAAAATTATGTTCCCATTTGGGACCAATATGCAATAGAGGGTTAACTTGGTTCTCATTGATCACTTGATAAAACATGATTTAAAAAACGATTAAATTTAAGAAAAATCACTTGATATACACATTCCTTGAAAATGGCTCGCAGCCGAAAGTAGTCGGAATTAATAATTTAATATGTGAAACATATCAAGTGTTTTTTTTTAAATTTAATCGTTTTTTTAAATAAAAAAAGAACATATTTAATTTGTAATAATAATAATATATATATTTACGGGATTCTCCCTGTACATTTAAGTATTAAATCAAATATAAAATATAAAACAAAATATAAAATAAAATATAAAAATACAAAAATTATAATTACAATTTAAAATTAAAATTGCGACAACATGTGACAAACAAACAAAAACAAGTTAAAAACAATATGATGCAGTACGCTCGACATACATAATGAAAATCCCTGCAAGAAAGTTGCAATTATTTAAATTTGACTAAAAACAAATGCCGATAGATCAATTCGTGATAAATAACATTTAAAGTCCGAAATATTGTTTGAAAATAGTTTGAAATTGGTGTTACTTATCAGGCCATTCGCTATTCTTAAGGTCCGTGATAAGGGTGCATTGAACCCATAGTTGGTTCTGTGAAATGGGACGTTAAAGATAGTAGTGCTGCGTGTTGTGGGTCCCCTTTGTTGGAATCGAAAACCAATCAGTTCAAGTACAAAGGAGCAATCAATATGACTATTAATAATTTTAAATAAAAATACTAAATCTGAGACTATGCGTCTGCATTCCAGTGGTTTTAAATTTAATGAAGAAGATAGTACGGAATAATCCAGAGTCGATAATGGGATATTTAATTTATATGCAGCAATCCGTAAAAATTTATTTTGCACTTTATTTATATGTTTAATCAAGTAGTTTTGATGAGGGCTCCATACTATAGATGCATATTCCATACGTGATCGGACTAATGAACAATATAAATATTTTACAGCGTCTACAGAAAAGTCCCTACCTACTCTTGAAATAAATCCTAGAAGTTTGAGTGCTTGATTAGTTATCATTTGGATGTGGCAAAAACGTGATTTTGCGATCAAACAATACTCAGAGATCTTTTAATTCAGAAGAGAAGTTAGGCCACTTGATTTATCTAATCCGTGATTTCTAGCTTTTCTAGAGTCTATTCATTCTAGTGACATGTGACTAAGGAAAAAGTCTTTTAAAAGTTTTACCATTTTGTTACTTCATATCTCTGTATCTGTGGCATTCTATAATTTAAAAAAAATACGCAAAAAAATGTAATTTTATATTAATATACCTCTACGAGAATTCCTTGATGAGTATGAATAATAAAATAATAAGATCACCCTTCCTGTTATATTAAGCTGTCCCTGATTTTGGTAGTAATGATTATTTCTGTTTAATTTTATTGTACCATCATTTGTTCTGAAAAGGAAACGTTACTGCTGCTTCACATCGTGTTTCGTATTGCCTATGTTTTGAAAAATTTACTCTTTTCCCATCCATAAATTTGAAAACAATTGCAGTATTCTACATTATTAGCGTCTACATGCGATACCATCATGACCGACTTTTCAAAGTGAACAATAACAGCAGATTGTATATCAAGGAAGAGAAATGAGTGATTTTTCCCGAGGTGCAAATTTGTATCCCGAGGGCGAAAGCCTAAGGGATAGAACGCACCGAGGGCAAAATAGCATTCTCACCCGAGATATAGAGGGTGTCTACGCTAAACCGTTCGTTAAAAGTGTACGGGATTATCGTTGTACTAAAAATAAAAAATAAAAAACTCATCATAAGATTGAATTAGTTCTCCTCATGTGAAATATTTTCAACTCTCAAAGCATCAAATTTGTTATTTTAAATGAAACACCCTATATATTATTATAATTATTAATTCCTAGTTTAAATTGCAACATATTTTGTAGGAACGTTTGTACACTTATCTCTTTTAGTTTTCAAGAAAATTAATTGTTTCTAAAATTTTGACCTCAAAAAGACTTCTTGAAATCTGCCTTAAACTTCTCGTAAGAATAAGACAGAAATATGATTTGTACCTCTAATTGTACCTAGAGGATACCTCTATGAGTAATATAATTGAAAACTGCCAAAGAAGTTCCAGGCAGATTTAAAGTTGCCCTTTTGAGTACAAAATTTTAGAAATAATTAATTTTCTTGAAAACTAAAATAGATAAGTGTACAAACGTTCCTACAAAATACATTGAAATTTAAAAGAGGAATCCAAAAATATACTAATATAAAGGGTGTTCCGTTTAAAATAACAAATTTGGTGCTACTTGCGGTGGAACCGAAGTTGAAAATATTTCACGAGGAGAAATGATTTAATCGTATGACAAGGATTTGTTTTCAAATTTTTAATACAACGGCAACCCCTTAAACTTTTAACGAACGGTTTAGCGTAGACACTCTGTATATACCATTTTTTCACAAACGGGATATTTTAAGAATAAAACGTTCGTTACTAAAATCCAACCTTGAAAAAAAATCTGTCAGGCGGGACAGTTAAAATAAATAATGGAACCTCGCAGGGAGTGAAGTAATCATTTCCCTCCCTAGGGAAGGGTAGTTCAATGTTGAACAAACATTAGATTTCGAAAATAAAACATTCGCTAGCCTAAGGGAACGAATAAGTAAACTAAAATACACTAATTTGATTATGCTAGATAAGATGCACTCGCTTGAAGAGGAACTTAACAAATTAAATTTAAGCAAGTCCAAATTGAGGCTAACAAATTTAATTTTTTTTTTAATTTTTAATTTTTAAGTTTTAATTTTTAATTTTCAATTTTTAATTTTTAATTTTTAATTTTTAATTTTTAATTTTTAATTTTTAGTAGTACATTACAGGCTAATCTAAAATATTTCAATGAAATACGCAGAAATCGACGAAAAGCCCTCGGGTAAATAGCCGGTTGTCAGGACCGAAGAGAAGAAATTTTAATCATAAATACATTGTATATTGGCAATAAAGACTTGTTATATATTTATTGAAACCCAATAATTCCATACAAGTGTTTTTGTATGAGTCATTAACCCTTTGACCTACAACCACGAGTACTCCTCGTGTTTAAATGTTCGGGCCAAACACAACAACCACGAGCATATCTCGTGGCGCGCCACTTGGGTCAATCACATCGAGCACGAGCTCAACTCGTGGCGAGCCGCTTGGGCCAATCAAATCGAGTACGAGCTCAACTCCTAGCGCAGCGCTTGCGTTAGTAGTGCTGCACACTGAATGCTTTTTCTTGCGAAACAGAATTTTTTTAAGTCCATTTTTTACGTTTTTAGTTGTGCCATGAAAAAGCATGAATTTGTGCGTATACAATTGGGCACGCCAGGCCTCAGTCGGACTGGTTTCTGTTGCTATTCCGTCGCGTCTGCATGGGTTGAATCGGTACACATGCGTCGCGACTGGAGCGCTATTAAAAGTGCACGCATTCGGACGTAAGGAAAGTAGGCCAAAGGGTTAATCCCTCTTGCCACGAAAGAGGTATATGTTTAGTAACACCACTGTGTAATTTAGATAACGCGGCTAAAGTTACAGCGAGAACCCGCCTTGGGAACGCCTCCTCTCATATGCACAGCCCGTTAAACAAGAACGCCGCAGAGGGCGCACTACGACAGAGTATTAAAATGAATAACTTATTATTCAAATGTCGGATAGTTTCGAAAATATGAAAAAATATTATTTGAATAATAGATTTTAAATAAATTACCCCAGAGTACGACGGATTATTTTTTCTAAATTACAGAAGTATTAGTATTCAAATTGTTAATAAACATTATTATAAAAAAAATAAATCCGTGCTACTCTTTAGAATATATTTACAGAGGTGCATTCAAAATTTCACTTTTAAGTCCTTATCCGTTTGTGAATAATGTTTTAAATGAATTTAGAGGTACGCTCCAGGAGCCTTAACGGTAAGGTATCCATCAAAAGTACGGTAAACGCCCGCGAGAGGGGGATTAAATCAAATTGGTATGACTGTAGGCAACCCAGCTTACAGCGAGGGTAAATTAACTCGGTGCTATTTCCATATATCTAATACATTCAAGGTTGCGCCTGCGATTCTAAAAGAGAGAGGCTATTATACGTCTGCACCCCGCTACAGCGCGAGCGTGAGAACCGTATAAGAATATGTATTGTGGTTATTTTTTTTTCGCATCGGTGGTGGCGGGTGAGAAGTTATAAAAAAAACACTTCTGCTGTAGCGTTTACACCAAACCCCGCCCAACCCAACCATTTCACGGTCTAGCGAGCGTCGTCCAAACACAATTGAAGGGCGACATAATTGTAAGCAAGTAATTCCCAAGAAATAATCTCTTGGGGATTATAACTTGAAATTTTCATTATTGTCATAAAACAAATCTCCAAAAGCTACCAATAGATTTTATAATGTAGTTTGAAACCATATCTGTTGTATGGGCCCATTATATAAGTAATGCGCATTTTCTGGCAAAAATATATTTATTGATCGCACCGGTACATATGCTTCCAATTCTTCAAAACATTTTTGAATTTACGAATCATTAAGTCAAATTATTTGCCAAAATAATTTGCTTCAAGACTGGAAACGTAGGATTAATGAAAACTTAAGATAGCAAGTTTTACACCTTTTCGTTGTTGTTAAAAGGTTATTTTACTTTGTGTCTTATAGTAATATTAGTTTCCAAATTAAATTCCTTTTCCAAATTGGTGTTCTACTATTCTAAAGAGTATAGACTTGTACATCATTTAAAATGTTAAACATATTTTAACTTTCGCCGTACAGTATTGTTTTGGAGATTGAAAATGTTCATGAAAAGTTTCATTTTGAGGTTCCAGAAAACAATTATTTTTTTGGAAAATGGTCTGTATGTCCGTGTGCTGTGTCGACCTATCTCTAAGTTTGTCATTTTATGGGCGCTGTGTCTCAAAATCTAATAGACATTTTTAAATTGCCTGTTGAAGTCATTTGTAAAAGTGTCTCAATAAATGTATTGTCTCTCTCTATTACGAAAATGATTATTCATCTATTTAAGATAACAATCTTTTGTTGATGGATGAATTTCGTAAACTCTTTGATTTTCGAGAAAAAATTTTGAATGGAAAAATTTTGACTTTTTTGAGATAATGAATAATTTTTGTTCGAAATCAGACTTGAAAAAAATCCACGAAAATGCAAAACATCCGAAAAACCCATTTTATACTCTCAAATAAAGAAAGTAACATGATGGCCACATGGACATTTTTAAAATTATATTACATACATGAACTTTATTCCAACATACATACAAAACATACATATGTTAGAAAGGGCCATCGATCGAGTCCTTTAGTCCTTTAAATTATATTATTTCGTTTTAGTCTTAAAAATATTGCCCTATATTATAGGTTGTAATGTTTAAAAAGTTTTTAAAACTGATGCCTTATTTCTTTTTACTTTCTACCTTATAAAATTATTGTATGTAAAGGCTTCTGAACTCTGCGTAATCTTTCTCTGCTACTATGTTGAATGTGGCGAATCTAGCCGGTAGTTTAAATACAATAGTGATGAAAGTAGAGCATATTCTAACCCAAAGTTCTGTTGTTGGCTCTTTTATATCACTATGTCAAAATTCCAATCATCTATTGAAATCAATGTAGAATTTGTAGAGCAATTTTGGAAAAAGTGTATTTTTGGTCAGCCAGCCATTTTAGTTACTGCAAAGTTCAAATTATTTTGATTGGACATATTGCTTAAGATTAATTTGTTAAAATGTTAATGTAGAATTCCTAAAGCAATTTCTGTAAGAACTGCAATTATGGTCATCATGCTTTCTTTTCATGTTGCTGTAAAGTCAAATTAATTTTCTTTAGGCAATTACAAAGACACGTTATTCACTCTATTATGTCCCTTTTCATGACTCCAATTTCCAATTAGAGAACAGCATATTTACGACAATTATTATGGACGAGACTTAGCAATAAAATATCGCACCTGAGTTACAAGCCAATTAATAATCAATTAAAAAATACAAAATGTGTGCAAAGTAAAACCTCGCCGACATAACATAACCTCATCTGCATTGAAATTCAATATGAATTACATTGCGGCTGGGATATTATACCCCGAAATCAGGCCAGGGTCCCTCAAGACCCGGGGTTCGGAGGCAGTTTCCTCCTCTGCCTCATTACAGTTACGCCACTGCACAGTGGTCCAGATGCACTCAAAATCTGGCCAAAATCCTAAATTGCAAAGTCGAAAAGAAGCTTCAAAACTAAGGTAGTTTGAAAGATAAACGTGGATAGTATTATAAAATATTAATAATTAAAATAAAGTCGTACCCCATAGTCCATGATGAGCCGTTAAAGATGTAGTGAGTGCTTCGAATGCATAATAAAACAGGTTGCGAATATAAATTTTTCATATTTGTGTACAAAGCATACAGAAGGCCTATGTGGAAAATTATATTGCATTATGTTTCTTACAATATTAAGCTCTTCCAAAAAATAATTTTATTTCTAAAATACGACGTTTCGTTATTAAGATACCCGCAATAATCATCATTTTTTATTTCATTTTTGAGTAGCTTTTCACCTCCCAAAATTAATGAAATATCACACTCAACACTAAATTGTTAGCTATAGGAGTTATTTGAAGTTTAAAAAAATTGAAAAACGCGCTGAATGAAAAATGGATCATCAATTTTGTTTAAATTCATTTTGACTTTAGATTCGTAATCTGCGACCTCGAAAACCCCTATATACTAATTTTCATCACTTTTTATATCATTTCCACATATGTTGCCGCCATATTGGATCCGCTATTTTGTTTAGAATAATTTTAACTTTAGATTTGTAATTTACGGCTTCGAAAACCCCCACATACTAATTTTCATCAATTTTTTATGTCATTTCCTCATATTTTGCCGCCATATTGGATCCGCCGTTGTGTTTATAATAATTTTGAATTAGGACTTGTAATCAGCGACGTCAAAAATCCCTATATACCAATTTCTGCACGAATGTATGTTCATTTGGGATTTTGGCCAGCTTTTTAGGGTAGCTGGGGGTACCGGTATTTAATTGGCAATATAGTGCGATACCAGTGGGTAAATACTTTTTAAAAGGCAGACCTAAAAATGTTTTCTATAAAAAAAAAATTGTGGAATAGATAATAAACAGCCGAACGTTAAACAAAAACAAACAAAACAAAAAAACAATTTCCAATTATAACTCTATAAATTATCGGACCAGTGACGGATCGCGGTGGTAATGGTAATACAGATAGATCACGCCGCCAGCCGTCTTTGCAACCGACCCTACAAGTACCTATCTGTATTGCTACCTCAGCCGTACCATGAGTCACCCCGCGAGCCGTCACTGTATCGGTCTTAAATTATTTACTAATAAATATCTGGAATTCCCCAATTATGTGACTATTCTTATTAGCTTGTATGCTTTTCAAGTTAGTTTTGTACTCTGCAATGATGAGGGGATCAACAACTTATATTTATCAAAAATATACATGACGTAATTAATTTATAAATTTTATTGAACGCATTACTAGAATGTACATCTTATAAATCGTAATCGTCGCAGGTACCCTGCCCTCCCGTCCCTTGTTTATTTTTTTAGTGCAGTTGTAACTAGATACACTAATATGAGTAAGTGCCGCCGTCGCGAGTGACGCAGAAATGTGAATAACATGCGATGTTATTGGGCATGCAGGTGAATATGTATATGGAATACGAAATCTAGCACGGAAGATCGATTTGAACATCGCGCTAAATAAACTCCCCTATCATAACGTATCCCCTAATCCCCGCGCACACTACCATCACGCTCAAGTGGCCGAATGCCCGTACTAGGATGAAGAGCAATAGACTCGCTGCAAGAAATATCTACATAACTTTTTTATTTCTTTCTGATTGACTATCTTAAAAAGTTGCCACAGGATTATTTTGAAATTTTGCACATATGTCAATTATGTTCCTGTCTAGACAGTAAGAAAATTTTATCAAGTTTTGACCAATACTAATGGAAATAGACACAAAAAACATCATTTTAATATTCATTTGTCTCCTAATTCGTTCATAATTTTTTTATTAACTATGATTTTGCCTTAAAATTACTTCATTGCCTAGATGTATGTATTGGCTGGCTACAAGTCAAATTTCACTGTTGTTGCTTACTTGGTTCTGCAGTTTGTCTGTTTAAAGTAAAATGTTGCTAACTTTGTTAATAATAACGATGAAACCAAAACGTAAACACAGAAATAATAATCGATCTTTATATAATATGTTATCAAAATAAACTTTTCGAAAAAGTTTATATTTACAACGATATATTCGATTTCTTGAGCGGCTAATTTAATGGGTACCCTACCCTTAAGAAATAAATCTCCCCACCAACGTTCTTCGTTAAGAGCACTGCCGCGCCGCAATTATCTCCAGTAGCGTCCTCACGTCTCATTGAAAAAAGAAAGTTTCAGTGCCGGACCCTGTATATAAATAAAACATATCTAATAGAAACCTAGAATTATAAAAAAAAAGATTAATTATCAATTAGTTTATTCAAATAAAATTATACACCTTGTATATCCGTTAAATAAAAATATTAGAGGTAACTCGAGAATCAAACACTACTATTAATTATACATACAAATTGCTCTAGATTAAAAATTCCTTAAACGTTCCGAATCCATCTGCCCCCAGTCCATTTTCGAATTTTCATAAGCCCCGTGCTTGTGCTTAACAATCCAGAACGAATCCACGATGGCCCCCTTTTTATTATCCGAAACCTGCTCTATATACAAATGCGTCTTATTGAAACCCTTGAGCCGGGTATACCCATAATCGCTGTTCGAAAAAGCCGACCATTCAGGTTTGGTTCCGTTGAATCTATCGGTGCCCTCTTTGCACCCGGCAGAGCCAGTAATGATATGAACGGGCGCACCCGGATTAACGTACGGTTCCTCATAACTGCCGTTGTATACTTTGTAATCGTACACAGGCCACAGTCTCTCATAGGAGTGTTCATGTGCCCAGATTTCCAAGTCAACACCGTAATCATACAGTAATTTTTCGAGCCCGAAAAAGTGTAAGAAAGGCAATCCGACTCTAGTCAGAGTTTCGTGATGAGTGCAATCATCGGTGTCGTTATTGCTGCAGTACATCGGTCTATGTCCCATGACGATAATCCACGGGCGTTTTTCCCTATTCTCGGGTAAATTGGCTTTTATCAAATCTTTATGCAACCATTCGTACTGATTAATTAAGGCCTTAATTCCGTAATTCATGAAGTAGTATACTTCTGTGGATATGCTGATTATGTGTAGTGGACCCATGTTGAAGCTGTACATTATATTTTCGATTCCCAACGGCATTGAGAATCTGTTTTTGTAATTGCTGAAATTGCTGCAATCATAACGAGGTTAGGTTATCAGTTTGCAATTCTAAAAAAACAACTCACTATCTCTCTTCGTGGTTTCCGGGGCAGGTCATGTAGGGTAAGTAGGCAGCGATCGATTCGATCTGTCGCATGAATTCGTCACCCACTCTCGCATTATCCTAGGAGAAATCATAAATTAAGTAAATATTATGCGATTTTTTTTTTGCTAAAAAATGGCATTCATGCAAAATCTCAAACGTCAGCTACGTCACCTACCAGGACACCCCAAAGAAACTTAACAGCACCGACCTAATTTTTACATTTTATTAATGACTTGATTAGTACCGTCAATATCCACAAACAATATATCTATGCGGGTGTTACAAACCTCCTCATTTCTGGTACAAATTTGAATGCCAATGCACTTCATCAAAATCAAAGAATGGTTTTATAAAATTAAATTAATTATAAATAATATGAAAACAAATTTGACAGAAATAATGGGAGCAATAACTAGAATGATTTAAACTAGATGATGTACAGATGCAGACTGTGAGGAATACATATGAGCACTCAAGGATAGTCGTAGTCATAACCATCAGATGTCAAATGAACAGCTGTTTAGAGTTTCCTATTATTTTGAAAATCTATTTTATGTTCAAATGTTCATTTACTTGCAACAAATTGAATGTGAATTGTTTGCTTAATCCATACCTTGTCCTAAAACACGCTGCATCTAATAAATCAAATTTTTTTATTCGCATATTCACTTGGATTGATATGAATTTAACCCGACTTTAATCAATGATTAAATGGCGCTGCAAAGAAATTAACTTATAATCAATGATTAAAGAGTTAACCGGGTGCGGTGTAAACGGGCATTATACTATCCGATTCAATAAAATTTCTTGGAGTTTAAGTGGACAGAGCTGATGGGTTCCATCAAATAAAGATACCATAAAGAATAAATTAAGTTTTAGGGGAGAGCTGTCAAAATATTTAAATATGTCCATTCCTAAGATCACATTTTTATACTTCAAAAAAAGCTAGATGCGTTGGATTTACAGGTGTGAAGTTAGCAATAGATTAGGAGAGGTCTGAATTAATACCACAAAAAGAATCAATCCTTAATTTTAACCCTTTATATTTTTTTCATTCCTTTCGAAAAAGTCTAATGATTTTTTTTAAGTTTGCAATCAGCCATAACTAAATAAAAATGCTTATTCATATCACTAACACAAGTACTTTAATAATCAAGCGTAAACGTTAAGGGCACCATTTCAACCCAGAAAAAAATAATGTCTCCCACCCCTCGCAGAAATCCATACGAATCTCAATTTTTGACAAACTTTGCAATCAGCTATATCTAAATAAAAATTCTCATTGTTATCACCAATAGAAGTACTTTCATAATCAAGAGTCAAAAAAATGTTACGGCCATCCCTTCAACTCAGAAAAAAATCATTTCTTCTGTCAGTCGCAGAAATTCATATAAATCTCGATTTTTGAGAAACTTTGCAATCAGCTATAACTAAATAAAAATTCTTATTGTTATCACTAATACAAGTACTTTCATAATCAAGATTTAAAAAAATGTTACGGGCACTCCTCCAACACAGAAAAAAATAATTTCTCCAGTCAGTCACAGAAATCCATATAAATCTCGATTTTTGACAAACTTTGCGATTAGCTATAACTAAATAAAAATTCTTATTGTTATCACTAATACAAGTACTTTCATAATCAAGAGTCAAAAATATATTACGGGCACTCCTCCAACCCAGAAAAAATAATTTCTCCAATCAGTCACAGAAATCCAAATAAATCTCGATTTTTGACAAACTTTGCAATCAGCTATAACTAAATAAAAATTCTTATTTTTATCACTAATACAAGTACTTTCATAATCAAGAGTCAAAAAAATGTTACGGGCACCCCTACAACCCAGAAAAAATTATTTCTCCTGATAGTCGCAGAAATTCATATAAATCTCGATTTTTGACAAACTTTGCAATCAGCTGTAACTAAATAAAAATTCTTATTTTTATCACTACTACAAGTACTTTCATAATCAAGAGTCAAAAAAATGTTACGGCCACCCCCTCAACTCAGAAAAAATTATTTCTCCTGATAGTCGCAGAAATTCATATAAATCTCGATTTTTGACAAACTTTGCAATCAGCTATAACTAAATAAAAATTCTTATTTTTATCACTAATACAAGTACTTTCATAATCAAGAGTCAAAAAAATGTTACAGCCACCCCCTCAACTCAGAAAAAATTATTTCTCCTGATAGTCGCAGAAATTCATATAAATCTCGATTTTTGACAAACTTTGCAATCAGCTATAACTAAATAAAAATTCTTATTTTTATCACTAATACAAGTACTTTCATAATCAAGAGTCAAAAAAATGTTACGGCCACCCCCTCAACTCAGAAAAAATTATTTCTCCTGATAGTCGCAGAAATTCATATAAATCTCGATTTTTGACAAACTTTGCAATCAGCTGTAACTAAATAAAAATTCTTATTTTTATCACTAATACAAGTACTTTCATAATCAAGATTCAAAAAAATGTTACGGGCACCCCTACAACCCAGAAAAAAATAATTTCTTCAGACAGTCGCAGAAATCCATATAAATCTCGATTTTTGACAAACTTTGCAATCAGCTATAACTAAATAAAAATTCTTATTGTTATCACTAATATAAGTACTTTCATAATCAAGATTCAAAAAAATGTTACTGTCACCCCTCCAACCCAGAAAAAAAATATTTCTCCAGTCAGTCGCAGAAATCCATATAAATCTCGATTTTTGACAAACTTCGGAATCAGCTATAACTAAATAAAAATTCTTATTGTTATCAGTAATACAAGTACTTTCATAATCAAGATTCAAAAAAATGTTACGGGCACCCCTACAACCCAGAAAAAAATCATTTCTCCAGTCAGTCGCAGAAATCCATATAAATCTCGATTTTTGACAAACTTTGCAATCAGCTGTAACTAAATAAAAATTCTTATTGCTATCATTAATACATGTACTTTCATAATCAAGAGTTAAAAAAATGTTATGGGCACCCCTCCAACAGAGAAAAAAATAATTTCTTCAGTCAGTCGCAGAAATCCATATAAATCTCGATTTTTGACAAACTTTGCAATCAGCTGTAACTAAATCAAAATTCGTATTGTTATCACTAATACAAGTACTTTCATAATCAAGATTAAAAAAAACATTACAGGCACCCCTCCAACCCAGAAAAAAATAATTTCTTCAGTCAGTCGCAGAAATCCAAATAAATCTCGATTTTTGACAAACTTTGCAATCAGCCATAACTAAATAAAAATTCTTATTGTTATCACTAATATAAGTACTTTCATAATCAAGATTAAAAAAAATGTTACTGTCACCCCTCCAACCCAGAAAAAAATCATTTCTCCAGTCAGTCGCAGAAATCCATATAAATCTCGATTTTTGACAAACTTTGCAATCAGCTGTAACTAAATAAAAATTCTTATTGCTATCATTAATACATGTACTTTCATAATCAAGAGTTAAAAAAATGTTACGGGCACTCTTCCAACAGAGAAAAAAATCATTTCTTCAGTCAGTCGCAGAAATCCATATAAATCTCGATTTTTGACAAACTTTGCAATCAGCTGTAACTAAATCAAAATTCGTATTGTTATCACTAATACAAGTACTTTCATAATCAAGATTAAAAAAAACATTACAGGCACCCCTCCAACCCAGAAAAAAATAATTTCTTCAGTCAGTCGCAGAAATCCAAATAAATCTCGATTTTTGACAAACTTTGCAATCAGCCATAACTAAATAAAAATTCTTATTGTTATCACTAATATAAGTACTTTCTTAATCAAGAGTAAAAAAAAATGTTATGGGTACTTCTTCTACCCCAAAAAAATTTATGACTTGATGACTAAGATGAATAATAATAATTTCTCGCATCATGCTAAATTTAAAAGAGGAAATTATTTATTGCAGCCGATACATTTCGACAAAGGGACCATAAATTCCTGTATGTATGTACAAAACACTAATAAAAGATACAGATGTTAAACGCTGCAAATAGTCAATGGTAAATTGTATTCGAAAAAGAAATCTTAACTGCAGTTTTCACCAAAGTGTATGATCTGGGATTTTTCAATTGATTTTACAATGTCCTGTGCTATAGTATGTTTTTGGTGTTCTGTTAAAATCCACATGTAAGTAAAATAAAAATTCAGTCGTTATTGTATAAGGTAATTAATATATACCGGGTGTCCCATTTTAATCCGCCAGTAGCGATAATTCTGAAACATTGCATTGAATCAAAAAGTGTTCCAAATGAAAAGTTAATGGTTCTGAGGGGGACATCTAATGCCGTAGACTTTGCCCCCCCAGCCCCCCAAGGGGGGCGGGAACAGGGGGCAACTTTAAAATCTTAAATGGAAACCCCTATTTTTTATTGCAGATTCTGATAGAGGGTTAAAAAGTATGTAAGTTTTATCCGAAACATTTTTTTATTGGTCGAGAGATGGCGCTGCAAATGTAAAAATTAGGTTTTTTGTCAATTAAATTGCGAAAATCGTCACGTAATTAACTGTTATTATTACTTAAGACTTACTCACAACCTTACAAGGTTGTTTTTTTCTCAGCCTGCCCAAATACTACCCCCGCCCCCCCCTACAAAGACGTAAAGTACTCAAAAATAGCGATTGAGTACTTCTTTTTCAAATGAAATAATGGTAAAATAATTCAAAAAAGAATGTAATTTTTTTTCAAACAGTGTTTCACCGGGCCCCCCACATAGCCCCACTCCCCACCCCCCTCCCGCCCCCCGGGAGGGGGGGGCTGGTGGCAACTTTAGAATCTTAAATGGAAACCCCTATTTTGTACCTCAGACTCGGATAGAGTTTTAAAATGTAGGTCAATTTTAGTCGGGGTATTTTTTAAAGTTATTGATAGATGGCGCTGCAAACTTGAGAAAAAATTAAAAGCATTTCTCTATCACACAGTAAACGAATTTCTTATTTAGAAGATTACTATTTTTGAAAACGGCAACTGTATTTTTCATGGCATAATTAAATTGAAATAACTCAATTAAAACCGCCGGCATTAGCGTTACGCAATTAAACTTACACTCGGTAAAATCAAATAGGCGCCCTTGGAAAATCCACAAAAATACACTATTCTTGACAATTTACACAATTTTCCGGTAACGAGTGCACGTTAACGCGATACCAAATTCACAAAAAACACAAATTGTTTCTGCCTATGTGGGGGGCCTGGTGAAACACTGTTTGAAAAAAAAATGACATTCTTTTTTGAATTATTTTACCATTATTTAATTTGAAAAAGAAGTACTCAATCGCTATTTTTGAGTACTTCACGTCTTTGTAGGGGGGGGGGGGGGTAGTATTTGGGCAGGCTGAGAAAAAAACAACCTTGTAAGGTTGTGAGTAAGTCTTAAGTAATAATAACAGTTAATTACGTGACGATTTTCGCAATTTAATTGACAAAAAACCTAATTTTTACATTTGCAGCGCCATCTCTCGACCAATAAAAAAATGTTTCGGATAAAACTTACATACTTTTTAACCCTCTATCAGAATCTGCAATAAAAAAAAAGGGTTTCCATTTAAGATTTTAAAGTTGCCCCCCGTTCCCGCCCCCCTTGGGGGGCTGGGGGGGCAAAGTCTACGGCATCAGATGTCCCCCTCAGAACCATTAACTTTTCATTTGGAACACTTTTTGATTCAATGCAATGTTTCAGAATTATCGCTACTGGCGGATTAAAATGGGACACCCGGTATAATGTACCAAGGTGAGCCAATAAGATCAGCTGCTCTATGAGTCAACTTACTTTGGATGGTATCGATTAAACATTAATGGGGTCATTAAGATTAGAAAGATTTTGAAATGCTTTAAGAAAATGTGCACGAGCATTTACGAAATGTGTTATCAGCTTGATAACGCAAGAGCGCGACGTTAATATTTTCTGCTGGCATGGCTATATTTATGTTGGAAAATAGCAAAATTACTTCGTCTATATTTTCAGTCTTATAAAATAATTAAAAACTTAATTTGAATATTATTAACAAAGAAAATTGATCTTACTTACTAATTAAGGTGGAAATAGGGATTATTATAACTAATGGATGAGCACTTACAATATAACGGTGACTATATCCCGCCAAACGTAGCATGCCGAAATTCGAATGAATTAGAACCAATCAGAATATAATATATAACTTCTGTTTTCAGGAAACATATCATGTAGAGTTCGAATGCGGCTTTGTGATTGGTTCTCTACTCGGATTATGTTTCAGCACATGATTGGTTTAAAGAAAAATAATGTTAAATGTAAAACGTCAGTTTGCGGATAGAGTACTATTAAAATTAGTGTAAACTCCGCATTGGAAGTGTTTCTCTTGAAGTAATTCAAGAAAAAGGCAAGAGGCCCAACCAAAAAGTTTGAGCGGAGTCAATAACATGACCTGTACTCGGGAAGTCATTTCTAGAATATTGGAAAACAGGCGAAACGCGAACAGTACGTACTGTAAAGAAAATGTAAACTCCATATGGAATACCAGTGCTTAGTTAGTGTAAGAGAAGTACGTTTCTGATTTTCAAATTTTGTTTGATCCGTTTAAAAATGTAAAATTCAAACCGGCACTACACGCCCGCAATGACACTAAATGTCATTCAATTTTGTTGTAATTCTATTTTGTTGGGATATAGTCTGATAAATTGCTCTCGTGCATTGTATATTATCACAAGTTTGCACTCTTTCAACAAACTCAGTCGCATTGTTTTACAATACAACTTCGTTTGTCGAAATCGCACAAACATGTTACCGATAATTTCCAATGCACTTGTGCAATTACTGTTGAGAATCTGGTAATTTCCAATTTTCATGGTTGTGGATGATTTTTCTGCTTTTTCTTGTTTGTTCACTTAAGAGTAGGGTACCCATTAAATTAGCCGCTCAAGAAATTGAACATATCATTGTAAATATAAACTTTTTCGAAAAGATTATTTATTTAACGTATTATATAAATATTTCCCATTATTTCTGTCTTTAAGTTTTGGTTTCATCTTTATTATTAACAAAGTTAGCAACATTTAAAATACTTAATACATCGATATTAATATATTATATTAATATTATTATTATTATTTATTATCTTTATGAATCACAGATTTAATTCAGGACGTGTGTACGCGCTCGTCTCTGCTAACCCAATGCCGCTCTCTTCGCGTGCTAAACCCTTCCCCTCCCCATCCCTCTGCCATGCCCTCTGATGCTAACAGTATAATATTATGTTATTTCATTTCAATGACAACACTATTTCATTTTTGCATCTGTCAAAGTCAACTTGACGGCATCGGCAGTTGTTTACGAAATAGTCAGTTAGAGTCAGTTGTTTGTAGCATCGAGTTGTGTTTTGTTTTCTGAGTGTTTAGTGCGTCATAATGTCATCACGAAAGTGGAAAAACAGTCCTGAATCATTTTGTTACATGTGTGGTGATTTAACGATAGCAAAGCATCAACGAAACATAACAGAATTTATCAAGAAAGCTTATCACGCTTACTTCGGTGTAAAGCTTGGTGATCAGGACAAACCTTGGGCTCCACACAAAGTGTGCTTTCAGTGTGTCGAGCTACTGAGAAAATGGACAAGAGGTACACGTAGCTCTTTACCCTTTGGCATTCCTATGGTATGGAGGGAACAAAAAAACATGGAAATGACTGTTACTTTTGCTCCTACGATGTCAAGGTTTTTCGAAAAATAAACATACTATTCAGTATCATGATTTACCGTCTGCTAAATGACTTGTACCTCATGGACCAACAATTCGCATTCCTCCACCTTTTCTTCACACCATCCAACAGCAATCATCAGATGGAAGTTCAAACGAAAAAACCGATGAAGACGAATTCAATCTTGTTTCTATGAAAAATTTCAAACACTCTTTTCCTGAAAACCTGACGTGCTGGACAAAAATTAAGCACAGATTCGTGATCAGCACACCCCATTTACTATAGGACATCTTATTTAATTAAACTTGAAACACTTTTTCATGAAAAAAAATGCAGGCCTGTGTAATTAATTCACGAGTTCATTCAGACATCACGGAACTGGTGCCGTTTAGAATCTAAACCGAATAACAAGTAAAACAGTTTTATGTGATGAAGGATGTTGTTTCAGCGTCTCCTTATCAGGCAGGTGCAGCACGTAACTTCCGTATCGTTTTGATGACTCTTGTTTATTATAGTACTTCTATTCTTATTTCATCTTATTTATCGAACAGGAAAATTTTTGTGTGGTTTTAAATCATTTGAATATATAGCTACTAGTGGTGTCTCTCAAGGGTCCAACCTAGGTCCCTTGGTTTTTCTCCTCTACGTCAATGATGTTCCGAAATTAAATTCAAGTTACCTAATGTATGTAGACGACATTAAAATCTATCGCACAATTACCAATTCTGCTCACTACTGTGTTATCCTCCAAAATGATATATCTATTTTAGTTGATAGGTGCGTTAAAAACCACTTAGAGCCTAACACTGACAAGTGCAAAATAGTATCATTCAGTAGAAAACATAGTAGCATATTTTTCGACTACAAAGTTTTAGGTTCATCCCTGGAACGAGTACATAATTTTCGTGATCTCGGGGTACTTATTGATAACAAGTTATGTTTCAAAGATCACTATCAAAGTATTGTTTCTGACTGCCAAAGGATTCTTGGATTTATACTACGCAATACAAAAATGTTCACTCAACTGGAGCCACTTTTGGCTTTTTAGAACAGCTTCATCCGCAGTAAACTTGAGTATTCCTCAGTCGTTTGGAGCCCGTATTACAGAGTAAATGTACTCATTCTTGAAAAGGTACAACGGAAATTTCTAAAAGCGCTTTATGTTCGTAAACATGGCACTTACTTACCGCACGACTTCGATTATACGTGTCTTTTGAACGAGTTTGGATATCAAAGTCTTGAAGCTCGTCGTATTATTTCCCATATTATGTTTATATACAAACTACTAAATGGGCAAATGTCAGATGAAGGATTGTTATCTAAGCTTAATTTCAACGTACCGTCTACTAGCTCTCGCTCCAGACACTTATTCTATTTGCCAAATTGCAAAACTAATTACCGTTTGCGGTCGCCGATTTACTCAATGTGTTACTATGTAAATAAGTATTGCTGTGACCTTGATTTTTTTAGTGTCACGTTGGGTAAAATAATAAATACAGTTACAGCTAGACTCATGTAATATACAGGGTGTCCCCGAATGGTCTGTACAACGCTCTACCACATATTCTCTGAAACAAAATAAGACGATTTAACTAAACTTATCTCTATCCAAAAGTGGTTCCCAAGCCATCTACGAGGCCTCAAAGATATTATTTTTTTTCATTATTTTTCAAATATTTTTATTTTGGAATTAGGTAAGAAAACCTAATTTGGCACATTTAATTACATTAATACCATGCACTTTTTGCGATATGTTTCTTTATCCTACGTTTAAAGTAAGTGGTCAAACTAGGACCATCGACTTCTTAAGATACCTAAATATTTTTATTCAACAGGTCAAATCATAAGGAATACTTTTTTTCTGCAAGATCATTCAATTTTACGTATTTTTTGTCTCTTATAAAATTTTGCTATTTTCCCCACAAAAAAATATTTTTATTAAGTCCAAAATAAAAATATTTGAAAAATAATGAAAAAAAATTATATCTTTGAGGCCTCGTAGATGGCTTAGGAACCACTTTTGGATAGAAATAAGTTTAGTTAAATCGTCTTATTTTGTTTCAGAGAATATGTGGTAGAGCGTTGTACAGACCATTCGGGGACACCCTGTATTACACGTTTTCAACTTTTAGTTTATGTTATTGGTACATGTTATTTTTTGTCTCCTTTTTGTATATAGTACAGTATAGTTTAAGTATTTAGGTAGCCAGAATTCTTAATTTCTTTTTGCTCTTTTTTTTAAGGATCTATTAATTTTGAATTTATGAAATTTTATGTTGTTAAGAGCCCAATTATTATTTTTTTTTAATTCCTTGTTATATACGGTGTACATTGTTAATTTGTACTTTGAGTTTATTTCAATTTCAAGGTTATCTTAGTTTTAAGTTTATATCAATTTCAGGTTTATTTGAATTGTAAGTTTATTTTAATGTCATCTTTATTTAAATTTTAAGTTTATTACTACATTTCTCTGTAATTAGATTTTAAATCTGTTGAGAAATAAATGGTTATTATTATTATTCGTAATAACCATGAGAATTTTTATTTAGTTACGGCTGATTGCGAGCTTTAAAAAAATCATTATACATTTTTTAAGGAGAAGGAAAAATATAAAGGGTTAAAACAGAGGGTTGATTATTTTGGTGGTATTAATTGAACCAGTAGTTGCAAAAACAGGTTAAGTCACATTTTTTCAAAATTCCGTTTTCGATGCATCTCTAGTAAACGAATGAGTCTCCGTATACTGTGCAAAAACCAGGTTAGTCACACGAACCATGATGACGACAAAGATAGTGAAATAGATTAGTATTGTTTCTAGGGTCATGTTTTGAGAGGATTTCTTTGCGTACCTGTACTGTTGTTAAGCTAATAAAGCTTATGTTTTCGGTCCTAGTATTTTGTACACACTGTAGTGTTAATATGGATGTTCAACCATTTACATTTACTTTTGGACTATTGTCTGCTTGCCCGAGCGGGAGTCGAACCAGACGGCCGAGCGTGCAAGGGTGTCAGTCTCCTAATCCAAGGATGGCTGGTTCGACTCCCCCTCGGGCAAGCGGACATATAAGTCCAACAGTGAATGGAAATTGGTTGAGATCCACATTTATTACCATTATTCTGCCTAGAGGCATGTTCCGTCGTATATGCATACACACTGTAGGACATATTTTAATGCTAGTTGCATAAACAGGATAAGTCCGCATACTTACTTATTTTTTTGTTAATATAATAATACCATTAAAAATTGTATGCAACATTTTCCACAAAGTTAAATGCGTATTACATATTATAGAATGCGTATAAAACGTCTAGTAATTATTATTTGAGTTTTAAACAGTTTTTTGACATTCCTCGAAAATCAGTTTTTGGGACTTACCCTGTTTTTGCAACTACTGATTCAATTTAGACCTTTCCTAATGGTATGGATCACTTTTTTTATTCGTTTTCCTTTTCTCAGATATTTACTTTTTTAAATCTATTCAGTGAATTACTAACAAATCATGCCATGGGACTAAACTAATCAAACCTGAGTTTGGTTTTGGAAGGGATACTTACGGTATTCATGTCATATGCAAAATCACCGACATGTAAGATAGCGTCGTATTCCCCGCGCTGTGTCTCCTCCTGTAATCGAACCAAAGACTGGGCATTTTCGTTGCCCATATCTCCATAGATGGCCAGCCTTGGCTGCCAATCCTCCTCTTGTGGAACGGTATTGAACCAGAATTGCGGCGACCATCCGAAAATGCTTCCGCAATGATATACTTCAAAACAAACAATTTGCATACAATAACAAAGTACAAAATCACCTGATATGCAGATATAAGCATAAGCAAAAAGATAAGCGAAAAGATAAGCATATATATTGAATTTAAATAACGCAATGATACACTTCAAAACAACAACATTGTAGCTATCAATTTGCATAAAATAACAACTGCATCACATAATAATCACGTCGTACATAAACGTGACTGGGCTTGCGAAACAATGTAATTAATATTATATTGCCATTACTATTTTTATATTTAAAATACTACTTATGTGGCACTCGCCCTTTAATGACACTTTACGTAAAATGTACCTTTACGTTACCAGTCACGAAATGATTAATTTTAAGTCGTAATAGTTATTTGTTTAACCCTTGGCTGCACCACCTCCCCCTAGTATCATAACTGCACAATGAGGTCCCTCAGGACTCCACGTCTAGAAAGTGTTGCATAACCCTATTCCCACAATCTTAATTTTTTTCCTACTCTATCTATATACATTTTATTCTTTCCTCTCCGCCTCTCCTTTCCCTTCATCTCCTGTCTTCTTTCTTCCGTCCCACTTTCTCCAGTGTCTTTACCCTGGCCCCATCCTCCCTCATCCATTCCGCCATCCTTCTATTCCCTTTCACTCTCACCCATTCCTCATTCACACCCTCACATTCTTCCGCCAAATGCCTCCACGTATCCTTCCCCCACTCACATAACCTACATCTCATATACTCCTCCCCCATCCATATCTTCCTCCCCCTCTCCTCAAACCAACATTTAGCCCTCGCCATTATCACCCTTTCCCCCTGCTCCACCCATCCTCAATCATGTATCTTGGTACCCTCCCATATACTTGCCATCTTCCAAACATATCATTATACTTGCTCTTATCTATTCTTCTCTGTCCCTCCTGTGTTTCCACCTCCTCATCTTCTCTTTCATCCATGCCGCCACTTTCACACCCCTACCCCTTCACCTCAGCCAATCCTCCCCTTTCATACATTCTCTTTCTCTCTTCTCTCCACAAAAAGTGTTATAGAATCGTGAGATTTCAATCTTTGACTTCAGAACTCACCAGGAATATTCTTTCGGGCATGCTTTAGAAGATTGTATGGTCTATAAGAGTATTTTTGAAATATCTCGTCAGCCGCATGAGTTTGAATTGACTTTTTGATTGCAAAAAATGCGTTTTTTAGGAAAAAAATTAATAAATTTTACAATTTTTATTATTATAATCAGAAGTTATGGCATTCTATAAACAAGACATTCTATTTTGTGGGAAAATAATGGTGCAAACGTTAGTTTCAAAAACTATTAATTTCGAAAAAAAACTGGAGCCAAAATCCAAAAAATTAAAATGTCCGAAATTAAGAAAATTAACATACATTTGTTAAAAATTATGCTTTGAATTTTCCGAAATGACGATTGCTGCACAACAGGGGTCCCTGGTGGCCCCACAAATTTTTCAAACGAACTACAGAAGCAGACTGATGCACGCCTAATGTGTGCAGTCGTATAGTTCGATAGTTTTACTAACACCGTATAACGACACCTGTGGGATTTTCGATATATAAAGATCACCTAAATGCCCGCGAAAAAAGTGCTGGGGTCCTGTGGGACTCCAAGGTGCAGCCAAGGGTTAACTAGGCAACAAAGAGGCAGAATTACTTTATCAGCCTAACCACTAACAAAGCATTTTAACTGCCTAATCCATAGAAGTCACACTCCTCGGCCTACAAGAAGTCATTAAAATCTTACATTATACAGGGTGTAGTAGAACAAAACGGAACATAGGATTTTCAATGTTAATTCCTTTATACTGGAATATTATCTTCCGTGATCATTTTAGAAGTAACATGTAAATAAATGTGTTGTAGAGTAAAAATTCCTGTATGTAGTCATGCTATTATTTATTTTTTAGCGTTCATAAAAACCCTAAAAAATGATAAAATAAAAATGATCATTTTCACGAAAATAATAGTTGCCATGAAATTAAACAAAAACGGTGCGCTGTTGATTTGTTGGCTTCTGTCAAACGTATTGAACACTTCATAACTGTTTACAAGTTTTTTCATTAAAAATGTATTCTATTCAAGAAAAAGTTCAAATTGTGAAGTGGTGCTATGCTATTAGCAGTTTTCGTGAAGTGCGGATTATCACGTTGTAATATTTTTTGGTGGCACTGGTATTTGTACGAGTGAAAATGATGCTTCTTTAAATACCTTTGGGCAGTCTTTGCTCTGCATTTGATGTCCTCTTAGAATTCTGTAATATTGAGCCAGTCGTTTCGAATTTATGAGTCAACCTTTAGATTATTGCATTGGAGGGTCGGGATAGTTGACGGCAAACATGTCCCCTACTTCACGAAAACTGCTACCAGCATAGCACCACTTCACAATTTGCACTTTTTCTTGAATAGAATACCTTTTTAATGAAAAAACTTATGACATATTCAATAAATTTGACAGAAGCCAACAAACCAACAGTGCACTGTTTTTGTTTAATTTCATGGCAACCATTACTTTCGTGAAAATGATCATTTTTATTTTATCATTTTTTAGGGTTTTTATGAATGCTAAAAAATAAATAATAGCATGACTGCGGGAATTTTTACTCTATAAAACATTTATTTACATGTTTCCTCTAAAATGACCAGGGAAGATAATATTTCAGTATAAAGGAATTAACACTGAAAATCCTATGTTCCGTTTTGTTCCACTACACCCTGTATATCAATCGGCAAAAAATAGCACTTATGCCTGTATTAAGCATAAATACGAATATTTTTACAGGAATAAATAGTATTATCATTGTTTAACATCAATAGGAAAACAACTAGAACATCAAATGAAACCTTATACGGTTGAAGCGATGAGTAATGTGCTTATCCAATTATCATATTATATATAAAGTTTAATCAGAATAACAGTAGTATTATCAGCAGGAAAAGAGCTATAGCATCAAATGAAACTTACCTTTCACTAACTAATATCATAATCACTTACCATATTTCTGATTAGGTAACAAATTCTTCAGCAGCACCCTGTGAATGTACTGCGTGCGCTTACCAGAGCCACCGTCGACAAATTTAGTGACGGTGCCCTTGGCCTGCAGAATCATCCCCCCGATTCCATACTCCACCAGCGATTGATTGGTGTTATTGAACGTCGTCCATGTCACCACAATTTCACTGACACTGCCCCCAAAAGCCAAATGAATCTGTTCTGGTTGATAGTGAAACACCTGTGCGGATGACAGGTGCACGAGGAGAAGGGTGAATACTGCCAGGGGTAACATATTGGTCCCTTTTCGGTTGAAATGGTTCAGCGGTCACGAGTTACACATGTAATGGGCTTTGTTGTGATCACGATTGTCCTCTGCCCGGCGACCCAGTCGTCGATTGCGAATCAAAACATTGCTTCGGTTTCAAGGTTTGTGTCATTACAAACGTCATAACAATGTCGATTGGGTTGTATACATTCGGCGCGTGTTTAAAAAATCAAGAGTTTGAAGTTAACGCAGGCAACCGAATGTGCATCTTTATCAGGTGTTGCATTCGTTAAGAAATTATATTTGGTTAAATAATTTTGACTCAAATCAATCAATCAATCAATTTCTCCACCTTAAACCACTTATCAGGGAACTTATATTAATTAATTAAAAACTTGTTTTGCGTATTATTGATGTTAAATGTTATTAATGTTAAAATGGTAATAAAATTAATTATAGAAAAAATATTTTTTTTTACATATTCACTGGGCCGCTAAAATTATTCAGTAGCAACTTTAGCCTCCGGATACATTGGACACCACTGCTATACGATACAAAATTTTAAAAAATATATTTAGCTGACGTGGCTAGAAACCAACATGTGGATCAAAACCACCTATTTACAATAATTCAATGCAGTGACGGTTTGCGGGGTTTTTTCTGGTAGGGCCGAGGAACAATATGTGGTACTACAGATAGGTAGGGTCAGTTGCAGAGACGGCTGGCTGCGTGACCACACCTATCTGTATTACCACCTCTTGTTCCTCGGCCGTACCAGAAAAAAACCCGCGAACCGTCACTGATTCAAAGCGAGGTGAGATTGTTAAAAGGCGAACGAGCCAGTGGAAAATATTTATATACAGAGTTTTCCAATTAATTGTATTGATAGTTGTTTCAATTATTCGCCTTCTTTGTTTTCAGAGTCGTTTATAAAATATGTGCGTTTATAAGGACCAGTAATTTTCTGAATTTTTAGTGATGATAGCAACAGGTGGCGTTGGGGACCGCGACCAACTTTATTTAAATATAATAGATAAAAAAATAATCATTAACCCTCAGGATACAAATTTGCACCTCAGAAAAAATCAAGAATTTCTCTCCCTTGATATATAATTTACTATTTTTTAAACGACCATTATTGAGCCGCACCTGCCCTGCAGTATCGTAATTTGCAAAATAAGCGGTTTATATGAATTCGATTAGAGCAGAAGCATAGTTTGTTGTGGGGCTTACCGTCATCAGATGACTGGATGTATGTTTCCTACTGATAATTTAACTAAACCACACTACAAATAAAACGCGGACAAGTTTGACGTAAAAGTGATAACTGAACGTCACACAGATCAAAATCATATTTGTATAAATTCAAATAATTCGAATATTTAAAATGTAGTTCTTCTGTTCTTTTCCCAGCACAGTTTTTGGACTTGGTCTAGAGTCCCCGACGACCAGTGACAGTGACAAGACTAGGCATCGTTTAATTACTTTGAGGGTGTTAGGAGAAGACATATATGACACAAGGCAGATTAGAATTTAATGTTATTTATGGATATAAATGAGCAGATCAGCGCCGGCTCGTGGATTTCCGTAGGTGAGGCAAAGACAAAGATGCCGTTCGTGCTGCACTACTTACTCTAATAGAGGAAGCAAATATTCCGTTACTTTTTCGGTCAAATGTTCTTCCGTTGCCTCACCGCCGAACAACCACGAGCCGCCACTGGAGCAGATAAGTTTATGTAGAAATGTGACATAAAATAGGTAAGGAAATAGGAAATAGTAAGTGAAAATACAGGTGGTTACACCTTTGGTAGAAGTTTTTACAGAAAAGAAAATGTGATCAACATCGCCGACCGCAGTATCGTGAAAGAATTTAACCAGTTCTACAAAATGGGCAGGGAATGAGGGTGGAAATTGTAATAAGACCTCATTCAATCGGAGATCTGATGACGGATTTATAAAGAGTACGGTTTTGGGATCGGACCCGTACCATGTGTACAACTTTACCAAGCACTCGAGGCGTGTTACGCCGTGATCATCTTAAATTCAATTGGCTCGTGATATATCGCGTTCCCTCGCGTCCAGTGACGGTTCGCGGGTTTTTTTCTGGTACGGCCGAGGAAGCAATACAGCAGTGGCGTGCGGTGGAATTTTAAAGTAGGGAAGCAATCAAAGAAAGTAAGTTAAATTTACTTACCTATTTATAATGAAGTTCTATTCTTCTATTTTCTTTTGAAAATCCATCTATAGCGTCTTCATAAAATTTGGGGTTTTGACAAGATAATATAGCCGAAGAGAGTCTATAGAATTTCTCATTAAGTTTTTAATGCGATTTAAAACTGAAAAACTGCGTTCTACCGAAACACTGGTAGCTGGAATAGTTAACACTAATTCACAAAGTCTAGTCACTTCACAATATGCTGTAACATTCCTAGAAGATGTTTTGTAGCTGCTTCAGGAGTTGTATATGAAACACAAAGTTGAGATCACAAAGCATGCATTTAAAAAAAAATTATAATTAACTTCTAGGGAATGTAGGGCTTCTTCAGGAAAAGGCGAATCTCTGTACTTCAACACACTCGCAGTAAATAATGTTCACCATGGAGCGGATTTTCCTCAACTATACTAAATAAAAATATTGCTCTGATTTACTTTATTAAAAATCATTTTATATTAATTTTTACAAGGGAAGCACTGCTTCCATCGCTTCCATAGACCGCACGCCGCTGCAATACATATAGGTAGGGTCTACTGCTACCTCGGCTGTACCAGAAAAAATCTGGCGAACCGTCACTGCTCGCGTCCTCCGAATACTAGTTATAAGCCACAGGGAAACAGTATACAATCTATTCTTGCGTAGGGAATATTTTTCTCACCAGAGGACCACATCAACGAAAGAGTAGCGGCAACCAAACGTAATTGAGAATAAGTTAGAAGACACATTCATTTTTCTACTTTATTGAACGTGCTGTGAATGCTTATAGATTGTTCTGGATAAACCTGTCGTAGTCCAGTTTGTTGAGCTGGACAAACCTGTCAAAGTCCAGTGTGTCGAGCTGGATCAATCCGTCTTATAGTCGTCTGTGTTAAGCTGCTGCCGACGATAATATTTGTTTAAGAATTAATGATTTCGATCGGTTGTAGAGTATGTTTGAATAGAGAACAAGCCCAGATTGCGCAAAATCGTAACAGTCGCTTGTTGCCAGTGGCGTACACATTTCAAGTATACTATTTGTGAGAGCAGAGAATAATGAGAACTAACGGCATCCAAATAGTAAATAAATGTTGTGGTACACATGTATTACATACAAACGTTCCCAATCATAGAAACAAAGCACTATGATACTCGGAGTCAACCGTAGTCGGCATAATAGACTCGGCTAACAGCATTAAACTAACTTTCGTTCAAGCGCAGGGGTTCCTATTCAAAGGAACTTTACCTTGGCTTTAGATTTTCAAAAATCCTATGAAGGATCTATGCATTCCGTGAGAGAAACTTATTCTCTCACTAGGGGGTAATGAGCTCAAATGACCACTGTAATTCGATTATTACACCCGATTTTGGATAGAAAGTATTTTAGCGACAAATGTCCTCGAACGCAGCATCTGATGTTTTGTCCATAAGATGGATCGGGGATCGGTTTAACAGATTGGTACGTGCTGTGGGGCGGCTGAAGATCACGACGAACCTGGACCCTTGACGGGGTACATGGAGTTAGAGTTTGCTCAGTAGATCAGTGACGGTTCGCGGGGTTTTTTCTGGTACGGCCGAGGAGCAAGAGGTGGTAATACAGATAGGTAGGGTCAGTTGCAGAGACGGCTAGTTGCGTGACCGCACCTATCTGTATTACCACCTCTTGTTCCTCGGCCGTACCAGAAATAAACTCGCGAACCGTCACTGCAGTAGATAGCTGCAATCGGTCTTGTTGGTGATTAGTTTCTGTATGAAATTTGCGAAGTAAGAGTCTCTTCAAGCGCGTATGCAGGTGATATCATGAGGGCTAAGGAGATCGTCCTGAGGTTGCCTCTAGCAGGGAAGGTTCTGTCAATTTTGAACGATACAAATGGGAGTACTGTGTGATATTAACGTGGGGTACCAAATTAGAGATGTTTATTCGAGTTTGCTTCTAACATATGCATAGTATATATTTTAAAGTAAGTTGATGTTAGTGAGGTATTTAGAGGAAGGAAAGACGATGTGGTGTCACCTGCATACATTGTTGCTATACCGAGTGTCTGGGATAAGGGGCGAACATAGGGATTTAACCCTTTCAGCCCTGGATTTTTAAATTTCAAAAAAAAAATTGTTAGTTATTATTGATGGGGAGCTTCTTAAGACCATAAATACCAAATTTGAACTCATTTGATTAATTAGTATAGGAATTAATTAGGGAGGCTTTGTTGAAGTGACATCTAGTGATAAACAGCAAAAATATGGATTGTCATAGTAAGTAGAGACATGTAAATGTTGCGGTGGCAATTGCCACCACCAGGGCCGAAAGGGTTAACATGTAAAATTAAATATGTGTAATTATTAGCTCCCCTATGCATTTTAGAGAGAAATCGTAAAGGCAAGGGTTTTTTATTAAATAGTAATGGTAAATGGTTAAACTTATTTTTATTATTTCTGAGGTGGATTCTAGTACAAACGTAAATTAAATGGATGATACATTTACAATTTTTAATTCTCTAAAAAATATTCCTTTACGATTTTTCTCTAAAATGAATAGGGGAGCTAATAATTACACATATTTAATTTGACATGTTAAATCCCTGTTCGCCCCTTATCCCAGACACTCAGTATAACCTGTCGAGCGGTTGCCAGATTATATAGCCAAGGGTTCGCCTGACTCACAATCGTGATTTGGACTTGACAATACTAATAAAATAAGCTTTTAATCATTACTTACCTTACAAAATGACAACGACGGCAATTGATATGACAAACGTGATATATTAATGAAATTTAGAGTTTAACAAACATTACTCTCGACATACATTTAGTGGAACAACACAATCAATACATTAAAGTCTAATTCAACGAACATGACAATTATCTGACGTTACATCTTACAAAAGAATAATTACAACACCTTAAATTGAAAATTAACCTTTACACATTATAAGTGAATTTAACCAAAACCTCTCATTGTCACCTTACATTTATCTCACCCATTAGGAAAAAGGAGCAACTGTACCGTACGCGGACTAAGACTCAAAAGACTAAGAACTACATTAAAACTGTCTATGACTCGAAAAATACTACTAACTGCGACTAACTACGTAACTCATAAATGACTACTAACTGACTACCAACTCTAAAACTGACTGAAAATCTACATGTTACTGTCCACGAAACCTCTGTGTCCCCACCGCTGTCTTTTGGAATTTTCCTGCAAACACAAAGGGAATCCAGAGTTCAATTCGACATCGCTTTTATCTGGTTCAACATTTGATCCTTCCGTTTACTTCGCCCAAATAATTCTATTATTTATTTCATTGAATACCCTGTGACTGTGATTGAAAACGAAATTAATTTAAAGGCATAATCATTTAATTGGCAGGTAATGGCTATGAATTGACACCTTACCTACTACAGGTAGCTCAGAAAACCGCTTGAATACACATTCTTCGATAGTGCACTAAATACATAATGCGCTGGTGCAATGTAAACACAATGACAAAACATCCCATTATCTCTTTTCTGAAAGACGGACGCAACTATTAATGGAACTTTATGATAATGAACGAAATTTAATTAGTCGGACATCGCTAATACCTCTCACACCTTTGATTAATTACATGTATACTTTTTACACTCCTCACACTGTTGGTGATCAGTTTCTGTGTGAAATTTGCGCAGTAAGAGTCTCTTCTAGCGCGTATGCAGGTGATATCGTGACGGCTAAGGAGGTCGTCCTGAGGTATGCCTCTAGCAGGGAAGGTTCCGTCAATTTTGAACAATACAAATTTCAAAAATTTTCTCTCGATGCGTGTAATGGGAGTGCTGTGTGATATTAGGGTGGGGTACGAAATTAGAGATGCTTATTCGAGTTTGCTTCTAACATATGCATAGTGCAGTTTTTTAAGTAAGTTGATGTTAGTGAAGTATTTAGAGGAACGAAAGACGAATCCTAGAGTAAATAAATTAGAGGCAACCTCACTTGTTGCAGAAGCATTAAATAAATTTAATGATAAAACGAAATGTAGCCTGAATATATGAATATTCAATCTGTTCGTAACTCTGCAAAGCAAAATAAAGTCTTACTAAGATTATAAACAACTTATTGAAACGAACCTAGAGATTTATGTGCAACTAGTAGGCACATGGCCGAGATATGTTCCGAAAAGTTGAGTGTCGTAAATAGAATCCCAAGATCACGCATTTGCTTGACTGACGTCAGGGCCCTGCCCCCACAAAGTAGGTGTGTTGGCTGAACAGAGCTTCTAGTGAAAGACATATTGCTGCATTTCTCGATGTTGAGTTGTAATCCATTGTCATGACACCAGCCGGTGATAAAATCAATATTGGCTTTCAGCATATCAACTTCATGTTGAGACCTAATCTCACTATATAACTTGATATCATCAGCGTAGGCTAAAACATGGCAAGATAAGTTCATCAATAGGTCATTAATAAAAATGTTAAATAGTAAGGGGCTCAAATGGGATCCTTGGGGTACCGCGGAACGGGCAATAAATTCAAAAGATACATAGCACTCTGTTGCATGGGTATGATTGGACAAGAGTGGGCGAGAATCCCAGTATGGCCTAATATTTATTGTCCTAAAATTTAAAAAAAATGTCGGAAAAAAAGCAGAAAGGGCACAACAAGATATCATCCCAGATATTAAAATCAGTCGAAAATGAGCTAATACCTGTTTTAGTGCATTTAATGAATAGATGTTTTGAACAAGGAATATTTCCCGAAGTCCTAAAACTAGGTATTATAAAACCAATTTTTAAGAAAGGAGACCCCACAGACTTTTCAAATTACCGACCAATTATTTTGCTCAGCATCTTTTCAAAAATCATGGAAAAACACATTGCCACACGTATAACCGTTTTTTTCAGCGAATGTCAGTTATTTAATAACACACAACATGGGTTTATAAAACAAAAATCAACAACAGCTGCACTATTTGATTTCATACAGACAGTCACGGATGCTTTGGAGAGCGGTGAAATGACATTAGGTATTTTTCTTGATCCCTTCAAAGCATTCGACACAATGGACCACAAACTCTTATTTGATAAACTGCATTGCTATGGGATAAGAGGTAAATGTCACAATTTACTTCAAACTTATTTAACAAATCGAAGACAAAAAATTAAAATTAACAATATTGAGTCAGATACACAATACTCAAATATCGGTGTGCCGCAAGGAAGTGTTCTGGGCCCCATACTTTTCATTATTTACATGAACGATTTGCCAGATAATGTCCCACTAGGAAACGTTACACTAATCAATTATGCAGATGACACAACTGTGATCACGAAAGGTAAAGATACCAGTAACTTAAAAACAAATACTCAAGCAGCAATTAATAAAATTGAAAGGTGGATGAACTATAATAAGCTGGTACTCAACAAATAAAAAACCAACATAATAGCATTTCAAACCTAAAACTCACGATGGCAATTTCCAGACATAACTGTAGGTGACATAACGATTCCATTATCGCACAGTACTAAATTACTAGGTCTGACAATAGATTACCAATTCAACTGGAAGGATCAATGCTTACAATTAATAAAAAAAATAAATTCTGTTTGTTACTCAATTAGAATTTTTGAAAATAAACATTTAATTCTTTTATATCATTCGAATTTCGAATCACTACTGAGATATGGGTTACTACTATACGGCAGCAGTTCCGCAGCAAAGGATATTTTCGTTGTGCAAAAAAAGGCAATGAGAATTATATTTGGCTTAAAATATAATGAAACTTGCCGAGGCCTCTTTAGAAAGGAGGGCATCTTAACGTTCTATGGAATCTATTTGTATGAAATATTAATATTCAATTTTAAAAATAAAGAGAAATTTAAACATCATGTCAAAGAACATTCATACAACACACGTTTCTTTAACAATTACAATATTCCTAAACACAGACTGGCTTTGTTTGAAAATACGCCGGAATATTGTGCAATAGCTTCATTTAATAAATTGCATCAATATCTAAAAGTAATTACGGATCTAAAAGAATTTAAAATAAAGTTACAGAATTACCTAATAGAAGCCGAAATATCCCACATAGCACACTTCGTCCACTGTACGTACATTATTCGTCCAAATTACGTACATTCGTCCATGGGGGTAATATGAACGTACAGTGTACGTACATTATTGTATGTACATTGTACGTACAATAATATACGTCCGTGGTACGTACATCACTGTACGTACATAAATATACGTCCATAGTACGTACATATCTGGACGAATATATAAATATACCCCCACCACGTAGGATAGACCGCAAGCAAATCAAACAGAGGGCGCCCCAATAATAAACCGACGGAATGGTAGCGGTGGCCATTTAAAAAGGGCAACAGGCATGTCAACCGGCAGACTTCGGCTCATCGTCGTTAGGTAAACCTGACCGATAGACGAAGCGACAAGCTCTCACCATGGCTTGCCCGCGCCAGTGCTAACGGCACCCCCATATAAGAATCACCTTTCTTGTATATATATGTAAATAAATAAATCGGCTTTGAAACCCCCCTTTTTTCTTTGATTGGAATGGGAAATTTCGATTTATTACTTGCACGTGTTAATATCAATAAATCTGGCACTAAATTTTTCGTTGTTATATTGGAACCAAACTGGGGGATAAACAAAATTCGATTTTTTTAATGGCGTAATTCTTATGTACTTAAATATGTGTGTCCAGATTTGGTACAATGCTGTACCAAATGGACATACTACGTACGTACATGGGATGAAAAATATACGTCCATAGTACGTACATAGGACGTACTTGTCCTACATACGTACATTTGAGTACGTCCCATGTACGTAAATTTGTGTACGTCCAGAATTGGTACAATGTTGTGCCAAATGGACGTACCACGTACGTACATGGGACGAAAGCGGACCAAGATGTACGTACATTGGACGTGTGCATTTCTAAAACAATACGTCCATAGTACGTACATAGGACGTATTTGTGCTATATGGGATATAGCCTTAATGATTACTTTTAAGTCCAGTGTTCTTCTTTTGTTGTCACTTAACCCACTCCAACCTTTCTGGCTACGCTGTATCATTTATTTTAGCTTACTTATATTTTAAGACGTGTTCATATCAGTATGTATATGTGTATTATGTTAAGTTTATGTCACATATGTACTAGGTTTGAATAAAGTTTGATTTGATTTGATGGCGAGTTTGGTCAATAGGAGGGAGTGATCCACTGTATCAAATGCACGGGCGAGGTCCGTGTATATTACATCCACTGTATTTTTTATCTAGAATCTCAGAAACAAATTACGTTAGGCAGGCGAGGTTAGTAGTAGCATGAAACCATGTTGAAATAGCAATATCATAGAACGGACCGCAGTAAAGATGCCTGCGTTGATTAAGAGTTCGAAAATTTTAACAAAGTTACTTAAGATATACTCTGGCCACGCTATGAAGGCATCTGAGAAGATAAAGAAGGGTCGCAAGTGTTTCTTAAAAGGTTACAAATAACTTTGGAGATAAATGTACATGCAAGCCAACATCTCGTGTTCGCTTATTGAGAACCTCAGGCATTTGAGACGCATAACAGGCACATGAGAGCTGTCCAAGTTGATCACCTCAAATGCCTTCATAGCGCGGCCAGACTTTAGCAATCATTCTATAGTTTCACCCTTTTTCAGGATAGGGCTAATTTTCACCTTCTTAAACTTCTCCGGAAACATGCCTGTACTAATGGCTAAGTTAAAGATCACGCATAGGGGTTTGGCCAAGATTTGTCGACAGTCACGCACGAGAAAACTTGGGATGAAGTCATCGCCTGCTGTGAAGTTATTCTTCAAGACAGTCATGATGTCGAGAAGCCCTTGTTCATCGATAGGTGGAATAGAGTAGGGCAGATAATGTGTATGAGTAGTAGTAATAATTGGTGGAGCAAATCTATCGCTACGAAATGATTTCGAGAAGTGAGACGCAAACGCATCAACTATAAAATGTGGTTCGTTGAATTCGACCACTCCATACTTGGAATTCTTGTGGTGTTTTTTAGGCGATTGAGGTGCGACCAAAGGTCCTTAGGCTGCGATGTAAGTTCATTTTCAATATTTGAGATATAAGTGTTATAGGCAACCTTAATTTTAGATTTCAGCAGAAGACGCAGCCTTCTAAATTGTGTATGGAAAAATCGTAGTTTAGTGCGCATCCATTTCCGTCTATAGTGGGCTTTGAGTTTTAAGTTCCTGGTTACTTCTCGAGAATACCAAATGGGAAACGTTTCTGCTTGGGGTCAAAGAGATCACATCCATAAGCTCCGATATTTGTCACGGGGGGTTGCCCCCCGTGACAAGTGTCGCCCAACTCAAGGCCGAGTCTACGCCCACGATCCGAGGACGCCGGCTACAAGGACAAGGAGATGCAGAGATGGACTTCGTCGAAGCGATCGCCTCCATGAAGCAGAGGTTCGAAGAGCAGATGCGCCACCTCCTCGTCAAGAGTGAAATTCTGTTGATCCTGGCGGAACGAGACGAAATTCGACGCCAGCGCGCGACGAAATTCGACGCGCATCTGAGCAGCTTCGCCAGGAACGACTTCGTTATGTCTTTCCCGAGAAGACCTCGCCACTGGAGACGTTGACACCACCATTACAGGTCTGCATCGCTTCCACTAGGATACTCGACGAGTACGAAGAAGTAACGCTCCTCGCACCGGACCATCCAGTTGTTGCCGCAGCAACAACCACCATCGTGCCGCCGCCTCTCGAGAGTATAGCCTCCGCCGTCACCACTACAGTCATAACTACCGCAGCCGTTATCGTGAGTGTACCGCCACCGACACCGGTTCTAGCAGCCGAGCCTCCACCAAATGAGGAATCGCCGGGGCGGTGCCACCACGTGACCACACCACCGAAACGACGTCTGCCAGCGGTGCCAAAATCGCCCGCCAAACGACACCAGCCGACCAAGTTGCTGCTAACCACGACGCCGCATCTCCGACCAGCCACAGCTGCCCCGCCTACGAAAGGCACACTCAGACAACCGTGACCACCACCACGATTACAGGCCGCGAGTCGTGATGCCTTACAGTGACCGCGTGAAGTAAACAATTCCCGACTAGTATAGTGCCCCGCGAAAAGACGCAACAAAAACAGTTTAGTGTTAAGTTCCTTCATGAACGCTCCAGTGCGTCATGAACAACCCCAACAACCCACATCCGCCTGACGACACGCAGGCACCACCTAGGAACATGTCGTGACGCCGCCCTCGACCGGCTGTGTGTACACATGGAAAACCGTTCCAAATGACGAAGGCGTCGGAACCAAAACCGCGCACAACACCAGCCCAGCGCACCACCTACAACAACCCGCCTGCATGCGGGAACACATGCAGTGGCGCCCATCAGACCGATTGACGACATCAACATCTTCTACCAGACCATCTCCAGCCGCCCCGTGCTCCGCCCCGCCGTTCGATGCACTAGCTGCCCCAACGGACTGGACAGACAGACCGCACGTCTTGATTCCCGCCGTGCCAGTGCACACCAGGATGCCAGCTCATCCCTGGCCGGACCAGACGTGATTGCTTCTAGGATACGGCAACCCCAGGCATCCAGTGATGCCGAAATAGGGTGTGGGATGTCCGAATCTCCTCACACATCACCCTCGGAAGGATCTCCAAGGACCAGTGTCCCGGCCAGCATCCAGCGATGCCGAGATCCGGTGTCGAGATGACCAAATCCCCTCGCACCACAACCGCGGAAGGATCTCCCCAAGGACCAGTGTCCTGACCAGCGTCGAGAATAGCCAGTGCTGCCTCCCCAAGACGGCCAACTGCAGTTCCCAGTGGAACTTGGATCCGGTGTGGGAAGACCGAATCCCCTCACACCTTAACCTCGGAATGATCCACCTTCGTGATGACACACCCACGACAACGACTCTAACTGGCAGCTTTCATATGTACATACTTTTCTACGTACTTCAAAATTCACTCGTTTTCCGGGGCCGCCGGCCGTTTGTTATGGGCGCTTAGTTTATCTACGCGTCTTAAAAAATGCGTAATTATCTTAAGTTGCACTTTATGAGCTAACCATTGCTCCTTTTCAATATTAACATAAATTCCGCATTATTGAAAGTTCCAAACGAGATAATTTTCGAAGAAGTACAGCTGCCAGTAACAATACAATGAAGGGATAAGCCTCCACCGCGGTGCATCTTCCAATCGAGGACGTCGTTAGGACATTTCGCAGAACTATTAGTGGAAATGTGCAGCTGCCAGTGCCAATACAATGGACTGTTGATCCGCCCCCAGCTGCCTGCGTACGGGCCCAATCCGTCTCAAACCTAAATTGTTCTGAGAAGTGTAATTTGCCGGTTTGAACATGTGCGTCGACCTTGATGCTCCCATCGCACCCTACCACCACAACCACCACCCGCAACCCCGAGAAGAGTAGGGCGTGGGCCCCGTAAAAGGCCGTGGAGAGCTTCCCAGACAATCAGATGAAACACAAACATTTAGTTCATCATTCGTCACAACACCAAGTCGCCGCCACGCTGAGCCGAGGCGCCGTCGATTCACCGAGGCCGCCGCTGCCGCTGCCGCTTGCGTCGCCGCTGCCGCTTCCGTCGCCGCTGCCACTGCCGTCAACGCCGCCGCTTCCAACGCCGTCGCTGCCATCACCGCCGCAGCCACCGCCGTCGCTGCCATCACCCCGCAGCCACCGCCGCCGCTTTCGTTGCCGCTGAGCCGCCAGTCATCCATCCGCGAACTCGTCGGGTATTTGCCGTGCTTCGCAAACGTTTTAGTGAAGTGTTGGTGATTATACTTTTTCGTGACTTTATTTTATTGACTTTCCCGCGTGTATATATTTTAATGATTTCTTGAACTTTAAACATTTTATTGTAAATTTTGGCTGTGTGTAAATAATAGCGATTGTTATCGCGCCAATAAACCTTTTTCTACCTGCGCCCCATCCTTGTGTGTTTCTTGTGCTGTTTTATAGTGACACCGATCCCATGAGCTAGCTGGAGGTCATCGAGGGCGGGTTTCCACCTCCGCGCGTCGACCCCCCCGCACAGTGGGACGAAACCCTGAAAAAGCGGCCAAAAATCAAAAACGCATTGAATTTAGGTGAAAGTCTGCACTCGGGGTTTTTTGTGGTCGCTGATTACGAATCCGGAGTCAAAAATCTAAAAAAGCAAAATGGCGGATCCAAAACGGTGGATATATGTGGTAGAATGATGAAATTGAACACAAAATATCATTTCTAAGTTACAAATATTACTAAAATATAATTTCCTCGTCAGTGTCGTGAAATTCTGAATCATCTTCTACTGATTGACTTGTTATTGAAAGTGAGATTAACAATTCTACAGCTTCCACAGATAAACTACGCATATTTTTTTGTGGCAATTTACGTATACTGGAAATGTACGGATCAGATGTTACCATGAGCCGATTCCAAACATCTTCCATTGTTTTACATCTCGAACACTTCCGTGCTAAATTTGCTCTGATATTTTTGATGTCCTTGTTCCGAGCTTCTTGAGCATCTTCGGATAGTTGGCCGATTGGTAATAATGCATGAGCTATTATTTGTGGACCATGGATGAGAAGTTTGTGTACTGAGGTAGGCATATGATACCATGGGTAAAGTTCGACAAATAGTCGCGAAGTTTCGATCGCATATTCTCGAAATTTGTCGGTATTAATCTCATGGCCACTAGAAATAGCCTGCAGAATAGCGTAGAAACGTGTGATTAATTCTTCGTTGACTCCCGTTATCAAAGCAGATACACTCGAATTTTCGAAAAAGCGCCGAGCAGTATTTCCGTCATTAGTGGTGTCATACACAGGCTTCGGATAATCGACGATTAGTCCTAATTGCGTACGAAAGTCCTTTTGAACAACCCTCTTGCTATCTTCTACAATCCGCTTTTCTTCCTCAGTACGTGCTTGCCATTTTTTTGATTTTTAATTTGTAGGCCAAATGTAAACAGCATTCGAAAAAGCGTATCCACCCATGTAATGTAGATAATCCGAACTTGAAATTCTCTTCGTCGACTCTTCTTTGTAGAAGAGCATCGATGTCATTAAAATGTTTGGATGTAGCTCCACATAAGTAGCAACGTTGAGCAGACTTCGTAGATGTCAATGCGTTACGAACTTTCCCATCGATCATTGTTAACATCATTTTAAATTCAACTGAGATTTCGTTCTGGTTTACAATTGTTTCGTAAGGAACAAGCGCCTGTATCTGGTCATTGATGTAGCGTTCTTCATTAACTGTCGATTCCGTGTTTTCGTGCAGGAACTGTAATCTTAGTGGCCTACAGAATCGAGGAGACGAAGGCCTAGGGTTCTTCCAAATCACAATTTTGGCATTCGATTTACGATCATCACATACGAGTTGTAATGGCACAACTGAAGTAAAGAACACATTTGAATCTGAAATACTGTCGTCTTCAAACCTTTGCTTATATGCGCTTTGTCCGGAGCTTCCATCGCAGCCCCACTTGCAAAAAAGGGACATCTTTTTAACATTTTCGTCAGCGATTCTCGAAATAACTTCACGTTGAGCTAACATAATACGGTGAACTGTATGGTCTAGTAAAGCCTGTAACTGAACTTCTGCTTTGCTCTCTGTAATAGTAATAGCCGTTTGGGGCGGATAACACAGTTTTTTTTGCTTGTGCCACTTTGCAGTAAGGAGGAACCATACGACAATGCTGTCCAATACTCAGTGATTTCAGTGCTTGGTAATCATTCTTCGACATTTTACGATCCACCAAATAGGAAAGGGCAGCATCTGCAGATAATGTAACTTCGGGTTTTGTTTCCAAAGATTTTCTGTACTTCGAAGCTCTCGTTGGACTCGTCAGTGTTGCATCCTTCACAACTTTCGCAGCATCCAGTTGTCCTGAAGTTCGAAGGCTCATTTGAGCGGCATATGCCAACTCGTTCGTAGTCAACGTTCCACGGACTTCTTCAGTTTTTCTCCGTTTCGATCTTTCACTTAAAATCTCGAACTCCAAAGAAGGACGACCACGTGTAACGGTGCCGGTCAGTGCAGGTGCCTTCTGAGAAGGAGCAGGTACGGAAAAGCATACGTGCACATTGAGCCATTTCTCGTAAAACCTATTTTCATGCCTATTGACCGATTGCCACATTGCTCTCATTTTGTGGAATAGGTATGAAAAAGACTGCTTCATATCGTCCCGTATAAGCACCGAACGTCCACTCTGCTTGAAAATTTTAGCTGAAAGGTATTCCAATAAAGCGTTAGGGTTGTCCTTTAAATGCCCTTTCACCATAATGAAAACCTCCTTCCGCGTGTACAGTACAACGTTGTTACAAGACCCTGCAACAAACCACGGGAAATTAAAAACTGGTTTGCATATGAAAACTTGAAATATTTAACGTAAACCATAATGAATGAAGTATCATCAAACTCATTGAATAAACGAATTTTTTCCTAAAATACATTAAAATTTAATCAAAACATAAATATCATTTCGCTTAAACAATGTGAATCTAAAATAACTGTACTTCTTTGTTACGGACACCCTATATACGCTAAGATCGCGACCGGTAATAGTCAGTGGTGTATTGGAGGGGGAACGTAGGGAACGACGTTCCGTCACCTTTTTTCAGAAACGGAACGCGTTTGTCTTTGTATAGTAAGAATAATAAAAAAAAAAGCTTACAAGTAAAACAATAGTTTGCCTAAAATAAGATGATCTCCGAAAAACTTTCAGCAAGCTGTTTGTGGAAAGTCGCGGACTATTTTTTTGCTCTCACCATGCGTTCCCTCACTTCTTTGATCTCATCATGCGTTCCCTTACTTCTTATTTTACCAATACACCACTGGTAATAGTTCTACCCGCGTAACCGCTCAACGTATGTTAAAACAGCCAAAACTACACTTTCGCGCAGGATCCCGCAGGCACTCCTTGGCGTTTTCGATTGTTGATAGACTCACCTAAAGCCCTTCACTTAGAAATTTGGACAATAGTGACCAATTTCATACTTTTTGTCTATTTGAAAGTAGAAGTCTCTAAAATCATATCGTTTTCGCGAGGGTACCGAACATGGCCGTATTTCAAGCAGATAAACATGACTTTCAATTTAACTAATATAATAGTTATTTAAGCAACAAGGAACGTAAGGACGTATTAATATATGAGGTAGGCGTCGCCAGCCGAACATGTTAATTGTCATTACGTTCCGTGTTGCTTATTCATTTTTTTCCGCTACCGGAAATATAATACTTGAAAAAGATCAGAAAATATTCTAAAATACGGCTTGTAACATTTGGGATTCAAATGTTTATAGTCACCTATGCGTTCTATGGCAACCCAGCAACCGAGAAAACAATGTCGAATTTTGTTTGTTTGTGTCAATCCAGTGAAACTTTCTGCGGGCATGAATGCAAACGAAGCTGCGAATATTGCGTGTTAGAATCTGTTACCGACAAAATCGAAAAAGGTATGTGTCCTGTTACGACTCTTTTAAGCAGTGGCTATGTAAAAAGAATGACGATGCTATAGGTATAGACGAAAATGTGTTGCTCGCCTATATGCTGGAGCGTTACGTTTCTGTTTATTATTTTCCTAGGTCCGTAAGTAAAAATTAAGTTCCGTCGTCAAGGACAACAAACACCACGAATGTTATCAGCCACTTACGGTACCTGTAACCATGGATGCAATGCGTATTTACGTTGTCGGTAGTGGAAAAAAATATTTTCTACATACCTCCAGGAGTAGAATCCATTTTGAAGAATTGAAATCGGTCAATTCACTATCCTGATTGCTGTTTTTGCTTCGTATACTCGCTTGACGTGTGCACTCTGCACGAAGGCTCACTTTGAACTAACGTATCGAGCCAGGAATAGAAGGGAGGGCTTTAACCTTCGAGGTTTGAATGCACCAATCATTTCTCTACCCAACCCACTGGTCAAAATACCCCGAATTGAATTTTCAGGTTTCGGCTTTTTGGCCGCTTTTACGGGGTTTCGTCCCACTGTGCCCCGTGATAAATTATCTACCCAAATATACTGTGAGCTTGGATGAATTATCAAAAAACATTTTTTTCGTACCTGTTACCTTTCAGTAATGTATCTTGACATAACATTTGTTGTCAACTGGTTATTAACATCAAGCTGACGCTCTCGGTTAATAACCAGACAACAAATATTATTGTCTCATTAAATTACTAGGTAACAAGGTACTCAAAAAACTACTTTTTGATAATTAACCTCGATCTTAGTATGTTACTACCGATAATTGAATTCTATGTAAGTATATGTTACTAAATACATGGTATGCCATTTGAAAAAACGAAGTTATTCAACTTTATAATACCACATTTTTTATCACCCTGTATATTTTTTTATATGAAATCATGGTTGGCGCTGTAGTTCGAACAGTCAACCAAACAATAGAAATGATTGTAATGGTTCAACGTCAATCACTAGGGCGAATATAAAATTTCACCAGTACCATTCATGGCAACAAATGTTTAAATATTTCGAAAATGTTAAAAGCTAGGTATGGGATATATTGAAGTAACTCACCTTTATTTGTTCCCTAGAATTAAAAAATGACGAAAAATAACCAAGTTATACAAAACAAAGTAAAAAGTGTTTTATTATAGCATTTGAAAAGAATAACACGAAGTTACATAGTTTTCCATAAAATGACCGCTTTGTATGAGGTGCCCCAGCCTGTATGTAGTAAAGTTTATTGTTATTATTATTCCACTAAATCTTGCTAAAAAATGTTATTTAACAAGAACACATACATTTTGCAACATTGTAATAAAGAGATGGCGGTAAAACGTTTAATCATACCCTTAATAGTAATTCTGATTCCCTATCAATAAATGTACAGCATTGATAAGGACTTATAATCCAAAACCGGACAGTAGTTTGGAATGATAGACATTCAAGGTTAGACATTCGGCATCACTTGATGACGATTCTAACTGAACTTTGATCCTTTCATGTCTAGCCTATTATCAACATGATAAAATTCCGATTGAATAATGCTCAAGGGTATCCACTTGCAAAATATCAACATTTTATATTATAATAGAATAGATATTTCAAATTTTGTGGAGCTCCTTTTCAAAATACAATTTGTCCATTTATTAAAGATTAACACGTTGACTGTTATGTGAGTCAAATACAACTCATCCCTTGGTGTGCGTTACCTATAAGGCTATAACGTCATATTATATTTGATTCTGAGATATTAACAAGTGGTGGCCTCAGGGTTCCTATTTTTTATCCATCAATCTGTCAATGTTTTAAACGGCTGATTGAAATCATTCTCATTCAATTTGCCAAATAAATAAATATAACAGAAATCCATCTGAACAAAAATTATTGACCATCAAAACTTTTATCTGACTTTAATAGGTGTTCTGATGGGGGAACAATATTTAATGTTCACATTAATATTGTTATATTTGCCGCCGCTGGCAATGTCCATATCTTGTCAGTGTTAAAGCCACCCGGATTTGGTTCAGTACAGCATTCAGGCAATAGATTCCGCCACTTTGGCGTTTCTATCTTTGACTTTAATAGACACAGTTTCAAAATACACTCAAGCGTATCCACTAACTGGTATGTTAGGTGTATCCAATTAATACCATATTGTTTATGCTGGAGGCTTCTACTTCGATATACATTTTGAATACTATAATAAAACACTTTTAACTTTAAAATAAATAACCAAGGTATACAAAACAAAGTAAAAAGTGTTTTATTATAGCAATTAATACCATATGTAGCTTTACAAGAAAAAAAAAGTGGAAATTGTGTGGAGGCCATGGTTCAGAAATAAATTATAACAAGCATTTGGGCTTGTTTTTAAAAACGATCTACACATTTATAGTAATGGTAGTTATTAAGAACACAATCCTATTGTGTATAAATAAAATTGCTACTTCATAGGATCATCATCACTCGAAAATATACAGTTGATGTGAGAAGGGGCAGATCTACATAGGGACTAATAGAGCTTAAGCTCTGTGCCGCCAAGTGTTAAGGGGACCAGAAAAATGTTATTAAAAATAAACTTTAGGGCGCAATTTAGAGATTCTTGATCTAAAAAAAAAAGTGGCCTAGTTGGACTTGAAAAAGCTGTAGACCCTGAAGAACCTAGATCCGCCCATGAATGTAAGATGTGTAGAGTCAGGTTTAGGTTCTTTGATTACGTAATGACATTGATATATGAATGCCAGAGAAAAGTGGTAATAAAATGCCGAAAGTAATATCCAATACTGTAAAGAGCAACATCTTATATCTAACAAAATTCAACCTTCGAAGGCATTAATGCAAACAACAAAAAAATTCCTTATTTTAAGAAATATACCTACTATAATATTTTTGAATTATTTTGGTTGTGTTTTTTCCCATAATTAATTAAACAATCCTCCATAAATGAAACAGCCACTTAATTAATCTTTATGATAACACATGGCAACCATGAAACATAATCTCAAATCTATTTTGAAGGCAAAAGTCAGAATTACAACCAGAGTATCCAACCAAATAACCAACATTATAAAAGTCACCAGATCTGGTTGACCAATAAAAAAAATTGAGTATACAAATGTTATCAAAATTTGTTTAACATGTGTGCTGCGTATAGAAATCAGCTGACTTTGCTGTACTGATCAAATACAGGGTGTTTCAGAGCTCTGGGAACGGTCAATCACGTGCTTATTTTTCAAAATTTCAAGAAAAAGTTTTATGCAAAAGTTGTGTATAATAGTGAGCTGCACGCCCTAAAAATATTTAAATTTATACAGGGTGTCTCATAACAAAGTTACAGACCAAACTTATGTTTTTTTTTAAATGGAACACCCTGTATTTTTTGTCATTTTTAAATTATATGGAGCAAATAAAGGTGAGTTACTACAATACTCCCTATACCTATTGTTTGCCGTTTTCGAAATATTTGAAGATTTGTTGAAATGCAAGGTCTGGGTGAAATTTTATTTTTTCCCCAGTGATTGACGTTGAACGATTCAAATCATATCTATTATTTGGTTGAAGGTTCGAACTATAGAGCCAACCATGATTTCATACAAAAAATTATACAGGGTGATAAAAAAAACACGGTAGAAAAACCGAACTTATAAAGTTAAATAACTTCGTTTTTTCAAATGGCACACCCTGTATTTAGTAACGTATTCTTAAGCAGAGTCCAATTATATTTTAGATTGTATAAGGGTTCCCTGTTCCTAATCTCAATAGTTTCCTTGTATTCGGTGATTATCATATCAGGAATAATTATAATAATCTGAATGATAATTGGATTCTACTTGAGAATACGTTACTAAATATAGGGTGTGCCATTTGAAAAAATTAAGTTATTAAGTTATTCAACTTAATAAGTTGGATTTTTCTACCGCATGTGTTTTATCACCCTGTATAATTTTTTGTATGAAATCATGGTTGGCTGTATCGTTCGAACCTTCAAGCAAATAATTGAAATGATTTTAATCGTTTGCATTTCAACAAATCTTCAAATATTTCGAAAACGGCAAACAATAGGTATAGGGAGTATTGAAGTAACTCACCTTTATTTGCTCCATATAATTCAAAAATGACAAAAAAATACAGGGTGTTCATTTAAAAAAAAACATGTTTGGTCTGTAACTTTGTCATGAGACACCCTGTATAAATTTAAATATTTTTAGGGCGTCCAGCTCACTATTATACACAACTTTTGTATAAAACATTTTTCGAAATTTTGAAAAATAAGCATGTGATTGACCGTTCCCAGAGCTCTGAAACACCCTGTATATAGTAAAACTTAATATATTCTGAATAAAGGAAGTGAAAATGCTGCTGCCCAAAGTTAACATATGGAATTATGCATTAAACACAATTTTTTTTTTACTCACCATTTTCAAAAAGCTGTATATATTTACATTTTACATCACACAAAAAAAAATTGACAGTTGTTGAAAATAATCAATTACTCCTATAATTTTGTAGATTCGGCTGATTCTATTTTTTTAAGCCTATATCTTACGAAGATATGAAAATATCAAATACATTCTCACCTCTGGTACCGATTTGGCACCCAGGAGAACCACATTCTGCTCATTACTGACTGTTAATATTTTCAGTTTATGATGCAAGTGAAATTTAGAAAGCCATGTATTTGATTTAATTGTTAGCCATCATCCATTTCAGTTATTGTTTTTTTATTCCAAAATAAAATGAAATAATCATTGGCCATCTATAGATCATATGTTTATAACAATCTAAGAGAGAGAAAGGTATCAACACATCTCCATAACAACCTCCTGGGATGCACTACTTACTCTTATAAAGGTATTATTCCGTAGCCTCCTCCCCGAACTTTAAGCAACCCCTGATTTATTGCCTGCAAATGAAACTATAGTGCTATTAGTAATCAACAAACGGACAATGGAAAGGTTTATAGGTTTATAGTGACGCAAGTATAAAACATTACATATATTTCCTCTTAATAATCAATCTTATCCAAAATTTTACAGGCGATAAATACTCAAATGACAGTTGATACAAAAACATGTTTTCTTATTAATAAAAGCCGTCAAACCTTGTACAAACCTAGGTCTGGCTAACCATTTAGAGATTACAGTTTCGCTTTGGCCTGCATTGGCATCTGGACGTCCGCCAAGCACTTGTCCAGGAAGGCGTTCAACTCGGTGAGGTATTCCTCCTTGTGTTTGCTGAAGTGGCCGACGTGCGGCGACTTGTCCCAGCACTTCCAGTACACTTGCATGCCCATGCTCTCCCAGCTCTCGCGCACTCGCTGATTCGACTTTTCCGCGCCCACAGGGTCAGACTTGCTGAGGAAGAACAACGCCGGCGCTTTTATCACGTTGGTGTGGAACATTTGGCTGGCTCTCAGGTAATGGCACGTCGCAACTTTGTCGAAGGTTTTCATATGGTAACTGTAAAATTAAAGAAAAGTCTTAAATTCCATTGTGAAAAATTCTCAATTCTCCGAGTAAATATTGATTGTTCCACATCGGCATAAATTAGTACGCAACCTTCAGCGATGCTCATAAAAAGTTTCAACTTACACTATATATTGCCTGAGGGTAGCTTGCATCACAGAGTTGTTTGGAAAAACAGCCTTGGGAAACCCGACGGGGATTTCTGTTATGTCCGCAGCACTGTCCCACACCTGTCCAGCGACCCTGTCAATGACCGGCTGGTACTTGGGGATCTCGGCGGCCATCTTCACCAGCACCTCGCTCCACAGGTAGGCACCCACCGAGAAACCGTGCAGAAAGAGTGGGGAGTACAAGAAATTTGTCTCGATGAACTTCAATGTGTCTTTCGCAACTAGCTGCAATACAATAGTTCGTTTGATTTTTGCACTCGTACACATATATTGATAAAATTAAAAGTTTTTGTATGCAGTGCGGTGCGGTAAGCATTTATTTTGTATATTTTAATTTGAACCTGTAAGTTTTCAAAGCTACTACAACTATTATAGATACGTAAGGAACTAGTAATTTATGTTTTATCTACAATATCTAATGTACGAGGAGATTTTTTTATTTAATCTACCTACCTAGGAACATAACAAGTGACAGGTGCAATTTTTTTCTGCAACATTTTTTATTTACTTACCACGATTCGTAGAAATCCTTGCAATTTCTGCAGAGATAGCAAAGGGTAAGTGTAAGAAAATGAGTGAAGTGAAAGGTTGAAGATAAAAGCGTTCTTATCAAAAGAGCGAAATGAGCCAAAAGTGATCTATAATATGGTAATTGATGTATAAGAGAAAGTACCGTGAGATCAAAAAAAGCTTTAAGCAGATCTTAACCCCTTCACTGCGGCATAAGGAAATGCTCCATGTCTGTGGTGCGGCTTTAGATTGACCTTTATCTATATGTTAACAGCAACGGCATCTAGTAGAATAAGAAAACGTATATATCTGTTAACAGTATGCTTATTGTTTGTGGAAAGTTAAGGTCCTAGAAAGTAACTTTTCATGAAAAATGAAGAAACATGTTGACGCAAAAGCGGAACGTAAATATGCGTCTACAGCAGCAAAAGGGTTAAAACATAAGACAATTAACAGAAGTTTAGTGGCATCACTAAGAATGGAAATTTTGGCATAGAAAATCCTAAAATTTAAATAAAACGCTTGCTAATGAATCTTACATGTATTATTAATAGTGATTATCAGTCTGAAAATAACTGCTAATGTTTAAAATAGGCAAAATTGGCAGATAAAAACACAATAACCTTAAAAAACCAAAGATGTCAAAATTAACTAAATGTACACTGCACTACATTAGGGAATTCCAGACGGCCAATATAATTTTACTTGAATATAGTGATTTTCAGAAAATGTGCTGCCAACTTTCGACTTTTTGATCTCACGGTACATCACAGAACACATACCTTTAGAAGTGAAACCTGCATGTTAAATTTCGGAAACACGATTTTTGTCGCCGCCTGGTGTCGGGGTGGCAAATTACTACGATTTCCGCGCCAAAATTTAAAAATGTTATACTAGTCTACACGATATATTTCAATTTAATAACACTAAAAATATAATCAATTATGTTTTTTGAGCACATAATTGATTATACTTTTAGATAGTACATAAATGTAGAAGTTACTGGTTTTGGTAAAAGAAAAAAGATTGGATTTCACAAAATAAAAATAAAAATAGGCCTACATGGAAAAAATATATTTAACAGAATAATTATATACATTATTATTCAAATATAAAAATATCACAACAATCTGGTATTAGGGTCTTGTCCAGGTGCAATGTTCCATCAGGTCTCTTCGTTCTTCTTAGGATATTTCTTTCAGGCGTCGTAACAGGTCAGTTGTTTGCACTTATCCAGGATTCATGGCATTGAAATAGTTAAAAAAGTAAATTAGTGTAGTTATATTGTCTTACTTCTTGGTGTCGGAACAGCATTGCAATTTAATTTTTTGCGGAAATGGTTAACAAAATGTTTATGAATAAAATGATCTTCACATGAATGAAAATTTAAACAATGAAGACTGTTCAATATCACAAATGGTTTTCCATGTTTTAAGATATTCTTCATTTTTGGGAAATTTATAGAAATGTTTATTTTTGTAGTCGACATTAGTTATATCGGAAAAGAATTTTGACATTCTGGATATTTACAAGAATATTTAATACGGCCATTTGATGTTTCCATTACTAATAAATACAATTGACGAGTTTATAAGACAGAATATATAATAACTTACCTTCAAACATGAATCGCTAGCACTCACAGCACTATTGAGGTTAGTTGATAAAAATTGTGAGACTCATTAAGCGTTGCCGCATGTACATCGAAGTATAAAATATACAATGCACATGATTATATTTAATAAACAGTAATATTATACTTTCATGAGTTATTATGACAAATATAAGTGATAATGAGTCTAATTATGTTTAAAACATAATTTTGATTGTTAAAATTATCACTTTGTAGTGAAATTTTAAGTTTATTAAAGACGGTAATCCCCATAATAAGATCTTTGATAAATCTGGCAACATCGGGGGAACCATCTTTACAAAAGCGGCAAATTTGAAATTCCCCCTCGCCCCACTGTCCTGGGGTGGCCCACATACTTTCGTGTTGCCGATATTCGTATCTCGGCTTCACACCCGTGCGGTACATCATCTAATTTTACTGCAAAAATTTGAACTAAGCAATTTCAATAAGGCAGAGAGTCAATCCAAAATCACACAAGACGTGGAAGGCCTATGGAAGCATACACCAAGGAAAACATCAAGAAAGATGAAGATTTAGACAGACCGAAAGATGAAAGTTACGGCAATTGCTAATGAACTGGGAATATCAGAGGCAACAATTTGGGCATGAATAAAGTCTCTGTATGTTGGATTCCAAAATTGCTTACTCCAGAGAAAAAGACAACAAAACAGCCTAAAAAGTGCTAATCTAGAACAAGGGAAAGAAAATAGTAAGAAACAAGAAGAAATGGGTACGGTTTATATACCAAAAGACTTATTGCCTGGAGAGATTGTAACATGAGTTTCATTAAAGATTTAGAAAAAACTAGTTTCAGGTGAGATCAGGCGGATTTTGTGTTTTGTGTATCCGTGTACCTTTTGTTAAACATTTGTGCTTTTCCCTCTATTTCTTAAAACAGTTTATTCTTTTTTACACTTTCATATAGAAATTCCGAATAAATAGATAATGTATAACAGAGCAGGATCGAATAAAAAATAGTCAAAACAGGTCATTTTCTATTTTCTTAGTTCCTAATATCTAATATCTTCCTAATATTGAAAACTAATATTGAACTTTCACAAGAAGAGTTTTAATAGTTTCTTCTATTAAACCATAAGCTATATTCTGACGTTTGAGTGATCAAAATTGCGTTCAAAAGTAGTACGCTTTCAAAAACCAAACTCGCGATGAACATGGAAGGTTTTTGATCTTAAAGTTGAAAAGGTATTAAAAACAATTTTCACGATTATAATACTTTCCCTTACTTTGCATGGAGAAGGTAAGAAATGTTGCTGAAAGTCCGTGGGTCTCTGGTGACCCTTAAAATGGATCAACATTATTAAAATAAGCCCAGTGGGGCCGTTTTTTCGCCTAGGCCAGCGAGGCCATGGCTTTTAAAAAGTCGCCAGTATTAGTTCTATTTTGTATATTGCAGCCATGACGACTATATACGTATAAATTGGCGGATAATCTACACGTGGCGATAATCTTCCTAAAATTCTGAATAGACAATCATCATCCGCTGAATAGAATGGTGCAATTATTTTGCTGGTAAAATAATTCGTTTTGAGATAATTGCGCCACGAGCAGATTTTGGGCGATTTCACATTAATCTGAATTATTTTTTAATATCTTTTATGCATATTTTCGCAAAGTGGTTTATTCAAAGAAAACTTGATGTCTGGAAATCTTCCACTATTAACATCACTGAGAAGAAAAAATCTCCTGTGTTCTACATATCATTGATTTGTTGATGTTGATACTATCACCAATGATTTCTTAACCCGCCAATGGTGACCTACTGGTCTGTGAGACCGGGTGTGTTAAAAAATTCGAATAACTTTATTCTCCGTTATTGTTTTTTGTTGAAATTTCGAGTAGCTGCCGCATTGCAGAGCTTAAATTGATTAAATATCTTTATTTTATTGTCAAAGAGCATAAATATAAAAAGAAAAACATGAAATATAAGTAACACGTTTCGAAAAATCTTCAGTTGAAAATCCCGGTGCGTGAGACGAGTCACCATTGATCAAAGCCAAATTTGCGTCACCAATGGCGGATGAATGTAGTCGGTGTTAAAAATGATCATGTCTAAATAATTGTTGCCGCCGATTTACGACAGTCTCGCGATTCCCAAGAAGAGGAAACAGGGGACCATTATACTGCAGCACGTTGCAACTAACTAGGGGGTACAGCCGTTCGCAGGCAAGCCAGCCTTTGTGTCGGGCCACGTTCGACCCTAATCGAGGAAAATAAAGTTTTGGCAAGGACGAACTGGCCTTAACTATGGGGCAGTATAAGCCACAGGCCAAATCTCTGGTGCTATTGTGGCGAGCAAGTTTGACCTTAATGTACATGCCATAAAATCTTGGACATGGATGAGTCGGCCTTGGAACCAGATGGTGGGTGTTCTAGACATCGGCAACGGGGAAATTTGTTGCCTCCAGCAGAGGACCAATCACAAGCCACCAGGACCATCTCTCACTCCTAAACAAAGGAAGGGGGAAAACGTCCCCAGAGGAAAGGCCGCAAGGAAGACGTCAAGAGAGAAGAGTCGAACTCAAGGCATCGCGATAGACAGTAATTTTGCTTACATTATATTTATTTATGTGCCTCTACGATAGAGTTGATTACATTTTGTAATAAATAGTGTTTTTGAGTAATTTCACATTTCTTTTACGTAAATTACAAACAATAATGAAGTATCAAACATGCTGAAACAGAATATGAGAACACTTAAACTATGTAAGAACTTTTTACAGTATTACTGAGCACTGAAGATGTGTGGGGATAAAGTTTGTGCAGAGTGAGAAAGTATTCAGAGAACGCGACAACAAATATCCGGAACCAATTAAATAGATGGTCACTGCACAACATGACTCGAGTGCTTAGTACAACTCTATGAATGGAAATACTCTAAATAGTCAATATAACAATAATAATATGTCTTTAATCCATGGACTGTACACAATATTTACATACCTATAAATCAAATAAACAGAATTGGATGGGTCTTAAAAAAATAATCTGACAGATGCATAGATTACATTTATCTCAAGATAAAAAATATACAGGATGGCCGATTTAACTGAAGACATTGAAATATCTCGAAAACTACGCATCGGATCAAAAAAGTTCTGAATAAAATTTGTTTGCCTAGACAAGGGTCATCCAACCACCCACCAACTTTGACATCTTAAATGGAAACCCCCATTTTTTTATTACAGATTCGGATTCCCCATAAAAAAATAAGTAACTTTTATCTGAAACATTTTTTTTATTCGCGATAGATAAAACACATGTTTAATTTTTCAAAAAGCTATTTAACGATATGAAACTCGATCCACCCTCCCCCACGCCTTCCCCATTGCAGGGGACATAGAAATTGCTTTAAAATTGGAAAACTCAATTTTTTTATAGCAAATTCTGGCTTTCCAAGACAAAATACATTGATTTGACTTTATTGCTGATATTAAATTTTCTCAGACATGGTGATGCAAATGAAAGTATTCTAACCTTGACGCGCCGTTGCGAACTACGGCTTATAAAAGCCAGTGCAGCATTGTCAAAGATGACTTTTATTTCAAAATTTTAACTGAAAACACATTTAACATTGTCAATTCACTTCATTCCTTAAACTAAAGCACGAGTGCAAAATGAAAACTACAACCGTTGAAGATTACAGCGCCATCTATCACGAATCAAAAGAAATGTTTCAGATAAAGGTTTCTTATTTTTTTAAGGGAAATCCGAATCTGGAATAAAAAATGGGGGTTCTCATTTAAGATTTCAACGTTGCCACCAACCCCATCCCAGGGGGTGAAGGGTCGACTTTGGTGTCATTAGATGACCCTTTTCCAGGCGAACAAATTTTATTCAGACCTTTTTTTGATCCGAAAACCGGCAATTTCGGTAGTATAACTAGTTTGAAAATTATTTGTCAGTGTGTGCTATCTTTCTATCTCAAACGTGTATTTTTAATACTTCTTAGTTAGCTTATTTTCATAAAAAGTAGAACTGGCAATGCCGACACCCGCTTATGACACAACGAATTCATTCAAACTTGCTAGTTCCAATTTTGTGTCAATTCTGCTTTCCTCGTTATTATCGGTTTGTATTAGTTTCCGCGTATCAAAGTAGACTTCTCACGACACTATTTAGTCATAATCTGTTTCACCTTGCATATACATCTGTAAATAAACCCAGCTTTATCATTATTACCCTTCTACTCTGACCCAACCCACATAATTAATCATGAGATTATTAAAAAAACAGGACAGCTCGTGAATGCCATGTTGCCAAATGTACATTTCTTTTAAATGGCTCCTGATGGCCTATGAGGCATGATACAACATTTTTGCATCGACATTTTCTATTCAGAATTTCAGGAAGAATATGGCCACATGTAGATTATTCGCCAATTTATACACACCCGATATAATCTGGGAATAATTATTTTATGCAACTCAAATATGGTAATATCTTTGATAATAGTAATATAATGACTTATAAGAGTCAAGGGATATCAATAGAAACAGCCACAAATATCTACAAGTCGATATGTCGCCCTCTGTTGGAATACGGTTCAATCCTATTCACTCAAATCCGTCCTTCTACCCTCCATCACCTCCAAGTGGGCGAAAGGTCCGCCCTAAGAACCCTCACTAAGCTGAGACACCCAAATAACCCTCTCCATAACCCTTCAAACAATCTCCTTTATGAAACTACAAAAATTACCCCAATTTCCCAACATACACTAGACCTAAGCAGAAAATTTGCTGCCAACCCTTACAATGCATCCCTTTTCAACCAATTCTGTATTCCCCGTAACCCTAATATTCCCTCAAAATATAAGTATCCTATCATTACACTACATCAATTCATTTGTGCGAATCATCAAGACAGTTAACTAACTCAGTTTTATTTTTGGTTGTTTATTAAAGTTTAAACTTCAGGACAGGGCAGAAAGACTTATGGTCCAGACAGACTAACCAAACCAATTAATTATACACGCAAACAAATTACCGTGTACAAATTAGTCTGAATAAAGATGTATGTATATATAGTAATATAATCTGGGGACAATAATTATCCGAGGATTATATTTATAACCCAACATTTATGCAGCAAAATTTTGATTTCATTTCAGAATTATAATTATTATCTTAGGATTAAAATTGTATCCCTTTTTATGCAACCCAGCGTAGGCGCAACTTCAAAATTGCCTCTTAAGACAATAGATGTCGCCATAATGATATAAAATATCCCTCTACAAACATTAGGCAAAATATCAAAATGTGTGTCGTAAGACAATAGATGTCAACGTAATGGTGTATCCATTCACAAACATTAGGCGCGTGCGGTGACTAACTTGATGGGGAAGCGACACATGCAGTGACTAACTTCGTGGAGAAGCGACACATGCTGTGCGTTTGAAGAGAGAAGAACCTTAGGCTGCTCAAAATTAACAGTCGCTTGTTGCCAGTGGTGTACGTAATGTCAAGTAAATATCCTATTTAGGAGTGCAGAAAATAATACGAACTAAAGGCATCCAAATATTAAGTTGGTGCGAATGAAATGTTGGATTCTTAAGTGAATATATTAAACTGCATATCTTTTTCCAAAAGCTGTTTATTTAATCAAAATATGCTCCATTTACTTCAATAAACTTTTCCCAGCGAGATTTTAATGCATAGATGCCTATCTTGAAGAAATTCTGATCTTTAGAATCAATGAACTCTGATATGGCATTTTTCAGACAGTCTTCATTTTCGTACTGTTTAGCCCGTAAAAACGGTTCTAAATAAATGAAAGTCGGTTGGCGAAAGATCCGGTGAATGTGGGTGATGCAAGTTCCCTTGAAGAAACAGTTGGATTCATTTCCACCAATGCTTTTAGAGCATCATTTTTCACAGACGTTTTGGATTTTCCACGCGGTTCATTTTGCAGGGAAAAATAACCAGACCGAAATTTTTCAAACCAACGCTGCACTTTTCGATCGTTCACAGTATTCTCCCCAAATGCCTGGTTTATATTGCGTGCAGCTTTTGCAGCATTATTACCAAGTTTATACTCATATAAGAAGATTACACGAATATCGGTTGAATTCATATCAGTGCAAAATTGAAAGCAAATAACAAAAGGGAATACTTTTGAGAAAATCTTCTTTGCTAAAATGTGACACTGGCAATGGACAGTACGACTATAAACCAGGTTATGTCAAAAACAAAAGCATAACAAAAACAGGGAGACAAACGTTCACATTTAAAGAAAATCCGACATTTCATACACACCAACCTAATAGTAAATAAGTGTTGTGGGAACTATTGGGTAGTATACACGTGTTACATAATAACATTCTCAGTCATAAAAACAAATAGAAGCAAAATGAGGAACAGTAAAAAGTAGTATATTACTCGGAATCAACATTGCTACACCCTATTCAGCATAATAGACTCGGGGCTAACAGCATCTAACCAATTTTCGTTCGTGGGCAAAGATTCTTCTATTCAAACAAACTCTACTACCCGAAAAAGATTACTTCAAGATTCATTCTTATTATCCAGCATCTATAGCATATTCCGATATTTTTAACTTAAAATCATTAGCTTCGAGACGTAAGATAATATCAACGAAATTCTTGTATGAAATTGTTCATAGTGATAATAATAATAATAATAATCCTTTATTTCTCAACAGAAAAAGATATCTAATTACAGAGAAACATGATATAAGATATACAATAAACATACAGTGCGTAAAAGTACTGTAAGTAAATGAAATTACATAGTTATAATAAGTGTAACTTAAAGTAAACAGGTTTCTCCAACGAATCTTAAAAAACGTCTCACTTAAGTATGTCTTCTTTTTAAGTAGTTCTTAACTTTTTGTTCTGTTGCACCAAACAAATTTATACATATCTTAGGTAAGATTTTATTACACGTGGCAACGATGTATTTTCGCGTAAACTTGACAAGCCGTTCTATGTCAAATTCATTTCTAACCATTTTTAACCCTCCTGTTGTCGAGTTTAGAGTAGTTTGATAAGAAGAGCGAAATTTATAAGCGTTGTTGATATCGGTCCACAAAATTGTGGAAAATAAAACAACAAATGCTGAGACGAACAAACAGAGGTAAGAAGCATGGGATTCCATAATCCAGGAACTAAAACACGCGCAGAGAGAAACAAAGCATGGAATAAGAAAGTGCTGCAGAAAATAAAAGACAACTATCCAAGACTGGTGGAGGTATTAATGAATGAGAAATCGGTGTTTGGGTTGTCGATAAGAACTCCTTTTTGTCAGAAAACGGATCAACCCCGTATTGAACTTCATGGTATTTACGAATCATCATAATCAACGGTGAAAAACAATGATGATTCGAGCTTGGAGTAATAAATTGAAATGTGTGCTTGTTGCGTGAGGATTGTCGTGGTATAGACAGCATGAGTGAATTTAGTAAAGCAGGACACTCTTGGATACTGTGCACAATTTTATATAAATCATAGATTAAAATGTTGTTTGTTGTGTACAGAGATCATATTAAGCAACAATTAATATTCCACATTAAATGGGGGATATACATTATATTTGCGATAGTACATATATTTTAGAAAACGCTTTTGACATTTTTCGAGTAGTGAAATGTATTTGTTCTAGCCCGGTGACCACACTGATGCGCAATAAGTAAGTTTAGATATTATAAACGAATTGTACAATTTTATAATTGCATCATGAGACTTAAATTCACGGCAGTTTATAATTATAAAGCCTAAAGTTTTATAGCAGCTCATGACAACCTTTCCTATACGTGGATTAAAAGTTAGTTTGTTGTCAAACAGTACTCCCAAATCACGGCATGTAGTAGAGATACTAATGATGTCATTTCCCATTGTATGTTATAGAATTAAGTTTCCTATGGTAGGACATGGTGAAGCATTTTGTTGATGTTAAGACCATTTGTATTACACCAATCCTCCAATCTCGAGAGAGCTCTGTTTAATTTCTCACAATCTCTAATACGCCTTATGACATTATAAAGCTTGATGTAATCTGCGTATATAAGGAATTTACAACTCTATATATCGGCAACATTGTTTATAAATAAAATAAACAGCAAAGGTCCCAGATTGGACCCTTGAGGAACACAACTAGTAGCAACAAAAGGCGACGATTGAACATTCATATAAGAAACATATTGCTTTCGATCCGTTAAATATGATCGTATAACGGTTAATATATTATCACTTATATTATAATTACTTAGGCTATTTAATAATTTATCATGAGGTATTTGATCGAACGCCTTACTGATATCAGCATAGATCACATCAACTTGATCTCCCCGGTCTACATGTTCAGATATGAATTGTGTGATTTCAATTAAGTTTGTTAGCGTTGAATGATTTTTCATAAAGCCATGTTGATAAGGTGTTATTGCATGGTAAACCTTGGCATTAATATGTTTTGCGAAGATTCTTTCGAATACCATAGATAAATTGGATATAAATGCGATTGGCCTATAATTTGAGATATCACTTTTACTTCCACTCTTGAAAATTGGACAGATACGTGTTGTCTTCCAACGATCAGGATATATTCAGCTTTTTAAAATTAAATTAAAAATATGTACTAACGGATCAACAAAGAAGAGTGCACAATCTTTAAGTAAGAATGCCGGAATGTGGTCACTACCCATCGCCACTCCTCCGTGTGTGCTCACCTTGACGTGGTGGGGGGGCTTGCGTATCCAGATGATCCTAAGTGCTACACCAGCGGGAGCGTCAGCTCCCGGCAGGGCCACCCATGCTGGGAAGGACGTAGGTGATGGATCTGACCAAGCAGCACGCAACACGGGGCAGAAGGGGCTCCCAGCCGCAGTGAAGGCAACCCTTCTAGGGAAGGACACCCGAACAAACCAAACACTTTCTTCTCATGAATGGACACCACTAATGAAAAGATTACGGAGCAGGAGCTCGGAACTCCAGTTCCGGTCGGAGACGGGTGTGCTCGGGCGGGCACCCACCGACCGTCATCCATCGACTGCCCAAAAACAACAACCCTGGTGGGCTCGCCTTCGGGTGGCCCACCACCAACACTCAGCCACCATATCGTGAGTGCACTGCACCAGTCCCCCCTGCTCAGGGCCGGCCAACTGGCTGTCCCTGACAAGGACACTGGGGCGGCGCCTCGCGTGAGGGTGAGGAAACAGCTCTGCGGGGCTGAAAAGAAAAGGAGGAAGAAGCTGAAGGGGGCTGGCAAGAAAGCCTCCACTGTGGAACGGGCCACCACGAGCTCCAAGGCAAGCCCCCAAAAAGGGCAGCCAGGGACGAGTGGCACAAGTCACAGCAGCTTCCCCCCCCCAAAACAATACCAAAGGGGGCGACGGCAGCAGACCGATCCCCAAAAAGGGGCCTTCTACCAAACAAGGCCCTTTGCCGGGAAAGGTCAAGCAGACCGTCCCCCCCACAAAGAAGCGAAACCGGTCGGACGACTCTGGGAAGTCGCCTGGGCTCAACCCCAGGAAGAAACCCAGAGACGCAACCTCAAAGCCCAAGTCATACACGGAGGCCATCAACAGACACCTGCAGATGGCCATCGTCGACAAAAGCAACCTCCTAGGTAAACTAAAGGAGGAACAGGAGAAGCTGGTACGCGACTCCCTCATGAGGGCAATCCTGGGAGTGGACCCGGCCAGCACGGTCGCGCCACACTTCTCCAGGTGGTCCTACTTGGGGGAGATACTGCGTATCACCTGCGCGGACACCGATTCCTTGAGATGGCTCGAGGAAACGGTCAACGGACTTGGACCTCTCTGGGTGGGAGCCGAACTGGCAGTGGTGCAGGTTGACAGCCTGCCCAGGCTAGTAAAAGCTTCAGCCTGGCTGCCCAATGCACAGGACAAGGATGAAGCCTTGACCTGTCTGGGCGTCCAGAACAGAGAGGCCCAAACAGCCAAGTGGTGCATTTTCCACCACGAGCAAAAAGAAGATGGCATCCCGGTGGTGTTCGGGATACCACTTCAAGAAATCGAGCTGCTGAAGGGCAAGCACCCCCAAGGCAAATGCCAACTATGGTATGGCCTGGGGAAAGTGACCCTTCACCTGAAGCAGCCAGAGGAAAAGGAAGACACCCCGCAGACCGTTGAGGACCCTCCCATGGAGACCGCAGCAGTCCAGGATGCTTCCCAATAACTAGAACCCCAAGTCCGAGGCCAGACCAGGACGGACCGGGAAATACAGAAAGGTAAGTCTCTTTTTGCTTATTAGCAATTAAGTACTAACCACACAACCAAGAAATTGACTTAACCATTACAGGCAAACTCAATATCATACAAATTAACCTCCGACATTGCAAGATGGCTGTGGCGCACTTGTGCCAACATCTACACAACCACGAGGATAACATAGCCCTCATACAGGAACCCTGGCTAACAAGCGAAAGGGTTGCCGGTATGGGCACTCTAAAAGGTAAGGTGAATTATTTTCACTCCACTAAGCCAAGAACATGTATCTACACTCCTAAGAATGTGCAGTGCGTGTTCCTACCACAACTAAGCTCACCGGACCTTGCAGTGGTCAGTGTGGAGGGTGCTGAGGGCAGGACCCTGATCCTGGCATCAGCTTACCTTCCGTACGACAGTGAGGCCCCTCCTCCCACAAAGGAGATGGCGGCACTCATTAAACACTGTGAGGACGGCAAATTAGATCTGATAATAGGGTGTGACGCCAATGCCCACCACATAGTGTGGGGCAGCAGCGACACCAACCACAGAGGAGAATCTCTTCTAGAGTACCTCTCAACTACGACCCTAGAGATAGTGAACAGGGGTCGCGAACCCACCTTCGTGACCCCCACTAGACAAGAGGTCATAGACATCACCCTCGCAAATGCGAACACAGCAAAGCAGATAGAGAACTGGCGCGTCCACCAAGACGTGTCATTCTCGGATCATAGATGGATCTGCTTCAGTATAGGAGTTACGACCGTGGAACGAATCCTGGTTCGAAACCCAAGAAGAACGGATACGGAACTGTTCAACAACTGCCTATCCAAACATCTAGAAGAGGACGTCTTCAGGCAGGACCCTGTAAACAGCGAGGCGGTTGAGAGACTGTCTCTGAAATTACAGACCAGCCTTATAGACTCTTTCCACGAGGCCTGCCCCGCCAGGAAGGCAGGCACATCTGCCAAACCTCCCTGGTGGTGCCCAGAGCTCGACCAAAAAAGGTCAGACTCTCGCAAAGCCTTTAACAAAGCCAAGAACTCCCGACTTGAGGAGGACTGGGCCACATTCAAGAGAACCCAGAGGGACTTTAAAATGACCCTCAGGAGAAACCAAAGGGCCTCATGGCATAACTTCTGTGAGGGCATTAACTCCGTATCGGAAACAGCCCGCACCAGGAAAATACTATCTGGGTGCCGTAGTGCACAGCCAGGCATCTTCAAAAAGGAGGACGGCACCTATACTGCTGACCTCCGAGAATCCCTAAGTCTGCTTCTGAAGTCACACTTCCCTGACTCCAAAAGCGGTTCTGATGCAAACCATCAAAATGACCCAGAATATCTCCCCACAGCGGAGGACTGGAACATGAGCATGGAAATCGTCACAGAAAGCAAAATAGAATGGGCAATAAGATCATTCTCCCCTTTCAAATCGCCAGGACCGGACGGTGTGTATCCTGCCCTACTACAGTGGGGCTTGGAGCACTTACTGCCGCTACTGTGCAGACTGTTTCGGGCATGTATTGCAATGCAGTACGTACCGAGACTATGGAGGGAAGCCAGAGTGATTTTTATTCCCAAATCAGGCAAAACTGACTACACGGCAGTCAAATCGTTCAGACCAATCAGCCTCACGTCTTTTCTTCTGAAAACCCTAGAGAGGCTGTGCGACAACTACATCAGGGAGCAGTGCTGCTTGAACAGCAAACTGCACCCAAGCCAACACGCCTACAGGCCAGGCAAATCGACTGAGTCGGCCCTTCATCATGTGGTATGCAGGATTCAAGGATCGCTGGCTAACAAACAGTCAGCCCTAGGAGCCTTCATAGATATCGAGGGGGCTTTTGACAAAGTCTCCTACGCCAACATAGAACAGGGTCTAAACAAACACGCGGTCCCCACAACCATCATTGGATGGGTCGGGGCCATGCTAAGGAATAGAACTGTAACTGCCTCAATAGGTAAAGAAAGCCAAACAGTAGCTGCCACAAAAGGATGTCCACAGGGCGGGGTGCTATCCCCGCTTCTGTGGAACGTCGTTGCGGACGGCTTACTACGGCAACTGAACAACGCAGGATACCATGCTGTGGGTTACGCAGATGACGTGGTAATCCTACTTATTGGAAAACACGAGAGCATTCTGTCTAGCCTTATGCAGAATGCTCTCAAAATCATAGAGGATTGGTGCGAAAAAACGTCTCTCTCGGTTAACCCCAAGAAGACAGAGTTAGTACTATTCACAAGAAAAAGGAAGATCAACACAGGTAGACTTCCCAAACTTTTCAACAACCAGCTATGCTTGGCAGACGAGGCGAAATACCTCGGTATTATACTGGACTCCAAGCTTAACTGGAAGAACCACCTAGAACACAAGCTGAAAAAAGCATGTGTCATCTTCTGGCAGTGTAGGGGCGCGCTAGGACCAACCTGGGGCTTCAAACCAAAGGTGGCCCGGTGGCTCTACACTGCAATTGTCAGACCAGCTCTGACATACGGAGCGATAACCTGGTGGCCGAGAACAGACCAATCGGTAACCAGGAAGAAGCTAAACCATCTACAACGATTGGCGTGCCTGGCCATGACGGGCGCAATGCGCACAACACCCACGGCTGCAATCGAAACTCTACTGAACCTGACGCCCCTTCACATACATGTAAAGGAGGTGGCAGTAAGCACAGCCTTAAGACTAAAGGCAAATGGCACGTGGAGCCCGACAGCAAACGGTGTGAGACACGGGAAAATATTGAGAGAGGCGGGATTAACCATGCCTGAACTCAAAGAATCCCTCGACAGTGTCCCACCGAGACACCTGTTTAAACGGCAATACGAAATAAAAGATCAGATTAATGACAAACCAGAAATCACCGTCTATACCGACGGGGCCAAGAACCACGAAGGCGCAGGGGCAGGCATCTATTGCCAGGAACCTGACCTCAGCCTCAGCATCCCCCTAGGTAGGAATGCGACGATCACTCAAACGGAACTTTTCGGGATACTTGAAGGTGCTCGGAAACTATCGGAACTGGCAGTCTCGAACAAATCCATTTTGTTCCTCACTGACAGCAAATCAAGCATAGCTGCGCTTTCGAGACCGAGGGTGGCCAGCAGTATAATATTGGAGTGCAAGCAAGCCTTAGACAAACTCGCCGCAACCAACAGAGTCACAATTTCCTGGATTAAGGGACATTCAAATAATGAAGGGAACGACCGGGCCGATAGGCTTGCCAAAAGGGCTGCCCTGGAAAGGGAAGGCTCTAAGGCTTTGCCACTGGCACCACTCACTGTCTCCCAAATACTTAAAGGAAACTCTCTTGAAGAACACAAAAAGGAATGGCTACAGACTGACAAATATGTGGTCGCCAAAAAATTCATCCACTCACCAATACCGAAGCTGAGCAGGAAATACATTGAATTACCAAGAAGTAGCTTGCGGTTGCTAGTCGGTACACTTACTGGGCACTGCAAACTAAAAAAGCACCTCCACAACATAGGGGTGGTAAAAGACCCCCTATGTCGGAAATGCGAGCTAGAAGAGGAGACACTAAGACACATCATGTGTGAATGCGAGTCACTCAAACAACTTAGGTGGTCCGTTTTCGGAGAGGAGTGGCCAGATTGGTCACAACTGGCAACACTCCACCCGGCCAACTACTTGACTTCACAAGAAGTTTAGGTTGGCTTGAGGAGTAGGGCCCAGGAGGCGGCACAAAGGACCAACGAATGGTCTAAGCGCTGCGACCATTTGGTCGCCCTCCACAAACCATCAATCAACCCATCGCCAGCTTAAGTTTTAGCTTACATAAGGATTTATTGCGAATTCGTCCAAATTATAAAAATTTCTAGAGGTGTCATAAACAAGGTCATTAGTCATGTTTGCATCGGTATCAGGGTTCCGGTAAACAGTTTTGAAACATGTTGCGAAAACCGTCCACAATGTTCTGCGGTTTTTCGAGAAACTGGTTTACGCCAATTTACGGAATCAATTTTAAGTTTGTTATGAAACACTTTGTATTTGCTTTTTTTATTAATTGTTACTCAGTGTTTTTTTATTTTTCCTAATGTATTGATATTAATTTTTGTTTGTACATTTATTATTGATTATGTATTTAACATTGCGCTATTTTGTAATTTTAAGATAACTTTTCCCTGTAATTGGATATATCTGTTGGGAAGTAAATATTATTATTATTATTATTATAGAATAAACCCACTTTCGTTTTGGTTTGATCTGAATCTGTTAATTTGAATATTACAACCGAAGTGAATTGTTTGCGTGCTACAAAGCCTAAAAACATGCATTTTTCATTAGCCATTCGGAGAGCAACAATCGATACTTATCATACCTGAGCTCCTCTCGTCAGCTACTTTAAACAAAGCAACAAAAAATACAACTGTTTTTTTTTTAAGTTACAAATGACATGTTAATTTATACAAGGAGTTCAAAAATGGAGTTCAATGGTTTTCTTGATAAATTCAGGAGGAGCCTGGAGGAATTCCTCTTCCCACCAAATTTTGTGCAAAATGGGTTCTTTAAAATTTATAACCCCACCATTTTAAACAAAATTTATGTCACAAAGTTTTGAATTAAATAGAATTGGTTTAATTAAAACTTGAATTAGCAAGGTTGAAAAGGTGTCGAATTATGTATATAAAATTTTCGACATCATCAATTTTACTTTTAACCTGAATTATGCCTCATTAAAAGTATTTGACGTGATTATTTGAAATTGTAATAACGAAACGTTAAAAGGTATTAAGGTGCTACTACACGGCATTTAGAGTAGAATGTTAGGAGCGTGAATTGTTGCGCCACACGCCGTAAGAGCGGCCGTGCTCGATTGGTGCCATTAGACTAGAGATGGGTAACTCATGAGTGAGCCGACTCAAAGAGTCAACTTTGAGGAGAGAGTCGTGGAGTCAAGGGACTCCTTGGAAATTTGCAGGTCATGTTGAGTGATGAAAAAAAATTGTTTTTACTCTTCACTTTATGTAAAGAACCCATAAAGGCCAATTACAGAATTAAATAATTAGTACAAAAGAGGAGAAAAAAATAACACGAAATACATGTAATATATATAAAACGAAATAATTCAGATCATTCAGTAACCTATGTTTACCATCAATATTAAAAATATCTATGTGATTACAATATTTATTTACTGTGCTGCACATTAATAAAATTGATGAGTACAAGTGATAGTTGGTATTAGTCGGATTTATGTAAAACGTTGGCTGTACTGTACTATTTAGATGCGGTATGTAAAAGTTCAATAAGGATAGCAAAAAGGGGTCACTGATTTTATTATTAATCAACTTATAAATAAACAATATTCATAAATTTAAAATTGTGGAGAAGTGAGGATCTTTTTTCTTTTTGGTGTGCTTTCTGGGCAAATTGGAATGAGTTTTTTTTTTGAGTGATGCTCTTTTCATTTCAAAATCAATCGACTTTTTAATTATTTAGGCTCTTCACTTCATGATCAGTTGAGTAAAAAAACGTGTTTCCGAAAATTGTAAGAGGTGAGGATCTTTTCTTTTGCTCTCCACTATGTTTTCGGGGTAAATGGAAAAATTTGGAAGGGAAAAATTACTTGTTCCAACATTTCACATCTGAGTCATGAAGAACTTACTCCAGGAGTCAACACTTTTAATGGATTCAGAGCTTGTGAAGCAGTTTACAAAAAAGAGTCATTGTGCCCATCTCTACATTAGATATCTTTTGGTATACGACGTGCCACTACGCATCCCACACGCGGTGTACTGGCACCTAAACAACTTACAAGGGGAGGATCAGATGTGTAACTCACCGATTTGATCTATCTTTGGCACACGTGTAGGTCATAACTAGGAGTATAACAGGTGCAAGTAATAGGGCGCACTATTCAGCCGTTTTCGAGAAAAAATGGTTTTTTAATTTGTTATTTATTCGTATGTTTATATACCTTTTGCGTTAATAAACATATACCGACCTTTTGGCGCATCGATAAAACCACCGATTCGAAGTCGGAAGGTTGAAGGATCGATCATTGTTGAAGCTGGGTTCATTCATTTTCTTTTTATAGTTTTTATAAATCCATGTGTATTTAAATATCTTAATTTTAGAATCAATCAATTTTTTTTCTCAAAAATGGCTGAATAGTGCGCCCTATTACTTGCACCTGTTACACTCCTAGTCATGACCTACACGTGTGCCAAAGATGGATCAAATCGTGAGTCACACATCTGATCCTCTCCTTGTTAGTAATGTAATGAGTACATGGGTCCCGTAATAAAAATAATTAATGTAATATTTTTTTCAGCAAAATCATTCGTAATTGTAATAATCTCATAAATGTAATTCACACAATAATCATAACAGCGCATAATAAATATCAATCGTAAAAGATAATGTAAGCAAGAAGTTGAGACACGCGCGGCCTCGCGGTCGGAATAACATCGCTAAAATAAACAACAACACATCCACGCTGAAGAATATGCCTCGTACAAAGAACTCTTTAACTTGTATCATCTAAAATCACACTTAGCACCGGGAAGAAAACGTAAACATCCTCCTGACCGAGATTCAGAAAAATGCAATTCATAAAATTCAACGTCCAAAACAAGACCAGAAAAATACTAATAAGTAAATTCACGGGAAAGTTCATGAACTTAAACATACACGAGGCAATTTGGCACGTGTATTTCTGAATGTGGCGGGGGCAAATTAGATGATAAAAGGGACGGGATCACAAAATTCGGGAGGATTTCCGTGATGGAAATAGAATGGTGAGAATCAGTGAGTGATTCGACAACATACAGGGTGAGTAATTTCTTTAATGTCTAAAGTGAACTTGTCTCAATGAATAACTGCATCCGAGTAATCACTCTGCAACGAAATGTGAAACTATTCACATCTGAGTTATTACTTTGCCACGAAATGCAAAATCGTCGGAGAAAGAATGACTAACCTGAGTTAGAAGACATTATACTACGAATTACTTTCTCACAACCTCCAGACGCTTTGAGCGCTAGGACCATGGGTTGTGTAGAAAGGGGGTATCGCCAAGACGCTTTGAGCGCTAGGAAAAGAGCCTCCAAAATCTAATGTCTAATAACTTTAACTTGTCATTATTGAACGTATTGCTTTCTTTACAACCTCCAGACGCTATGAGCGCTAGGACCATGGGTTGTATAGAAAGGGGTATCGCCAAGACGCTTTGAGCGCTAGGAAGAGAGCCCTAATTACCATCCGAAAGAATGACTAATCTGAGTTAGCAGACATTATACTACGAATTACTTTCTCACAACCTCCAGACGCTTTGAGCGCTAGGACCATGGGTTGTATAGAAAGGGTGTATTGCCAAGACGCTTTGAGCGCTAGGAAAAGAGCACCAAATTTCTGATGGTAATCTTAAAATTTCTGATGGTAATCTTATTCTCCGAACGAAGTAGTATAGTCAAGGTCATCGATTGTGTAAGTTATTCATTGAGATCTAGTTGAAAGTTTTATCGACATCAAGCAAAGAGGTCAATTGCCAAACCTCACGTCGTTACAAACAATTCTGAGTCATACGTATTCTGGTCTGGTCAAAGAAAAAGTACGACAGTCGTTGTAAATCTCAAATTCTTGCAATATTCTTTTGTAAAATGTTCGACGATAGTTCTGAGACTGGTTTTCCCACAGGGTTTTCCCAGATCTATTGGTACAGCAAGGATATGTGTTCATAAATCAAATAACATACTCTTTGGTGTACCAATGCAAATGCCAGAACTGATAAATCAAATGAATAAACGTCCATTCGTTCAACAAACAAGTATTTTATTTACCTAAACCTAACCAACACGCATCGACACTCGTAACGAATCTGTTAAATAATTAAGGGTTACTACAAAAATTAAACACAACGTATATAAGTACAAAAAGGTCAGACTTGACGTACTACAGTAAGAAAGCATACATATAAAGAATACCTTGAAGACTCATTTTAGATCCTAATTTTTTTCTTGTATGTATGCATATCTTTTGGACTATTACGTTATTATTATTATTATAGTAGTCTGCAGCGGCGGCTCGTGGATCTTTTTTGCCGCTCATGCTGCACTACTTACTCTTATAGAAGCAAATATATCGCTGCTGTTTTGCCCGCCGAACTTTCACGAGCCGCCGCTGGTAATCAGTCAATATTTGAAATGTTTCATTTAAACGCAAAAACGCGAGGTTTTAATTGGCCGATTATACGTGACATCATCTCTCTAATTGAAGCTCGGCTATTAGCGCAATTTGTTTCGTTTCATACAATAATAACAGTTTATTAAATATGGAATATACCGGGTGTGACTGAATTCTGGTGGACCCCAAATATTATTTGCATTTTTAGATATATCTTTATGAAATTTGGTATGGTGATTTTAGAGAATAAAGTCGTCAAATAGTGGAATTTTAATAAAAAATCCATTTAAAGTTTATCCGGAAATAATCTAACCTAATTTTAATCTATTTCAAATAAAACACCCTGTATATTTACATAATTTAATTCGTCTCTAAATTCTGACTTTAGGGATGTATCATAAGTGGTCATCTGGCTGTTAGTTAAAAAAATTCAATTAAATTTAAACAAAAAGCAAAATTAAATTAAATTTAAACAAAAAACAAATTGACAACCAAAAGCTCACTTATCATACATTTATAAACTCAGAATTTAGAGACGAATTAAATTATGTAAAAATATACAGGATGTTCTGTTAGAAATGGAGAAGTTAAGGTAATTTCCGGTTAATCCGGAAATGGAATTTTTATTAAAAGTCTACGTATTAACATACTTTATTTCCTAAAAATACCATACCAAATTTCATAAAGATATATAAAAATGCAAATGATATTTGGGGTCTACCAGAATTCAGTTACACCCGGTATACCAACATTATGCCCCTAAACAAACAAAAAATAATTGAGATTAATTCTGTTGGCTTAAATATCTTCTCCTGTTGGACCCCGTCATATATTATAATTGTATAAAAAAATACAGCAAAATCTAAATATAGAGGGTGAGTTTTTTCGATGTGTAGTATGGGGATCTCGGAAACTATAAGAGATAAAGAAACGGTTAAATGGGCAGAATAAAATGACACTTTTTAAAAAAGTCAATGATAACTAGATTCTTTGAAAAATGTAAAAAGTGCGGATTTTTTTAAATCGATTTTACTCGATTGCTATAAGAGATAGAAAAACACTGTAACATGCAAAGTTTTAAATAATTTTAGACTAAATAATAAAATTTTATACGAGTGTGAAGTTAGCAATAGATTCTAAAAATTCATATCTCGGAGAAAAGAAAAGCAATTCGAAAAAAAAGTTAACCATACGATTAGGGAAAGTCTAAATTAATAACATAAAAATAATCAACCCTTAATTTTAACCCTTTATATTTTTTCACCCCTTTCAAAAAAGTTTTTTTTTTTTTAAGTTTGCAATCTGCCATAACTAAATTAAAATTCTTATTCTTATCACTAATAAAGGTACTTTCATAATCAAAAGTCAAAAAAACGTTACGGGCACTCCTTCAACCCAAAAAAAAATTATAATTTCTCCGTAAGGCGCAGAAATCCATACCTCGAGATATTAATCTCCATTTTTGACAAAGTTTGCGATCAGTCATAACTAAATAAAAATTCTTATTCTTATCACTAATAAAGGTACTTTCATAATCAAAAGTTAAAAAAACGTTACGGGCACTCCTTCAACCCAGAAAAAAATAATTTCTCCATAAGGTGCAGAAATCCATACCTCGCGATATTAATCTCCATTTTTGACAAAGTTTGCAATCAGCCATAACTGAATAAAAATTCTTATTCTCATCACTAATAAAGCTACTTTCTTAATCAAAAGTCAAAAAAACGTTAAGGGTACTCTTTCCACAATGTAGATTTCTGCAACTTACGGAGAATTTTTTTTTGTTGAAGGAGTGCCCGTAACGTTTTTTGACTCTTGATTATTAAAGTACTTGTATTAGTGATAAGAATAAGCATTTTTATTTATTTATGGCAGATTGCAAACTTAAAAAAAAAACTTTTTTGAAAGGGGTGAAAATTAAGGATTCATTATTTTTGTGTTATTCATTCAGACCTTCCCTAATGGTATGGTTAACTTTTTTTTCGAATTGCTTTTCTTTTCTCCGAGATTTGAATTTATAAAATCCATTACTGTGTTGTAATTGAAGGATCACGTCGTGTGAACTAGCTGTTGTGGTTGATGCTTCTCGTTGGTCCAACAATTCAACACTTGTAGATCAGTCGTTATCGACTTGATACAATATAATTTAACTTCAAAAAGAGAGGCAGGTCGACGAATAAGGTGATTACTTTATTTTTGGTAGGAATTACAAAAATGAGTGTGTTTTCTGTATTCCAGCAAAATTCTTCTTTTTTTTATTAATTGTTTTTCTCGCCTCCCTGGTAACCGCGTTTTTCCGGGCTACCCGTGATCCTCGTTTCCATTTCTCCGTTCCATGACCCAGGCGGTCACCACAACTGGATCTATTGCCAACTTCACACCCGTAAATTTTATCAGAAAGTTTCAATCGATATTAGTTTCTGAAATATAACACAAACTGACATTATTTTAAATGGAAACGACAGGTGGCTATGGCTTCATTTTAAAGGTAATTTCTTCCTCTTTAATCCGATATAGCACTCGACATATATATTTACAAAAATAACTGAGTAATTATAAATTTTTTATTTTATTTGGCTCGTAAAACTGCAATTCTTCCCCATTTAATCGGCTCTCTATTACCGCTAGTTTCCGCGATACCCATACTGAACATTAAAAAAAACTCACCCTGTATGTATTATAGTAAATTATAGGAAATTAAGTTTATTTGGAAAATTAATATTTATTTTCCTTGCAATCTACAGGGTGCAATGCATAGCACCACGCGATTGAGGACCAAAAAATAATTTTACAAAATCCTATACACTAATGTCCGATCGCTTTTTGTTTTCAAGTTACAGGCTTTTAAGTTTTTTTTTAAATAATTTTAATAAATGAAGAAAGTTTTTATTAACACATTTCCACGATTTTCTTCGCATAGGTGATAAATATTGTAAAATTTCTTTTGTAAGACTTCAATATTCGTGGATATCTACCTCTGCGCAATATGGCCCAAAAAATGAAATTTTTGCCCAATATGGAATATACCGCCCGGCCCTAACGTAAAATACAATAAAAAGCACTCCGGCAGTAAACGTGTTAAATACAACAACATTGAAACAATGTAAGGTATTAAGTTCTACAGATGTTGTTCAATTTGGTTCTTGGATGCACATTTCCAATCTTTGTATTAATGATTGACGGCATCTTTGAAATATATTCGGATTATTACGAAATGTATCAGCAGACTCTACAATTCTGTTCCATAATTGCTCTTCAGTGTTTATATCTACGGCATACACTTCATTTTTCATAAACCCCCAAAATGAAAAATTGAGGGGGTTAAGATCGGAAGAACGAGCTGGCCATGGTATAGTTCTCCCGCGACCAATCCACCTATTTCCAAATCTTCTTTGAAGAAATTCCCTTGCTCTTCAAGAATAATGAGATGGCGCGCCATCATGCATGTAGTAAAGTATGTTCATTAAAAAAAAACCTCAAGTGTATCATGATTTTTTAATTTTAAAAATTTAAGTTGGTTACACATATTGAGGTTATGTTACTTCTCAAAATTAAACAACCTGTAGTCAATTAATAGATACGTTAAATGTTTCACTATAAAATTATATTAAATGTTGTATGTGCCTTCCTTCTTCTTGAATACAAGCCTGAACTCTTCGTCGCACACCCTCCATTTCGCTCCGCAACAACACTGGATTATTGTTAATTTCTATAAATTTATTTCAAATTTGTTGCCGCATGTCTTTTAGATTGTGTACTGGTTGTGCATAAATACAATTTTTCAGGTATGGCCACAAGAAAAAATTGCATTGTGTTATAAATCGCATGAACGGGGCGGCCAGGGAATCCGTGCATTTCGACTTATTATTCGGTCCTCAAAAAATTCCTCCAAAATGGCCAAATTATCCACTGTGCAATGAGGAGTTGCTCCGTCTTGATGAAAATATCCACTTTGCAGTTCGTCATCATTTAATTCATATATAAAAGGCAATAAAATTTCTGTACGATAACGGTTTGCAGTTATCGTACCTAAAATGAATGCACGGTTATTGAATTTTTATTATTAATAATAAAAATAGGATTTTACTTTCAAAGAATATCGGTCCAACTAATCTTCTCCCACTAATCGCTGCCCAAACGCCAACTTTCTCTGGATGTAGTGGTTTCTCTCGATATATACGAGGATTTTCATCCGACCAAATTCTCATAGTTTGGGAATTAATGTACCCATCCTTGTAAAACCAGGCTTCATCGGTAAAAAAGTAATTTGTAAAACATCCTTGTTTACATTTTGTAAAAACCACTGACAAAATTCCAGTCGTCTGGGGTAATCAACAGGTAATAACTCTTGCACAGATGTTATGCGATAAGGGTATACTTGCAAATCTTTTCGTAGAAGCTTGTGGCATGTTCCTACCGATAAATTCATTTGCTTTGACAAATGACGCAGAGAAGTCGTAGGTTCATCTTCCAAAATTTCTTGGGCTGTGTCAATAGCATCTTGAGTTCGTTTAACTGGTCTACCACTTCCTGGTTTACGGAGAATACTACCCGTTTCACGAAATAATACAACAGATCGTGATAAGGTATTTTTAAATTCATCATAAATAATGGGCACGTTAGGAAATTCTTCCTGAAACTCTGCTAAAGGTGCGTCTAATGAATACACCCAATTTCTGTCCACTTTAATCCCGTTTCGGAAATAACTTTCAATTAGAAACGTTTTTTGCTGGTTGCTGTAAACCATTTTGAGCACGGAATAATTGTGACTTCTAGAAAGATCTGACGTTTATATGTCAATTCCCAACAAGTGTCAAGTGTGCCAACTGAAATTTTTAAAACGAAAAGTCATGGCACACTTGAGGTTTTTTTTAATGAACATACGATACATTCTTCTTATAATATCCAATGGTAATAAAGTGTTCAGTTCATTTTCCAAAAAATTTCGATAGAGTTCGCCTGTCAATCGAAATGGACCAATTAGATAATTATCGATTATACCTGCCCACACATTAATAAAAAAACCCATACTGGTGATTTCATACTACGGTATGATGAGGGTTTTCATCGCTCCAGCTTCATCGATAAACAAAATTAATAACAGAAAATGTTGCACTTTACTTTGCAACCACTCGCAAAATTGTATACACGGTAAAAAATCCTGTGCCAATAGGTGATGAGTTTTTTGTAAATGAAATGGGTGAAGAAGATGTTGTTTGAGGACTTGCCTAACTGACTCACGGTTAGCATTCGGTACAGCTGCACTTATTCTTCTGGTGCTAGTTCTCGGATTATTTTCTACTATTTGCAATATAGCTCCTTCGTTTGCAACAGTACAACGAGTTCTGTGGGCCCCGGTATCAACTTTTGCTTTTATAAAGCAGCCATCTTCCCCCAAACGCCTATGCTCGTCAATAAATGTTCTAACATTAGGAACTTGTCTTAATGGATATCTCTCACGATAAATCCCTTGAGCTTTCGAATTATTTGAACAAGCTTCGCCGTAACACATAATCATGACCCTGTATTCTACAAAAGTAAGGGGAACCATTTTGAAAGCAACTATTAAAAACGATAAATAAGTGAACTAAATACGTAGATAATCAGGAACACGACAAACTTTGAACAAATTATTGCAATATTAGTTTGACATTTACTAACGTTTTGTTTGATGAAATCATGGTCTGCCTTCTTGGTTAATTAAAATTATTTAAAAAAATAGTAATTTACAAAACAAGTTCCGAAAGTGATATTTTACGGGATGAGTATGGAATCCTGCAAATCCCGTAAAATCACTTTTAGAACGAGTTACGTACAATAATTTTTCTGCAGCTGTTTTTTATGTTAAAAAAAGCAAACACACACACGAATGTTATATGACAAGCGCTGTCATAATTAAATACGAAGTTGATGTTTTTGTCAAGGCCGCCTACATATGTACGCAAAATCGTCCCGAAAGTAACAAAAAGCGTCCCGAAAGTAAAGAAATCGTTCCGAAATTGAAACAAAATCTTTCCGAAAATAACTACTTTCGGTACGATTTATGTAAAGTGATACTTTCGATTTTATAAATCATACCGAAAGTTTTATTTTCGGGACGGCTGCAGAAAAAAAACATTAAAAGCCTGTAACTTGAAAACACAAAGTGATCGGACTACTGTATAGGATTTTTTAAAATTATTTTTTGGTCCTCAATCGTGTGGTGCTATGCATTGCAGTTTGTTCTATGTCACCCTGTATATAAATATCAAATTTATTTATTTATTTCAAAAAAAAACGGAATATCTCCAATTTGTAACATGGTATAAACTTAAATATAATCTAAAACTACCTTAAATTTAAAACGTGTACGTATATACACACAAAATTAAAAATACTGCAAAAACGGTTATCTAACCATCAACCAAGTTGTTCAAAATGTATCGTAAAAACGCAACAAGTTGGTAGAAAACGTCAAAATCGATAAACCCCTACCCTAGCACACTTTCGAGGTTAATGCGCAGTAGATGTTTTTTTAAACTTTAAAATGTTTGATGCAAAGAGATCAAAATCAGGAAATTGATAATCATTTCATACATTTTTAACACAATCACAACCAACCTTGAAATAAAAACCAAAATTGGAAAATTCAAAATGCTTGTGGTCATGCATAACACCAGGACATATATTCAAAGCTTAAATTTCTGCTCCACACAAAATAATGTTTCATTTATTATCTTTTAGTACACTCTTCGCAAGTGAAAAATTTAGTAAGCTGATACAAAAAAAAACTTTTGACAAAATAATTTGTTTAACCTTTAGTAACAATCAAAAACCATTAAAATTTATCTGTCAATTCACTAAAATTCTTAATATACCCCCAAAAAGTGTGCACTTATTCTATTTATGGAATTGCTGTATCGTGGTTTTTGTAAAAGCTGAACACCTTGTATAAATCGCAACACGCATTTTCAGGAAATTGTTATCTGATGAAAAATTCTCACCTGAGTTCCTTTCGTCGGCCACAGAAGCTGCCACGGGTTGATGCTGACGTTTAAAACATCGAAGCCTCTGTCAATGTACAGTTCTGCATACTTCTTGACGTGCTTGTCTTTCGAAAGCAGCCAGGAGAGCATCACGACCAAAGGCCTTTCGTGTGGCGGCATGACCCTCAGTTGTTTTACGGTGCCATTCATCTTCTCTTTGGTGATCAAGGTTATGTTCTTCGTGACATCCACCGTGGAGAGGGCCTTGGCCGCCATGATTCCAAATAATTGAGCCTTCAAAAATAAATGATTTCAACAATTAAGATAAGATAAAATAAGATAAGATGATTTGCACAGGTCAAAAGTATTACAATAAGAATATGTATTAAAATGAAAAATACAAAGCTTTTCATCTTCTACAATTTAACCCTTTCGGCCCTGGTGGTGGCAATTGCCACCGCAATATTTACATGTCTCTACTTACTATGACAATCCATATTTTTGCTGTTTATCACTAGATGTCACTTCAACAAAGCCTCACTAATTAATCAAATGAGTTAAAATTTGGTATTTATGGTCTAAAGAAGCTCCCCATCAATAATAATTAACAAAAAAATTTATTTTTCAAATTTTAAAATCCAGGGCTGAAAGGGTTAAGAGTCTTGAAAAGGCTACAATAAACAAATCATCTATTGAAACAACTACTTTCCTGGCTAAGACCACGACGAATATTGATGATCCAATAGATAATTTGTGTATTAAAAATATCAAAGATATCAAAATAACAAAATTACTACAAGTTCGATAGGCGTAAGAAGTTAGGATACACATTGTTGCTACCTCTTGTTTAGTAGTTGTGATGTGTAAATTCATGGTAAAGTGAGAATTCTAAATGTTGTGAAATATAGTTTGCAATTGTCTCTATATTTTAGACCCGCTAAAACTCCCGCCACTCTGCTTTGTACTGAGAAGATTTGATGTCTTACCTCAGAATGTTTCCAAACCAGAGTGCCATTACTTAGAAGAAATTGCAGGTACTTTAAACACATCACAGAAAGATTTTGAAGTAGATAAATATTTGATGAAAGTTTACTTGCTAGTTCGCTACATTCCAGTTTAGTTTACTGTCATTATGTAAACCAAAGAATTTCGTTTTATTTACATCCAATGTGTTTGAAGTATAATTTGACATTTCCATGTTTCATAATTTGACGCTTCAAACGTCAGTATCATCCGATCCTGCAAAGTGCTCGATGTATCACAGTAAAATTATCTCCTATTGTGCCTAAATTGATTCGAACACAATCGGATTTGAAGTTATAAATTTTCAAAAAATAGTTTGCATTGGAATAAAATTCTGCAAACTCACTACATACATAAAAAGGATTCATTTTGTAGAATCAATTCAGTTTTTTGTTGATAAAACAAACTCACTTTTCGTGTAAACCAGATGCACATACTAATTCACAAAACTCTGAAACTGAACAAACAATACACATGTCGATAAAAATCTTGTCACGAATGTTATGAGAAATTACATATTTTTCAAATTTTAATTGCTACCTCGTCCCAGAGTTTTGAAACTGGAAAGTGGGTAATATTAAAGGAAAGCTTTTTTGTGCGATTTCGAATTCTTTTCGGCGCGTTTTACAAGCTTCCGGACCAGTCTGCACATCACCGTCGTGAAGAACGTGCAAATCACGTTCAATTATTTTTTCGAAAACTGTTTGTTGAACATTTAGACCGCAGAAAATCCTCGCGAGTTCTTGTTGCTTTTCTCGAACCAAGGAAGTGTGTGAACTGTTTGTGCGAGACTATTGGTGACAGGTTTACTGGATTTAATACCGTTATTTTGATGTTAAATACTGCAAACTTCATCGGTGTGCTAGTGTTAGAATTTTCCATTCCTTTCCATCCATTCCGAAGGAAGGACGGATGTCTTCACGGGATCTTCAGATCACATCTTTAGCAAGTCTTAAGAGGAGCAAAGGTAGGTCCATGAAAGACAATATTTGATAATGCCTGTTGTTACTTTAAATTATTTTTTAAAGAGCAATTAGTTGCTTGATGACATCATCCAATGAAACGTTTTTTTCTTGACAAATGTTCATATATTTAAAGATGGAAGACAGTACCTCCTACCAAACAGTTTATTATTAAACTCTCAGAGTAAGGTGAGATGTGAAAAGCTGTCTAAATTTTTTAGATATTAATAGAAATCGGGACCATTGATTTTATGCTTAAATTTCTCGATTTCCTCTTTCTCAGACTAATTTTTAGTTCAAGTGCGATTATAAAAATAAGTGGGAAAACAGATTACTTATTATAAGATAACTTTTTAGAGTTACTCATTATTGACAAATCCGATTCATTCAGAAAATATTTATTATGTGCTTTGTTAACGATCAATTACCAAGCGTTTATTTAAAGTAATAATTAATAGTTTAGGGGGCTTGGTAATGTAGGTACTAGAGTGTCTGGTTCGACATTTTTTTAACGAGAAATAGCCACTCAGGTCAGTTGATGCTTAGTGTATGTTCAATTAATTATAACAAGAATATTATGCGATTCATAATAATCGAGGACATTTTTGAGGTGCAGTGCATACTGATACACGCAATTTTTTTTCTCCAGAAATTGTTGAAATCACCTCTAGGGGCAACAAAACAAAAAAATTTGAAAAAATTTTCACGATCACAATACTTTTCCTTACTTCGTAACTGAGAAAGTAAAAAAACAATTGCAAAACATTATGCTCCACCTTAACATGACCTTGCAATTCATATGAATTGAAGGCCATGTAAAGTAATTAGTTCATTTACCATTGCAACTTATTATTTATTAATGTCAATGGTCGTGAACTTTCCAAAGCATTAATTTTTGCAACAAATGTATCTTGACCTTTTGGAACATCATTTTGAAATGTCCATGTGTCTGGGGTGCTGTGTCTCAAATGCCCATTTTCACCAACTGTTCCTAAACAAATTCTTTGCTAAATAGTACCTAAGCTAAGAAATGCCTAAACTAGTACTTTACATAAATTCGGTTTCACCAAGGCAATCGATTCCTTGATAAGCAATTCCTCCTAAGGTACTGGATTTTTAGGGAAATTTTAGTTGTCATATAGGTGAAACTGCGTGTGTGTGCTTCGGTAAATAGAGTGAAGTTCGCAGAAGTGTTTTTTTACTACTTCATTGTAGTAACATAACCTCACTCGTTTAATTAATCGTGTTTATATTTTCAATGATTTATTTATTTATGGAATTATTATTTTTAAACTAGCGTCACCATAAATCACGAAGAAGACCGAAGAAGAATTAAGAAATTATTTAAGAAAAATTGAGAAGTAAAACAACTTTATTTTGCATTTAAATATGAATCAATTATGTCGTATACTTGTTTCTCATTGATCACTTGGTGAAACATTATGTTAATAAAGGTTTAAAAATTAAAATTCACTTGGTTTGTTTCACGATTAAATTGTTTTATTTTCAACTAAGTCCCACCAAGAGGGACTCTCTCAGCTCCTCTTCAGCTCCACACCGTCTATAGATGGGACTGGGACTGGGACAGAGGCACATTCTGTGCTTTCTTAGATTGCATTGCCCATGTAGAAGTCCCATGATTTTTTGTAGGTCCCCCCTGGACAGTTGCAAGCAGTATCTGACAATCTTGCGGTTCATCAAGATGAAATCTTTTACTACCCTGCAGCCAGTCTTGTCATTTAATCGATCTTGATGTTTAGTCGATGTGTCTTTTAACAAGGATATTATGTCTGAGAGAGAGGGTGGCAAGTCGGATTCCAGCCCGAAAGTGGGGCATCTGGAAGCTGTTCTTGGCAGTCAGTCCGCTATCTTGTTCCCTTTACTTTTATTGGGTCTTTTTACCCAGCACAAGGTTACCTAATTATCGTAGCTAGTAGCACTCTTTTTCAGGGATCGGTTTTTACAGTATATACCAATCCTGGCCTCTGTTTTCGTTAACAATCCATTGGATGTTATTTATTTATTTATGGAAGGCCATTACAAATTAAAAATGAAATAAAAATTTTTAAAACATTTTAAAAGCACGTGTACAACTATAACTATCACTAATTAAAACTAAAAATCACAGATATATATATATATATATATATATATATATATATATATCAAAATGAATAGATTATTAAATCGATTGCAATTACGAGCAATTCTTGCAATGCCAAAGTGCCCAGCATAAACAGTTCTAAAACATTTCTCTTCAAAAAAGCGAAAAGAAAGCAACTCTCTACTGGGCACATGAATAAAAAGTAAACTTAGTAAAAATGTTTGAGTGTTGTATATCAATACGTGAAGAGTGCTCTCAGTAAAAACGAAAAGGAAGAGTGTTGCAATAGTGCAAAATTAGAGAAAATTGGATGGACGATAGGTGAAGGTGCAAGCAGTGGATAGTGAAAGTTTGATAACAGTAGGTGCGCGGATTCAGGAGGAATCGTTTAACGTAAAACGACGGAATAAAGCGAGGAGAGTAAGACAATCGGTGGTTTCGCGGTACAGCGCGGTTTTTGCATGTTTTTTTGTGAACACGTACTTTTTGCCGATCGCGATAAACTCGACAGCAAACGGTTTTGATTTTTATGGTGGTAAACATCTTTATGTGGCGGGCAATTTGAATCAATTAATTAAATAAAGTAAAATAATAATAAGGAGGTTGTGTTTAACCGTTCACGTTTCGTGCAGAATTAGTTTCTCGTGCTGAAGTAATATTGTGTATAAAATAACCCGAACCTATCAATCTATCCCAGAAGAGGTACTACAGGCAACGGGCACATTCGAATCCAATCGCCGATCATTGCATTGATTAGAGCTACCGAAGTGGTGATTGAAATGGGCGGGAAGAATAAACAGAAGGAGAGAAGGGAAGTGGAGGAGTGGGACAAGCAGGAGGAGGAGAATAGAAGGAAGGCAGTTTTCTTTGGTGGCGGAACGGGAGTAAGGAGGTCGCCGCAACAAGGGACAGCGCAGGAGGGGGTAGAGAAGAGGAAGATGGCGGACACGTCGTTTGAGGGGGAGGGAGAGCAGGAACAGGAAAGGATGAAAAAAAGGGTGGGGGATGTGATGAGTAAAGGGTGCAATGGAAATTGCAGGGAACTAGTGGAAATGATTACGGAAGCATTAAGGAAAGAAAGGGAGATCTGGAAAGAGGAAATGAGGGAAGCGAGGGAGATGTGGAGAGAAGAGATAAAGGAGATGAAAGAGGTATGGAATACAGAGAGAGAGAGAGACTTAGACAAAGGATAATGGAGCTGGAAGATCAGGCTGAGAAGAGGGAGAGGCAGGAGAGGAGGAGCAACATTGTTATACGAGGAAAAGAGATGCAGGGAAAAGGGGAGGTGATGACATTTCTGAAGGAGGCACTGGAAGTAGAGGTGCAGGTACAAGAAAGCTTTGTGGTAGATAGAATTGGGAAGGTGATGGTGGTCAAGATGGGGATGGAAGATAAAATAAAAGTAATGAAAAATAAAAATAAATTAAGAAATATACAGGAAAGAGTGTTCATCGAGGATGATATGACAAAGGAGGAAAGGAGGATCCAGAAGATCATAAGAGAGAAAGCAAGTAGGGAGAGAGAAGGGGGGAAGATGGTAAGGGTTGGTTACCAGAGAATGTTCGTGAATGGGGAGCTGTGGAGATGGAATAAGGAAAAGGAGACACTACATAGACAAGAGGAGCCAAAAAAGTAAGAAATGAGGAGGAGATAGGAGGAGAGGAGAGAGAAGAAGGGAGAAGGAGCTGTAAAAAAAAGGACAGAGTGGCAGAGAGTGGACTGGGAGAGAAGCACAGCGGGAAAGGCAAGCGGCGAGGAGATAAAGGGGGGGGAGAAGGGAAGAAGGGGTCAGTAACTATCGGGTTTTGGAACATAGCGGGAATTAAGGAGAAGATAAAGGAGGGCAAGTGGAAGAGAGACTGGGAGAAGTGGTTAGTAGGGAAGGACATAGTGGGGCTAGTAGAGACATGGATGGGGAAGGAAGAGTGGGGAGAAGTGAAAAGATGGCTACCGGGAAGCTTTATATGGGAGAGGAAGGATGCGATAAGGTGTGCAACGAAAGGAAGGGCGAGGGGTGGAATGATAGTAGGATGGAAGAAGGAAATGGGGATGGACGTGACGGGACACTTCGGAGAAGGAGAAGACGTGGCATGGATAAAGTATGGACAAGGGAAACAGAGGATAAACGTAGGGGTGGTATATGTAAATAAAAATTGGAATATAATAAGAAAGGAGATAGAGGAGAGAACGAAAGGAGGAGGAAAATGGGTGCTAGGAGGAGACTTTAATGCAAGAATGGGAGAAATGGGGGGAGGGATTAATGAAGAGGGATCTGTGGTAGAAAGAAAGTCCAGGGACAAATGTATAAACGGGGAGGGTAAGAGAATGAAGGAGTGGGTGATGGAGGAGGGATGGGAAATTCTAAATGGATGCACAGAGGGGGACTGGGAAGGGAGGAAAACTTATAGTGGGCCGCGGGGATCGTCGGTGATCGACTATGTGGCGATAAAGGGGATGACGAAAAGGAAAATAAAAAGTATGGAGGTGGAGGAAGTGATGGGCTCCGATCATCTACCACTAAAAGTAGAGGTATGGATGGAGAAGGAGAAGGTGACTGAAGAGAAGCAAGAAATGGGAAAGTTAGAATGTGGGGCAAAGGCAATAGAAGAAATGAGGATGAAGATGAGGAGGATCCAGTGGGAAGACGTCGAATCAATAGAGGAGATGGAGGAACTAATTGTGGGGTGCGGAAGGAAAGCTAAAGGAAGGACGGGAGAAGGGAGTAGGTGGTTTGATGAAGAATGCAGGCAGGCAAAAAGTGAACTAAGGAAGGCAATGGGGGAATGTATAAGAGGTGGAGGGGAGGAGAGGAAGGTAACGGCAGCAAAAAGGAAATATGAGGGGATATGCGAGAGGAAGAAGCGGCAGGAGGTGGAAAGAACAAGTGAAGAGTTGAAGAAGTGTAGAAACGAGTCGGAAATATGGAAAGTACTGAAGAGAGGCGAAAGAAGGAGACGGGTAGGGATAACACTGGAGGAGTGGACAAGGAAATGTAGAGAAACAAGTGGGTACCCAGAGGAAGTGGGACAAGGAAGGTGTATGGAGATGACGGAGGAGTTCTCTAAGGAGGAAGTGGAAAGAGCTTTCGAGGAAGTTAAAGAAGGAAAGGCGGCAGGGTTGGATGGGCTGAAGGCAGAGATGTGGAAGGAGATAGGAGAAGGGGGGAAGAAGAAATTCAGGGAGCTGTTGAACCAAATGTGGAGGGGAAGAAAGAACATACCGGAGGCCTGGAGATGGGGTACGATGTGCCCGGTACATAAAGGAGGGGACGAGAAGGAGGCCGGGAACTACCGGGGGATTACAGTGATGCCCACAGGCTACAAAATCGCTATGCTGGTGGTAAAGAATCGGCTGGAAGAAGAGGTGGAAGAGAAGGATTTAATACCAGAGACTCAGGGGGGATTTAGAAGGGGGAGGGGAACAAGGGAGCAGATCTTTACCCTGGCAAGAATGGCGGAGAGAGTGACTGAAGAGAAGGGAAGCATGTATGCGGTGTTTGTGGATCTAAAGGCGGCGTACGACTCAGTGCCGAGGGAGAAGTTGCTAGAATGTATGAGGAGAAAAGGAGTGAATGAGAGTATGATTGAGTGGGTAAGAGGAGTATATAAGGAAACTTGGGTGGTAGCAAGAGTGGGAGTGGAGGTGTCGGAGAGTTTTAGGACGTGGGTAGGATTGAGACAGGGATGCCCGTTAAGCCCTATGTTATTTAACTTATACCTAAGCGAACTGGAGGAGGTGTTGAGGAAAGGGCAGGCGGGAGGAGTAGTAATCGGGAAGGATAAGGTGTGGATGCTGTCATATGCGGATGACATGGTGTTGATGGCGAGAGATTGGGAAGGGATGAAAGACATGTTGAGGAGAACGGAGAGGTATATGGACAAGAGGGGATTGTGTGTGAATGTGGAGAAGACGAAATGGATGAGATTTAGGAATAAGGGAAGAGAGGGGAGCGTGAAAGTGTTAGAATGGAAGGGAGAAGTGATTGAGAGAGTGAAAATATTTAAGTATTTGGGGTTTATGTTTAAAGGGACAGGGGGATATGAGGAGCATGTAAGGTGGGTGCAAGGAAAGGCCAGGAAAGCGTGGGGTATCGTGTGGGAAAAATGGGGAGAATGGATGAAGAACAGCGTCAGATTGGCGTGTAAAGTGTGGGATGCATGTGTGAAGTCGATAATAATGTATGGAGTAGAAGTGTGGGGCGTGAAAGGGTATGAGTGCGTGGAAAGGGAGCAGTGTTGGTTTCTGAAGCGTATGCTGGGAGTGGAAAGGTCGACTCCCGGGTACATACTGCTTCAGGAGACTGACAGAGGAAGCTTAGGATGTGAGGCTATGGAGAGAATGGTTAGGTATGAGATGAGGTTATGGGAGTTAGGGGAAGAGAGGTTGGTAAAGGCGGTATGGAAGACATGCGTGAACGAAAGGGGGGGTAAATGGAGGAAGGAACGAATGAAAATGTATGAGAGAGTAGGACTGTCTGAGGTGAAAGTGAGGGAGTGGTTAGAGAGGGGGGTAAATGTGGCAAAGTGGGTGAGCGAGAGGGCGAAGGAAGTGGATGTACAGGAGAGACAGGGAAGTATAGAAAAAAGTGAATATAATGACATGTATGGGAGTTGGCAGGTACATGGAAGGAGACCGAAGTATTTGGATGAGGACGGGTGGAACAGAGAAGAGAGGGTGACATTAGCTAGGGCTAGGTGTGGATCAGAAGAGAGAGGGAGGAAGAAGTGGATGGGTGAAGAGTATATGAGGTGTGTAATGTGTGAAAATGGGAGGGATACGTGGAGGCATCTGGCGGAGGAGTGTGAGGGAGTGAATGAAGGATGGATGGGGGGAAAAAGGAACAAGGGTGTAGCGGAATGGATGAGAGAGGATGGTGCCGGGGTAAAGATATTGCAGAAAATGGTGAGGGAGAAGGAATGTAGGAGAGAGTTAAATTTATGATTTAGTTGTTGGGGAATGTAGAATAGTTATTTTGTTTTTGTAATAGGCTAATATGCCAATAAAGGTCTTTTTTTTTTTTTTTTTTTTTTTAGTAAAAATGGAGAGTTTACTAAGCCATTTATAAGTTTAAAGCCCATAGTTATGTCTGCATTTCTTCGTCGCTTTTCTAAAGTTTCAATGTTTAGACAGTTTAACATTACACAATAAGATCCTGTTAGCCCAAATTTGTAAGAAGGATATTTGAAAAATTTAATTTGAATGCGCTCAATTTTCTCAATATCAGCCTTGCTAAATAGGCACCAAATTATGGAGCAATACTCTAAATGTGGGCGGACAAGGGATGTATAGAGATTTAATACAGTGTTTATATTTTTGAAGTCCGCACTACTTCGTTTTATAAACCCAAGAACACGATAGGCTTTTGATGTTATAGAGCTAATATGATTATGGAAGTTCCACCTATTTGAGAGAATTAGCCCTAAATCTTTAACTGTGTATACTCGTGGAAGTTTATTATTAGCGAGGAAATAATCTCTATCCGCTAATGTTCTCTTTTTAGAAAATGTAATCACGCTACATTTGTCAATATTAAGCCGCATACTGTTAACTTGACACCAGACATCAAACCGCTCTAGATCCTGTTGAAGCAAGTCAGAGTTCTGTCCGTGATGGATTGAAATATTTTCATATCGTCGGCGAAAAGAAGGCATTCAGAATGATGAAAACAATTGACTACATCATTTATAAATATGTTAAATAGTAGTGGTCCAAGATGCGACCCTTGGGGTACACCCGAAGAGACTAATATTTCCGACGGAATGAAACTACCAACCCGTACAGCTCGAGTTTTATTGGCTAAGTACGATCGAATCCAGTCCAGCATTAAGTCATTTATACCAATATGTTTAAGTTTCAGAGCTTCCGTGAAGAATACCATGATCCACTGTATCGAAGGCCTTTGAAAAGTCGGTGTAGATAGAAACTACTTCACACCCGTCTTCCAAGGATGATGTAATAAATTGACCGTACGAAAGTAAGTTGGACCAAGTGGCGCATCCACTTCTGAAACCATGCTGTCTATTAGATAATAGGGGTGATAGACATGCAGACAAAGAAGCAGTAATTAATTTCTCAAAGATTTTTGGAATAAAAGACAAGATAGAGATAGGACGATAATCGGTAAATTTAGTTTTACTGCCACTTTTAAATATTGGTGTTATTAGAGCGCCTTTCCAAAGGGAAGGAAAACACCCAGAGCCTAATGACTGGTTAAAGAGTAGCCACACCGGACGACTGAAAGAGAAAGCACACTGTCTAAGTAATGTCGATGGTAATTCATCCGGACCAGAGCATTTGGAGTCTTTTAATTGTGTCAATTCAAACAGGACATCAGTGATTTTAATATCAGAGATTTAATTGAAATTGATGTGGTTGTAAGAGTGTTCATAAAGATGTTTAAAAGAATCGCAGTTTACCAGTGGACCATAAACTGACCCAAACTGGTCGGCAAATAAGTCCACAATTTAGTTTGCTACCTTCGCCTGAGTCTACGTGCTTTAGGCTTACTTGGAGCTTCCCGTTAAATATGTATTTTCGGGGGATTGTGTCCACCGGCATCTCAATTGTAATCTTCCATTTAATGGTCCTCTCTAAAAAATTTCAGTGCTCGCCTCTTCCATTGTTTACGAGTTACATATTTGTTGCTCGTAGCCTGGTGGCCGCTGCTGCTCGCTCTCTAATGTGTATGTCTAGCGGGGGCAGACATAGCAGGGCTTTTATTGCAGTTGTTGGTGTTGTTCTCATAACTCAAGTGACGCTCAAATGGGCATTCCTTTAGACATGGTCTAGAAGCCTGACAGCTGTCAGACCAACGTAAATAAACCGACCAGAAATTTTAGGTTAGAAACAAATACTGAATCCTTGGGTTGCCGTTTATCGGATACCTAGCGATAAGTAATGCCTAGACCATTTAGGAAAGTGTTTGGGACTGGTGAAAACCAAATTGGCGCTAAGAAGTTCTTATCTTTATTTAGGAAATGCTTATATTTTAGGAATGTTTGGTGAAAACGGCCATAACTCATACAGATTTTCAAATGAAACTTTCAACTTCATAAAAAACTTTATTTGAAACTCTGGTGCTATTTTGAAAACGATTGTAGGTTTGACCGTTTTTTTCTTTAATCAAAAAAAAAAAAAAATTAGGAGAAATCTTCATGTAAATGTTGAAGATAACAAAGAACTGCACATCTTTTGTTAATAAACGTGCTTTATAAACTCTTTAATTAAAAAAGAAAAATAGATAAATTTTTTACTTGTCTTGCTCTATTATTAAGAAATGATAATAGTTCAACAAATTTATAACAACAAAACTTGTAGAGACTGCTAAAGTGAACAACTTATAAAGAATATGTTTAATATAGTCTTTGAAAAAAAAAATGGTGATGTGGTCATTATGTTACTTTCTCCGATTTGATAGAATCATAGTTATTTATATTTACACTTTCATGGTTTATTTTTAATTTAAATCATATTTTAAATGTAAATCAAGCATTCTGTAGAATCGGATAAACCTGACGTTTAAAACTTCAAAATTGTGAAAGATGAAAATGACAAATTATACTTCCAATCCTAATAGTTAGTTTACCCAAAAACCAAAGTGATTTAGAAAAAAACTTATTCTTTATAAGTTGCTCATTTTGGCATTCTCTACAATTATTATTCATAAAAATTAGCTTTAACTATTATCGTTTCATATATCGTTTCATTATAAACAAATAATAAAAAAAAATTAATAATTTTTTTTCTCCAATATTTTCAAACAAAAGATGTTAATATCTTTGTTGTCGTCAATATTTGTTTAAATGTTTTTGTGATATTTTCCATATTTAAAAAATAATTGGAAAAAACAAAAAACAGTTAAGGTAAACACCCACTTCCGGTGTAAAAAATTTTACCAAAAGCTTTTCAGTTCTTGGGATTATCAAATAAGACTATTGACAAGTCGCAGAATCCTCGGTGTTTTAAAGGCGTTAAAAGTTACCCTACAGATTTTAACACAAAGGCATGGATGACGCGCAAGATATTTGAAAAATATCTTCAAAAGTTGGACTCTAGAATGGGCAAGGAAAAAAGAAAAATCCTTCTGACAATGGACCGTTGCACTGTATACCCACCAGAAGTACATTTGAAAAATGTTCGAGTGGAGTTCTTTCCCACCAATTGTACAAGTCATCTTCAGCCACTTCGCAAACAGGTTGAAGGACACCATCTCTCTCAATCAGGCGAAAAAGAAAACAAGATCGATGTTGTTAAGGTAAGCGCTTCTTAACTTCAAAACTAAACACTAAACCTAAGTAAAATTAATTTAACGAACGCTGCTCTATTCAAAGTTCCTTCTGAGTGATCCAATGTTCACGGAAGCTCTCGAATAACTTTTGAACAATTTGTTGAATGGAACAATAACCTTGTAGTCTGCACATTCCAAAGTGATGAGGACATTAAACCAAAGTTGGCCTTCCAGAAGCCGAAGGAAGCTTGAATGATTCCGGTCCTGAAAGTTCTGACTACGAAGAGCCCATAACGCCACAAACCTTTGAACAAACGGTCGCTGCATTCGAGATTGTAAAACGCTTCGTCTATTCTAAAGACGTAAGTGAAACAGAATGATACGTTTTTCTCGAATGTGAACGAATCATATATCATATAGCTAGTAAATCAACAAAACAAACTAAAATTACCGACTTTTTAATGACGAAATGAGCAATTTTACTAAGATGACTTGATCTATGATCTCAATTACATACATATGGTGCCTATGTGTGTATTAACAACACCTATGATTTTCTAATCTTTGTTTTCAGAATTTTAGTTTAAAGAGTAGATGAGAGAGTTTACGTTTAATTAGTGGTATCTACTTCTCTGATGTTTAATTTTGTAGTGTAAAAATGTTCGTTGTATGTCTGTATTTATATACAGCTTTGTTTTGTTGTTATAGTCTAGATATATTACAAAAAATATACATTTTTTACTTTGAATATACGTTTATTAAGTTTATTTATTAAAAGAACACGAAAAATCCTACAGTATAATTCATAGATGGAAACGACTCCTATTCACATATATGAAGTATTCATTTATACGAAGAATTTTCCATGCCCCTCGTCTTCGAGGAAATTATTATATATTTAAAGAAATATGTTAAGTGAGGTTCCACTGCATTTGGTAACACGATTTTGAAATCATATGAATTGAAGGTCATCAGTTCGCCCAGAATATGAAAAATATTACAAAAATCTTCACATACATATTGAACTGAAAGGTTTTTCATAGTCTATTAATTTTCAAGAAAGAATTAAAATTGAATTGTTTTTACTTTTTGGAGTTTAGAGTCTGAATGTTTAAAATTACAGAATCAGTGGTGACTCGTACTCAGAATTGTATTGATGCTGCAGGTCACCAATTTGAACAGTATTAACATTTGTTATTTATGTTTCATTTACATTGGACTTTCAGCTTTCTAATTTCCTGAAATTTAACTTTGTAGAACGGTAAATAAATTTTCTATAGAAGTTCAAAGTGTGTATACATTTTTTTGAAGCACCCTGTATTTAGGATTAGCTAGAAGTATGGAGTTTCACAGAATTAGGGAGTGTACGGAGATTGGGGCAGTAAGAAGTCCTAAACGTCTTGAAGGATGTCCAGCAACCGAAGATATCTATAATGAAAGCAGCAAAAATTCTGTGAGCGGAAACTTTTTATTCAAAAATGAAATTGCTACTATTGAATTACATTTTAATTGAATTAAATAGAGATGACTTGCCAAAGACGTCCCGTCTTATTTAATTTAATAAAATTCTATTTCACAACAATCTAGTATTTATATTTCAAACCTTTTACAGAATTATATGTATTTTTAAAATATACCTAAGACTTCAATCCACTTTATATGTAAATAAATATGTGTACAACTTGAGTTTTTCAGTGTGCCCCTAAATTCTTAAGATGGTCTCATACTTATTTTAATTATTATACAATAAATCATTGACTATATAGTCAAGAAAGTTTGCCTACAATTAATTTATATGTTGATATAATTGTTGAATGAATATTATAAACGAATTTGAAATAATTTTATTTTTACCGCCAAAACATGTTTAGTTACTTTTCTGGTTACTTTTTATAGTGTAAATGTGACTTTCGCGTTTAGTCCGCCTAGTTATTAAATGAGGTATAGTATCTATTTCATACCACTATTCTTAAAAATATGTAAATCATTGCCATATTCCAAACTATATTAGAATTATACAACACAATCAAGCAATACATATTTAAAACAACAATTTATTCCAAAAAATTATTGTCGGTCTATACTGGCGGTCAGTTATGGTCAGGTTTCTCAAATAACCCAATTATAATTATTAGTACCATGAATAACGCTCACTGCCGATTTTTCACGCTTATTTGATAAGAGAAATGGTTCCAGAAATATAAAAAAAAACAAAAAGATAGGTAGATAATATTCTATCCAGCTGTACTTAGTTATTCTTTATAAAACCTTACTCTTCTTGCTTACAAAAATCATAAACACATATAATTTAGTGAAGATGACTACACAAATGAGTCGAAACTAGTACAGTTAATAAAATAAAAATAGATATCAGGAAGTACTACAGTCTATTTCTAACATATAATTTACACCATAAATATATGCAATGAGACTGAATTGCTCAAGTTGTGAAGGCAATAGTTATTTTTTGAGTATTGGTACCCCATTTTAAGGAGCTGTCCACGTATAACCCAAGAAAATTTGTGTCAGGTTCAAATTGACTACCTGCGTATATTACATGATTACGGTTTTTGCTTTTTCGAGAGACAGCAAACTAATCAGATGCCTTCGTGTCTGAAATAACATGGCTCCATGTTACCAGAGTAATTGATATAAGTAGAATAATCTTTACTGTTTGGCATGGTTCTAAATGTTCTGGATGATCGTTGATATAATGCAAAAACAGCAGTTGGCTTAAGATAGAACCTTGGGGAACACTACGAATTTTGAAATCCGCAATTGTTGTTTCAATTCCATGGCATGTCATTGTTTTTATAAAATCACATTAGTTTTTCTTAATTATTTCAACTTAGAAAAAGGTAAAGTGGTAAATGTGAACATTAATAAAATCAGAATTTTTTCCTCTACAAAAAAGTTTTATGCATTTTGTCTCTAAATTAAATAGGGGAGCCAATATTTGAACACTTCAAAATTAACATGCGATTTCCTATGTTGCGTCTGCCAAGTCAACACCCGATATAACATCACGAGTGGTATAATTTTATCAGTGAAATTTACTGATTGTTATGATAGTTGATTGCTAAGCAATTTGTAAAAATTAGGAGCCGCATGTGAGCACTTTTTTCATTTACCATGAGCGAAGTTGCTGCCTGTACTGTAACCTGAAATTTCACCCACAAAAATTATATTAAGAGTGATATTTGCTAAGACTATGCCGCAAAAATTCATACTTCTATCTTTTGACATTTACTTGACATTTTTTTTATCGTCCAGGATAAAAACAACAAACAAAATTTTGCCACTTTAAAATATGATCTTAACTGAAAAACGATCAAGAGATGTAGTTAGAAGGAAATTGTCACTTATAGAAAGGCGTTTGACTAAGCAACAAACATTCTTAAAATCGTAAAGGAGGTGCACATTGCACCGACATCTCGATATATTTTACATACGGTTCTTATAATAATTATAATTAATAATACTACTACTATTAAATATCCTACAGGAAACATTTATAAAAATTTATAGTAATTTTGGAAGCTGTAATAAAATGATTGCGTATTATAACTAATAATTTAGCAGTTTAATTTTAAAATAACTTTACAGAACATATCAATTTAAGTCAGAGAATTACAAAAAAATAGTTGGTTGCATAAGTGGAATTACTTAAATTGAATTCTTCCGTTGAAACTATTAAATATAATTCAATCATAATGGAAATATTAAATTATTGGTACTCATTATATGACATTGCACAACTAGTTATAAAATGAAATCCTGCAGCAAACATTAATTATTATATGCATTTTGTCCACGCAGCAACAATTATGTAATAGCTAATGATAAGCTCATTAGGGATATTCATACCACACAAAATTGCAGTAGGAACTAGTGGTCAACATATATAATAAAAACTATTACACCAGAATATACTCCATCTACTCATAGATTAGACTTTTTTGAGATCTTGAGTGAGAAATCCCAACTAGCCAACAACTCTCGCTACAAAATGTAGTATCGTATGTTCATTAAAAAAAAAACCTCTAGTGTGCCATGATTTTTTATTTAAAAAAATTTAAGTTGGCACACATGTTAGGAATTGACAAACAAAACGTGAGATCGTTCTAAAAGTCACAATTAATTCCGCGGTCTCAATGGTTTACAGCAACCAGCAGAAGCGTTTCTAGTTGAAAGTTATTTCCGAAATGGGACTGGTCGGAAATTGGGTGTATTCATTCTACGCACATATGGCAGAGTGGTAGACCAGTCAAACGTAATTAGGATGCTATTAACACAGCCCAAGGAATTTTGGAAGGTGAACCTACGATTTCTCCGCGTCGTTTGTCACAGCAAATGAATTTATCAGTAGGAACATGCCGCAAGTAACATAACCTCAATATGTGTTACCAACTTAAATTTTTAAAAATAAAAAATCATGGCACACTTGAGGTTGTTTTTTAATGAACATGCTTTACTTACACAACTTAATTTATTAGTAGGTGTGTAGTTGTTTCATTTAGAATATTCTCCATATATGGTAGCAGCTGCGATACTGACACACATGACAGTTAAACAAGAGTAACGCGCGGTGTTGTGACTCATTTTAACTAACAAGTTCTTGCACGCAAAACACCAAGCAAAATGTTTTGCATCTAAACAGCACGTATACCAAGTTGGACTTATTCCAAAGCAGACGTTTACCGAGGTTCCACTGTATATACCGAGTGTCTGGGATAAGGGGCGAACATAGGGATTTAACATGTAAAATTAAATATGTGTAATTATTAGCTCCCCTATTCATTTTAGAGAAAAATCGTAAAGGAATATTTTTTAGAGAATTGAAAATTGTAAATGAATCATCCACTTAATTTATTCATGTTAAATCCCTATGTTCGCCCCTTATCCCAGACGCTCATTATATAGAAAGTATTAAGTGCTCGCAAAAAATTATAAGCAGATTAGAAATTAGCATCAAAAATTATATTTTATTTCTGATGATTAAAAAAAGTAAAAATTTGTAGACCAGTGTTATTACTATTAACAACTCACCTGTATATGATTATTAAGTAATGGTTTTGTGAGACTCCTGGCGGCCAGGGTTAGTCTTATCGGGATGACTGTCATTCTGAAAAAATAAGGTAAATATAATAAAATGAGAAAAGACCCATAGTCGATAACACAGATGGACCAACTATTTGTATATTTACAAATGTATATATATATATATATTTTATGTAAATATAAGATGTCTGAATAAAAATCGTAATGCATGAAAGCACGTGTCTAATATTTGTATGAATTCAGGGCGTCACAAATTGAATAGGATTATTATTGATGGAGATTTGATTAAATGGGCAAAGTTTTATGAGTTTACTGAGATTCCGTTGATAAAAATGGAAAGTTTCGGGGTTATTAAGAATCATCTCTAGTACCGTAACTGACTAAACTGTACTAATGAGTTATAATAGCTTGAAACAGGTCTGTTGAGGAAGAATGATTAATAGATATATTTATATTAACTTGATTTAGGTACAACGAAATGCATTACAGTGTTTGCTCTCAAACTGTTATAGTTATTTACATTGCAAGACCGTTATATAGAAATTTACAGGCGACCACAGAAAGCCAACTGAGCGAGCCTATAAATTTCAGGTCACGGTCGAGCATTGTACAATGTTTTATGGGCTTACTCCATTGGAGTATTATAACGCAATAACTAAAATGTCTAAAAGGTAGGCTTGAAAAAAATTTTATGTATATTTTGTTTAATCAAAAAAATAGTGTCATCGAATTTAGGAATATAATAATAATAATAATAATGTTTATTGTCTACAGATGTACAGCAATACATATAAGACACGTCAAAAGGGGTATATATGAATAGTGTTGTTACCAACTTAACTAGTTGAGGTATTCATTAATATTATAATATGTTTTTTTGTTCAGAAATGAGAATAACATTTTTTTGAACAAAGCTTGAGATGACTCCAGTTTGATTGGATCTGGTAGTCGATTGAACATCATGGCCCCAAGTACCGATGGTGAATGTTTCGTTACATTTAGTCTGTGTTGTGGTATGTGAATATTTTGAGCATTTCTGATCGCGTGGTGGTGAATTTGTCCCGCTATCTCAAAGTCCGACTTATTATTGAAAATAAAAAGACATAATTCATAAATAATTAAGCAAGGTAGGGGTAATATTCCCAGTTTTTCGAAATGTGGTCGACGGGAGGTTGAGCGGTCTATACCAATCATATACCTTATAATACGTTTCTGTGAGATGAATACCGACTTCCATGAAGTTGAGGTACCCCAGAAACAAAGTCCATATCTCAAGCGTGATTCAATTGTCGCATAGTAAAACATTTTCAATTGTTGCAAGGTTAGATAATTTTTAAGGGTTTTAATGTTATAACAATATTTAGCGAGCGTTGATGTTAGATTTGAACAACGGTTGGACCAATCTAGGTTTTCATCTAGGGTTATACCAAGAAATTTTACATATTTTCTCGAAGATATTTCGTCTTCCTCTAAGGTTATATTAAGCTCCAAGTTTAGTTTTGACTGTTTAGAATGAAATCTTGTATACACGATTTTTGTTTTATTAATAACAAGTTGATAATTGGCCTAGTATACTTTTAGAGATATTTTCGATCTCAGAATTTGAGTGAGCACTAATTATTGTTGATGTGTCATCAGCATACATGTAGATCGGATTTTGAATATTAATTACTTTGTCGATCGTATAAGGAATGAATAGGAGGGGACCCAGGATCGACCCTTGCGGTAGCCCCATATTAATTATTTCTTGGGTGGACATAAACGAGTTTGGTGTATTTACGGTACTGTGATTTATTTTTACGTATTGTTTTCTATTTGTGAGGTATGATCTAAACCACTCGTTTGCTGAGCCTCTTATACCGTAATTGTAAAGTTTTTGGAGTAATAGATCAATATTTAAGCAATCAAACGCGCGACTTAGGTCGACAAAGAAACCTACTGGGTACTGACCAGTATCCATGCAATTTATAATGTTTTTGAAAAAAGAGCAAAGCTGTTTGTGTTGAGTAGTTTTTTCTGAATCCATGTTGCGAGGGTGATATAATTTTATATTTATTTAGGTAATCATTTAGTCTATTAAGCATACACAGCTCAAATAATTTATAAAAAGCGGAAACAAGAGCGATAGGTCTATAGTTTTCTATATTTAAGTGATCTCCTTTTTTGTGGATCGGACAGACAATAGATGTTTTTAATATATCTGGGAAAATTCCCTTCTCGAACGATAAATTGATGAGATATTTAAGGGGTTTTATGACAAGAGGGGCTGATTTTAACTACAGTATTAGGTATTTCATAGAAGCCACTGGATTTTTTATTCTTTAGTTTATTGATGATGACTAACAATTCCTGTTCATCATATGGTTTTAGAAATATCGATTGGGCTTGCGTGGCTAAATTGAGGGTAACATTGCTGACATGTATTGAGTCTTTTACTAAAAAAAAAAAAAAAAAAAAAAAAAAAAAAAGAACCTTTATTGGCATAACCATATACAAAACAAAAAACAAATTAATTCCTTACATCCCTCACCCCCCCCCTTCCACCCCTCCCCTCCCTCCCTCTCCCTCCCTCTCCCCTCTTTCTCCCATCCCACCTTCTCCAGCGTCTTCACTCCTGCCCCATCCTCTCTCATCCATTCCGTCACCCTTCTATTCCCTCTCACTCCTACCCATTCTTCTTTCACCCCCTCACATTCTTCCGCCAAGTGCTTCCATGTATCCTTCCCCCACTCGCACAGCCCACATCTCATATAATCCTCCCCCATCCACCTCTTCCTCCCTTTCTCTCCTGACCCACATCTCGCCCTCGCCAACCTCACCCTCTCCTCCCTACTCCATCCTTCTTCCCCCCAATACTCTGGTATTCTCCCGTACACCTGCCACCTCCCATACATATCATTATATTCACTCCTTTCTATCCGCCCCTGTCTCTCCTGCATATCCACCTCTCTCATTTTTTCCTTCACCCATCCCGCCACCTTCACCCCCCTCCCCATCCACTCTATCACCTTTGCCTCCGATAACCCCACCCTCTCATACATCTTCCTTCTCTCCCTTCTCCATTTCCCCTCTTCCCCATTCACACACCCCCACCATACTGCCTTTACCAATCTCTCCTCCCCTAAACCCCACAATTTCTCTTCGTATTTCACCACCCTCCTCTTATAGTCTTTTACTATAGATAGGGGTTTGTTTTTAAAAAAAGTATTAAATATATTTGCGATGGTCTTTGGATCTTTAACACAATGATTATTGTGATTAAGTTTTATATTGTTTTTGGGGCGAGATTGGTTTGAAAGCTCATTGAGTACACGCCATGAAGCTTCTGCTAGGCTGTTGGAATTCATAATTTTGTTTTGCTAAATTCCTTTTTTGTATTTGCAACTAATTTAATGTCTTTTTTTAACTTGATATAAAGTATTTAATTCTGGGTAATGTTTTCGTAATATATTAAGGTCATATAGTTTATTACTAGAGTTTCTAACATTAGAGTTTACCCATGTCTTGCCTGAGTGCCGTTTTCTTTCACATAATGGAAAATGTTTATTGAAGTAGTGTATAAATATATCATGGAATGTATTAAATCTTTATCACCATAAACCTCGGTCCAGGTTTCGGATTGTAGTTCTGTGAGGAAATTATATGTATTACGTTCATTAAAATTCCTGTGAATTTTTTAAGCGTTTTTACGAGTAGCATCTTGTTCAAAATTGTATAAACAGATTTGTGACCAGAGATTATATTTTCGAGTGTGATTGTGTTCTTTGAGTGTAAATTACTGTAAATATGGTCGATACATGTTGACGAAGTTGTGGTGCATCTGGTATCTTGATTATTCACTTTAGACAAATTATACGTTAGTAAGACGTTTTTTTAATGTTTGGTAATCGTTAGTTATTTCGTTTGAGTTTAAATTGAAATCGCCACATAGAACTATGGAATTGTTTTCTGTGTGTTGTTGGTCCAATAGGTTTTGCAAGTTATTTATAAATAATTCAATATGGATATTCCCGAAATTTTTCAAGAAGCTAAAGAAGCCAACAACAACTTATTGCCAGAGAAGTCCAGAGGCCGTTATGACAAGGAACTGAAGACTTTTAACAAGTGGAGAAAAGCCAAAGCGGTTGGTACAGTTTTAAATGAAGCAGTAATGTTGGCGTATGTATCCTCTGTATGAATTCCTTGGTTTAGCCCATCCCGAAAATTATACTGGACATTGTCTAAGACGTAGTGGTGTCAGTATTATTGCAGAGTCTTGCGAAAATCCTCTACCCGTAAAACAAAATGGAAATCATGGTTGGAAATCATCGAAAGTGGCAGAAGGATGCATTGAACAATGTTTTTTTTTATAAAAATTCAAAATATCGAAAGATGTAAGACATTTCAAATAAAATATGTTGCCATGGTATCCATGTCAACAGCCTGTAATTTTCTTACATGGGCTAGCACGTAAAAAGTCTCGTAACCCCTAGAACCAGAGCTAAATAAACAGTTCTTTACTATTCAAATGCCCATAATGGTATATTATATAACTAGAGTTGTAAGTAGCAAATTACGCGCAAGTAAGATATTGCGTACTTGCCGCGTATCGTACGAGCGCGTTAACGCGTAATTGCGTTACAACTCGCGTTATGTACTATACTTTACCTACGACCTTACATTTATTCGCTTAAACCAAAGACATATTAAAACAGAATCTTATCAGGGTGACGTTTAAATTTATATTAAATTGCCCGCTAAAAAAGTTTGTCAATTTTCGTTTGACATGAATATTTTTCTATACTTTTAGCATATATCATTATCAACAAATGCTTTTAACACTCAGCAATTTAAAAAAAATCGAAATCACGAATTTGTTGCCTTTGAACTTGGGAGGATTTTGACAGTTTTTGTTCTATTATTAATATTTCATAATCCTTTTTAAAATGAAATACATTTTTTACATTTTAACAAATAATTCATCATAATCATCAAAAACACGTTCAATAGCATAGCAACTCTACCAATCATGGCAATGGCCAACTTACGAGTTTAATACCATACTTTTTCGCATCATATTAAATAATTACCTAAAGATTTTTCTGTTTGTATTACATTATAACGAATAATTTTTCTATTTGGAAATTGCGGCAGTTCGCTGACAAAAAACGAATCGTAACCATAGTAACAACTAAACTGTTGGGCAATGAAACCACTATCATTTGATTGGACGTCACCTGTTGGGCAATGAAACCGCTATCATTTGATTGGACGTCACCTGTGGAGAAAATGAACGTCACCTGTGGAGAAAATGATTCGGCCAAATAATAGACAACTTTCTCAATCAAAAACGATTTAACAATGTTGATATTATTTAATAAGATGCGAAAAACATAATTTATAAATCTGTACCCACCGATATCAATGGCTTGCGAAGAAAGATCAATACAAAATTTAAGAAGACGCATACAGCTATGCTTGGAGATGGAGGGTGAGCCATTCGAGCACCTCTTATAATTTTTACTTTCTCCGTTATGAAGTACGAGAAAGTATTGTGATCGTGATGCCATTTCAACAATTTCTGGAAAAAAAAAATTGTGTCTGTCTGTGCGCGCTTTATCTCAAAAACTAATAGAGCAATTGATATGAAACTTTGAACATACGTCTTATTTGATAATCCGAAGAACTGAAAAGCTTTTTCGAACACCGGAAGTGGTAACTGTTTTTTGTTTATTGCCAATATTTTCTTGAATATCAAAAATATCACAAAAACATGCAAACAAACATTGAAGACAACAAATAAATGAACATCTTTTGCTTAAAAACATTTTTAATAAAATCATTTTTATTCGAGAAAAAAATTTATAATTTTTTTTTACTTTTTGGTTTATAATTATAAAACGATAATAGTTACAACAGCAAATTTATGTTAATAATAATTGTAGAGATTGCTAAAATGAACAACTTATAACAAATAAGTTTTGTTGAAATCCCTTTAGTTTTTGAGTAAACTGAGTTTTTGAATTTGAAGTATAATTTTTCCATCTTTCATAATTTTGACGTTTTAAACGTCAGTTTCATCCGAGTTCACACAACGCTCGATGTACATTTAAAATATGATTTCAATTGAAAATAAACCATGAAAACGTAAATATAAATGGCTATGATACCATCAAGTCGGAGAAAGTAACATGATGGCCACATCACCATATTTTTTTTTAATTTATTTATTTCTCATGCTCTAATTTCATTATGTTATCAATTTGAATAATATTTTTCTACTTTTTATATCTTATAATGAAATGGGAATAGAAAACAAGTTTGCGTTAGTTTTGTATTATTGTTTAATAAATTACTTTATTAAACAAAAGTCTAACTGTCATTTCCAAGGCACTCTTTGCAAAAACAGGATTTTTGGCATATCCATTCAATTGCTAGACCAAACCCCAACACATGACACATCACCGTAATCAGAAAAAAATCTGTATTTGAAAATGTAAAAATACAAGATGGCGCCCATAAGAAAAAACAAAGTTGATGATGTTTCCCGAAAATCGAAATATCGAATTTTTATTATTATATCACCACATTGTAGAGCGTACAAAGTGACAATGATAAAGTGTCAATTATTTTGAAGTATCTCTATAAATAGTCAACATTTTTTGAAAATTTCGATTTTTTTGGGCAACTTTGCCCTAATTTAACCGACCTTGTGTCTCTTCAAATAACCGAGATCCCCATGCTTGAGCTCCAAAAACGGGCACCCTGTATTGAGTATTTTTAAAAGCTTTTCAACAATATCATCGCTGCTAAAATGGTGTGAAGAAATAAATGCACGTAGAACATACCGGGTGAATATTTCAAAACCGAACATAGGCATTTAATATGGGAAACATGTTTTTTGCAGATTCTTGCTCCCCGTTTTAACTAACAGTATTTATAATGACACCAAGGGAAAGAAGATTTTTTCCCTCTAATGATATCCGAACTGGTTCATTTTCAGTTGTAATTCTCTATTATTTTACCAAAATATTCGCAATAAATACATTTCGGAAAATCGTATTGAGCCATGACTCGCAAGACAATAAACCGATTCAAACGTCATTCGAGTGATAAACTCATTATGCCGTTGATTTTGAGATTTCCAATTTTCTTCACTGAAATCAATTGCAATTTTCTAAAAAAATGGTTGAATTTCTGGTAAATGTAAAATTTAGTAAACTTCAGTAGCATCGATCGCATCGTGTTTATGAAAAAAATACAAAAATAACATAAATACATTTTAATAAATGGAAGAAGTTACATTACAACATTTATTATTGCTAGAGCGCTGTATTTTATCATTTTAAATTAAAGAAACAAAGATCATAATGATACACCTGTTAACAATTATAATTAGAAATCAATTATTAAAGCAAGTGCTCAAATAAACCTCCATTCTGAATTAAACAATACCCCATCCTATTGTAAAACGAATTTCTGACGTTTGCCAACTGTCTATTCGTTATCAAATAATTAATGTTTGGATGACGGGTTTTGTAAATTTGGCTTTTCAGGTGATCCCACAAGAAGAAATCGCACGGTGCTTAGAATCAGGAGATCTAGCAGGCCAGTTGATTTCACCTCCTCGTCCAATCCACCGATTTGGAAATGCATTATTCAAATGTTCTCTGACGTTTATTCCGAAATGTGCTGGGCATCCGTCATGTTGGAACCAGATATTCTGGTTTGGACTTGCCACTTCTTCTATTGCAGGGCCAACCTGAGTAATTAACAATTCTAAATAATTTTCTGAATTTCAATTTCCTATAATTTGGAAAGGATTTTTTGAGGATATTGCGTTCTAAGATTTAAATTCAGCAGGGGATTTTCATGTGCCCAGTATCTATCGTTTTGAACGTTTGGTTCATTATTTAATGCAAAGGTACATTCATCCGTACAGCAAATCGATGAGAGAAAATTGCGATTAGCATTAGCACGATCTTGAATAATTTCACAAAAGGTTTGCCTAGGTTCTTCATCAAACAGCAATATTTCTTGATGGCATTGAAACTTGTACGCACGGTAGCCGTGCTTTCTTAAAATTTTGAAGACCGTTCCTTACTATATACCACATTCGAAAGCAATAGATCTTGTACTTAGTCGAGGATTCCCGGATACCAGCCCAATAACAACCTCTTCGTGAATGTTTTCCCGTCTGTTGCCATTTATTCTACGATGTTCTAATAAACAACCACAATGAGATAATTGTATCAATTAAAGTGAATAATATTTACCTGAATTTAAACAACCAGAATTGAAAGACTATTTATTGCATTGTCAACACTGACGGTATGGAGCTCTTGTTAAACTGCACGGAGAATAAATCTCGCACGCTACGGTAACTATTTCCGCTGTAAACGTTTTTTACTATGAATAGTTTTTCCTCGATGGAATACATTTTATAAAGAAAAATTAATGACATCATATACTGATAACTTGTTTTTAGGCAAGCCATGGCACACCATGAATCTGTTTATTATCTTACGAGTCATGGCTCAATACGATTTTCCGAATTGAATCTATTGCGAATATTTTGATAAAATAATAGAGAATTACAACTGAAAATTAACTAGTTCGAATATCATTAGATGAGGAAAAAAATCTTCTTTCGATTGTTGTCATTATAAATCCTCTTAGTTAAAATGGGGAGCAGGAATCTGCAAAAAGCATGTTTCCCATGTTAAATGCCTATGTTCGGTTTTGGAATATTCACCCGGCATAGAAATTGGGATTTATTTATTTATTAAATGGAAACTCCTTTATACATGGAATGATGCAAAATAATTAAAAAAAAACTCACTCTAGAACTAACTAAATGCTGACTAAAAGTAAAATTATATTTGCATATATACACAAAATTGCATACATTTATATATATACAGGGTGTCTAAAAGTACCGCAAAATATAGTCCTTTATTTTTTATGAAAATGGTCTGTATGAAAGTTGTTTCATTTCTAAAAATACATGTATGCTATTGCTACGGCAACAAACATTGTATTTTTTTTTCAAATAACATCCTAGCCTGTTTTTTACTTTTTAGATATATCTTTTTACTCCTCATGACAAAAAAATCTTGGGATAACAAAGATATGGATTTCAGGGCCGCAGGGGCTTAGCGGGGATTTTTTCCCGAAAGAATCATCAAATTTGGTTGAAAAGTCACTGAGTTATGTGCGAAAAACCTCAAAATGCACTTGTTTTTCAAACACCCATAACTTGGTGCCAAATCGTCGTAGGAACTTCGTTCTTTGAGTCCTGCATAGGGAATTGATCAAATTTTAATGCCTTTATGGTGGATTGAGTCGACAAAAATTACGCCTGTTACGCCTGATTTCGCATGCATGACTTTAAAAAAGACACTTCAAAGTTTTTCGCCCTCAAAGATTCATCAAAATCGATTGAAAATACGCCGGTTTGAAATTTCACGAATTTAAGTGTTCAATTTTTTTTTCCTTCGGTATATCTATTGCATCTTTACTATATCTGCTTACAATTATAAGGTGCAATTATTGTAAAATAGTGTACACAATATTGAAAAACACATATAAGTTTGACAGCAAGCTGAAGGGTGGAGTTCACTTGTGTAAAATGATATTCTACTCTGTCCCATGTCCTCTTCTCCACTTTTCCACTATTCACTTCTTCCACATCCAATATATCGGGTGTGTATAAATTGGCGGATAATCTACACGTGGCGATGTTCTTCCTAAAATTCTGAATAGAAAATGTCGATGAAAAAATGTTCTACAATGCCTCATAGGCCATCAGGAGCCATTTAAAAGAAATGTACATTTGGCAACGTTCACGAGCTGTCCTGTTTATCAATAATCTCATGGTTCAGAGTAGAAGGTAATAGATAAATAGAGTGGGGTTTATTTACAGATGTATATGCAAGGTAAAACAGATTATGAGTAAATAGTAAAATCCATTGTAAGTGAACAAAACGAAACGAAAATAACACAGAAACACAAATACACTGAAATCCGGGCACTAATACAAACTGATAATAATGAAAAAAGCAGAATTGGCACAAACTTGGAACTAGCAAGTTTGAATGAATTATTTGTGTCAAAGTGACATAAGCGGGTGTCACGTTGCCGAACGTATTTTTTATAAAAATAAGCTAATTAAGAAGTGTTCAAAATACAAGTTTGAGATGGAAAGATAGCACACACTGACAAATAATTTTCAAACTAGTCATACTATCGAAATTGCAGGGTTTTCTGTAAATTAATAACGAATAATAACGCATATTTAATGACTGGATATTCAAACTTTGAGGACCTCGTGAAGACCCAGGAAGCATGGTACAACATTTTAGAATTAAGATAAGCTGCTTAGAATATTTGAAAGAATATCGTCACGTGTAGATTATCCGCCAATTTATACACACCCGATATTATAATATGTAAAATCTGACACATAATTTTTGTTTACAAAAAATCCATAGCAACTCTGACTGCGAATTTTCTCCACCGACCAAATCATTACAAATAACAAATATTATATTCAAATTTAATTTCAAATGATCGTGCAAAATATAGTATACGATACTCTATCGGTATGTGCTAACCTGTCTCGAAAATTTGTATGAATGTTAATAGTGTTTATTTTAGTTTTTAAATATTGTAGGCAACTCTGTTTCATGTTATAATTATATATTTATCAAACTTTGACATCATTAAAATTTCCTGCTTCAAACATTAACCCTTTGCACTCGTATTTATTGGTGACAAAACATATTGTGGCGACAATAAGTCGACGAGTGCAGAGGGTTATTAAATAAATATCATGGTTAGCTTAATCTTTTATCAAGTCCCTGTAATCAGTGTTTTGATTTTTCTTTTGGTACCATTTTCCCAAGGACTCCGTATGGAGTAACGATTTTTTTTTCTGGAAAAATAGGGAGACATTTTTTAATTTAATTTTCTTGGGTTAGAATATGGTATTAAATCAAGAATTTCACAAAAAGTATTTTCTTTAATTTCCAAAAATGTATTGAGAAGTTGTCTTTGAATGTGCATCCAGTGTTTTACTGATGGGTCATTCCATGCTGTTTCAACAAAAGGTTGTGCTACACCATTTTTATTTATTTTTATATTTTGTACAGATATTTATACATGTATCTAGAGTTCAAAATTAATTTCAGAAAAAAAATAATTCTTGCTGTGTGGCTGATATGCCCCTAGATGGATCTTGAAACATGTACATTTTTGTGATTACAAGCATTTGCGTAAAGTGGTATAACTTTCTTTCCAGTTGAGCAAATTAAAAAAAAATAATATGTCCCCAATATCTGCCACACGGCAAGAATGATTTTAATTCTAAAATTAGTTTTGAACTCTAGAAATATGTATAAATATCTGTGCAAAATATAAAAATAAATAAAAATGGTGCAGCACAACCTTTTGTTCAAATAGCATGGAATGACCCTGATATTAGATAGCATGTTTTAATGTTCATAAAACAGTATTTTAGAATGTAATTGAATGTTAATAAATATCAATCACAATGAAAATATGTAATTAATTTTCACGTGCAATAAATGAAACAATGTTTTACGTTTCAGTGAATCATAATAATAGTTGCTAAGAACATATAAAAAGTATTCGTACAGAGGAGATATCTTTGAAAAATGAACTTAAAAAATGTATTATCAGTGAATGTAATATGTATGTAATATATTTCTCGTCAGTATTATAACAAAGATAATGAAATAATTTGAATACATTGTTCTTATAATCAACAAAAATAAAAACTAATATTAATTCAGCGCACAGAAAGTATTCGTACACTAGGTTTTTATTTTTTTATTGAGACACCTTATTAATTAATACTACTCCTTTAGAAATGATCACATTTCGTAGTCTTCAGTTCATCGATTGCACCATAAATGCTTAATAGAATTAACGTTCGGTGATTGAGGAGGTGTATGTAATAGTTTGGGAACATTATATAAAAGCCATTGCTTCGTGTTATATACTGTATGCTTAGGATCATTGTTCTGTTGAAAAATATGTTTGCCAGCAATTCCCAATTTCTCTGCACTGGCATGGAGATTTTTCTCTAAAATCTCTATATACACTTTGTAATCCATTATACCATCAATAAATTTAAATTACCCTGCGTTTAACTGCCGGTATAAGATTTTTTGGGTGCAGCTCCATATTTCTTTTCCATCACGTCATGTGTCTGTCATCGGATCCAAAAATTTTATATTTGCTTTGTCTGAGAAAATAACCGTGTGCCACTATTCATCGGTTTTTTTTGAGGTGTTGTTTCGCAAATTCCAATCGTTTACTGCGATTGGTTGCATTTACCCAGAACTTTTTCCTGACAACATGGCCATGATATCCATTCTTTTTCATCACATTTTGAGCAATGATAGCGGAAACATCTACACCGTGATTTTTTAGTTCGTCCACAATCTTCAAATCACTCATTTTTGGATCCGGCTTTATTTGACGAATAATAAAACATTTGTTTCGATGAAGGCTTGTGGTCAGTCGTTCCTTGGTTTATTTTTAACTGTTTTTCTTATACAAAAACGGTTCATTTTTTATTGGCTGTTGATTGAGGTCTACCAATGAACTAAGCAATTTCCCGGGGAGATTTGTACTGATTATGTAATTTTAAATTAATTTTTCGCTCTTCTTCGCTCGACTTCTTTTGCGACCCATTTTGTTTAAACAACGGAATAAGACTGATTGTATTGAATGTATTTCAAGGACTGCACTGAGAAGGGGCACACATATTCCAATTATAAATGAAAGAGCTACACGTAAACACTTGTGTTGGCGGTTTTGGAAGCTTAATTTCTAAACTGTACGAATATTTTCTGCGCGGTGAATTAATATAAGTTTTTATTATTGTTGAATATAAAGACGATGTATTCAAAGTTTTGTATTCTTTTTGACAATATTGACGAGAAATATATTATGTATTACATTCACTATTAACAGATGGTTAATTGAAGTTCATTTTCTAAAAATAAGAACTTTTACGAAGAAATTTTCCGTGTACGAATAATTTTTACACTCACCGTAAATCTCATTATGTTCAATTCAATTCAATTCAATTTGTTTATTTCCAAGAAGAACATTTGATACATTCATGGGTTGGTCGGTTTACTTAAAATTAAGGAAATATAAATATATAAAATCATCATGACTTAAAACAACATATTAAAATATACATATATACAAACACATATACAAATGCATTCATACACATCTAAAAACTTACTAACTAGGTTGGATAAATAATTAAAAATTAACTTACAAGACACATGATTTAAATAAGACTGACAAATTTGGCAAATGGTTAATTAAGGAGATTCACAGAAACTCGCATATTCATCTAGGCTGTAGAAACATTTATCCTCTAACATTTGTTTTATTTTTATGATAAACATTTTGGTGGGTAGATCTTTAAGTGTATCAGGTAATTTGTTATAAATTTTAATACTTTGCACTACACACGAGTTGTGGTAAAAACTATGAAAGTGCTTAGGAAGTTTTAATTCCTTTGTGCGTGTATTATAGTTATGATCCGTGTTATGTATATTAAAAAGATGAAAATTACTCTTTACAAATTTTAACGTTTCATATATATATATATATATATATATATATATATATATATATATATATATATATATATATATATATATATATATATATACAGAGAGGATTTTTTATCAGTAAACATTTCCCCTATGTATACCGATAAAATACGCGTGTCAAAAGCATTGAACCGATTGTTTTATATTGTGTTATAGGCAAACAAACACACACATGTCAAATCAGTCAATTGTGTTAAATGTCAAATTGTGTGAAATATTTAAAAAATGTATACAAATGAAGAAAGAATCGAATTCGTAACAATGTATTACAATTCGAACAGTATTAGAGGAGTACGAGACCTTTTTTCAACGAAGTATCCCGAACGGCCGATTCCTTCCATTAGGACTATTCAAACAACAATTAGAAGATTTTCTTCGGAAGGGTGCATCACGCGTTCTCATAAAAGATGCAACAGAATAAGTCATGTGTTAACTGAGGATGTTAAATTAAATATTTTGTGTTTTGTCGAGGAAAATCCAACAGCCTCGTCACAAGTAATTGCGAATTTTTTTAAAATATCGAAAAGCTCGGTACTGAAAACATTGAAAGAATTTAAATACAAACCTTATAAATTTGGGAACCATCAACAATTATTTGAAGAAGATAAGGAGAAAAGAACGGAGATGTGTGAAACATTATTTAATCTCATCAATAGTCAAGAATCCATTTTACAAAAAATACTTTTTACGGATGAATCAACTTTCACTTTAAATGGTGAAGTAAATTCCCAAAATTTCAGGTATTGTTCTTATTTTTTCAATATTTTATCCTACTAACTTTCTTCCTCATCGCTCCTTAGATATTGGTCCCATTCTAACCACCATGTACAAACTTTAACGCGTACACAGTACAAGCAAAAAGTTAATGTGTGGATTGGACTGATTGGGACAAAAATTATCGGTCCGTATTTTATTGATGGGAACCTTACATCGAACACATTCTTGGAAATGCTAAGGAATAGAATTGTTCCAGACCTCGAACGGTTAAATATTCCACTACCGTGGATTCAATTGGATGGAGCCCCTCCGCATTCCACAATGGCTGTTAGAAACTTTTTGAATGAAAAGTTTCCAGGTCGTTGGATAGGAAGGTACGGTCCTATACCTTGGGCACCACGGTCTCCAGATTTGTCACCGAATGATTTTTTCCTTTGGGGGCATTTAAAATCTTGTGTGTATGACAATATTCAAATGGGCAATGTCGAAGAGTTAAAAAATCGCATAACCAATAAATGCAACGAACTGAACCCTGATTTTATTTGAAACGCGGTTTATGGTTTTCGCGATCGTTTGAGTTATTGTCTTGCAGTGTGTGGTGGTCATTTCGAACATTTGTTGTAATTATTTATTTCTTGTTTATTATTATTTTTCACTCTTTTTGTTTTAAATAATGTTATTAAAACCTGTTAATAATAATCAATGCGTTTGTATACATTTTTAAATATTTCACACAATTTGACATTTAACACAATTGACTGATTTGACATGTGTGTGTTTGTTTGCCTATAACACAATATAAAACAATCGGTTCAATGCTTTTGACTCGCGTATTTTATCGGTATACATAGGGGAAATGTTTACTGATAAAAAATCCTCTCTGTATATATATATATATACCGGGTGGACCATTTAATGTGTTTTCAGGAAATATCTTCGAAACAAGAAACTTTAGAAAAAAATGACCCAAACAAAAAATGATTGTATTGAAGGGAGCCATAATAACATAATTTTGTTTTTTTCATAGATGGCGCTGTTGTTGCTAAATCGAGGTCAACTTAGTTTTTTTTAATGGAAACCCCTACTTTTTATTACAGAATCAGAGTCCTTGTTAAAAAATGAGAAGAATTCACTCAGCTAACTTTTTCGTCAGAGTGATAGATGGCGCTGTAATCACGAAAAGAAGTTGTTGCATTTGGACGCTTGCGTATTCGAACTACGCGCGCATGTGTGTGTGTGTGGTGTGTGTGTGTGTGTGTGTGTCAAAACATGACGTCGGCCGTATTTCCATGAATTACAATTTTAAATTGAAAAATAGCTGGAAATAGCTGGATTTTGATGCTTTCTTTGACTGAACAAAAGAAAATTTAGTTTGGTAATCAGTCGGTCTTCTGCATTGACGGCGAAAACGTTACAATGGTGCGGTATACTATCGCGGAAAAGGTCGACATGATTTTCGTGTATGGTGAAGCTAGACGCAATGCACTTGATGCGTGTGGCTTGTACGCGGAGAGGTATCCTGATCGAGATCATCCGAGTCACATGACTTTTCTTCGGATCGTCAACTCATTTGTGGACACTGGCAGCCTAAAACGAACCAGACATCGAAGACGCGCCGTAACCCAGGAGAATGCCGAAGTTGATATTTTACCTGCAGTTGCAGTCAAACCCAACATAAGTTCTCGTCAACTGGCGCGGAGTTCAGGCATCTCCAAAACGAGTGTTCTGCGAGTTCTTCATCGGCATAAATTTCATCCTTACCACGTATCGTTGCATCAAGAACTTCATGGCGACGACTTCCAACATCGAGTGCAGTTCTGCGATTGGGCTCAGCAGCAAATACGCAACAACCGGAACTTCGTTTCCATGATTCTATTCTCGGATGAAGCAAGTTTCACGAATCGTGGCCAAATCAACCGGCATAACATGCATTATTGGGCGGAGGAGAATCCACATTGGATCCGACAAGTGGACCATCAACGACCATGGAGCATCAACGTTTGGTGCCGAGTTCTGGGAGATCACGTCATTGGCCCGTACTTCATCGACGGAAATCTGAATGCTGAAAAATACGGTGAAATTCTGACGGCTCATCTTCCTGCTTTACTCGAAGACGTCTCTCTGCTGACCCGATTGAGACTGTGGTATCAGCACGATGGCTGCCCTGCACATTTTGCCCGTGTCGTCCGAGATATTTTGAACCGCCAATTTCCGAACAAGTGGATTGGTCGTGGAGGTCCGGTGCCTTGGCCGGCACGTTCGCCGGACTTTTTCCTGTGAGGATTGCTGAAGGACAAATGCTATGCCGACATACCATCGACGCCTGATAACATGAAGGAGCGTATTCGCAATGCTTGTGCGAACATCAACAGAGACACCCTACGAGAAGTTCAGAGATCGTTTCAAACAAGGATCGCAAAATGTCTCGAGATGAACGGCCATCATTTTGAGCACCTGCTCTAGAGATGATTTCAAGTAAGTTAAACACAAGTGTGCGTCTACACACACTTCGACCCAATCGACTTCTTCTAACCTGCCATTTCTTTTCAGCTTCCTACAAATTACGCTCCAGCCGGACATCGACAACATCAACCTGCAGAGCGACATGGGGCTGTCAAAGCTGTCAGCAGCGCTCACGCTGAGCCCAGAATATAAAAAGCAAAATTGAAGTTATTTGTTTAATTTGAAATTATTATAAATTTTGAAATATCAACTTGGAAATGGATCAAAATTATTTATTTTGCATTTCCAAGTCGGTCGATCATACAATTACACTCTTGAATAAAATACTAGTTAAGTTTACGTCACATTCATATCCTTTACAAAAATAATAACAAAATAATGTAACGAACATTATTGGTGATTTTAGACGGGCATGTTCGCGGGTGCGCACACGCGCACACACGCGCACACACACACACATGCGCGCGAAGTTTGAATACGCAAGCGTCCAAATGCAACAACTTCTTTTCGCTATTACAGCGCCATCTATCACTCTGACTAAAAAGTTAGCTGAGTGAATTCTTCTCATTTTTTAACAAGGACTCTGATTCTGTAATAAAAAGTACGGGTTTCCATTTAAAAAAACTAAGTTGACCTCGATTTAGCGACAACAGCGCCATCTATGAAAAAAACAAAATTATGTTATTATGGCCCCCTTCAAAACAATCATTTTTTGTTTGGGTCATTTTTTTTTTAAGTTTCTTGTTTCGAAGATATTTCCTGAAAACCTATTAAATGGTCCACCCGGTATATAGGAGAATTTTTAACGACCGTTCATGTGAATAACTGTAGATAAAGTGCTAAAGAGATTCTCGGTCAGATGATGATAAAAATTTTGTAAATGTGTGAGGCGAAAGACAGAGACAGCTGTTTCATCTTTGTTAAGAATCATCAGTCTGCCATATTCAACCCAACACACATCTGCAAATTTTTCGGAAGTAATATTTATAGTGTAGATACATGCCGGTAACGGTAGACGAGAACCGAAATTTATCTTGATATTATTCACCACTGGGTGGAGCACAAGTCACTTTTTGCGAAACGGAATGTAGTAGCAAAAGTGACTTGTGCTCCACCCAGTGGTGAATAATATCAAGATACATTTCGGTTCTCGTCTACCGTTACCGGCATGTATCTACACTATAAATATTACTTCCGAAAAATTTGCAGATGTGTGTTGGGTTGAATATGGCAGACTGATGATTCTTAACAAAGATGAAACAGCTGTCTCTGTCTTTCGCCTCACACATTTGCAAATTTTTATCATCATCTGACCGAGAATCTCGTTAGCACTATATATATATATATATATATATATATATATATATATATATATATATAAGCTTATAATGGGCATAATTTTTTGCTTTTTGAAGAGGTCGCGGCAACTAGTGTAAGGTTTCTTATTACAAATGGCACGGATTAGTCGTTTCTGTATTACAAAAACCTTTTGTAAATTAATTTGCGTTGTGCAAGCCCAGAACAATAACCCGTACGTCAGCTGAAGTTGACAATAAGCCATATATACGGTCCGGGCTGCCTCTGCGTGGATGTCATTTCTAGTTGAATATATGAGATATACGTACTTAGCCAATTTTGAACATGTTCCTTGTACATGTATATCCCATTTTAGATCTTTTTGTATTGCTACACCCAAGAATCCTACATGATCAGTTTCGTTAATGACATTATTATTTAAATGAATATCTGTTTGGCCCATTGACGCTCTATAGTGGATGACATTAGTCTTTGATGTGTTAACTGTCAAGTTGTTCATGACCAGCCACTTGTTTAATTCATTCAGAGATTGATTGGCTGCTCTGTTAAGATCGTTTAAGCAGTGTCCTTCCATACTGATCGTAGTATCATCTGCGAACATGGTCAAATGAGCGTTAATGGCCAGTGGCATATCATTTATAAATAATAAAAACAGCAATGGCCCCAGAATGCTCCCCTGTGGAACACCAACTGTAGGATAAGCAAGATTTGAAGTATATAACTTGTTTTTAATGTAAGAACTTGTTATATGTTTTCGATCTGAAAGGTATGCTGATAAGAGGTGATAACAATTTCCCCTTATACCATAGCTTGCTAACTTATTTAGTAATAGTTCATGTGGAACACAATCAAACGCTTTTGTTAGATCGATAAATATTGATATAACATTACTGCTTTTGTCAAGATTATTCAAGACAAATGTTAGAAAATTGAATATGGCATGTGTTGTTGTGAGACCTTTCTTGGAGAATATAGGCAAAATGGAGATTGGTCTGTAATTACTAATTAGATGAGGATCTCCCTTTTTGTATATTGGGATAATTTTAGCTAGTTTTAGAGCGGTTGGGAAAACACCCTCAGTTAGGGCTTTATTTATTGCACAAGTTAACGGTTTTATTATGTTTTCTAATGTACATTTAATTACCCCCATCGACACATCATCAATGTCTTTACTGGTTGTTGACTTCATTGACTGTACAATTTTCCGAATTTCTGACTCAGTTGCAGCATATAAAAAAATTGACCCCACAATGTTAGATCTAAGGGATTCAGTAGGTATAGATCCACACGCGTTGCCGATTTTACTAAAATATTCATTCATTGAATCAATCATTTTCTGAGGTTGGTCAATTTTTTGTTCATTTACATGTAATCCGAATAAACAAATGCAGTAATGAATTGTAATCTTTCTTCCATTATCATTTTGCAACTGAAACATATTAGTGAATGTAATAGCTATTATTACAACTAGGGAAATATGAATAGTATATTTCCCGAGGTTGGCTAGTTACATCCCGAGGGCGAAGCCCGAGGGATGTATAGTCAACCAAGGGAAATGTATTCATATTTCCCGTGTTGTAATCAATAGTTTTTTTCTGATTGAAAGAATATTGTTCTGTAAATGGGAAAATATTGGATTGTAAATTTTTGAATTTATCGGATTGGTAACGTTGCTAAGGGCCTTGTTTCTAAATATCATAGTTGACTAGTTTGATTTTTGCGTTGTTTCATAAATTCGTGAAATGTCAAACTATGTGTTAACGCAAACGGCGAAAGACCGTGAATGTTTGGTTCCCGTAAAATCCAAAGCTGCTTACACCAAAGTGTACGAAGATTTTAAAGACTGGAGGGAACAAAAATTTGGTGAACGGTGTCGGCGTCGTATTTTGAAGGTTTGGTATGTTGCTACGATTTTGTTATTAGGGAAATATGAGCGCTTCATACTTCCCTAGGGAAATCTAAGTGTGTTATGACATATCGTAACTAAGGCAATATCATTCAATATTGTTCAATCAGAAAAAAATGTAATATGCAGTGCACTGGTGTGTTATTGTATACATTCAGGTTTAATAATAATAATAATAATAATAATAGTTTATTACTCAACAGCGTATATCCAATAAACATAGCTATGGTCCGTCCAAGAAACCAGGCAATATTTTAAAGGGCTTAAACTTTGACTATATACTATTGGACTGCCAGCGCCGCTTCATGTGTGTCTCCAAGCAACGGTGGCGCGGCGGGACCCTAAATGGTTGCGGTATGTTACTAAATTGGTAGCTATTTTGTGTCTATGGCATATGACTCTATGAGCTCACATTGCATATTATGATACCCTGCAATTTATTCACACCGTTGAATATATAAACATTTATATTGTCAAATATTGAAACTATGTCAAAATATTACTATGCAAAAGGCTGCAATACGTCCACGTATATATGCCAACGCGGTTATAATACTCGTCACCTGATGTACACGTCAGTTGACTTTTGACTTATAACCTAAAATTCTGAATTAGATTTCCATCAAATCCGGATCTTCGCAAATTATGGGTTGATGTTTTGCTTGTAAAGAACAGGCAGGAAAGTGGACCCGAGTTGCCGAAATATGCTCGCATTTGCATTCTCCACGTTGCTGATGAATACATCGAGAAATATTTTTTTTGCTTTCCGGTTTTTAAATTACGCTCCGTTTTCGGCTCCGGGGCGGGACTTATATCGGGCTCCAGCTCGTGGACAACTGATCATATGGGAAATGGAGGGGGAATAGCAGACCATTAGTATATAGTCAAAGGGCTTAAAGGCCCCGCGTTGTTGCCTAGAGTACAATCATAATTGGCCTCGAAATTTACCGATGGGGGCGCTTCGATCGCGGTAAACAGATGATAGAAAACGAGTATATCGTCCGCATTCCCATTTAACTTTAAAATGTATCATTTTATTTTAAAAACTGTCTTTGTCAACTCTTTTTAAACTAGTGGAATTGTTACAGTGGTGTATTTTTAAGGTGATAAAATAACAACAACGGTAAGTAAACTTCGCAACGAAACACGCGATCGTATTGCTGACAATAATGTGAGCAAGCGGCAACGCTGCGGGGTAGTACCAACACCACGCCCTTTTAACGCTTGCTATTTAACTTTGTGTTTAGGGAGTTTAGAGATCTTGTAGTGGCAATGAAAACAACTAGATATTGCTTGCATTCTTGGATGAACTTTATTTTTGAAATCCGATCAGTTTTTGAAAAATATCAATAAATATAATATCAAACCCAACATGGTTTTTGTTATTGCAGTAACAAAAGTTATCTAGAAACTGATTGGTTCTATTTAATTTGTATTTGTATTTTGGCATGTTGCCTTTGGCGGCATATAGTCACCATCTCAATAATTTGCTGTACTTTGTACACAGAATCAGAATTATGCAGGATCTTAATATCATATCTCTAGAGCAGTGATTCCCAAAGTGGGCGCCACCGCCCCCTGGTGGGCGTTGCAGCGATTCAGGGGGGCGCTGATAGCCACATGTGCATTTAGGAGGCGATGAATAACTGTAAGGGGGTGGTGATAGTATAAAAGAAAGAAGAGAAGATCTAGTGGAGCGTGGGTACAGTGCGGTAATCAATTTATTAACAAAAAAAAGGAATTGCAAATAGTCAATCTTGGTGATTTAAGATTATTGCTGACGAAAATAGAGCCGAGGATTACTAAATTGGTAGCGGCATACTCGGTTCATTTTGCTATTAAAATTTAAAAAAATAATAATTTCCAGGGGGCGCTAAGTAATATTTTTTCTGAAAAGGGGGCGGTAGGACAAAAAAAGTTTGGGAACCACTGCTCTAGAGAATCATCAGAAAATAGCTGATTTATACACTCTCCGTGGAATTATAAATGCGTCCTTGAATTCATCCTTATTACTGGGAAATGCATCATTTTCCGTTCCTAGAAGGAGAACTCGCCAAAGTCAGCTATTTTATCCAGACACATAAAACATTCCTTTGTTTTCAAAACTAGATGTCACTTCTAATGTCCCTCTGGAACGAATATTGCAGTAATGAAAAAGTTAATATGTTTAAAATGAACCTTAACCACCATCTATGGTGTAAACTAACAGGCATATTCGCTATATAAATTTAAATGTTTCAATCATTACATTTTCGCTTTTTTTTCAATTTATTACTTTAGTTAGTTATTAAGACATATGTATACAGGGTGCCCGGATTTCGTAGGGACAACATGGGCAACTTTTGCATTTGAAGAGATAGAGAAATAGTCAAATTAGCAAAAAGGTGCACGTTCGAGAGTTCATTAAGAATCCACCCCCAAATCCCAATTGTTGAAAATAAAAATTAAATCTCCCAATTTCTTTTATTTGCCGTAACTTCCCTGCTACCCAAGATACCGAGATGTGGCTTGAACCAATTTGCATGGCAATTGAAACACTTTCATTGGCACTTCATAAAACGAATTTTATTTGTGCAAGTTTTTAGTAATGTAACTTAACCTCTAAATTTTAAATTGATATCGGGCAATATTTTTTGGCCCTTTTTAGGCAATGACTTGTCACTTGATATGAAAATTTCCTCAAACATTTAAAAAACTAAGCTTATTCTTTTTACGTGCGGAAATCACTAGTGCCATGATAACAATAACTTTGTTTTTCGATTATTACGTTATCAGTTAGCTTCGTGAGCGAAATGTACATCATCTAGCCTACAATAAATTAAGTAACGAAAAAAAATGTTCCATTTAATTATAACAACTTTACATATTCATACGTTCCACTGAATAAAAAATTGCATAGTAAGTAATAGTAATAATAGTCTTTATTTGCATGTCAATACTTATAATTAAATATAATACCTTTCAATATTGCATCTTTTAATTTAATCATTAAATCATTACATCATTCATTAAAATGATTTATTTATCATTAAACTTAATTGATTGTAATTAAAAAAATATCACTTTTATTAATAATTTATACAGAAAGAAAATGTATGTATTATAAATAGTACATCTATTAAAACGTCAATTTATTAGTAGGTTCTTCTTTAAATTACTTGATTGTATTCAATTGGTTATGCTTTATCAACCATTAATGAAACTACAATGAAAATGATACGCTTCTACTGCTAAATGTTAAAAGTCAAGTGTTCTCTTTAGTTAAAACTTTTTTTATATACCTAATAAAGGGCATTATTGTATATGTAAAAATTTTCAAACTCATTTGATGATCAATGAGAAACAACTATATTTTCTACGTAAATATCCAATTTGAGATTCTCTTGGATGATTGTTTCTCAAAGTGGTCTTACAGCCCCCTAGGGGTCGGTAGGAATTGCTTTGGGGGTCTTATAGCAGATTAAAAAACTTCAGGAGTCTGCAATCCGGCTGAGGGGGTACGTGGAAAATTGAAAAACCTCATGTGGGCATCATCGTTGAATTTGTAATTTTGCTATTGTGTAGTTGTATGGAGTTATTTCACTTGGGGGGTTCGTGGTCAGATTTATGCTAGAGCGAAAGTTTTGGAAAATGTTCATAATCACAATACTTCCCAGGGAGAAAATAAAAATGTAATTTTTGTCAAAATTTAAATGTGAGTCAATTTTTTCCTTAGGGCAGCATCCAATTTGAAATTTGATAACAACGAAACAAAATTTTTAAATTAGCTGGTATTTTTTACAGGTTTAATTATGGACTCGTACGTAGTAAAGATAGCAAATATCCCGATGATCGAGGTGATTTGGCATTTTGCCTATTTCAATGTTTTCCTTGCCAACTACTCATTTATACACTTAAGATTATATAAGGAAATGCAGGTTTTATTTTTAGTTTTAAAACAATACTTTAGAATAGCCTACATGTATGTACTGTTTAAAAATCTCTAGATTTTTCAATCCAATTTAATAAGGTATTAAATAAAGGAGTTTGCTAAAAGAAAAAAATCACGACAATATAAATATTATGGTTGAAAGACCTCGGTCGATGGACTGTTGTATATCGTGTGTATAGAGTGCAATAAATTGTATTATCATGAATAATAATATTTAAAAAACAAGCACGTTGTAGTTGCCGAAACTATAGTCACGGAAATAATCAATTTTATGTTCGACTGTACGAAAATAGTAACTTTGGCGGTTTGTTTTTAGGCCAAAATGATGTCCATTGTGTACTAGTCCCATAATTGATGAAGTAAATTGGACTCTTATGTCAGTGTCAGAAATGACACATTTTAATTTTGGTTAGAACACCTAATAAATACAATGCAAATTACTAATGGAGATCAACTATGATAGTGGTTTATAGCAATAGTACTTACTATTATTCATTATATTTACTCCTGAAGAAGTTTGCAAGGTTTTGACGTTTATTGTGCGAGTTAGATTGTTTAATCTAATCATCTATTTTCTATGAAATTTAGAATGACTGACATTAGTATGGCAGCAAATGCAGACTGTGATTAAAACATATATAAATAAATTGCTTCAGCTTGTATTTAAAAAGTATTCCAAAAGTGCTTAAAGCAGACGAACATAAAGCTTCGTATGTAACTCGTCCACAATAGCACTTCATGGACTCGCCTCCGTTATAAGCCTCTCTCGCTTCGCTCGCTCGGCCATAAAACGTCCCGTCCAAGAAAGTGCTATATTGTGGACTTGTTACATAAATAACTATTCAAAAGTTATACAAACAAAGCAACAGTGTTTTATTTATTATTTAAAAAAACACTGTTTTTCACAAACGAGAGAGAAAGTCGAGTTCTCAGCTGTCGAAATCGTGAAAGAAGTAAAATTTTTAGTTCAAGGGAGAGAACTGATTACTTCACACCCTGAGGTTCTATTATTTATATTAACTGACACTGCGGACTGCATTTTTAAAGGTAAGGTTTGGAAACGAACTTAAAATACCTTGTTTGTGAAAAAAATTGTATACAGGGTGTTTTTCCAATGTTTAGTATGGCGATGTAGGAAACTAGTGGAGATGATTAAATGGCGAAAGAATTACAGTTTTATGAGTACAATTTAATGAGCTTTTTGTTTTTGAAATGCATTTGCATGGCTAACTAGATATCTCGCAAAAACATTTTTTCTGCTATTCTCTTCGATGCCTCTAGCTCTATTATTGTTGACTGTAGAAAACATATGAAAGGAAAAAGTTGTAGTTCTTAATGTGTTCTTAATAATTCAGTCTAATCGATTTTTTTAATTAAATTATAATTTTCTGAATTATGACAGAAACTTAAATCCCCCTTAATAGGATGCCGCCTTTATTTATCAAGCCACTATGTTTTAAAATATTTTTTGCAATATCTTTACTCTCCAAAACGCCACTGATTGTGGCCATAAAGCAATTGTACAGTTGCTTTTCAACCACAATTCCCAATATTCCAACAATTATTATTAATCACGGTCACTAAATTATAGTTGATAATTCTTGTTTCTTACACGTATAAAACTACTTTAAAATTATGGCCCCTCAGCTGAATAAATATTATAAATACATAAAGTAGCCCTTTATTCACAGCAGTAACTTGATTCTTATGTAGTACGGGTTGAAATATTTCAGAACACCTAATTACGAACAGTGGTATGTAATTCTTAAATAAAATTAAATGTTATGCATTTTTTTAAACAAAAATAGCAAACAATCCGAACTGTTGTGAAATAAATAATGCGTTAATGCATTATTCTTAAGTTGACATATTAATATGAGTGCATATACAGGGTGGTTTAAAAGTTTGGAAACGGGTGGAAAATCGGAATTCTGATACTGGGGGCTTTAGTAATTTTGCCCGAGGAATCGAATGGCTCCATCAGATTTTGGGCCTGAGGGGGAATTATAAGAGATATGAGGCCTAACTCTGAAATTTCAAATGTAAACCTATACTTTCTATTGCGGATTCGGATTCAGCGGAAAATTTTACATTCAAATTGGCTAAAACCGAAAACTTTTTGGTCCATTTTTGGGCCCTATTGTGCGTTTTTTGCTCAAAAGTCTGGAGACGTCTGGTTCATTCCAGTCAAAAAAAAATCGAAAAACTGATCTTGGAGTCTCTAGGACTTTGCTTGGGAAATGAAATGGGCCCATCAGATTTTGGGTTCTATCAGGTCTTATGGGACTTCCATGCCAGAATGCCTTGAAGACTAACATTTAAATTTCCCGCCAATTACTACTTCTTAAATTTCCCGCCAATTACTACTTCTGACTGATTGTGTTGTTTGGACTTAGAAAGCCTCAAAGCAATGTTTTCTCTCGCACTCACTAAGCAAGATAAATACAATAAGACTCGACACACACATACCCATACATAACACGGGAAATATTTTCCTGTGTGTTATTAGATTTATGTTATCAAATCCAATATTGAAATCAATGCGCTCAATACAATGTTCCACAATAGTTACGACTTTTGTCCATGCAAATTATTTTGTATTTTCATGTTTGTGCGAGAAAAAACATTCCCTGCTTCCTAATGACAAATCCGCAATAATAATAAGAATACTAATAATAATAATATATTTATTGGTGCTAACAACTGATACAGTCAATAAAATGTAGAGTTTCATTTAAAGTTCCCGGGCTGAGCCCTGTACCTGCTATATAGCCCTATGAGACTCAAATGGTTTACCTGTGTCCTAGAGACTCCAAGATCAGTGTTTCGATTTTTCTCGACTGGGTTGAATGAACCAGACGTTTGAACAAAAAACGCACTATAGAGCCCAGAAATGGACCAAACATTTTTGGGTTTTAGCCAATTTGGATGTAAAATTGTCCGCTAAATCCGAATCCGCAATAAAAAATATAGGTTTGCATTTGAAATTTCAAAGTTGGACCTCATATCTTTTATTAGGCCCCATCGGGCCCAAGATCTGATGGGCCCATTCGATTCCCCGGGCAAAATTACTAAAGACCCTAGTATCAGAATTTCGATTTTCTACCCTTTTGAACCACCCTGTATACCTTTCCTAATCAGAAGATGGTCAAAGGTGTGTAACCCGATATTATTTTGCATTGGCCCTTTTCTTCCAACAGATCTCCTACTCTCACCGCTCGGATTTATTTATTGCTTGTTGACACACATTAGGAATTTGTAAACAACTTTCAATAGCTGGACAAACAATATATATACTATGAAGATAATAGTACTCAAAAACGAAGGTCATTCAATTATTAAACTAGTTTTTAAAATGATTGAACAGAATTATAATCATAATACAAATCAATTAGGATCATTAGGATTCATTATCGATCACTTTGCTATTGTCCATAAATACACATACTGTTGAATAAAACTACATACAATCAAAACTAATTAGACGTTCAAATAAAGGATTGTATTCAGAAATTTAATGATTCTCTCTATTTACACACTCTTTGTTTGGACAGTAAATAGCTGCATGTTCCTCACCTGATTCGATTTCCGTAGCGAAATTATCGTTTTTTAGTCATGAACGGTGCACGGTATGTACTTATTGCCGGATGTAATACTGCGGTTTAGTGAACACGAGTCGCTGATACAAATATAACTGATGGTCACTGACTGGCGCAGTACAGCTTTTGACAGTCCAGCTGTGATCCGTGCGTGCACTGACGGCACACGTGCTGCTCCGCGTCCACCAATCAACTGCGGAGAATCTAGCAGGAAGTAGTGGGCAGGAACCGGCAGGAGAGGGGGCGACGTTGTCACGTTCACAAGAAATTCCTTCTTATGCTTCTTTACAATTACAATTTAACTACAATGTATACTTTGATCAAAGGATCTTTGCGTACACGTCATAGAAAATCTCCCTATACTTTTCCAACGTTTTAAAGCGTTGGAAAAAATTACCGGTTATATTATTTGTTTGGACCATCGGTAATTTTTAACAATAAAAATTGTAAGCTAAAAATTCTTAGGACGGTAATTACCCGTTTACTCCTCCCCTTGAAACAGCCACTAGCAGCGGCTCGTGGATTTCCGTAAGGAGGGCAAAGACAGACAAAGATGTCGCTCGTGCCGCACCACTTACTCTTATAGAGGAAGCAAATATTTCGTTGCTGTTTCGGTCACATTTTCTTCTGTTACCCCGCCGCCGAACATTTACGAGCCGCCACTGGGCTGAACCTAGCTCCCACAATATTTGATCACACTATAGCAGTTTCTATAAATGATGTCAGCGTAATTATTCTAAAACTAAATTGGATCTAAGCTAAACTAATTTCCGAGCTTGTTCAACTCGAATTCTTATCAATCATCCCCAGTGACGGTTCGCGGGTTTTATTTTGGTACGGCCGAGGAACAAGAGGTGGTAATACAGATAGGTGCGGTCACGCAGCCAGCCGTCTCTGCAACTGACCCCACCTATCTGTATTACCACCTCTTGTTCCTCGGTCGTACCAGAAAAAAACCCGCGAACCGTCACTGAAAAAACTGCTAAAAGTAGATTGATTTATCACTAGAAAAATAGAAATCAATTCTGTTTGCCATCGATTTATACGATATAGATATAGCATGCGTTGCAGATGGCTTTATCAATTTTTAAGTTGCAGAACTAATTCCAAATATCAACAAATTGTTTACAGGTAATTTTAACTAAGAGAGACTAAACACAAAATGTGAGGTGAAGCACGTTCGTTTGTGATTAGCAACCTGATTATTTATGTGAAAAAAATCTGGCGATTTCAACGATTTGATAGTACAAGAAGGAATTTTTTCAATTTTTTTTTACTTAGGATTCGAAAAAAAAAATTTAGCATTCACCACAATTTAATGATTTTATGTAATTGATATTACTTCATCAATGAAATTAAAAAAAAATCTCGTTGTTTGGTTTCAGTGTAGACAGTCGCAATTTCCTTCGCGTAAAGGTGGCTTTACATTGTATGATTTATCATATGATTTTGTCATAGCAACAAATTTTATGTTCACACTATATGATTTATCATACCGAACTAGTCATAAGGAAAATCATGAGCAAAATCATATCGAATTCCAGCCTGTTTTTGGGAATAGGACAGCGCCTATTCCCTATGATTTTTCATATGATTATCGGTAATGTCATTACAACTACGTTATCGGCGGAGTGGAAATATTGACTGGAATCGCAACACTTAACTCTATTAATATTGTGTTGCGTGTTGAGAAGTTCACACGTGTATTTTTGTAAAAAGTGAATAAAATGCATTTGATGACATCCAACAAAAATTCTTAAAACTAGCAAGGTCTTCATATTTTAATTCATTGAACACTAAATTTGACATGCCCCGTCCACAATCTCGTCGCAGAAGCCACCGACGTGCCCAAAGCTTTCTTTTCCTTCTCTTTTTTACTTTCTCCGTTACGAAGTACGAGAAAGTATTGTGATCGTGATTTTTTTTTCAAAAATTTTTTTTACGGAAATATCCGTTTTGGGGTCCCTAGATACCATTTCAACAATTTCTGGAAAAAAAAAATTTGTGTCTGTGTGTGTGTGTGTCTGTGTGTGTGTGTGTCTGTGTGTGTGTGTGTGTGTCTGTCTGTGCGCGCTGTATCTCAAAAACTAATAAAGCAATTGATATGAAACTTTCAACATACGTCTTATTTGATAATCCGAAGAACTGAAAAGCTTTTGGTAAAATTTCGTACACCGGAAGTGGGCGTTTACCTTAACTGTTTTTTGTTTTTTGCCAATATTTTCTTAAGTATGAAAAATATTGCAAAAACATTTAAACAAACATTAAAGACAACAAAGGAATGCACAACTTTTGCTTGAAAATATTTTTTATAAAACCATTGCTATTCGAGAAAAAAATTTATTAATTTTTTTAAATTTTTCGTTTACAATTATGAAACGATAATAGTTACAGCAAATTTATGTGAATAATAATTGTAGAGAATGCCAAAATAAACAACTTCTAAAGAATAAGTTTTTTCCGAAATCTCCTTAGTTTTTGAGTAAACCTAGTTTTTGAATTTGAAGTATAATTTTTCCATCTTTTATAATTTTGACGTTTTAAACGTCAGTTTCATCCGAGTTTACGCAACGCTCGATGTACATTTAAAATATGATTTAAATTCTAAATAAACACAATAGCGTAAAAATAAATGATAGCATCAAGTCGGAGAAAGTAACATGATGGCCACATCACCATTTTTTTCTACTTGACATAATTCTCTGCGAGGTACTATTAGTAACAGACACGTTGCAATGGCCCTCAAACGTAATTCTTCCTCGATCATGTTTATCTTTTATATTCCTGCTATAGCACAACCTCAAGGTGTAAACATAACCTATATGTAAACCACCGTGCCACGCGCACAAATCACACGCAATTCTATAACGTTGTCATACAGTGTAAACTCAATTTCGTAAAAATCATAAGCTAAGCCGTCCGTGTGATTTTACACGTGATAAAATCATATGATAAGTCATATGATAAATCATACAGTGTAAAGTCACCTTAAGTCAACAATCGGAACTTGACATCATCACCGGTTCGTAAGCTTTTATAGAAGGCCAAGAGATAGATGTTACAGCGTTTCCATGCCAACCATCGTGTACTACCATGGTGCAAAGATTACATGGTGTGCCTATAACTCCCGTACCACGCCCCTTTTGAATATTTTTGATGCTGCAATTACCAACCATGAAAAATGAAATTATAAAAATCAACACTAACGAAAATAAATTGCAAAACACGTTAAAATTCGATTTCGACATAAAAACACGATAAAACATTTAGTTTATTACACAATGATATATTAAAATATCACGAGCATTAAAGTTCTTTTTTTTTATTTAAAGCAATTAGGTTGGTAAGAAAATTAATAAATGTGGTTTTAGATGTTTAATTTGCTATTTGCACACTAAACAATACAAAAAAATATGATAAAATGTAAATAAAGTACGTGCGACAGACATTTAAATTAGTTATATCGACTTTTTTTAGTTTAGCAAGTAGTTTTACAAGGTTGCATCACTGAGCATCGGCCAAATGAGAGAGGGGAAGATTTTAGAGAGAGAACGCGGCCGTCTAGGCACACCATGTAATCTTTGCACCATGTGTACTACTTACTCCTATCGTGTGAGCCACACGATTTTGATTCAGAGCAGTGTTGCCAACTGATCACATAATATTTCCGCCAGATGGCCAATCTAATTCCACTACAATTCCGCCAGAAAATTTGAAACGAAAATAAATCAATCTCCTAATTTAACATAACGTTCAGCAGTTTAATTTAACGTTTTGCGTACGAATTAGGGTTCAATATTAAGTTAAATATGCGAAATAAAAATAAATACAAATATGATTGAATTCCTTAAAAATTTGAATCAGTTTTTGAAAATTAATATTTTTAGTAGTTGAAGACTTGAACAACAAAAAATCTAAAAATATAAATAGTCATATAATAGAATTCCACAAAATTTTAAAATCTTTACAAAACATCTTAAATTTTTGAAAATAAGCCAATTTATCTGAGTTATGAATTTTTGAAAATTCATGTTTAAAGCAGACGTACAATCTAACAAACAAAATCTTATATGATGGAATTGCTCAAAATTTTTAATATATCCACTAGATATCTACCTTTAACATAAACTTTGATTTTTGAAAATGTGTCAATTTCTGGGTGCGTTATAAATTTTTAAAATTTATTTTTTTGTGTAGTCAAATATTTGAAAAAAAATAATATCGATATGATTGAATTCCTTAAAATCTCTGGTGCAATCATAATACATTTACCTTCAAAATTAACTTCAGTCAATTTTTGCGTGAGTTGTGAATTTTTGAAAATTAATATGTTCAGTTGTTGAAGACTTGAACAAAAAAATGGTGATGTGGCCATCATGTTACTTTCTCCGACTTGATGGTATCATAGTCATTTATATTTACGCTTTCAATTTAAATCATATTTTAAATGTACTTCGAGCGTTTTATAGACTCTGATGAAAGTGACGTTTAAAACGCCAAAATTGTGAAAGATGTAAAAATTATACTTCCAATTTAAAAACTCAGTTTACTCAAAAACTAAAGGGGTTTAAAAAAAACTTATTATTTATAAGTTGTTCATTTTGTCATTTTCTACAATTATTATTTACATAAATTTGCTGTAACTATTATCGTTTTATAATTATAAACCAAAAATTTAAAAAAAATAATAAATTTTTTTCACGAATAAAAATGATTTTATGAAAAATGTTTTCAAGCAAAAGATGTTCATTTATTTGTTGTCTTCAATGTTTGTTTAAATGTTTTTGTGATATTTTTTATATTTAAGAAAATATTGGCAAAAAACCACACACACACACACAGACACAGACACAGACACAGACACAGACACAGACACAGACACAGACACAGACACACACACACACACAGACACACACACACACACACACAGACACAGACACAGACACAGACACAGACACAGACACAGACACAGACACAGACACAGACACAGACACAGACACAGACACAGACACAGACACAGACACAGACACAGACACAGACACAGACACACAGACACAGACACAGACACAGACACAGACACAGACACACAGACACAGACACAGACACAGACACAGACACAGACACAGACACAGACACAGACACAGACACACACACACAGACACAGACACACACACACAGACACAGACACACAGACACAGACACAGACACAGACACAGACACAGACACAGACACAGACACAGACACAGACACAGACACAGACACAGACACAGACACAGACACAGACACAGACACAGACACAGACACAGACACAGACACAGACACAGACACAGACACAGACACAGACACAGACACAGACACAGACACAGACACAGACACAGACACAGACACAGACACAGACACAGACACAGACACAGACACAGACACAGACACAGACACAGACACAGACACAGACACAGACACAGACACAGACACAGACACAGACACAGACACAGACACACAGACACAGACACAGACACAGACACAGACACAGACACAGACACAGACACAGACACAGACACAGACACAGACACAGACACAGACACAGACACACACACACAGACACAGACACACACACACAGACACAGACACACACACACAGACACAGACACACAGACACAGACACAGACACAGACACACAGACACAGACACAGACACAGACACAGACACAGACACAGACACAGACACAGACACAGACACAGACACAGACACAGACACAGACACAGACACAGACACAGACACAGACACAGACACAGACACAGACACAGACACAGACACAGACACAGACACAGACACAGACACAGACACAGACACAGACACAGACACAGACACAGACACAGACACAGACACAGACACAGACACAGACACAGACACAGACACAGACACAGACACAGACACAGACACAGACACAGACACAGACACAGACACAGACACAGACACAGACACAGACACAGACACAGACACAGACACAGACACAGACACAGACACAGACACAGACACAGACACAGACACAGACACAGACACAGACACAGACACAGACACAGACACAGACACAGACACAGACACAGACACAGACACAGACACAGACACAGACACAGACACAGACACAGACACAGACACAGACACAGACACAGACACAGACACAGACACAGACACAGACACAGACACAGACACAGACACAGACACAGACACAGACACAGACACAGACACAGACACAGACACAGACACAGACACAGACACAGACACAGACACAGACACAGACACAGACACAGACACAGACACAGACACAGACACAGACACAGACACAGACACAGACACAGACACAGACACAGACACAGACACAGACACAGACACAGACACAGACACAGACACAGACACAGACACAGACACAGACACAGACACAGACACAGACACAGACACAGACACAGACACAGACACAGACACAGACACAGACACAGACACAGACACAGACACAAAAAAAAATTCCAGAAATTGTTGAAATGGCACCTAGGGACCCCAAAACGAATATTTCCGTAGAAAAATTTTTTGAAAAAAAAATCACAATTACAATACTTTCTCGTACTTCGTAACGGAGAAAGTAAAAATCTAAAAAACAAATACTGGTATAATAGAATTTTTCAAAAATTTTAATGTCTTTACAAAACATTTACCTTTAAAACTAACTTTAATTTTTGAAACTCTGCCCATTTCTTCGTGAGTTATGCATTTTTGAAAATTAATGTTTAAAGTCGAACAATTGAACAAACAAAATCTAAAGAAAATAAATTCTTATATGTATGATGGAATTGCTCAAAATTTGTAATATAGCCACCTTTAACATACACTTTGATTTTTGAAAATGTGTCAATTTCTGAGTTTATAAATTTTTCAAAATGATTTTTTAAAGTGGTCGAATATTTGAACAAAGAAAAAATAGAAAAAAAACATATCGATATGATTTAATTCTTTAGAAATTCTGATACAATCATAACATCTTTATTTAACTTAAAAAAAAACTTTGATTTTTGAGAATGAGACTATTTTTGCGTGATATGAATTTTTGAAAATTAATATTTTAAGTTCTCGAACACTTAAACAACAAAAATTGGAAAACGAAATTGAGTTCCTCAAATATTTGAATACACCCACAGAATGACTAACTAACTTTGATTTTTAAAAATGTGTTCATTTTTGGGTGCTACAAATTTTTGAAAATTATCATTCTAAGTTATCGAACAAAAAAATGGTGAAGTGGCCATCATGTTACTTTCTCCGATGATATCATCATTTATATTTACAGTTTCATGGTTTATTTTCTATTTAAATCGTATTTTAAAAGTACATCGAAGTCTGATGAAACTGACGTTTAAAACGTCAAATTTATGAAAGATAAAAAAATTATACTTCAAATTAAAAAACTCAGTTTACTCAAAAACTAAAGAGATTTCGAAAACAACTTATTCTTTATAAGTTATTCATTTTGGCATTCTCTATAATTATTATTATTATAACATAATTTTGCTGTAACTATTATCGTTTCATAATTATAAATCAAAAATGAAAAAAAAGTAATAATTTTTTTTCTCGAATAACAATGATTTTATAAAAATTGTTTTCAAACAAAATAATCTCATTTCTTTATTGTCTTCAATATTTGTTTAAATGTTTTTGTGATATTTTTCATATTTAAGAAAATATTGGCAAAAAACAAAAAACAGTTAAGGTAAACACCCACTTCCGGTGTATGAAATTTTACCAAAAGCTTTTCAGTTATTCGGATTATCAAATAAGACGTATGTTCAAAGTTTCATATCAATTGCTCTATTAGTTTTTAAGATACAGCGCACACAGACACACACACACACGCACGCACACACACACACACACACAGACACAATTTTTTTTTCCAGAAATTGTTGAAATGGTATCTAGGGACTCCAAAACGGATATTTCCGTAAAAAAAAATTTGAAAAAAAATCACGATCACAATACTTTCTCGTACTTCGTAACGGAGAAAGTAAAAATATGGACATGATAGAATTTCTCAAAAATTTGAGTATATTCACAAAACATTTGCTTTTAGAATTATCTTTGATTTTTGAAAATGTGTCAATTTTTGCGTGTGTTATATTTTTTTTTTTTTTTTTTTTTATTTGTTGAATATTTTAATAAAGAAAAAAAATAGAAAAAAATTATATCGATAAGATTTACTTCTTTAAAAACTCTAATGCAATCATAACACATTTATTTACTTTTAAAAATAACTATGATTTTTTAAAATCAGTCTATTTTTGCGTGAGTTATGAATTTTTGAAAATTGATATTTTAAGTTCTCGAACACTTAAACAGAACAATAATTGAAAAATAAAATTGAATCCCTCGAATATATTAATACACCCACAGGACGACTACTTTTAAAACTAACTTTGATTTTTCAAAATGTGTTCATTTTTGGGTGTTACAAATTGTTGAAAGTTATCGAACAAAAAAATACTGACATGATAAAATTTCTCAAAAATGTTAGTACATATATTCACAAAACATCTGCTTTTGGAATTATCTTTGATTTTTGTAAATATGTCAATTTTTGCGTGTTATATTTTTTTATTTTTTTTTTATTTGTTGAATATTTTAATAAAGAAAAAAAAATAGAAAAAAATTATATCGATATGATTTACTTCTTTAAAAACTCTAATGCAATCATAATACATTTATTTACCTTTAAAAATAACTATGATTTTTGGAAATTAGTCTATTTTGGCTTGAGTTATGAATTTTTGAAAATTAATATTTCAAGATGTCGAACATTAAAACACAACAAAAATCGAAAGCAAAATTGAGTTCCTCAAATATTTTAATAAACCGACAGAACGACTGTTAAAACTAACTTTGATTTTTGAAACTGTGTTCATTCAAAATAATCGTTTTAAGTTGTCGAACAAAAACAAATACTGGCATGATGGAATTTCTCAAAAATGTTAATATACAGGGTGTTTCAGAGCTCTGGGAACGGTCAATCACGTGCTTATTTTTCAAAATTTTGAAAAATGTTTTATCCTGGGGAAAAAATAAAATTTCACCCAGGCCAAGCATTTCAACAAATCTTCAAATATTTCGAAAACGGCAAACTATAGGTATAGGGAGTATTGAAGTAACTCTCCATATAATTCAAAAATGACAAAAAATACAGGGTGTTCCATTTAAAAAAAACATAAGTTTGGTCTGTAACTTTGTTATGAGTCACCCTGTATAAATTTAAGTGAGCGTGCAGCTCACTATTATACACAACTTTTGTATAAAGCATTTTTCGAAATTTTGAAAAATAAGCACGTGATTGACGTTCCCAGAGCTCTGAAACACCCTGTATTTACAAAACATCTGCCTTTAGAATTATCTAAGATTTTTAAAATTTATCAGCTTTTGCGTGAGTTTTAAATTTTTAAATTAATTAATTAATTAATTAATTTTTTAAGTTAATATTTGAACAAAGAAAAATAAAAGTAATAAAGACGAAAAATAATAATGCAATAAATCTGTAATAAGTGAGGTTTTCTCAAGTTAAGTTAATTGAAAGAAAAAATACTGATATGATTGAATTCCTTAAAAAAATACATTTACCTTTAAAATTAACTTCGAGTTTTGAAAATGATTCATTCTAGTGTGTCTTTAATTTTTGTAGATTAATATTTTAAGTTGTCGAACACTTAAACAAAACAAAATTGAGTTCCTTAAATATTTAAATACACCCACAGTACGACTACCTTTAAAATTAACGTTGATTTTTAAAAATGTGTTATTTTTGGGTGTTATGAATTTTTGAAAATTAACATTTGAAAAGTTGTCGAACAAAAAAAAAATACTGATATGATCGAATTTCTCAAAAATTTTAGTAAGTGTATTCAAAAAACATTTGCCTTTAGAATCAACTTATATTTTTGAAGATGTCTCAATTTTGCGTGAATTTTTTAAAATTAATATTTAAAGTTTTTTTACCGCTCTTTATTACCACACTCTTACAATAATTACCAACAATGTAAATAATAAAATCCTGAAAAAGTCTGTAAGAAAGTCCTGAAAAATACGACCTGGAAAAAATCCCGAAAAAGGCTTAAAGTCCCATGGAAAAAGTTCAAAAAAAACCTGAAAAGTAAAATAAAATCGAAAAAAATCCTGAAAACAGTGCCAAAAAAAAGTCCCCAAAAATCCCGAAAAAAAGTTGAAAAAATCCTGAAAAACTCGACCTGAAAAAAAACCCGAAAAAAGCTTAGAGTCCCGAAAAAAATCCTGAAAAACTCAAATAAATGTCAAAAAAAATCCTGAAAAAGAATAAATCCCGTAAATAAGTTCTGAAAGAAGTCCGAAAAAAACGAAAAGAAGTCATGAAAACAAGTCCTGAAAAAAATGCCGTTCAAAAAAACCTCGAAAAAATTCTGAAAAAAAATTTTCGGAAAAAGAGTCATAAAAAAAGTTCCAAGAATGCCTTAAAAGGAAAAAGAAAGGAAAAAAATCCTGTAAATAGTCCCGAAAAAGTCCCAAAAAAATAGTTTAAAATCCTGAAATACACGACCTGAAAAAATCCCGAAAAAGGCTTGTAGAGAAAAAATATTCTGAAAATTAAAGTAAAAAAAATCGGAAATAGAATAAATCCCGGAAATAGTTCTGAAACAAGCCACCGAAAAAACTAGGCCGGAAAAAATTCCTGAAAAATGCCTTGCAAAAATCCCAAATATAAGTCAAAAAAATTCCGAAAAAAAATAATATCCGAAAAAAGTTCCAAAAAAGCCGAAACAATCCCGAAAACAGTCCGGAGAAAAGTTTGAAAAAAAATCCAGAAGAAATTCCTGAAGAAAAAATCCTAAAAAGAGTCCCGGCAAAAGTCCTGAGAAAGCCTTGAGAAAAAAAAAATACTGAAGAAATTTCAGAAAAAGTCCCCAAAAAATCCCGAAATAAAGTTCTTAAAAAAATTCCGAAAAGTAGTCCTAGAAAAGTTCTGACAAATATGCCGAAAAAAAAATTTCTTGAAAAAGTTCCTCAAAAAATGCCTTGAAAGGAATCCTGAAAGAAAGTCCTGAGAAACTTGCAAAAATCCCGAAAAAAGTCCTTAAAAAACCCTAAAAATCGTACCGAAAAAAATCCTGAAAAAGTTTTTAAAAAGTCTCGAAAAAAGCACAAAAAAATTCCCGAAAAATCTCGGGGGTAAATCCAAGAAAACAAATGTTTAGCAGTGCAGAGGCCAAAGAAAAAAATACGCAGCAATTAACTTAAAACTTTGAACATAAGCCTTATTTGACAATCCGAAAAATAGTAATAGTTCTTTTTCGCATCTTATTAAATAATATAAACGTTGTTAAATCGTTTTTGATTGAGAAAGTTGTTCATTATTCGGCCGAATCATTTTCTCCACAGGTGACGTCCAATCAAATGATAGCAATTTCATTGCCCAACAGGTTTCAGCCAATCAAATGATAGCGGTTTCATTATTCAACGGGTGACGTCCAATCAAATGATTCATTGCCCACCAGTTTAGTTGTTACTATAGTTACGATTCGTTTTTTTGTCAGCGAACTGCCGTAATTTAATACAAACAGAAAAATCTTTAGGTAATTATTTAATATGATGCGAAAAAGTATAGTATTAAACTCGTTAACAAGTTGGCCATTGCCACACGGGTGAATTGCAACACTCGCCTACGGCTCGTGTTACAAACTTCACCCTCGTGGCAATGGCCAACTTTCTTACTCGTTTAATAATATACTATTGTTGTGTTACAAACATTAAGTTTTTACACTCGTCAAACATAAGAACTGAAAAGCTTCCGGTAAAATTTCGTGAAGTTGACGATTTTTTGTATTTCCGATAATTTTTAAATATGAAAAATGTTACAAAAACATTTAAACGAACATTGAAGACAACAAAGAAATGAACATCTTTTGTTTGGAAACGCGCACGGGGAAACAATATTTAAATGTTCATATAAATTTCTCTTTGAATAAAAACGTTCGTTTATATTATGTACATTGTATGTAATCTATGTAATATTAAGTCTGATAAAAAAAAAGTCCTTCAAATTCTTCATTTTTTTGTCACGAAGTTTTCCTGTTTATCAATCACCGCATTTGTCACGATTGGATGGTTTTTATTGTTCGCCTGTTGATATTACCGCGTAATGATGAAATTAAGTCTCGTTACTGTTTCGCGGTAATATCAACAGGCGAACAATAAAAACCATCCAATCGTGACAAATGCGGTGATTGATAAACAGGAAAACTTCGTGACAAAAAAATGAAGAATTTGAAGGACTTTTTTTTATCAGACTTAATATTACATAGATTACATACAATGTACATAATATAAACGAACGTTTTTATTCAAAGAGAAATTTATATGAACATTTAAATATTGTTTCCCCGTGCGCGTTTCCAAACAAAAGATGTTCATTTCTTTGTTGTCTTCAATGTTCGTTTAAATGTTTTTGTAACATTTTTCATATTTAAAAATTATCGGAAATACAAAAAATCGTCAACTTCACGAAATTTTACCGGAAGCTTTTCAGTTCTTATGTTTGACGAGTGTAAAAACTTAATGTTTGTAACACAACAATAGTATATTATTAAACGAGTAAGAAAGTTGGCCATTGCCACGAGGGTGAAGTTTGTAACACGAGCCGTAGGCGAGTGTTGCAATTCACCCGTGTGGCAATGGCCAACTTGTTAACGAGTTTAATACTATACTTTTTCGCATCATATTAAATAATTACCTAAAGATTTTTCTGTTTGTATTAAATTACGGCAGTTCGCTGACAAAAAAACGAATCGTAACTATAGTAACAACTAAACTGGTGGGCAATGAATCATTTGATTGGACGTCACCCGTTGAATAATGAAACCGCTATCATTTGATTGGCTGAAACCTGTTGGGCAATGAAATTGCTATCATTTGATTGGACGTCACCTGTGGAGAAAATGATTCGGCCGAATAATGGACAACTTTCTCAATCAAAAACGATTTAACAACGTTTATATTATTTAATAAGATGCCAAAAAGAACTATTACTATTCTTCGGATTGTCAAATAAGGCTTATGTTCAAAGTTTTAAGTTAATTGCTGCGTATTTTTTTCTTTGGCCTCTGCACTGCTAAACATTTGTTTTCTTGGATTTACCCCCGAGATTTTTCGGGAATTTTTTTGTGCTTTTTTCGAGACATTTTAAAAACTTTTTCAGGATTTTTTTCGGTACGATTTTTAGGGTTTTTTAAGGACTTTTTTCGGGATTTTTGCAAGTTTTTCAGGACTTTCTTTCAGGATTCCTTTCAAGGCATTTTTTGAGGAACTTTTTCAAGAAATTTTTTTTTCGGCATATTTGTCAGAACTTTTCTAGGACTACTTTTCGGAATTTTTTTAAGAACTTTATTTCGGGATTTTTTGGGGACTTTTTCTGAAATTTCTTCAGTATTTTTTTTTTCTCAAGGCTTTCTCAGGACTTTTGCCGGGACTCTTTTTAGGATTTTTTCTTCAGGAATTTCTTCTGGATTTTTTTTCAAACTTTTCTCCGGACTGTTTTCGGGATTGTTTCGGCATTTTTGGAACTTTTTTCGGATATTATTTTTTTTCGGAATTTTTTTGACTTATATTTGGGATTTTTGCAAGGCATTTTTCAGGAATTTTTTCCGGCCTAGTTTTTTCGGCGGCTTGTTTCAGAACTATTTCCGGGATTTATTCTATTTCCGATTTTTTTTACTTTAATTTTCAGAATATTTTTTCTCTACAAGCCTTTTTCGGGATTTTTTCAGGTCGTGTATTTCAGGATTTTAAACTATTTTTTTGGGACTTTTTCGGGACTATTTACAGGATTTTTTTCCTTTCTTTTTCCTTTTAAGGCATTCTTGGAACTTTTTTTATGACTCTTTTTCCGAACATTTTTTTTCAGAATTTTTTTGAGGTTTTTTTGAACGGCATTTTTTTCAGGACTTGTTTTCATGACTTCTTTTCGTTTTTTTCGGACTTCTTTCAGAACTTATTTACGGGATTTATTCTTTTTCAGGATTTTTTTTGACATTTATTTGAGTTTTTCAGGATTTTTTTCGGGACTCTAAGCTTTTTTCGGGTTTTTTTTCAGGTCGAGTTTTTCAGGATTTTTTCAACTTTTTTTCGGGATTTTTGGGGACTTTTTTTCGGCACTGTTTTCAGGATTTTTTTCGATTTTATTTTACTTTTCAGGTTTCTTTTAACTTTTTCCATCGGACTTTAAGCCTTTTTCGGGATTTTTTCCAGGTCGTATTTTTCAGGACTTTCTTACAGACTTTTTCAGGATTTTTGTAAGGCATTTTGTTTTCAGGACTTGTTTTTCAGACTAATTTTCAGGACTTCTTTTCGGTTTTTTTAGGACTTCTTTTAGAACTTATTTACGGGGTTTATTCTTTTTCAGGTATTTTTTGACATTTATTTGGGATTTTCAGGATTTGTTTCGGGACTCTAATCCTTTTTCGGAATTTTTTTCAGGTCGAGTTTTCTGGATTTTTTCAACTTTTTTTTAGGATTTTTTTGGGACAGTTTTTTGTAGCTGTTTTCAAGATTTTTTTCGGTATTTTTTACTTTTCAGGCATTCTTGGAACTTTTTTCATGACTCTTTTTTTCAGAATTTTTTCGGGGATTATTTAAGGATTTTTAATAATAATAATAATAATAATAAACATTTTATTCATATTAGGGTAAATACATGACATAATTGATAATTACTATTAACTAATATCACAATCAACCGCTAAATGAATACGTCAAAACAAAACGAGTTACAATGCTTTGTAAGGCAGTTTTTTTCAGGATTTGTTTTTCGAACTAGGTTTCAGGACTTCTTTTCCGTGTTTTTTTATGACTTGTTTCAGAATTTATTTACGGGACTTATTATTTTTTTGACTTCTATTTGGGATTTTCAGGAATTTTTCGGGACTAAGCCTTTTTCGGGATTTTTTTCAGGTTTTTCAACTATTTTTCGGGATATTTTGGGGACTTTTTTTCGGGACTCTATACAGGAGTTTTTTCGTTTTTTTTTTTTACTTTTAAGGCTTTCCTGAAACTTTTTCATGACTCTTTTTCAAGACTTTTTTTTCAGATTTTTTTCGGGGGTTTTTTAAGGATTTTTATAAGGCATTTTTTTTCAGAACTTGTTTTTCGGACTAGTTTTCAGGACTTCTGTTCGGTTTATTTTAGGACTTCTTTTCTTATTTACAGGATTTATTCTTTTTCAGGATTTTTTTTTACTTTTATTAGGGATTTTCAGGAGTTTTGACTCTAAGCCTTTTTCGGAATTTTTTTCAGGTGTATTTCTTGATTTTTTCAACTTTTTTTCGGGATTTTTTGGTGACTTTTTCGGGACTGTTTTCAGGATTTTTTGGGTTTTTTGGAACTTTCTTCATGACTGTTTTTCAGGATTTTTTTTTCACAATTTTTTCGGGGATTTTTAAAGGATTTTTTTTTCAGGACTTCTTTCCGGATTTCAGGATTTGTTTTCTGGACTAGTTTGCAGGACTTGTTTTCCGGACTTTTAGGACTTCTTTTCGGTTTTTTTTAGGACTTCTTTCAGATGCTTGTTCCAGAACTTATTTACGGGATTTATTCTTTTTCAGAAATTTTTTTGACTTTTGGGATTTTCAGACTTTTTTTGGGACTCTTAAAGCCTTTTTCAGGATTTTTTTTTCGGGATTCTTAAAGCCTTTTTCAGGATTTTATTTTCGGGACTTTTTAAGACTTCAGGATTTTTTTCAGGTCGCGTTTTTCAGGTTTCTTCACCTTTTTTTTCGGGATTTTTTGGGGGCTATCTTTCGCGACTGTTTTCAGGAATTTTTTTTTTTACTGAAACTTTTTCTGAAACTTTTTTCATGGCTCCGAAGAGTCATGAAAAGGACTCTTCTTCAGAATTTTTTCGAGGTTTTTTTAAGGGTATTTTTTTCAGGACGTTTTTCCAGACTAGTTTTCAGGACTTCTTTCGGGGACTTATTTCCAGGATTTATTCTTTTTCAGAATTCTTTTGTACTTTCATTTGGGATTTTCTGTTTTTTTTCGGGACTCTTTAAGCCTTTTTCGGGATTTTTTCTGGTAGTGTTTTTCATAATTTGTTCAATTATTTTTCGGGATTTTTTTTTTTAGGATTACTTCGGGATATTTTTTTTACTTTTTCAGGCTTTTTTGGAACTTTTTTCATGACTCTTTTTGACAGAACTTTTTAACGATTTTTGTAAGGTATTTTTTTCAGGACTTTTTTGAGGACTTCCTTTTAGGGGCTTGTTTCAGAACTTATTTCTGGAATATACAGGGTGTTTCAGAGCTCTGGGAACGGTCAATCACGTGCTTATTTTTCGAAATTTCGAAAAATGTTTTATACAAAAGTTGTGAGCTACACGTCCTAAAAATATTTAAATTTATACAGGGTGTCTCATAACAAAGTTACAGACCAAACTTATTTTTTTTTAAGGAACACCCTGTATATTTTAGCATTTTTGGATTCCTTGTTACTTGGAGATTAAAATGACTTGGGTTTCCGCGGTTGAAACCGAACCGTTTTCGTATTATTCAGTTGTTTATACAAAAATTTGAACAAATTTGTTAAAGTGCTCCCCTGAAACTAATAAAGATAATTCATTCTAATTTAGTGGTAAAGTTTAGTTGAACTTTGGTCTTCAAAATTACTCTATGAACCCAAACATAACTCACCGTATTATACAGGGTGATAGCCATTCGCAAACTGCACAATTTCTATTTTTTTTTTCAAATGGAACACCCTATATATTATATCATAATTTAAAAGTTCATTAAGTAAGCTTTCATTTCATATAATAAATAACTTTTTTTCGGGATTTTTTTGGGGACTTTTCTCGGAATTGTTTACAGGATTTTTTTTAATTTTCGGGCTTATTTTGGAACTTTTTTCATGGCACTTTTTCGGAACTTTCTTTTCAGAGTTTCTTCGAGGCTTTTTTAAGGATTTTAGTGAGGAATTTTTTTAGGACTTTTTTTCCGGAGTAGTTTTCAGGACTTTTTTCAAGACTTCTTTCGGGATCCTTTTTCAGGACTTCTACCCGGGATTTATTTTTTTCAGGACTTATTTCCAGGATTAATTTTTTTCATGAATTTTTTGGATTTTTATTCGGGCTTTTCATGATTTTTTCGTGACTCTTTAAAGCTTTTCTCGGGTTTTTTCTCAGGTCGTGTTTTCAGGTTTTTTAAATGATTGCTTTCGTGACTTCAGGATTCTTTAGGACGTTTTTCATGATTTTTCACGAATTTCTTTTCACGACTTTTTCAGGAAATTTTTTTGAGACTTTTTCTGGACGTTGTTTCAGGATTTTTATTTCATGACTATTTCAGGACTATTTTTTCAAAAAAAAAAATTTAAGGACTTTATTTTCATGATTTCTTTTCCAGAACTTTTTTCACGGCTTTTTTAAAAATATTTCCAAGACATATTTTTCTGGATTGTTTTCAAGACATTTTTCTACACAACACTCTTATAGGCTGTATTACATTAAGCTAGTTTACACGCTACTAGCTCTCTGATTTATCTAAAAGCCGATGTGGAATAGGTGCACCTATCTATCACTATCTTTGCGTAAGCTAGTTCATAGTTTATTCATTCCACAAGGTGAGTTTACTAACTGCTAGTAAACCAGCTCACTAGTGGATAGTAAACTTGAAAAATTTCAGCTTCACTAGCTCGGCTGGTAATCTAGTTCCACCTGTTTGATATCGACCATTGGATAAATTAGAGCGCTAGCAGCGAGTAACCCCGCTTAGGACTCGAATTATAATGTCTTGTTACGCGCCAGACCAAAACGCGAACGTTTTCACAGGTGCGTTCGGGTCCACCGGCAGTTCGCCCCGTTACCAGACATTATAAAACCGGGCATTAATGTACTACAGCTTTAATAAATTATTGTAAGGGTCCTAAAAAATCAACAAAATTTTGAAATTAAAAAAAAATACCGCAAATAATTTGTTGCAGAAATCTAAACATTTTGTTCAGTTGGCACATAAAAATCCAATTCAGTTGTTGCTATAGAAACGTGATGTACACATTCAAATATCAACAAATAAACGATGGGGATTTCACGAAAACTATTTATATCACAGTAAATAAATAACAAATCTAAATTAGTTTCTTACCAACATATCACTGATTGCTTGTGCAATTGTAATATGAGATCCGGGTGCAAGTTTAAACGGCCGCCTTTCTATATCGAAAGAAGATTAATTTATGGTCTCGTGCGCTGTATCTCAAAAACTAATAAAGCAATTAATATGAAACTTTGAACATACGTCTAGCTTGATAATCTGAAGAACTGAAAAGCTTTTGGTAAAATTTCGTACAGCGGAAGTGGGTATTTACCTTAACTGGTTTTTGTTTTTTGCCAATATTTTCTTGAATATTAAAAATATCATAAAAACTTGAAAATATTTTTCATAAAATCATTGCTATTCGAGAAAAAAAATTATTAATTTTTTTTAAATTTTTGGTTTATAATTATGAAACGATAACGATTTTGGTATTTTTAGGATTTTTTTTTTTGATCTGTTTCAGGTCGTGTATTTCAGAATATGTCCAACTTTTTTTCGGGATTTTTAGGGGACTTTTTTCGGGACTGTTCACACGATTTTTTCGTTTTTTTTTTACTTTTCAAGCTTACTTTTAACTTTTTTCATGACTCTTTTTCAGGACTTTTTTTTTCAGATTTTTTTGAAAATGTTTGCAAGGCATTTTTTTCCGGAATTGTTTTTCGGACTAGTTTTCAGGACTTCTTTTCGTTTTTTTTCGGACTTCTTTCAGAACTTATTTATGGGATTGATTATTTTTCGGGATTTTTTTTTACTTTTATTTGGGATATTCAGAAGGATTTTTGTAATGCATTTTTTTCAGGACTTGTTTTTCGGACAAGTTTTCAGGACTTCTTTTCGTTTTTTTTCAGACTTCTTTTTGAACTTATTTACGGGATTTATTCTTTTTCAAGAATTTTTTTACTTTAGGATTTTTTTTCGGGACTCTGAACCTTTTTCGGAATTTTTTTCAGGTCCTGTTTTTCAGGATATTTTCAACTTTTCTTCGGGATTTTTTGAGGACTTCATTTCGGTTTTTTTAGGACTCGTTTCAGAACTTGTTTACGGGATTTATTCTTTTTCAGGAATTTTTTTTTACTTTTATTTGGGATTTTCAGGATTTTTTCGGGACTCGTAAGCCTTTTCGGGATTTTTTCAGGTCGTGTTTTTCAGGGTTTTTTCAACTTTTTTTCGGGATTTTTTGGAGACTTTTTTTCGGGACTCTTTCAGTTTTTTTTTACTTTTCAGGCTTTCTTGGACTTTTTTTCTCATGACTTTTTTAGACTTTTTCTTCAGACTTTTTAAGGATTTTTGTATTTTTCTTCAAGACTTTTCTCGGACTTGTTTTCAGGACTTCTTTTCGTTTTATTTTTTTTATTTAGGGGATTTTTTCTTTTTCAGGAATTTTTTTGTGGGATTTTCAGAATTTTTATTCGGGGTCTTTAAGTCTTTTTCAGGATTTTTTTTCAGGTCGAGTTTTTCAGGGTTTTTCAACTTTTTTCGGATTTTTTTGCGGACTGTTTTCATGATTTTTTTTTACTTCTGGAACTTTTTTCGGCGCTTTTTTAAGGGTTTTTGCGAGGCATTTTTTTCGGGACGTTTTTCCAGACTAGTTTTCAGAACTTTTCTAGGTCCGTTTTCAGGACTTCTTTCGGGGGGCTTGTTTAAGAACATATTTCCGGGATTCATTCTTTTTCAGGAGTTTTTTGCTTTTATTTTGGATTTTCTGGTTTTTTTCGGGACTCTTTTTCGGGATGTTTTCTGGTAGTGTTTTTCACAATTTTTCAACTATTTTTCGGAATTTTTTTTGGGACTGTTCTTAGGACTTTTTTCCGGATATTTTTTTTTACCTTTTCGGGCTTTTTTGGAACATTTTTCATGACTCTTTTTTCGGATTTTTTTTAACGATTTTTGTATGGCTTTTTTTCAGGACTTGTTTTCGGGTCTTTTTAGGACTTCTTTCAAGGGATTGTTGCAGAACTTATTTCCGGAATCTATTTTTTTCAGATATTCTTTCGACTTTTATTTGGGAATTTCAGAATTTTCGGGACTTTTTTTAAGCCTTTTTCGGGATTTTTTCAGGTAGTGTTTGTTGGGATTTTTTTGGGGACTTTTTCGGGATGTTTTTTTAGGGACTTTTATTTTTGTGAGGCATTTTTTTAGGACTTTTTTTCCGGAGTAGTTTTCAGGACTTTTTTCAGGAGTTCTTTCTGGATCTTTTTTCAGCACTTCTTCCCGGGATTTATTTTTTTCAGGACTTATTTCCGGGATTTATTTTTTCACGAATTTTGTTGACTTTTATTCGGGCTTTTTATGATTTTTTTCGTGACTCTTTAAAACTTTTTCGGGATTGTTTCTCAGGTCGTGTTTTTCAGGTTTTTTAAATGATTTTTTTTGTGACTTCAGGATTCTTCAGGACTTTCTGGATTTTTTGAGGAATTTCTTTTCATGACTTTTTCAGTAAATTTTTTCGAGACTTTTTCAGGACGTTGTTTCAGGATTTTTATTTCAAGACTTTTTTTTCAGAATTTTAGGACTTTATTTTCATGATTTCTTTTCCAGGACTTTTTTAGGATTTTTTTTTAGGACTTTTTTCACGGCTTTTTTTAACATTCTCAAGACATATTTTTCTGGACTTTTTTCAAGACATTTTTCTACACAACACTCTTAAAGGCTGTATTACATTAAGCTCATTAAGCTAGTTTACTCGCTACTAGCGCGCTGATTTATCCAAAGGCCGATGTGGAATAGGTGCAACTATCTATCACTATCTTTGCGTGCATAGTTTATTCATTCCACAAGGTGAGTTTACTACCTGTTAGTAAACTAGCTCACTAGTGGATAGTAAACTTGAAAAATTTTAACTTCATTAGCTCAGCTGGTAATCTAGTTCCACCTGTTTGACATCGACCATTGGATAAATTACAGCGCTAGCAGCGAGTAACCCCGCTTAGACCTCGAATTATAATGTCTAGTTACGCGCCAGACCAAAACGCGAACGTTTTCACAGGTGCGTTCGGGTCCACAGGTAGTTCGCCCCGTTACCAGACATTATAAAACCGGGCATTAATTCCTAAAAAATCAACAAAATTTTGAATTTCTTTCTAAGTAAAATAAAAAATACAGCAAATAATTTGTTACGGAAATCTAAACATTTTGTTCAGTTGGCATATAAAAATCCAATTCAGTTGTTGCTATAGAAACGCGATGTAAACATTCAAATATCAACAAATAAACGATGGGGATTTCACGAAAACTATTTATACCACAGTAAATAAATAACAAATCTAAATTAATTTTTTACTAAAATAACATTGATTGCTCGTGCAATTGTAATATGAGATCCGGGTGCAAGTTTAAACGGCCGTCTTTCTATATCGAAAGAAGATTAATTTATGGTCCCGTGCTATGTCAACGAAGGTCAGTGGCGGTGCGTGAACTTTCGTAGAGGAAGGTAAGAGAGAGAGATGATAGTGCGTCTCCATAACAACTGCTTACTCTTATAAATTCGTAGCCTCCTCCGTCAAACTTTCACGGGCCGCCCTTGACCTACTTCGTTTTTAGATTATTCAACATGTAACAGCCTTCACAATTGCGTCATACTTTTATTACAAAAACATACTACATAATAGCTAACCTTAAAATTGCCGATTTTATGAAGATTAAAAATTCAAGTATGCTTACCAAATACAGCTTAGTTGCGATTGTGTTCCTTTACCGGTTCTCAACTGTGACCAAAGTAATTTCAAGGATTTTATTATTCTCGGCCGTTACACCTTCATAACTTTCATTTATTGAATAGACATGAGGACTGAACGAACACGCGCACGGAGAGTATAGTTCACACATGACAAAATAAATGATTTATTCGACGTTATAAATTAATTTATCTGCAGTAAATTATTTATTTATGTCTACGTATTATGACTGTATTTTCATAAATTATATTATAAAACTTATCGATCTATCCACACAATGGAGATCGTCCTTAATGTGAGTAATAAAGGTTAAATTGATGAAATTCTCCTTAACTTATACCTTAGACGGAATGGCGGCAAGAGAATGAAAAATATGATAATATTAATTTACATTAACAAGTGATCTTAGAAGCAGCGGCGGCTCGTGGATTTCCGTAGGGAGGGCAAAGACAAAGACGTCGCTCGTGCCGCACTACTCTCTTATAGAGGAAGCAAATTTTTCGTTGCCGTTTCGGTCAAATTCCACGAGCCGCCACGTTTAGAAGTACATATTCTCGATGAACGTTTATTTAATACATAGTATTTTTTTGGTTTATGATATAACGTGCTCCTTTAATTTTAAAACAAATCGCTGAAATGCGTAAACAATATCCACGACTAATTAAATGGGTTTTATATTACTTTATTGAAGTTTATTTTAACCACTTCGCGCCCATGCTGCTTTGATTTAATCCCAGGTTTGATTAAAAATTACTTCTTTGTTGTTGTTAACTTTTCCTACGAAATATGATTTCACTATAACGAATAATTTTTCTATTTGGAAATTGCGGCAGTTCGCTGACAAAAAACGAATCGTAACCATAGTAACATTAAACTGTTGGGCAATGAAACCGCTATCATTTGATTTGACGTCACCTGTGGAGAAAATGATTCGTCCGAATAATGGACAACTTTCTCAATCAAAAACGATGTAACAACGTTTATATTATTTAATAAGATGCGAAAAAGAACTATTACTATTCTTCGGATTGTCAAATAAGGCTTATGTTCAAAGTTTTGAGTTAATTGCTGCGTATTTTTTTCTTTGGCCTCTGCACTGCTAAACATTTGTTTTCTTGGATTTACCCCCGAGATTTTTCGGGAATTTTTTGAAAACCTTTTCAGGATTTTTTTTCGGTACGATTTTTAGGATTTTTTAAGGACTTTTTTCGGGATTTTTGCAAATTTTTTTTCAGGACTTTCTTTCAGGATTCCTTTCAAGGCATTTTTTGAGGACCTTTTTGAAGAATTTTTTTTTTGGCATATTTGTCAGGACTTTTCTAGGACTACTTTTCGGGATTTTTTCACGATAACTTTATTTCGGGATTTTTTGGGGACTTTTTTTCTGAAATTTCTTCAGTATTTTTTCTCAAGGCTTTCTCAGGACTTTTGTCGGGACTCTTTTTCGGATTTTTTTCTTCAGGAATTTCTTCGGGATTTTTTTTCGGGATTCTTTTCAGGATTTTTTTGGATATTTTTTCAGGTTTTTCAGAACCATTTTTGGGCCTTTTTTTCAGGAACTTTTTCAGGATTTTTTTCCTCAACACTGTTTCGGGACTTTTTCAAAACTTAAAAAAAAAAATAATTTTTCAACTTTTCTCCGGACTGTTTTCGGGATTGTTTCGGCATTTTTTAAACTTCTTTCAGGATTTTATTCTTCTTCAGATTTGTTTTGACTTTTATTTAGGATTTTTGCAAGGCATTTTTTTCAGGACTTTTTTCCGGGATTTCTTTTTCCGAATTTTTTTTTACTTTTATTTGTGATTTTCAGAATATTCTTTCTCTATAAGTCATTTTCGCGATTTATTCAGGTAGTGTATTTCAGGATTTTAAACTTTTTTTCAGGATTTTTTGGGAACTTTGTTTCGGGACTGTTTACAGGATTTTTTCCTTTCTTTTTCCTTTTAAGGCATTCTTGGAACTTTTTTTATGACTCTTTTTCAGAATTTTTTCGGGGTTTTTTGAACAGAATTTTTTTCAGGATTTGTTTTCATGACTTCTTTTCGGTTTTTTCGGACTTATTTACGGGATTTATTCTTTTTCAGGAATTTTTTTGACATTTATTTGGGATTTCCAGGTTTTTTTTTCGGGTCGTGTTTTTCTGGATTTTTCCAACTTTTTTTTCGGGATTTTCGGGGACTTTTTTTCGGTACTGTTTTCAGGATTTTTTTCGATTTTATTTTACTTTTCAGGTTTTTTTTTTAACTTTTTTCATGGCTCTTTTTCAGACTTTTTCCGGTTATTTTTTAGGGCTTTTTGTAAGGCATTTTTTCAGGACTTGTTTTTCGGACTAGTTTTCAGGACTTCTTTTCGTTTTTTTTTAGGACTTCTTTCAGAACTTATTTACGGGATTTATTCTTTTTCAGGAATTTTTTACTTTTATTTGGGATTTTCAGGATTTGTTTCGGGACTCTCATCCTTTTTCGGATTTTTTTTTCAGGTCGAGTTTTTCAGAATTTTTCAACTTTTTTTCAGGATTTTTTGGGACAGTTTTTTGAGGCTGTTTTCAGGTTTTTTTTCGGTTTTTTTACTTTTCAGGCATTCGTGGAATTTGTTCCATGACTTTTTCAGGACTTTTTTTTCGGGGATTTTTTAAGGATTTTTGTAAGGCATTTTTTTCAGGACTTGTTTTCCGGACTAGTTTTCTGGACTTCTTTTCCGTGTTTTTTAGGATTTGTTTCAGAACTCATTTATGGGATTTATTATTTTTCCGGAATTTTTTTGACTTCTATTTGGGATTATCAGGATTTGTTTCGGGACTCTAAGCCTTTTTCGGTATTTTTTTCAGGTCGTGTATTTCAGGATTTTTTTAACTTTTTTTCGGGATTTTTTGGGCACTTTTTACCGGGACTGTTTTCAGGATTTTTTTCGTTTTTCTTTTACTTTTCAGGCTTTCTTGGAACTTTTTTTATGACATTTTTTCAAGATTTTTTTCGGGGATTTTTTAAGGATTTTTGTAAGGCATTTTTTTCTGGACTTGTTTTTCGGATTAGTTTTCAGGACTTCTTTTCCCTGTCTTTTTAGGACTTCTTTCTGAACTTATTTACGGGTTTTATTCTTTTTCAGGAAGTTTTTTGACTTTTATTTGGGATTTTCAGAATTTTTTCGGGACTGTAAGCCTTTTTCGGAATTTTTTTCAGGTGTATTTCATGATTTTTCCAACTTTTTTTCGGGATTTTTTGGTGACTGTTTTCAGGTTTTTTTGGGTTTTTTGGAACATTATTCATGACTCTTTTTCAGGACTTTTTTTCACAATTTTTTCGGGGATTTTTAAAGGATTTTTGTAAGGCATTTTTTTCAGGACTTCTTTCCGGATTTCAGGACTAGTTTGCAGGACTTGTTTTCCGGACTAGTTTTCAGGACTTCTTTTCGGTTTTTTTAGGACTTCTTTCAGAGGCTTGTTTCAAAACTTATTTACGGGATTTGTTCCTTTTCATGATTTTTTTTTTACTTTCGCGATTTTCAGAATTTTTTTTTGGGACTCTTTAAGCCTTTTTCGGGATTTTTTTCAGGTGGTGTTTTTCAGTTTTTTTTCCTTTTTTTGGGATTTTTTGGGGGCTATTTTTAGCGATTGTTTTCAGGTTTTTTTTTTACTTTTTTTCTGAAACTTCTTTTATGACTCCGAAGAGGACTCTTCTTCAGAATATTTTCAGGACGTTTTTCCAGACTAGTTTTCAGGACTTTTCTTAGGTCTGTTTTTAGGACTTCTTTCGGGGACTTATTTCCAGGATTTATTCTTTTTCAGAATTTTTTTTTTGCTTTCATTTGGGATTTTCTGTTTTTTTTTTTCGGGACTCTTTAAGCCTTTTTCGGGATTTTTGCTGGTAGTGTTGTTCATAATTTGTTCAACCTTTTTTCGGGATTTTTTTTAGGATTACTGTTTTACTTTTTCAAGCTTTTTTGGAACTTTTTTCATGACTCTTTTTGTCAGAACTTTTTAACGATTTTTGTAAGGCATTTTTTTTCCTTTCAGGGGCTTGTTTCAGAACTTATTTCCGGGATTTTCTTTTTCAGGTCTTATTTCCGGAATCTATTTTTCAGGTATTCTTTTGACTTTTATTTGGGAATTTCAAGATGTTCTTTCGGAGCCTTTTAAGCCCTTTTCAGGATTTTTTCAGGTCGTGTTTTTCAGGATTTTTTGGGACTTTTCTCGGAATTGTTTACAGGTTTTTTTTTTAATTCTTCGAGCTTATTTTGGAACTTTTTTCATGGCACTTTTTCGGAACTTTCTTTTCAGAGTTTCTTCGGGGCGTTTTTAAGGATTTTTATGAGGCATTTTTTTAGGACTTTTCTTCCGGAGTAGTTTTCAGGACTTCTTTCAGGACTTCTTACCTGAACTTTTTTCAGGACTTCTACCGGGGATTTATTTTTTTCAGCGAATTTTTTGGACTTTTATTTGGGCTTTTTGTGATTTTTTTCATGACTCTTTAAAGCTTTTTTCGGGATTTTTTCTCAGGTCGTGTTTTTCAGGTTTTTCAAATTATTTTTTTAGTGACTTCAGGATTCTTCAGGACGTTTTTTCATGACTTTCTGGATTTTTTTGAGGAATTTCTTTTCCTGACTTTCAGGAAATTTTTTCGAGACTTTTTCAGGACGTTGTTTCAGAGTTTTTATTTCATGACTATTTCAGGACTATTTTTTCAGAAATTTTTTTAAAGACTTTATTTTCATGATTTCTTTTCCAGAATTTTTTTTTTCAGGACTTTTTTTCTCGGCTTTTTTAAAAACATATTTTTGTCGATTTTTTTCAAGACATTTTTCTACACAACACTCTTAAAGGCTGTATTACATTAACCTAGTTTACTCGATACTAGCGCGCTGATTTATCCAAAGGCCGATATGGAATAGGTGCAGCCATCTATATCACTATCTTTGCGTAAGCTAGTTCATAGTTTATTCATTCCACAAGGTGAGTTTACTACCTGCTAGTAAACTAGCTCACTAGTGGATAGTAAACTTGAAAAATTTCAACTTCACTAGCTCAGCTAGTAATCTAGTTCCACCTGTTTGACATCGACCATTGGATAAATTAGAGCGGTAGTAGCGAGTAATCCCGCTTAGACCTCGAATTATAATGTCTAGTCACGCGCCAGACCAAAACGCGAACGTTTTTCCTGGTGCGTTCGGGTCCACCGGCAGTTCGCCCCGTTACCGGACATTATAAAACCGGGTATTAATGTACTACAGCTTTAGTGAATTGTAAGGGTCCTAAAACATCAACAAAATTTTGAAATAAAATAAAAAATACAGCAAATAATTTGTTACGGAAATCTAAACATTTTGTTCAGTTGGCATATAAAAATCCAATTCAGTTGTTGCTATAGAAACGCGATGTAAACATTCAAATATCAACAAATAAACGATGGGAATTTCACGAAAACTATTTATACCACAGTAAATAAATAACAAATCTAAATTAGTTTCTTACCAAAATATCAGTGATTGCCCATGCAATTGTAATATGAGATCCGGGTGCAAGTTTAAATGGCCGCCTTTCTATATCGAAAGAAGATTAATTTATGGTCTCGTGCGATGTCAACGAAGGTCAGTGGCGGTGCGTGAACTTTCGTAGAGGAAGGTAAGAGAGAGAGAGATGATAGTGCGTCTCCATAACAACTGCTTACTTTTATAAATTCGTAGCCTCCTCCGTGAAACTTTCACGGGCCGCCCTTGACCTACTTCGTTTTTAGATTATTCAACATGTAACAGCCTTCACGATTGCGTCATACTTTTATTACAAAAACATACTACATAATAGTTAACCTTAAAATTGCCGATTTTATGAAGATTAAAAATTCAAGTATGCTTACCAAATACAGCTTAGTTGCGATTGTGTTCCTTTACCGGCTCTCAACTGTGACCAAAGTAATTTCAAGGATTTTATTATTCTCGGCCGTTACACCTTCATAACTTTCATTTATTGAATAGACATGAGGACTGAACGAACACGCACACGGAGAGTATAGTTCACACATGACAAAATAAATGATTTATTCGACGTTATAAATTAATTTATCTGCAGTAAATTATTTATTTATGTCTACGTATTATGACTGCATTTTCATAAATTATATTATAAAACTTATCGATCTATCCACACAATAGAGATCGTCCTTAATGTGAGTAATAAAGGTTAAATTGATGAAATTCTCCTTAACTTATACCTTAGACGGAATGGCGGCAAGAGAATGAAAAATATGATAATATTAATTTACATTAACAAGTGATCTTAGAAGCAGCGGCGGCTCGTGGATTTCCGTAGGGAGGGCAAAGACAAAGACGTCGCTCGTGCCGCACTACTCTCTTATAGACGAAGCAAATTTTTCGTTGCCGTTTCGGTCAAATTCCACGAGCCGCCACGTTTAGAAGTACATATTCTCGGTGAACGTTTAGTATTTTTTTGGTTTATGATATAACGTGCTCCTTTAATTTTAAAACAAATCGCTAAAATGCGTAAACAATATCCATGACTAATCAAAGGGGTTTTATATATATTATTTTATTATATTTATTGAAGTTTATTTTAACAATCAAATCGTTACGATCCCTCTAACCAATTGTATCTAATCCGTATCTGGATGTTTTAAAAGTGTTTTTTTCTGATTGAAACAATATTGAGTGATATTGCCTTAGTTACGATATGTCATAACACACTTATACTTCCCGAGGGAAATATGAAGCGCTCATATTTCCCTAGGAAAATATAAACATCAGAACAATGTCATTAGGAGCTTCTCGCAAGAATTGTTTTAATTGCTCTCGGACAGCAGCTCCGATTTCTTAGGAAGGTATCCTTTATGGATTTTACAGCTTTGGATTTTCCCGGAACCAAACATTCACGGTCTTTCGTCGCTTGTGTTAACACAGTTTCACATTTCACCAATTTACGAAACAACGCAAATACCAAAACAAGTCAACCATGATATTTACAAACAAGGCCCTTAGCAACATTACCAATCCGATAAATTCAAAAATTTACAATCCAATATTTTCCCATTTACAGAACAATATTCTTTCAATCAGAAAAAAAACTATTGATTACAACAAGGGAAATATGAATACATTTCCCTTGGTTGTCTATACATGTAACTAGCCAACCTCGGGAAATATACTATTCATATTTCCCTAGTTGTAATAATAGCTATTTTTTCTGATTGAAACAATATCGAGTGATATTGCCTTAGTTACGATATAATAATAATAATAACTTTATTATCCAACAGTCTAAAGACTAATTACAGGACAATTTTAGAAATTAACACAATTTAAAATAGAAAATAATTCTTACTATAAATAGAGAAAATTGACAAAGCGAACTCAAAAATAATGTGTAATAAGCAAAATAGACATAATAATACATTAAGCACGAATGATTTGTACAAGTTGCCTAACTAGATCTTTAAGAGAAATATTGAACAGATCAATATTTTTACAATACGAATTCGCAGACCTAAATATTGATAAAAGGGGACTAGAGGCTCTGTGAGTGGTGTTTGAAAATGGGATATTGAACAGGATATTCATCCTAGGGCAGATACGTGGTACATGAAAGGAACACTTAGATAACAGAGTCGGATCGTTGGAATATTAAGCAATTTGAAAATAAATGTCAATTGTAAAATGATTCGCCGAGAATGAAGAGAAAGGAAATTAAATTCCGAGAGAAGTCTTTCATGAGGAAACCCTTGTTCAGGATAGGTGCCAAATTTACGAAAATAAAGAATCTTTAAAAATTTCCTTTGCACCTTTTCGAACATGTCAATGTAGGTTTTTTGATGAGGGAACCAAATCAAAGACCCGTATTCCAGCTTGCTTCTAATGAAAGTCACAAAGAATTTGATAAGAGCCGTCTGATGCCGGAAAGACCTGGTATTGCGGAGCAGATATCCCAGAGTTTTATAGCTGTCGTTGCAGACTTTTCTTATGTGGTCACCAAAGTCAAGCTTGGAGTTCATTAATAAACCTAAGTCACAAAATTAAGAAACACGCGACAGCAACATTCCATCAAGCTTGTAATCGAATCTAATAGGGTTTAGACTTCTGGAGAACGATAGAGTTTTGCATTTATTAATATTCAACTTTAGACCGTTTTCAGTACTCCAGTTGCACAACGTGTCAAGGTCATTTTGAAGGTTGGTGCAGTCACGAAATTCCTTTACCCTGCTATAGATTTTAAGGTCGTCAGCATATAATTGATAGTCACATTTAAGATGGTTCCCCACATCATTTATGAAAATATTAAAAAGCAGTGGTCCCAGGACGGATCCTTGTGGAACACCGCTGGTTGTAATATAGTCCCTGGATTTAAAGCCCTGAAGTTCAACATAGTTGGAGCGTGAGGTTAAATAATTCAATTAAATTATCGCTTAAGCCAAAACTGTTCATTTTACGCAATAAAATATTATGGGGGACCTGATCGAATGCTTTGGCGTAAATATAACGTCCGTTTGAACTCTGTTATCCAGTGCCTCAGAAACTGTGTCTACGAAATCAAGTAAATTAGTAGTTGTAGATTTACCTGAAATGAAACCATGTTGATGACGATATGTCATAACACACTTATATTTCCCTAGGGAAATATGAAGTGCTCACATTTCCCTAGGAAAATATAGACATCAAACAATTGTCATTAGGAGCTTCTCGCAAGAATTGTTTTAATTGCTCTCGGGACAACACCTCCGATTTCTTAGGAAGGTATGCTTTATGGATTTTACAGCTTTGGATTTTACGGGAACCAAACATTCACGGTCTTTCGTCGCTTGCGTTAACACATAGTTTGACATTTCACCAATTTATGAAACAACGCAAATACCAAAACAAATCAACCATGATATTTACAAACAAGGCCCTTAGCAACATTACCAATCCGATAAATTCAAAAATTTACAATCCAATATTTTCCCATTTACAGAACAATATTCTTTCAATCAGAAAAAAAACTATTGATTACAACAAGGGAAATATGAATACATTTCCCTTGGTTGTCTATACATGTAACTAGCCAACCTCGGGAAATATACTATTCATATTTCCCTAGTTGTAATAATAGCTATTTTTTCTGATTGAAACAATATCGAGTGATATTGCCTTAGTTACGATATAATAATAATAATAACTTTATTATCCAACAGTCTAAAGACTAATTACAGGACAATTTTAGAAATTAACACAATTTAAAATAGAAAATAATTCTTACTATAAATAGAGAAAATTGACAAAGCGAACTAAAAAATAATGTGTAATAAGCATAATGGCGCAAAATAGACATAATAATACATTAAACACGAATGATTTGTACAAGTTGCCTAACTAGATCTTTAAGAGAAACATTGAACAGATCAATATTTTTACAATACGAATTCGCAGACCTAAATATTGATAAAAGGGGACTAGAGGCTCTGTGAGTGGTGTTTGAAAATGGGATATTGAACAGGATATTCATCCTAGGGCAGATACGTGGTACATGAAAGGAACACTTAGATAACAGAGTCGGATCGTTGGAATATTAAGCAATTTGAAAATAAATGTCAATTGTAAAATGATTCGCCGAGAATGAAGAGAAAGGAAATTAAATTCCGAGAGAAGTCTTTCATGAGGAAACCCTTGTTCAGGATAGGTGCCAAATTTACGAAAATAAAGAATCTTTAAAAATTTCCTTTGCACCTTTTCGAACATGTCAATGTAGGTTTTTTGATGAGGGAACCAAATCAAAGACCCGTATTCCAGCTTGCTTCTAATGAAAGCCACAAAGAATTTGATAAGAGCCGGCTGATGCCGGAAAGACCTGGTATTGCGGAGCAGATATCCCAGAGTTTTATAGCTGTCGTTGCAGACTTTTCTTATGTGGTCACCAAAGTCAAGCTTGGAGTTCATTAATAAACCTAAGTCACAAAATTCAGAAACACGCGACAGCACCATTTCATCAAGCTTGTAATCGAATCTAATAGGGTTTAGACTTCTGGAGAACGATAGAGTTTTGCATTTATTAATATTCAACTTTAGACCGTTTTCAGTACTCCAGTTGCACAACGTGTCAAGGTCATTTTGAAGGTTGGTGCAGTCACGAAATTCCTTTACCCTGCTACAGATTTTAAGGTCGTCAGCATATAATTGATCACACACATTTAAGATGGTTCCCCACATCATTTATGAAAATATTAAAAAGCAGTGGTCCCAGGACGGATCCTTGTGGAACACCGCTGGTTGTAATATAGTCCCTGGATTTAAAGCCCTGAAGTTCAACATAGTTGGAGCGTGAGGTTAAATAGGACTTAAATAATTCAATTAAATCATCGCTTAAGCCAAAACTCTTCATTTTACGCAATAAAATATTATGGGGGACCTGATCGAACGCTTTGGCGAAATCAGTAAATATAACATCCCTTTGAACTCTGTTATCCAGTGCCTCAGAAACTGTGTCTACGAAATCAAGTAAATTAGTAGTTGTAGATTTACCTGAAATGAAACCATGTTGATGACGATAGGTCATAACACACTTGTATTTCCCTTGTAACACCTAAGCCGTGACTAAGGCTTAGTGTTTTATTTTTGTATGTTGTATTGTTGGGTGTCGTAATAAATCCTAAGATTTATTACCTGAAGTACGTTGGATATTGTTTTAACTTTAACAACTATTTATTAATTGAATTAAAGTGGTTAACAATTACAATAACAATTCGTCGAGCTCGCATTAGCGGAAAAATGATGTTAACAGAACTAGGGCTAGTTTAAGAGTAATCCAATAAAAATGATGTCCGGGCCGTTCGCGGTGCGGAAAGCCCGTTAACAAAAGCAAATAAACGGTCAATGTACAAAGTTGACGAATAACACTGGGGGGCAAAATCGCCGTTCTGTGGAGAATATTTCCATTGAACTTTGTTAAGTTTTGAAGATTAAAAATATTTACTTTTCCCATGAACATTGTTGTTGACGTCTTAGAGACGACGGGAAATATTTACTTATTAATAAGATAATTCAAAGAACTGGCAATAGCTGTTTCCCAATGTTATTTGTGTTAGATAATTACATTTCTAATACTACATATATACAGTGTGATACAATTAATAATTAAGGAGTGAAGTAAAAGGTGAAATACATTAGATACAATATATGATGAGTTAAATATAAATTTTTTACATTTTGATTGAATTGATTATCCATTAGTATTGGTATGTTACATCTCCCCCCTCATAGAAAGAATAACGATTGATTAAAATTGAGAGTTATTCTAAAGAAAGAAAAGAGTAAAAGGTGACCTCATAATAATGAAAACGAAAAGATTTAACAAGAATTAAGAATTCAGAATAGATCTACAGAGAAATATAGGCAATATAAAATATAGAAATACATACAGTACATTACACAAGATTATAAAAATAAAGTAGAATACACGAAAAAATAACAATTGCTGAAATAAATACAGATATCATAAAATATTAAACACAGTACATTACACTAGATTACAATTTTGACCCAAATAACATAATGATTAGATAAAAAAAATTGGAAGTAGGGATACAAATAAAACAATGAGTGAATTGTCAATCAAAGGTAGTTCTCGTGGCAAACCTAGGACTACGGTGAAGGGCCGGATTAGGGTCCTGCAAATTATCAACTTCTTCGGGTCTCTGTTCTAAATCCTCCATAGCCATGTTGTGGTGTTCGGGAGTGTTTCTATTTCTATTTCTTCGTCCCCGACGTAAGAATATACCCACCTGGGCACGTTTAAAACCTTTATATATGAGTAGAAGAAGAATAGTAACACAAATTAGAATAACTAGGATAGACGAGGTCTGATGGGGTAAAATAAAAAAAATCGTCATTTGCTGCAATAGAGATGGCCTGATCAAGTTGACTAGCAGCATTGAGGTCGTCTAGGTTAGGGTTAACGACTGGAATTTTTGAAAAGGATTGTGCTCGATTCATTGTAAGATTTTTCTTGAAACAACAATTATCTTCCAGTATATTAAAACTAGGGATTTTGTAATACTTCTCCGAAAAAAAATAATCAGGGTTCGTACTGCTCAAGATAGTGTTACCTGTAAATGCTTTGCAACCGGGAGCCAGGGTAAGGATACCTGTTCGGTACAATTTTACGTCCGAAGGCTGTTCGTGGGAGCAAGTTACTGTTACAGTTTTTTTCTTTAGGGGATATGAACATCCAGGAGTTTTCCCTATTTAATTGGTACCAAGTCTCAGTTTCAAATTTAATAAGTCTGATATCACAATCGTCAGGGATACGATGATTATCTGGATTGACCAACAGTTCGATTTCACAATTTCCGTTAATATGGGTCAAATAGATCGGTTGTTCGAATTTGTAAATGCGCTTTGATGATAATTGGTAGCAGTATTGCACGTCATTAATAAGGGTATAGTAAAGTTTGTTATCGGACAATGCTATAAATTTTTGTCTAGGGGAAATAAAAATAAAAGTTTGGTTAGGAGTGGGCATAGGTAATGGGAATGGTTTATACAATGTAAATGGAGTTTCAGTAATCAGAGGATTAGCAATAAAATATCGACTGCCTTATCAGGGGTTAATAATTCGCAAAAGGTGGTCGACGGAGGAAGGTATTCGAGTGTTTCGGATAAGGCTTGAATGAGTTGTAGAGGACTGATTATAGAGTGGAGAATATTGGCCTTTGCAAAGAGAATGCTGTCAGTAAGTGTAATTGTTTATCGAGCTCAGAAACCATCAAGTGAAGGAGCTCAATGTGTTCCTCCAAATCTAGTCTAATTTGGTAATAATATAAGGTTTTCGAGGCATCCAGGGTATAATTTCGGAATTTTTCGAAGTTTTCATTAATGAGATTTTCATTTCGGTTGAGGTCGGAAATAGTGCTATTAAAGTTGGTAAGAGTTGACCGGACCACATGAATTTGGTCTTTGAATAAGTCAAATAATTTTTTGTCCCGAGAGTTAATACTGTTAATAGCTTCGTTATACTGATTAGCATCATCTTGGTCCAAGGTACCTATAACAGTTTTAAAAATGCTACCGATCACATTCATCCATGCCCTCTTAGGCCTATGACCAATCAATTGTTTGAGATGGTCGAACTTATGCTGTAGAAGTGGTACGATCTGGTCGATGGTCTTAATGGTAGTATTACATTTAGTATAAGTATGATAGATAGAGGTGTGACAGAAATGTTGAGTTCGAATAAGGAAATCATCTATAGAAGAAAGTCGGCTCTCCAGCGACTTCACGTCCACGTAAGTTATTAGACGCCAGGAGTCCTGGTAGAACTGGATATTGAAGCTCTTTTCAAAGTAGATGCCAGAAGACGAATCTATGTTAGTCAGGTTGACAGAGGATCCGTTCACGAACTTGAGAAGAGTCCTGAAACGGGAATGACGAGGCATTAATTGATTGTGAATGATGCGGTTTTAGTTTATCTGTATGCACCAATTTCTTACTGTTACCCACCTTGATAATAAAATTAACAGGAGATGGTTTGTCGATAATTTCGAAAGGGCCAAGGTAGCGAGGGGTCAGTTTTTTAGCCGTTCCGGGTTTAGGTTGTTCATTTTATAGGAGATTTAATAGATCTCCTATTTGAAATTGTACAGGTTTACAGTTGCGGTCATAATAGTTCTTGTTGCGAACTTTTGAATTTAAAATATGTTGTTTTGCTAATTCGTGGGATTTCTGGAAACGTAGTTTAAGTTCGTCTAAGTAATCATTATAAGTATATTTGAATTCGACAGGACGTGTCAATGAGTTGGGTAAGGTAGGTTTCGTTCCAAAAATCAATTCGTAAGGAGTGAATTTAGAAGATGCGTGAACGGATGTATTGTATAAGATAAAGCTGAGATCATTTTCCCAGTCATTTTGGGATTCGATAAAATGTTTCAGGAAATCGGCCAGCGTCAAATGACTGCGTTCCAAAGCGCCGTTTGTTTGGGGTATATACCCACTAGTGGTGATATGCTTAATTTTAAAAAGTTTAGAAATATCTTTTATTAATTTTGAGTTGAAGTCTTGACCCAAGTCAGTTAGAATGATTTGAGGGATACCGAAATTGCAGATGAATTGATCCACCAGTACTTTTGCGATTGTTTCGGAGCGGTGGTCGGGTAAGGCATAAGCCTGTGCAAATTTTGTCAGGTCGTCTTGTAGAGTTAAGATAACCTTATTTCCCTGTTCTGAAACAGGTAACGGGCCGACAATGTCTAGAAAAATCTTTTCAAACGGTTTATTTGATGTAATGGTAATTTCCATGGGTGCGTGGTTTCTGTTTCTGACCAATTTATTTTCTTGATAACTTTTGCAAGCGCGAACATAATTGGCAATATCACGTTTCATATTTTTCCATTTAAAATTTTGTTTAATACGGAAATAAGTTTTGTGAGAACCCGAGTGGCCTGACGCCGGCGAATCATCGTTATCCTTGATAATTTTAATAAAATCTTTAGGTTCAGGGGCAATAAGAGAGCTGTGAAGGATATTAATTACAATACTAGAATTTCTGAAAACATAACGGATCATAGAACGAACTTTATTCCAATGAAGTCTATCGAAATTCGTTCCGATCTTAGGCAAATTAATTGTTTTAATTTGAATAGTTATCAAAGCTTGCTTTAATTTAATCAGAGAATTAAAAATGCCTTTATACGTACATTTGTGCCAAAAATATTCTTTATAAAACAAGTACAATTTGAAAGAGTCTTTCTCTTTGAAAGTGAAAACGTTAGAAATTTGGATCGGTTTTGATTGGAGCTCAGCGAGATGGTCTGGGAATTTTAAGAAATGTGACTCTAGATTTATGTTATGACTGAGGTCCAAGTCTATGGATAAAAAGAAAACGCAGTTTCCCCGACAGTTCCAAACGTTGTCGTTACTTTCAGACAAGTTGGAATTAGATATAATATATGATGAGTTAAATATAAATAGATTAAATTTTGATTGAATTGATTATCCATTAGTATTGGTATGTTACACCCTAGGGAAATATAGACATCAAACAATTGTCATTAGGAGCTTCTCACAAGAATTGTTTTAATTGCTCTCGGGACAACACCTCCGATTTCTTAGGAAGGTATGCTTTATGGATTTTACAGCTTTGGATTTTACGGGTACCAAACGTTCACGGTCTTTCGTCGCTTGCGTTAACACATAGTTTGACGTTTCACCAATTTATGAAACAACGCAAATACCAAAACAAGTCAACCGTGATATTTACAAACAAGGCCCTTAGGAACGTTACCAATCCGATAAATTCTTCAATCAGAAAAAAACTATTGATTACAACACGGAAATATGAATACACTATTTATATTTCCCTAGTTGTAATAGTAGCTATTAATTTCACACATCGGATTCAGTGGCGGCGGTAAGGATTTGGGGGCCCCACCGCAAAAAAATCTTGGGGCCCCCTTCGTCAAAAAATTAAAAAAATAATTTTTAAAACTTACCATCTTAGTTTCCCAAACCGACGGTGTTTTAGCGTGATGAATTTTGCAGCCAACTCATCCAAGTCTAATTGTACCGCGCAAGTAACTTTTAATAAGTTTGAGTTTTGAGAAGATTCTCTCTGTACTAGCGGATGTAACCGGTAATGTAAGAAATAATTGAAATAATAAAAACACGTCGGGTAGACTGCTGAAGATGCACCTGTTATCTGTCGCGAAGAAAAAAGTTGCTAAATCATATATGCTCGTTTGTTTTCGAATTTCCTCGGATAGGCAGTTTTGAAGCTTATTAATTGTTCAGGTAAACTCTGGGAAAAATCAGATTCGTATTTGTTTAATAACGCGGCTGCATGAACCTTAATTTCTTCATTAGATAGGCCAACTAATCGAGGAGGTACCAGAAAAGAAAAATGTTTCATTACCTCGTTCATACTAGTAAACCGTATTAAAAGTTGATTGATTAAAATATCTAAAGGTTTATTAAAAAATAGTATTTGAAATCTCTTTATAGGATCTTCAATTTTGTGATGAATTGCTAATTCATCAAAAAATCTCTTTACGTGTTTCTGTCGCTTCCATGACAGTTCTGGTTTAATATCCCAAGTTATTGCCAAAATACATAGAAGCTTCCTTTTCTATCTCTTCAAAAATTTTCCCTCATACGGGACAAGTTGTTTTTTGCGATATTCATTAAATCCCAAGCTCGACCAATATCGAATGTTGAGCTCTGCAAGCGCTTTGAAATTAAATTAATATTGCCTAAAACTTTACTTTGGAAAACCATCAGTGGAATAAATTCATACGTACTAATTTTACGTAAAATAGAATTCGCCTCGTCTCCGTCAGCTGTTTTTTTACTTATTAAGTTTAAAGTCGATAAACACTTCATTACAGATATATAATTTGCATTAATAGCAATGAGGCAATCAAATCGGGAAGACCATCTTGTAGGACACAGCCTCTTTAAAGTTTTTGTCACAATGCCCACACTGGAATTGTTTTCTACCGTTCTATTCAACTCTTGCCAACGTGGCAAACTTTGACTGAAAAACAAATAAATATGTTCTTGAGGTGCATAGAAATTCCTTATTTCTGTAAAATTCTGCTCGGAATCGTTTAATACGAGATTCAAATTGTGTGCAGCGCAGTGAATGTAATCAACAGTTGGTACTTTAGCTTTAATCCTAGCTTGCAGTCCGAAATATTTCCCACTCATCTTAGCAGCTCCGTCATAACCCTGACCCCTATATTTTTCTATGTTAATTTCCATTTCTTCTAAAGAATTTAGGAGTACATTTTCAAAATTTTTGAACTTTGGTCACTTACTTCGGTAAATTCAAGGAATGTTTCCTTTATAACGCCTAAATTTGAGTTAGATGGTGTATTTTGATCCAAATTGATATAAACATATCTAATAATAAGACTCAGTTGGTCTTTTTTGGATATATCTTGTGTTGTATCAACTATTATTGTAAAGAACGGAGCTTTAGAAATCTCAGAAATTATTTCTTCTCGGACAGTTCTTGCCAACAGATTAATCATTTCATTTTGTATATCATGGTGTACATATTTATTTCGATTTTACCAATGGATCATATCTTGCAAATAAATCAATAAAATTTAAATAATTACCACTTTCAGGTCCAATTTCTGCAATATTTTCACGATGTCCTCGAAATGGTAAATTGCATATTGCCAAGATTCTTATTCTTATAAGTCCAGCAAACAGATTATTATTTGTTTCATCGTGTCTTGAGGTCCCACAAATAATTTATCAACAGTAGAATTTTTTTCCAAGCTGTGTACGTCACACATGAATCAACATGCGTTACACTATTTTAGTGTGTTTTATTTTTTTTGGTTAATCCTTTCCAATCACGGATACTTTCATCACGCCAAGCCTGCGATGATTGTGCACCAAAAAGCCAACATGGCTGGCAGTAGACTGAGTCAAAAATGTTCGAGTAGCACAACCAGTATCTGTCAATCTTCTGTCCAGTCTTAGTTATGGTACAATAGTACTAGTAGTATTAAATGTATTGATCGCGCAAACTTCACTAGTACTATTATTAATTTGTTCACTTATTGTAGTAGTATTTTGGTTATCGTCTGACTTTAATTCATTGATTGAAGTTCGCTTTTCGTCGTTATTTAGTAAATCTTCTGAATACACAAAGGAAGTACTGCTTTCTGCTACATCTGCATTTTGTTTACCTCTATTTACAGGTTCGGTGTTTTTTTGAAAGAAGGAACTTATTTTCGTAAGTTTGCTGGCTTTTTCTAACTTCTCTTGCTGCAATTTACATTTTTATGCTCCACTTAAATATTGTCTTCCTTTCCCCGATATATTTATTTATTTAGTTGTTATTATGTATTCCAATATGAGTACACAGACAAATTAATATGCACTTAACACACTAGAGACGAAATTATGTAGCACCAAAGTATTTATAGATAAATAATAATACCCACACAGAAAGCACTATATGACTATAACGTATATTTATTATAACCGATTTTTTTTTAAATTTTAGTTATTTTATTGTTTCTAATAAAATTGTTGGCCTAGTTGCATTCTTCCTCAGAAAAAACTAAGAAGTAATCAAACTGAGGCATTGAGACAAACTGAAGAAAGAAAATGTAAAATTTCAAATTATTTGCAATACAGACATGTAAAGTCGAGCGGCATTTCTTTTTTCAAAGACGCTTATCGCGCAAGGAAGCATTGAATCAATCACATCTGACATCATATCAAAGCAGTGGCCGCCGCGCCACACCGGCAAAGCCTTTTTTTCTAATTGAAACAATATTGAGTGATATTGCCTTAGTTACAATATGTCATAACGCACTTATATTTCCCTAGGGAAATATGAAGCGCTCATATTTCCCTAATAACAAAATCGTAGCAACATACCAAATCTTCAAAATACGACGCCGACACCGTTCACCAAATTTTTGTTCCCTCCAGTCTTTAAAATCTTCGTACACTTTGGTGTAAGCAGCTTTGGATTTTACGGTCTTATTCACGGTCTTCCCCGCTTGCGTTAACACATAGTTTGACATTTCACCAATTTATGAAACAACGCAAATACCAAAACAAGTCAACCATGATATTTACAAACAAGGCCCTTAGCAACGTTACCAACCCGATAAATTCAAAAATTTACAATCCAATATTTTCCCATTTACAGAACAATATTCCTTCAATCAGAAAAAAACTATTGATTACAACACGGGAAATATACTATTCATATTTCCCTAGTTGTAATAATAGCTATTTTTGCGCTACCGTTCTATATTGCTATGCTTACTGCGTGTGTATTTAGTCATGTACGAATGGCTTTCCCGGACTAATTTCGGTTGCTAGGAAACTCACAAAATAACAAGCCTTTTCTGAATAATGACAGCCCTAGTACCGTTATAGGCTAGTTAAAAGAGCAAGGATTTTTAATTATAAAAGTCGTTTTGAACTATCTTTTTTTAACTATTTTTATAACTATTTAAATCGGTAGCGCAAAAAATACTATACCACACTCGGTTCGTTAAGTGCATTCAAACACGTCTCGAAAATTTAAAAAAGGCCCAAGGGTATTTTTAAAATTTTCTCAACCTGTTAGCAGTGGTGTATTGGAGGGGGAACGTGGGGAACGACGTTCCGTCACCTATTTTCAGAAACGGAACGCGTTTGTGTTTGTATAGTAAGAATAAAAAAAATAAAAAAGCTTACAAGTAAAACAATAGTTTGCTTAAAATAAGATGATCTCCGAAAAACTTTCAGCAAGCTGCTTGTGGAAAGTCGCGAACTATTTTTTTGCTCTCACCATGCGTTCCCTCACTTCTTTGCTCTCATCATGCGTTCCCTTACTTCTTATTTTACCAATACACCACTGCCTGTTAGAGAGCACTTACCGAACTTGTGTCGTAATATACTATAGCAGTCCCGCCGCTATGATACAAATAAAATAAAAAAAAACAAATATTATTACTGTAACAGTAACGTCGCGCTTCGTTGTTTACAATCATCACAAAAATAAATTCATTAATACGTGATCGATTTTTAATATATAATTGCATGGCCCGGGTCCCCTAGATGCTCGCCCCCCACCCCCGCGCCGCTGGGTCCGCGGGGGCCTTATCGCCGCCACTGATTATATCTACTACTCGTTAATTAGCAAACTCAACACCACAACCAAGCATTTATCGTTATCAAGGCATGCGAAACTATTGTGTTCAGGATTTAATAACAACGCTCAAGTTGCAAAAGTGATACGGCGATTATTTTCAAGGTCAGAGATGTAATATTGTCTGGATATTTACCTTATCTTAACACATGCTTTGTATAATTCATGTTCAGGATTTAACAATAACGCTCAAGTTGCAAAAGTGATACGGCGATCATTTTCAACGTCAGAGATGTAATATTGTCTGGATATTTACCTTATCTTATCACAAGCTTTGTATAATAATCATTGCAATGAATTATTGAGATGAATAAATTATAAGAAATCTTGGTAAACTAGACTTATTAAATTGTAAAATTTATGAAAATCACCAACATCTAACATTAGATACTTTAAAAAAAATGGAAAAACCTGTATTTGAGAATGTCACAGCCAACTATGAGCTCCCCAAGAAAAAATAAGTTGGCTTCGATATTTTACTAGTTTAATATTAAAAACTAAATTTAAAAAGCACAAGTTAAATTCGAATTAAAAAATAAAATAAACAAATTATAAGAATATATAAAAAAAGCATCTCGCGATTGATGGGCGGCTAGGCAAATTGCATAACAAACACCACTACCACTAAAAAAAATCACATTTTTTGCGACAACGCATAAACAGCGTTAAATATCCATAATTTGTTTGAGTGTTTATAACAACTTTACCTAAGAAGTATTTCGTCCAGTTAACCTACCTATTTTCCATCTATGAATCTTATAATGAGGGATCCGCGAACGACCTTAGTTGTTGCCCGCGTGCAAATGATGAGTTGGCCGCCCCCTCACGTGAACATTTCTTGGTTCGGGGGAGTTTATTTTTCAATTCGAAAAATTTTAAAACCTTCTGTAATCTTTTTGTAAGGTTTTAAGGCAGAAAAATATCATGTCAGATCGCATATACACACATTTAAAATTTGTCTGAATTGATAGAAGAAATGACTAAAGAATTTGCAAGTAACCCGGGACTGCCAGATGTATTTTTGCTTTGTAAAATTCTGGATACATTGACGGGGAGTATTTTTCTATTAAATCCAGATGGATGGTGAGGGGAAAAAGTGATAGAACGGTTGATAGCTTAATCAATCAACTATGTTCGTATAAAATGGCCTTAAGGACCAAAGGAGCTGGATCTACCAAGCAGGAAGCTCTCACCTGCAATCATCGAAGAAGTCATCACAGCAACTAAGTTCAGTCGATGCGAAGAAAAAGAAAAAACTGCAACTACTGCAGGAAGCCCAATCACATGGTTAAAGTGTGGAGGAAATGGATTGCTGATAGCCGTCCTCCAAAGCCTAGTAAACTAAAGTCCGACACAAATATGATACTCGTTACTGTTAGCTCAACTGAAACAGATGCTGAGTGGTCGAGATGCAGGGGTGACATTGGCGCGATAAACCATATTTTAAATGGTCACATTTGCTTTAAAACGTTCGAATCTTTTTCAACTGAACACACAGTGACCACAGCAAATGGTGAGAAAATCGAAGCCATTGAAATACGTGAAGTAGAAGTTGGGCTAGCAATCCATGGAAAATAGTACAAAATTACCTCGGCTGATATTTGATCAATCAAGAGAAATCTGTTCTCCGTGCTTGCAGTCCAGGATAAGTACTCGGACACCCAACTCATCTTCATCAGCTGAAGTCTGCAACTTCCTAGTCAACAATTGGAGGGAGCTCGTAGTGGAAGACTGTTCAATTTGGCGGTGAGAAGTTCGAACCCTATCAGATGAGGTCAATGCAGTAAGTAAGGGAAACTTGCTACAGTTGTACCATGAACAATTCGGAAGGAGCTTGACATGAACGTAGAAATGCATAGTGAACTGTGTGAAAGTTACATTTATGATAAAGCTCATCGGCTACCGTTCGTCACGAGGTCCAGAACTACTGGATATCGATTTTTTGAGCTTTTCAAGAACGATTACAAAAATTCAGGACAGTTCATTTTCTGCGGCAAAAATCCGAAATTGATGAAAAACTGAGCCAGTTCCTAGTTGAGGAAGAAACAGCCTGGAACTGCTCAGTGATAATGGCAGGCACTTTTCAACAGTTTATGCTACCAATTTAACGAATGATACTATCAATTTTTCTACTCCTAATACGAATAGTCCCCGATCAGTGCAGGACATCGAATTATCTATCACCTTGGAATCTGTTTTTAATTGTATCATTAGTTTAAAGAATACATTGTCTGTCGGCCCTGATGGTGTCCCATCAAATTTGTTAATTAATTGCAGTGATGGCTCGTGATCTAAGGACGTGGGTCGGCCAAGGCAAGCTGCAGTTAGTCAACTTATTTTTTTGCTAGTTATTAAATATTATGTATATACTGTACCTTTGTGGAGGCGTAGTATTTACAAGGGTAAATAGTGATCAATCATTTGTTCGACTCTATAATAAAAAAAAAATTATGTATACAGGGTGCCCCACAACGGAGAACCAACAGAAACTTATGGTTTTTTTTTTAATGGAATACTAGGTATATTTTTGCATTTGTATCCGTAGTTTTAATACTAATTAAACCGATAATAAATTGGATTGGGATACATTTAACTGTTATGAGTTATTTTGGTTTTTATGAATTATTTAAGAAGACCTTTGCTAAATGCAAATAAACTTTTTTTAATAGAACACTCAGTATATTTGAAGAGTAATTTTTCTTGCCTTTCTAAAAACACCTAGCTTCCCAGGTTTATAAATAATAATAATAACTTTCAAATTATTATTTATAAACCTAGCAAACTAGAACACTACTATAGATCTGATCATTTTTATTCTGACGTACGCGCACTGAGGCTAAACTGCCTGCCGTACCGAACGATACACATTAAATAATTTCGCCCGACTTTCAAAAATAGGAGAGAATGTTTTCGGAGTAACAATAACATTTTTAAACATGTTATATACAGAATATGGTTAATTCTGATTATTTCACATAAACCATCTAAAATATTTAGGATGTATACGTTACAGTGGCGGCTCGTCGAGGGAGGCAGGTGAGGCGTTGCCTCACTATTAATTTTCTATATTATAAATATATAAATTTATTCAATAAATTTCTTACGTGTTGGGTTTAATATTGATAATTAATAATTATACAGTATTTAATGGTTAGAATTAGCACGCCCTATCAGGCCGGACTTGAGGCAAATGTAAACCAGCGCGATCGGAATTTATGCAACTTAATATGCCTCCATGCAGTTTTCATATATCGCATTCGTTGTAATGTGCAGATTTATTTGGATATTGGAGGCGAGCCTCAGAGGCTTCTCATTGGTCGGAAATCACCCGTGTTATAGAGAGAACAGTTGCAGCGCTCGCCATTGTCAGCTGTGTTAAGGTGAGAAATTTACATGTTATTTGGCCATAAGGGAGTACAACGATTAGATTTAATTAATACGTAGTCCACAGCTATGAAAATTACCCATATTATTACTTGAACCTTTGTGAGTAAAATAAAGTAAATTTGGGTATAAAAACTAATTATTAAATTAATTATACAATAAATAAAGCGAAGGCGCACATTCTTTACATTAAATCTGTTATTACAGGGAAAATATACCACGTGCGTAGCTGAAATGACTTGGATCTATTAAGATACTGATTTAGAACCTATGCCCCCGAAATCACCTTTTGTAATGTACCAATAAATGATATTAATCGTTGCGAAGTAATCTCCATAAGACCCAATGTTAATTTTAGTTATGATTGGCGAAAATAGATGGCGATACTTTGCCATGCCCTTAAATGCATGTGAATGCATGGAGACGTGTCCATTAGGGCCGTAGCGCGGAGCGGATGCGTCTCCATGCGCCGCTCCGTCCCACCGACCTACTATCCGTTCCAAAAAGGGAGTCTCCTGTGTTTCAGCAAGTATATTTCAAAAACTAGTGCACTCTAAAATTATATAAAATTGGTCACCATTCTTTGTAGTATTATCTACAATCTGCTGTAGAGTTAAGTGTTTAAGTTTGTTATTTGTCGAGATAATACTCAAAAAGTGTAAAAAAGTACCCAAAATTAATCAAATTTTAAGATGTATGAAATTCAGCAGGTTGTAGAAAGTAAGCTACTGCTTATAAAAATCTGAAAAAATTACATGAGATCAATTGTACCTTTACCTATTATGTGGGGTAATGTGAATTTTTTTTTTTAAATAAGTTTTGTTGTAATTTGGTAAAATGCGGAGCATTGTTTTTTCAGTTATGAATGAATAAATGTATAAGCATTTTTCAGATTACGTACTTCATATATATTTGATGCAAAATATATCATTTAATCGTAAATAAATATAGTTTTGTTAATTACATAAATTAAAAACCTTTTAATGAAATAGAGAATATTTACGCTCGCAGTAGAGGCGTGGGGCGAAGCGGGCGGAATATCGTGTCAGTATATTTACGATGCGTTCACGTCGCTTCTAATGACTGTACATGATTTTCTGCTGGGATCTGTTGCTTACCATCAAACTGAACCGCACTAACGTCGAACGAATGCCTGAGTCACATATTTGCATCTCTCTCGCCGATCTAAAATAATCATCGACGGGAAAATTACTCAATTTTAACAAAAGTTTTACTCTTTTCTTGAAATTTATTTGCAATTGTTTCCTAAATAATATTAATCCATCTATAAGCGAAAGCCGCATTTCAATTCGTTGTATAATTATCGAGATAGCAGATATTTCGATTCTAGGCCTGAACTCTTAAAATAAAAACAACAAATTTTTTTTCTTTCGTTCTTCGCCTTCAGAATAGAATAGCGTTAGATATATATTTTTTTCATAATATTCAAGTGATTAATAACAATGTTATATGCACACAAAGATGAGAGTTTCGAAAATTGTCGTTCAAAAGAGTACATTTTGAAACAAATTAATCGGCAAAAAGGCGCATTTATCAAAATATTTCCATACAAATTAATATACATATAGAAAAACGATGCATCTTTGTATGGTATAAATTTCAGAATATTCGTGTCCTCTAAATCAAAAATAAGAGGTTTTAAAGTGAGGAGACTCCCTTTTTGGAACGGATAGTAGTGGACGCCCAGCTTTACACGGTGTTATATTTTTAAAGTATTAAAAAAAAATGTGACTAAATTTGATAGTGTCATAGCCACATTATTCATTTAAAATTCGACGGATAGACTATATTTTAAAAATGGATAAACATTACTTACATTTAGTATTACAAAAATAAATATCCACTGTGAACTAAAATCGCCACCGTTCTCTTTTTAGTTTCCGGTTTACTTTGTGTTAACATATGTATTTGACTTATTAATAGTGTAATATATAAATATTCGAATTACCAACAACAGCTCAAAACTACATTCTAATAGTTCGTTACCTGTACGCATTATATAAGCGGCAAATGTGCCGACTTTTGATGGACATAAAACGCACGACCTGACATCTATTGACCGTGAATTAAAACTTTTCATATTTTTGCCACCTTAAGGCCAGTGTTGCCAAGTCAGCGGAAAATCTTCTAGATCTGGCGGATTTTGAATCCGAATTGCAGAATAATTTTCGTTTCAGCGGCTGGCGGATTTTCTAACGGATCATCTATTTTACAAGAAAAAAACCAGAAACTTAAAACGTTAACTGAAAAAAATCATAACTCACGGAAAAATTTTCAAAAATTAAAGCTAGTTTCAAAGGTAAATGTTCTGTGAATATGCTAAAATATTTGAAGAACTCTTCTTATATCAATTTTCTTTTCGATGTTTGTTTTGTTTAAGTTGAACACTGGAAAACAACAACTTAAAACATTAATTTTCAAAAATTCATAACTTACGAAAAAAGTGACATTAAAAAAATTAAAGTTACTTCTAAAGGTAGATGTTTTGTGAATATATTTAAAAAAAATAGATTTTTTTGTTCAAGTGTTCGACAACTTAAAATAGTAATATACAAAAATTCATAACTCACGCAAAAATAATCAAAACTCAAAGTTAATTTTAAAGATAAATGTATTACGATTGCATTAGAGTTTTGAAGGAATTCATTCATATCAGTATTTTGTTTTCTATTTTTTCATTCAAATATTCAACACTTACTTAAAAACTTTAAAAAAATCATTTTTGAAAATTTATAACACACGAAAATAGACACATTTTCAAAAATTGAAGATGTTTTGTGAATATACTAGAATTTTTGATAAATTCTATCATACCAGATTTTTTCGTTTAACAACTTAAAACTATAATTTTCACCCAAAAATGAACACAATTTCAAAAATCAAAGTTTTGAAGATAGTCAGTCGTTCTGTCGATTTATTAAAATATTTGTGGAACTCAATTTTGCTTTCGATTTTTTTTTTGTTAAAGTGTTTAACAAGTTAAAACATTCAAAATTCATAACTTAAGGAAAAAGTGATACATTCTCAAAAATTAAAGTTAGTTTTAAAGGGGGATGTTTAGTGTTTATTGAATGTAAAAATAGATTTATTAAAATATGAATTTTCAAAAATTGATAACTCAAGCAGAAATTGACACATAAAAAAAAACAAAGCTCTTTTTACTTTCTCCGTTACGAAGTACGAGAAAGTATTGTGATCGTGATGTTTTTTTTTTAAATTTTTTTACGGAAATATCCGTTTTGGGGTCCCTAGATGCCATTTCAACAATTTCTGGATTTTTTTTTGTGGCTGTGTGTGTGTGTGTGTGCGCGCGCGCGCTGTATTTCAAAAACTAATAGAGCAATTGATATGAAACTTTGAACATACGTCTTATTTGATAATCCGAAGAACTGAAAAGGTTTTGGTAAAATTTCGTACACCGGAAGTGGGTGTTTACCTTAACTGTTTTTTTATTTTTTGCCAATATTTTCTTAAATATGAAAAATACTACAAAAACATTCAAACAAACATTGAAGACAACAAAGAAATGAACATCTTTTGCTTGAAAACATTTTTCATTAAATCATTGTTATTCGAGAAAAAAAATTATTAATTTTTATTTTTATTTTTGGTTAATAATTATGAAACGATAATAGTTACAGCAAATTTATGTCAATAATAATTTTAGAGAATGCCAAAATGAACAACTTATAAAGAATAAGTTTTTTTCAAAATCTCTTTAGTTTTTGAGTAAACTTAGTTTATAAATTTGCATTATAATTTTTCCATCTTTCATAATTTTGACGTTTTAAACGTCAGTTTTATCCGAGTCTACGAAACGTTCGATGTACATTTAAAATATTATTTAAATTGAAAATAAACCAGGAAAGCGTAAATATAAATGATTTATCTAGTCGGAGAAAGTAACATGATGGCCACATCACCATTTTTAAGGTAAATAAATGCATTATAAATGTATCAGAGTTTTTAAAGAATTCAATTATATCGATATTTTTTTTCTATTTTTACTTTGGTCAAATATTCGATCAGTTTAAAAATTCATTTTGTTTTAAATTTATAACTCAAGCAGAAAACACATGAAAAAAAATCAAAGTTTAAGTTGAATCTTGTGACTATACTAAAAGTTTTGAGCAATTCCGTCATATATAAATTTATTTTCTTTGGATTTTGTTTGTTTACTTGTCTGAAAACTCAAAACATTAATTTTCAAAAATTCATAACTCAGAGAAGTTGGAATACGTTAAATTTAAGTTGGTTTTAAAGGTAGTAAAGATTTAAAAAATGTTGTAAAATTCTATTATATCACTATTTTTTTTTTTAGATTTATTTTGTTCGTCTTTAACAACTGAAAATATTAATTTTCAAAAATTGACTCAGTTTCAAAAATCAAAGTGTAATTTTAAAAGTAAATGTATTATGATTGCATCAGAGTTTTTAAGGAATTCAATCATATCGATATGATTTTTTTCAAACCAAAAGTTGACGAGCCGCCACTGATACGCAAATAAATAAATCCGCTAGTTCTAGAATAAAAATCTGTGATCTGAAACATAACCGAATTTTTTTGAGTCGGTGCCATCGACACATGGGCATCGGTGTATTGAGTGTGAGTGTGTGGCTGCCCTGCGCACTCCATACGAATTAAATTGTTCGCTTTGAAACTTACGCGCTGACCCGCTGGATGGCGTAAGCTTGTTATTCAATTGAATAAATCAAACAAATTAATCACATTACATACGCTAGATGGCGCAACATGGAAATATAATTAAAAAATCTACTGCAAATCAATCAACAGGAAGAGGTAATACGATAAAGGGGAATCCTAGAGCGGACTTTATGTAAATAAACAAAATCGGAAGTATTCGAAAACTCGTCTCCTTTCAGTATTCCACTCATAGAAAAGATACCGGGTGACCCAGCGATCTGTAAAAGCCCCATAACTTATTTGCTATTTGAGATATCGACTTCTAGTTTTCTTGAACTGGTACCCACACTTATTCTGCATATTTTAAAAATATGTATGTTTTTGTACAGGGTGTCCCAATATACATAACAGATCAAAGTTATGTTTTTTTAAATGGAACACCCTATATTTTATACTTTATTTTCAACCCTCTTGAGAAGCTGATAAAAATAGTATAAGATACTATGGGTCTATTATGGACGGTTGGTTAGTTATGGGCAAATTTATGGCAAAAACATGTACACATTGAAAACATTGCAGAAGCGTTCCTAGCAAAGATAGCATTATTATTTATACACTAGAAAATTTCCCACATCATAAAGAAAAATACACATCGGCTTTGGTTCTCTTTTATTCATAGTGCTATACTGGGTGTCAACATACGCAAAACAATGGATAACTATTTTTTTTCAAATGGAACACCCTATATAAGTTGCCACCAATCTATGGCATTTTTAATAAGCTTTCTAATGATATACAGTTTGTATAACAAAATATTAAGGATTCTTGAGATTTATCAATAAAAACATATTTCTTTTGCCACCTTCTGCTGATTTTTGGATTTTCAGCCAAAACTATGCATTTTCAGGAAAAATTATAAGAGACCAAAGTTGTAGAGCGAAAAATTTCCGATTGATATGGGTGTTTCAACTTTTAAGATAATGCGTGCATTGCCCGCCAAAGCGCGCAAAATCGTGACCGTATATGCATTTTTGCGTCATCTTTTCAAATTTTTTATTAATTAATTGCACTTACTTTATTTTCCGCACCCTCTAGCGGAAAAACGGGAAATTATAGGGAAATTAAAATGGCCCATGTCGATTGACAATGTTCCGCTCTACAATTCTTAATAGAAGCAATTTTTGCCAAAAATTCACAGTTTTCCCTGAAAATGCAAATTGAAAATGTATGTATCAATTTTTGCGTTTTTTAATGGTTTTTTGCATTTTTAGCGGAAACTATGCATTTTGGGCAAAAATTGCTTCTTTTAAGAGTTGTAGAGCGGAATATTTTCAATCGATGTAGGTCATTTAAATAATTCTATAATTATCCGTTTTTCTGCTAGAGGGCGTGGAAAATAAAGTATAGTGCAATTCATTAACAAAAAAATTGAGAAAAACGCTAAAATGCATATACGGTCGCGATTTTGTGTACTCTGGCGGACAATACACGCATTATTGGAAAAGTTGAAAGACCCATGTCGATCTAAAATTTTCCGCTTTACAACTTTGGTCTCTTATAATTTTTTCAGAAAACGCATAGTTTTGGCTGAAAATCCAAAAATGAGCAGGAGGTGACAAAACAAAAATATTTTTATGGATAAATCTCAAGAATCCTTAATATTTCATTATACAAATTGTACATCATTGGAAAGCTTATTAAAAATTCCATGCATTGGTGGCAAGATATATAGGGTGTTCCATTTGAAAAAAAATAGTTATCCAATATTTTGTGTATGTTGACACCCTGTATAGCAGTATGAACAAAAAAGAACCGAAGCCGATTTGTATTATTCTTCATGATGTGGAAAATTCTTTAGTGTATAAAAAATGACGCTAGCTTTGCTAGGAGCGCTTCTGCAATTTTTTCAAGTGTCCTTGTTTTTGCCACAAGTTTGCCCATAACTAACCAATCGTCCATAATAGACCTATACTATCTTATACTATTTTTATCAGCTTCTCAAGAGGGTTGAAAATAAAGTATAAAATATAGGGTGTTCCATTAAAAAAAACATAACTTTGATCTGTTATGTATATTGGGACACCCTGTACAAAAACATACATATTTTTAAAATATGCAGAATAAGTGTGGGTACCAGTTCAAGAAAACTAGAAGTCGCTATCTCAAAAAGCAAATAAGTTATGGGGCTTTTACAGAACCCTGGGTCACCCGGTATATCTATATATATATATATATATATATATATATATATATTCCACTATACATTCGTTTCCCAATCTGTTATAAACGTTAACGTGATAAAATGGCGCATTATTGTGCAGTGAAATCGTGAGAAATATCCAGCAGACATGCTTATTTGTATAGTTTCGCACACAGGCAACCGGTAAGAAAAAATGCAACTACATATCTACTATACCTCATTTAATAACCAGGCGGACTAAATCAAATTATTGCCGCCAAAATACGTTGTTGTGATTGGCCAAAGGGCCGCCGTTTTTACACAGGCCAAAATTGCTGAAAATAGTAATGGCGGATATTATGATCAGCTGATCCATCACTGTTACTTGCGTCTTACCAGTTACGTGTGTTTCGTTCAGTTTTTGTGTTTTCTACGTTATTTCTCCCGTTGGTAGTGTAAAAAATCAGTTCTTTTAAGAGCTTATCTCATGATTGTATTGGAAAGTTATTTTGTTTATAACTATGGATGCTGTACCCGGCACCAGTTCGGCGTCGATTTCGCCCCCCAAGAAACGGAAGAGTTTGGATTTGGGAGCTTTAACCCTAGTGGAAAAGCAGTCCATATTGAACTTATATAAAGTCTTGATACAAGAGGGTTTAAAACCTACTGCCGTTGACAAAAAATTGTCGATTCATTAGGTAAGTGTAGAGAAAGTTGTTGCAATTTGAATCAAATCGTAAACAAGCATTATTTTTAGGATTGGCTAGAAGTACGGTGTATCGCACAATTAGGGAGTATAAGGAGATTGGAGCTTTAACAAGTCCTAAACGTCTTGGAGGATGTCCGGTGACCGAAGATGTTCACAATGAAATTACGAAATATGGTGTGCGGAGAATTATACATAGTTTTTCTTTAAAAATGAAATCCCTACATTGGATAAAATTGTAATTGAATTGAAGGATAGAGATGACATGCCAAATATGTCCCGTTCAACATTATATTCATTAATGAAAGAAATTAATTTTAAGTAAGTTACAAATAATAATATACTTATAAACAGAATTATTTTAAGGCTATTCGTTACTATAGTCTATTAAATGTAACAATACATAAAGCTCGCCCAGTCGTTTTGTTTGCAACCAATAAAAAATGGACATCTGTTAGTTTTTGAAGGTAAGAAGTCTGGAGACTACCATGAAGAGATGAATGCAGCTGTCTTTGAAAAATGGTTTGAAGGTTTACTAAAAACTTTACCCGATAACGCAGTGATTGTCATGGACAATGCATCCTACCACTGTAGAAAACTTGAGAAAATTCCAACCACCTGCACAAGGAAGAGGGATATGCAAGATTGGTTAAGATCAAAAAATATTCAATTTGAAGAAGAAATGGTGAAAATGGAGTTCCTGCAAATTATTAAAATGCACAGAAACAACTACGACAGATATGTTGTTGACAAAATGGCTGCAAAATATAACAAAATCGTGTTACGATTACCGCTGTACCACTGTGAACTCAATCCTATAGAATTGATTTGGGCTCAAATTAAAAATGAAGTAGCTTCAAAGAATAAAACATTTAAATTAGTAGATCTAAAAAAATTAATGCTTGAAGCAGTGGCAAATGCCACAGTTGTTGACTGGAAAAAGTGTATTGGACATATTGTCAAGGAGGAAGAGAAAATGTATACACTTGATGGAATTATTGATGAAATATTAGAGCCGTTAGTAATATCTTTAGGAGAATCTGACAGCGATGAAGATTATCTTGATGAGTAGCCTTGTGGTTGTAACTCTTCAATATTTATTGTTAGGTGTGAGCCACTGAATTTTGCTGCTGAGATCTGATATCTCACAGCCAATTCTGAATCAAAATCTTGTGGCTCGCACGATATAACGTATGTAGTGTATATAGTGTGTTTCTTAGTCAATTTAATTACAGCCCAGCAAATCTCTCGTGAACTTGAAGGTGTATGCATTAGTAAAGTGGAGATCTCATTTGACGATACAGTCTTGTAAAATTTTCTAAATACACCGTATTAAATGGATCTCCATTACAAAGACGTCTGGCTCTTTATATAAATTATGTCACCGACTGTATGAGACTGTAAACAGTTGTAACTGGAAAAGTACATTACTGTTATTATTATATGTTTTTAAATAGCAAATTTACTTAATTTAATAAAATTCTAATTTCCGACAATCTAGTATTTATTTTAAACCTTTTGCAGAATCATATGTATTTTTACTTTCTCCTTTACGAAGTATGGGAAAATATTTGTTTGTAAGTGTGTGTATGTGCCTGTCTGTGTGCGCTGTATAAAACGAATACAGCAATTTCCATGAAGCTTTGTACATTTTATTTGATAATCCGAAGAGCTGAAAAGGTAAAATTTCTTATACCCTGAGGTGGGTGTTTACCTTTGCTGTTTTTGTTTTTTCAGATAATTTTTTTAATAAGAAAAATATTGCTAAAACATTTAAATAAATATTGAAGATAACAAATTAACATCTTGTTTTCTTTTTCATAAAATCAATTTTTTGAAAAAATAATTTGGTCTATAATTATAAAATCATAATGTTACATTAAATTTATTGATAATAATTGTAGATAATGCCAAAATAAACAACTTATAGGGAATACTTTTTTAAATTCATTAATTTTTGCATAAACTCATGATAAAGATTGGAATTTAAAGTATACATATTTTAAATAATATTTTAATATATACTGAAGTATTGACTATATAATCAAGAAAGTTTCACTAGAATAAACATATGGGTTGGTATAATTTTTGAATAAATGTTGTGGGCAAAATAATTTTAAATAAATTTATTTCTACCGCCAAAATATTTCTGGTTACTTTTCTAGTGATTTTTTCTAGTGTAAATGTGGCTTTCGCGTTTAGTCCGCCTGGTTATTAAATGAGGTATAGTTATAATAATTGTTTAATATCTTTGACGCCTTTTATTTGATGTAACCATTTCCAAAATAAATGTTTTGTGGCCATGCCAATTTTGATAATGTAATAATTATTTATAATTATATTTTCATGGTTTATTATTATTATTTTCTATTGTATGCCTAAAATTGTAATTATATCCTTAATTACTATTACCAATTAATATGATATATGCTATATTATAAATAAATTATTGCTATTTAACATAAAACAATTTATTCTTTGTATATAATGTTGCTCCATACCTATGTTCTTATTTTGTTCTCTACATAATTATTTTTATTATAATGTACATCATTATATTTACAATTTCATTATTCTAATTTGGTTAAAGTTAAAGTTAAAGTTAAAGTTTCAAAACAGCTCATTTACTTAGATCGCTCTTTATTTTAATTTTTGTAAAACTTAAGGGCGATACTAAGAAAGTTAACTATTTTATTCGAATTATATTCAAAGACTTAAAGGCTCCACAATTGCCCCCGCCCTACCGGGCAGCATTGAAACCCCTCTCACCCCACCCCCCCGTTTTTTGCCGATTGCAGCGCCTCTGGCGTTGCAGAATTCAAGTTATAATGCTGTAAATGTTTTGTACAGAGAGTGGCCTATCTATATTAGTTATCTAGGGTGTGTGGAGCACAGAACACATACCTTTGTGGAGTGTGGCCACGGCAAGCTGGCCGTACTGGAGTAAACCATTTGCGGACGTACGTTCATGCTGCAGGGGAAATGTAACGATAGAAACTGCACAGACACTCGTGACGACGTAGCGCTTGTTTTAATCTTAATATTCTGAAAATCTACGGCTGGCCGATTTTGCGGATACGAACTTGCGTAGTAAACATATATTAAATGAAAATCAATTTCCACGTTTATCGGCCTTATACTGAGTGCGTATTAATATTATCAGCTATTAGCCTAAAATATATTCATTATCAAAAATGCGCAATATTTATTTTCTCAGAAAATAAAAATTTTAGTATTTGTCTTAATCAAATTTAACGGTACGGCCCGGCCGACCCTGCCGTCCCCGACGAGCCGTCACTGATTAATTGCGTATATTCATTAAGCAGACCTATTCACTTTCTATTCTCTATGTCTTTAATATCTTGTTATGTACCCATCATCTGGAAAGAATTTTATGTGACCCCTATATTTAAAAGTGGTTCTCGTGATGATATTACCAAGTATCGTGGAGTTAGCACACAGTCTGCCATTCCCAAAATGTTAGATTCCTTAATCAGTAAACAATTAGCATGGGCATCTAAATAATGTATTTCTAATAATCAACATGGTTTCCAACCAGAAAAATATACGACTACCAATTTGATGCAGTTTAGACAATTTTTGTCAAACGCCTTTAAGAAGAATTATCAAGTAGATGCTATATATACCGATTTCTCAAAGGCGTTTGACAAAGTTAAGGGTAGGGTATTGGTTAAAATGTTCCACTCATTCTCGCTAGGCGGCGATAGTGCATACCGCGACTGTTCTTTCCTTTTTCAACTGCGCGGCGGAAACGCCCGAAGAGCCGCTAAAAATGACAGGTCCGCAAGAATTTGTCACCAAGCCCTCCGGCGGCCCACCCCAGAGAACTCCAGGGTGTTAATCACCCATATCGAATTTCGAGAATACCAAAAAAGGGAAATTTACAATGAACGAGGGTTGGGTTTGATTACCTGCAACACCATTGAGGAGTGTATATGTAATAGTTTAAATAATCGCAATACTGACTATACTTATTTGATTAAATAATTAGCAATTATTAGTAAACACTCTATTTTATTTTAAATATGGATATTTATATACAGAATGGTGAAAAAGTTCAGCACAAAATTCATAACAGCTTAGCAGGTCGATTTTTGTTCATTATTGCGCACTTTTTGACGTGCTCAAAAATATTGTGACGTTACTAGTGTTTGACGAGCAACTTTTGCAGAGCTCTTACTGTGGATTTTGAAATTTTAACTCTTTCGTGGTGTTATTGATTGAACAAATCGCATGATTCCTCACAAGTTTTTAGCCTATCGCCATATTCCATCATCATTCATAACTATTATTTCTTGTTCAGTCAAATGCACCATTTTGAGTTAATTTTAGAAGTAAAAACTTTTTAATTTAAACTTAAACTTGTTAACATGAGTGCGTTTTTGCATTCGCAGTCGGCACGAGTCAAAGACGACCGATTGCAATCGCAAAAATTGATGCATGTGGGATATTCGGAAGAATATCGCTCGATTTTAGAAGAATGTAATGGAAGTAATATTTATGAAATTTATAAATTCAATTTTGAAGAAGTAAGCTATGTAACTATGACATAACCAAAAAGAAACGTCAAATAATTTTATAACTAATCGGTTATTATTACAATCTCGCAACACTTTGACAAAAAAAAATAATAGAAGCGAGTTACCTTAGCAATAAAAAGTTGAAACTATCAGTTTAAAATAAACTAGTCTTAGCTTTGACAGAAGTGAAAATTTGCCGTAGTGCTTATACCCGGTATTTTTAGTGTTGCATAATTTAATATTCTTTATAATACTGCAGTCAAAGATATAAGCGGGTTGTTTTTATTAATAGCTTTGACACCAGAAGAACAAGACAATTATTTTCTAAAATCACCCAGAAGTAAAATGCCACAAATGGTCTATTTGTAAGCCTGTCTCAATAAAATGCCTAAATGTAAAGAGAGCACGTGCTGTTTTTACATGCACTTACAGATTGTGACATCATTCATCATCATCGTTCTATAATAAATGTAAAATTACATTTGCTAAAAAAATTGAGGAACAAGAACATTTGGATAATTTTTCAAGACAGCAAATCAAGTTATAGACGTCATGTATCCAGCTGGTATAAGTATTCTTTCTTCCAACCGTGTTCCAAAATCTGCAGTAGATTTAAATCTATTCCAATATCAATATTTTACAAAAAAATACCAAAAGATTCCTATGCGCAACCAATTGAATATTTATTACCAATTGAATGGGTCAGGAATTATCAGAAATATATACAGGGTGTAGTCAGTAGTGGAACAAAATAGAATTTTTTTATATTGGAATATTATCTTCCCTGATCATTTTAGAGTAAAAACCGGAAATAAATAATAAAATACAAATGATAATATTCGCGAAAATAAAAGTTGCATTGAAAATTAAAAAATAGTGCTTAATTTTTAATTTTTAATTTTTAATTTTTAATTTTTAATTTTTAATTTTTAATTTTTAATTTTTAATTTTTAATTTTTAATTTTTAATTTTTAATTTTTAATTTTTAATTTTTAATTTTTAATTTTTAATTTTTAATTTTTAATTTTTAATTTTTAATTTTTAATTTTTAATTTTTAATTTTTAATTTTTAATTTTTAATTTTTAATTTTTAATTTTTAATTTTTAATTTTTAATTTTTAATTTTTAATTTTTAATTTTTAAATTTTTAATTTTTAATTTTTAATTTTTAATTTTTAATTTTTAATTTTTAATTTTTAATTTTTAATTTTTAAGTTCATATGTTGTGCCATCATCGTTAATTTTTATACCTTTTATGACCTGTGTAAGACGCTCTGTTAATAGCACCAATAAATTATTATTATTACTAATAAAAAAGCAGGCGAAAAGGTCCGACCGCTGTAAAACTACCCCATTAAAATTCCTATCCGGCCGAGTGTTGCGGTAAACACAGTCATGTATTTTTTTCGTTTTCCGTGCCGATGCGTTTTTAGGTGATCTCGATTATTCGTTTAAATTCCGTCTATCCCCACTGAAAATAGTCTCCAGATGTATTTTGCCAGATGTATTATTCGGCCGATGTCGGGGCGAAAGCGTAAATTGTGTCTATCTTTCTCTACTGCAGTCCTAGTAATTCCGAAAAAAACGAAAATTTGTATGTTTATTATTGCTCTTATTAATTATGCAATTTTCATGAACTTGGTCTCAGAAAAAAGCTGCTAACATTTTCAAGGTATCTCTAACATTTTTTTTTTATATTCTGGTAGAGATATTAGCAAAAATGAGAGATGACTCATTTATTTCCTTACATTACAACACATAACACTGTATTTCTCCTATATGTTTCACTCAATATTCATGAAAATATACAACGACCTATGAAATACTATGACAATTAACTATTGAAAAAAAAAATTCTATAATTGCTATATTTTTTCTGATTACTAACATAAATCTAACTTTTTTATTAATGGACAAAAAATTTTTTTTTAAACATTTATATATTGTTCATACATTTCAGAGTAACATACATTTACGACGTAAATAAATTTAAATAGCAAATGACTAAAAATTACGTTTTCCCAACAACAGAATAGAGCCTATACCCTACCGTTAATCATGCAATTTTGTTGGAAAAGTTGAGATGGATTGGTTTTAATGTAAAAACTTTGTTATGGCTTGAATCGTTTCTTGTTGGCAGGATTCAAAGAATAAAAATTCATAACTTTTTATCAGAGACAGTTACGGTTAGCTCAGATGTACCCCAAGGGTCACATATTGGACGGATGTAATTCATTTTGGTGAGTGCTTGCTGTATGCTGATGACATGAAACTTTTCCAGGTTATAAAGAGTGTTGAGGATTGTAAACTACTGCAAAACGACTTGGAGGGCGTTTTCGAGTGGTGTAAAATCCAGTGACGGCTCGTCAGGGGCGGCAGGGTCGGCCGGGCCGTACCGTTAAATTCAATTAAAACAAATATTATAAATGTTTATTTTCTGAGAAAATAAATACTGCGAATTTTTTATAATAAATACATAATATGCTTATAGCCAGTAATATTAATAAGCACTCAGTATAAGGCCGATAAATGCGGGAGTTTATTTTCATTTAATATATGTCTACTACGCAAGTTCGTATCAGCAAAATCGGCCAGCCGTTGATTTTCAGAGTATTAAGATTAATGCAAGCGCTACGTCCGCACGAGTGTCAGTGCAGATTCTGTCGTATCATTTCGCCTGCAGCGTGAACGTACGTCCACAATTAGTTTACTCCAGTACGGCAAATTCACCGGGGCCGTACTCCGTACGCAATACTCCGATGCCCATGACTCGATGCACTCTTTAATTCGCTTGCATTACAGGTCACAGATTTTTATTTTAGAACTTCTAAATTTATTTAAATTTATGTAAATTTAAAAGTAATATATGTACTTACTTTAATACAAATTGGTCATTAAGGCCAACAATTGACCGGTATTAGAAAACACATTATTCCTTAAAAAAATATTTCAGAAATCAGAATATATTTCGCATTTTTAAAGAGAAGGCAAATCTTAATATAACTAAATATCATTAAACAATAGATGTAATGTAAAATGCAAACAATAATTAAATGGTTACCTAATTGTAATTTACAAAATAATTACCATTCAAGGTAAATTTAAGGTAGTTTATGTGAAATATATCAGTGTATATTTAACCATTTTATGTATATAACATGTTTAAAGATGTTATTGTTACTCCGACAACATTCTCTCACTGTTAAAAGTCGCGCGAAATTATTTAATGTGTATCGTTCTAACGGAGGAGTATGGGTACAGCTGGCCGTTTATCCACAGTGCGCGTGTGCCAGCATAGAAATGATCAGATGACAGAATCACTTTGTCTTTTCCTTGGTCCCGTCCACATGGTGCTCGTGTATGCGATTATTAATTATTGTATTATTTGTTGAAACTACGATGGCTAGTGTAAGGGATATTGTAAGTACTAACGCTGATTTGGTTCATTATTTTTTACACAATAAATTTAACCGATTGTCGTACGATGATAAAGTTTTCATTAAAAATGTGCCAGTTCCACACCCGTTGTTGACTAATCTCGTTCAAAGAAAACAAGATCACAATCGCACTTTTTCTGCAACACTCTACACAAAGTTTATTTGGCTAACTGGTAGTGAGATTTGTAACAAATTATTTTGTTGGTATTGTTTGTTGTTTTGTGAAAGCAAAAACCCTTTTAATTCATGCGGTTATGACAATTTAAAAGAAGTTTATCGCGCTTTAGCGAAACATGAACTTTCAAAAGATCATACGTATTCTGCCTTAAAATATAAATTATTTGCGAAACATAATATTGTAAATGCACTTGATACCGCTAGACGAGAACTTATAAATAAACATAATGAAAACGTTCGGGAAAATCGAAAAATGGTCAAACATTTAATAAACATGGTCATTTATTTATCAACTCAAGAACTTGCATTCCGAGGTAACGACGAAACAGCAAATTCAGACAATCAAGGGAATTTTAAAGAATTAGCTCATTTTGCATCTAGTTTGGATGAAAATTTTAATAAATTCATTGATCCATCCATATCTTCAGTGTTTACCGGACTGTCAAAAATGATTCAAAACGATTTAATTGATTCCATAACTACGGTTTTAAAGCGGAATATTTACGACGAAATTAATAGAGCTTCTTGTTTTTCATGGGAAATAGACGAGAGTACAGATATACGCTGTTTTTCTCAGATGTCAGTGATTTTTTGTTACGTTTGTGAGGGGAAAGTAATAGAACGATTTTTGGGTTTCTTCAACCTTAGTGAAGGTCGCACTGCAAACGATATTTTTAATGTACTCCAACAAAACTTCAATCATTTCAATATTGAACAGAAATTAATCGGCCAAACGTATGATGGTGCTGCTGTAATGGCGGGAGAACTAAATGGATTGCAGCAAAAAGTTAAGGCAATTGCTCCTCAAGCACTTTTTACGCACTGTTACGCGCACAAAATAAATTTAGTTTTACAAGATTCATGTAAAAAAATTAAAGAATGTAGGATATTTCTCTCAAATCTCTCGGGCTTTTCATCTTTTTTTCACAAAATCTACTAAACGCACTAATCTTCTGGATACAATTTGTCAAAAGAGAGTTCCGAGTAACTCAGAAACCCGCTGGAACTTTAAATCGCGCATTGTGAACACTATATATAATAATAGAATTAATTTGGTTGAAGTTTTCGATCATATCATAGCAGATTTGGATCAATGGGATGATATTTCAATACGAGAATCGACCGGGTTAAAAAGAATATTAACCGATTTTGATTTCCTGTTTCTTTTATATACTTTTCAGTTAATTTTTACACATACGGATCCTATTTTTTCTATAATTCAACATAAATTATCTGACATCACGTATTGTAACGAAAGAATTATATCACTTTTATCCACATTAAAAAAATTCCGAAATGACAATTATTTTCTTAAAATATATTCTGATGTTAATCAAATTTTAGATGTTCAGCCTCCATGCGCTAAACGACGTAAAACGCACAGTAATAATGATGATTCGATATCTACGAAACGAATCTTTTTTGAAATTTTAGATATGCTTATAAATCAAATTGAAATACGTTTTAAAGATATTTTCTTACTTAACTTTCTGGAATTAACCAATCAAAATAAATTCGACATATTTAATAAAAAAATTCCGGAAAAACAATTTCAATCTTTGATTAATAACTACAAAACATTTTTTAATAATAAAAATTAAAAAGAGAATTGCAAGTTTTGTATGCTGACAAATTTATTTTCGGTAATTCCCCAACAGTAGGTGACATGACAGAATTTATTTATAATAATGATATTATTACAGACGTTCCCGAATTATATAAATTATATTGTTAAATATTGTCTCTTCCACCAACATCTGCATCGGTAGAAAGAAGCTTTTCAGCATTGAAAAGAATAAAATCCTACAGTAGGAATACAATATCCCAATCGCGCTTAAGTAATGTATCTATTTTAGCAATAGAAAGAGGGTTGGTTAAAAGTTTAGTTAAGAAAGATAGTTTTTATAATAAAATTATTGACGATTTCGCTACAAAAAAATCCCGGCGAATCGATTTAATATTTAAAAATGATTGAAATAATTCAAATATAATATATTTAATTTATTCACATACACGGGCACCACTGTTATTTCCTGGCAAAATCCCTTTAGTTTTGAGAGTTTTTATTTATTTTCCTGACTTTTTTTTTGTTGAGAGATTTGTTTTATTTTATATTTTATTTATTTATTTATTTATTTTTTAAGAGTAAATATTTTATTTTTCATTTCTGCCATTTTTATATTCTCTTCAAAATTCGGTTTTAGTTTTCATGTTGAGAGTTTATTTAATTTAATATTTTATAGGTAAATATTTATTTATTCCTGACTCCTATCTTTCAAGTTATTCACATTTATAAGAGTGTTATTCTTTTTTTTATATCCTCCACCTCAAATGTACTTCACTTCTGTCAAATCCAACTCCCATTCCATATCCTGACAAGAGTGCTGTAGACCTTTCCGTGGTTCTTGTCGGACGATTTAATTTTTTGGTACGCCTACTCTCCTACAGTTGGGTTTTACTTACATTTGCCTAATTATGTCGCGTTAGCAATATTTTTTTTACTATATACTGCACAAACAACCATATTGTTACATATAGCAAATGATTGGTTAATGTTTACCATTGTAAATAATACGCTTCCACAAAGATACTGTATATAAATGATACTTAATAACTACCAAAAAATTAAGTTGACTAACTGCAGCTTGCCTACATTCGGCCGACCCACTTCCGTAGGTCACGAGCCGTCACTGATAAAATCAATAAATTGTTTCTGAACTGTGAGAAATGTATCTCAATTTTGTTTTATAGAGGTAAATGTACTGCCCATAGTCTTGTATATTGTATTGATTCATCTCCTTTGAAATGTGTTGAATCTGTAGAAGATTTAGGTGTCATTTTTGATAACCGTGTATCTTTCAAAGATCATTTTAATAGTATTTGTGACAAAGCGGTAAAAATGTGGGGCTTCGTCTGGTATATTTCGAAGGAGATGAATGTAAATGCTCTAAAAAATCTATATTGTTCATTAGTTAGGAGTAATTTAGAATATGCATGTTCAGTATGGTCGCCTTACTTGGCAATTGATATAAATCGGTTGGAATCAGTTCAGAAAAAAATCCTGAGGAATATGGAATTTAAAATTGGTCGGCGTCATGTACATAACTGTTACCAGGATATTAATAATAATAATAATAATAATAAACTTTATTCTTCCTTTATGCTACAAATAAGAAAATTAATAAACATAAATACGAATTTAAAGTCATAAAAGGAGAACCCTAAGGCGGGATTCAGCATTGGATGACAACTCATCCTGCTGGTCTTCCATCCAAACCTTAAACTTATAATAAATTGTATGTAAGAACATATAATAATTTTATAGAAAAACATACAAAATATATATTTAGATACATAGAATACTAGAACTAGAAAAATCAAATAAAATAATAATTAAATGAAATAATTACAATAATAAAACATTAAACTTCCTAGATCACATATACATACATTTCAGACGTTAGGGAAGAATAGCACCGGCATTTACTGCTGCTTTGAACCTGGATAAACCCAAACCAATAAGAGACGTAGGTAGCGAGTTGTATGTTATGTATATTTGGTAGGAAAATGATCGCTCGTACAATGTGGTCGCATGTTTTGGAGGAGAAATTCTACCCCTATATCTCGTGTTAATATTATGGACATCATTCCTAAACGTAATTTTATCGTACAGATAAGGTGGTTTCATGGTGTATACAATTTTATAATATAAGCACTTGGCCTGAATATTCCTTCTATGTTCCATATTGTTCCAACCAGCATCCGTAAGTTTATGCGAGATTCTATCAAATTTTTTTATTCCATAAATAAATCGAAGGCATGAATTTTGGACCCTTTGTATGCGCCGGTTAGTGTTTTCATCGATAGCTGGATGGTACAACGTGGAACAATAGTTAAAATGTGAGAGCACCAAAGTATCACATAAGGTAATCTTGGTTGAGGTTTCTAGGTATGCTCGGTGTAGGTACAGATTTTTTAAGTTGAGACATGCTGCTGACATGCATTTATTAATAAATTGGTCATAACGAAAAGTGTTGTCCATAACAACACCTAGATTACTAGCTCTCTCTTTATATGGAATACCTATCCCGTTTAGATGTAGCTTAAGCTGACTGCCTATACTGTCACAGAGATTACGTTTACCAAAAACTAAGAAAGCCGACTTTGAGGGGTTCATAAGTATGAACCCCTCAAGGTTATCAATTTTTACACACTGCTTCCGGTTACTTAGGTAACTACGCATTAAAGTGATTGAAGGTTCGTCTAATCCAATATATCTAAATATCAGCTCTAAAGTGCTATGGGTGACTGTATCGAACGCTTTACTGTAATCTAATAAGATCAGCACTGTCATTTTCCCCTTGTCCGTGGCGGTAATTATGTCATCAGTTATGGAGAGCAAGGCCGTTTCACAGCTGTGACCTGACCTGAAGCCGGACTGTTCTTTTGGAAGTATGTCATACTTATCGACGTATTCCACCAGTTGCGATGATAATATTTTTTCCATAATTTTATTATGAACTCTTTAGGAATTCCATCGCTTGCGAATCGAAGATCAATTACAGACCTATGTTTTTTACACGGATTACTAAATTCAAATATTAGCTGTCCTCCTCTGTTATCCAATATTAAATTTAGTTTTTTAAGTTACTCCGGTTCGCTTAGAAAACAATTTATTTGAAGAAAAACATTAACACGGTTAATTATTTATATAATAGCCCAATTAATCGAATGTTAAGATCGGCTAATAAAGTAAACTCGTATGACTGGTTCAATTTATTTGATACAAAAAAATATGTGTTTAAGAAAAACCTAAATATACATAACACTCTTATTAGGTAGTATTTGTAGTAGTATTAGTTTTAAGTTTAATTTTAAGTAAAAAATTGTGTAAAATGGAGATTCCCGTAAATGGATACATAAATAAAATAAATATATAAAGAAACAGATCTGGACCAGTTTACACAAGATAGGTATTATTAAACGTCTTATAATACCCTCCACTCCGGAACAAAATGGGTCCAGTGAGAGGGAAAATCGTACGGTGGTCGAAACTGCTAGAGAAATGATGCATGCACATGGGAACATTCCAGAGGCACAGGTACCTGCATCCTTAATAGGACAGGGCTTAGAAAACCAGGTTTTAAACATTGGTTCAAATTCATGTATATTCTATCGAAGGAGCAAAGGACGACAATGGATCCAAAGGCCATTAAAGGAATCCTCATCGGTTATGATAACGACGACGGACACAGTATCTACAGTGAAGAGAAAAACAAGCTCTATAGATCCAAAGTCGTCATCTTTGAAGAAAAATTGGTGGAAAACGGGGTTATTATACCCCCAGGGAGCAACGAAGCTGAAGAGACTGACCGGAATGACAGTAAATCCCGGATTAAAGAAAACGAAGAAACAGAATTCTGGAAACCCGATGACAGTGACAGTGATTGAATAATCTCAGAAATGCCGAAAATCAATGAAGAAGGGAATGCTGGTGAGACTACGCGGAAACTTCGTAACCAAGTGGATCTTATATGGATGCTCACATGACGACCTTCGTGGAACCAGACACCTACAACGACTCCACAAAGTAAAAACAAGGCCAGATTGGTGATCAAAGATTTTTCGCAAAGAAGAGAAGTAGATTATGATCAAACCTTCAGTTTAGTAACAAGAACATCGACTCAGGCCCGATCCTATCGGAGGGCTAGAGCGTGCATGGCACGTGGGCGGCGAAACCGGCGAAGCCTGCGAAACGAAAGACAAAGCTGCGAATTTTGTTTCCTATGTAAATTATTTAGAAAAGGAAATATTAAAATTATAACTACGGGTTTTAAAGACTTACGCCATTGTGCTGACCAATTTGTAGAACATGAGAACAGTGCAAAGTATATTAAGTGTCTCCAAAAATGGCGGGAGTTAAAAATCCGCTTAAATAAATAAAAATCATAGACAAAGAGCAACAACAACAATCGGAATTCGAGAAAAAACGATGGAGGGCTATTGTAGAAAGAATGATTGCTATTGTGCACTTTTTAACAAGTTAATGTCTTGTTTTTAGACGAAGTAGTTTCAATCTCTATAGGAGAAATAACGATTTTTTTAAAGGTAGCAGAAATGCTAGCTAAATTTGACTCCTTATTGTCAGATCATTTAAATAAAATTGAAAAATCTAAAGAGAAGTCGAAGAAGAAATCCTGCATTGTATGCAGGGGAGGCTCATTATATAGGGCCAAGGAGCCATGGCACTACCTGTATATAAATATTTCTTTATATTTTTTTTGAAATACACCATTAATCAATTTAAAATACACCAAATTTTCTGATTTTTTTATAAATCAATCAAGTAACCGCCAGGACATAAATACAATTAGGGCGACATCTATCGCCGATATATTATAATTTCAGAACGTTGTAACATTTTCGGCGATAGATGTCGCTCTAATTGTTTTTCTATTCTAACGGTTACTTGATTGGTTTATAAGGGCATAGTCGAATTCTGTTTCTCCATCAACGACAATCGTAGTGTGCTGAGGTGAGACTAATGTAGGTCCAAATCGGTCCTCAGTTATTTTCGACGGTGAAATATAATCGAAATTACGCAAATGATTATGTATAGAAATAAATTAATACACGATAACACATTTAAATATAATTAGAGATAGGCAAAACTGCTACTTTTGAATCACGTTGCTGCCTGTGATTGCTACTTTTTAATATCAGTGATTTTAAACCGTGATCACGGTTAGTAAACATCGTAACACCTTTTGAAATTGTGATTATTTCAAAATTAGTGAAGAAGCATTTCTAGACTGTTGCGGAAACGTAAAGTGGAATGTATTTTGAGTAAAGTATGTTGCAAATGTTTTTCTATGTCTCTGAAAAAGCTCATCTTCAAAATAACGATTTGCTCTCTTTTCAGGAAGTTGTTTTAAAATCTAGACGAGAAGCATTTAAAGATTTTCGCAGAATCGTAAAATGGAATGAATTTTTAGTCATTTTGTAAAGTTTCAATTCTAATACTTGATAATCGTTTTTTTTTTTAAATTTGTGTTTTGCTTCTGAGAAAGCTCATATATAGAATGATGCTCTGCTCTGTTCTCGAGGGATTATTTTTAAATGAAATAATTAACGTCGAATCGTCCAGTATATTTTGAAATTTGAGAGAATTTGTATATTTTTTTTAGTTCGTAATATTTGTAATTTGAAAATTTTTATAGTGCTGGTTCCGTGGTATTATTTCAAAAATTATAATAAGGGAATGTCTAGTTGTTCGCACCGAATATTAAAGTTAAATGAATTTTGAGTACGTTTGGGAAGTTCAGCATTTGTTTTCATTTTTATTTTTTCAGTTCATGAAAATAGTAATTTGAACATGAGAGCAGAGAAAAATGGAGTATAAAGTAATTAATAAAGCGTTTTAGATTTACAAAATACGTTTCGCATTATTTTTAAACTTTCATTTCTTCACATTTCTTCAACCATACAGAATTTTAGGTTAGAATAAAGTTGGTAGAGTGAATGGTGGGTGGGTGCTATTTTACGTGGTGAGTGGGCCATATTTTGTTGCCCACGCATCTAGTTTTTCACCAATAAATAAATTAATCAAAAGATAATAAAATGTTGATTTTGATCATTCGATTTCAAGTCGAAATAAAAAAAAATGAGAAAAGGTTAATAAAATACCTATAAAATCTTGATTATGATCATTCATAAGCAGAATAGTGCAAAATTTACGATTTTCAAAAAAAAATTCTACAAAGAAAAGATTAGAAAATCGAGATTTTCAAGTCTAGTCGTTATACGTTTTAAAAATCGAATCCTCGATGTTTGGTTCTTTAAAACGTATAGCGATAAAACGTGTTAAACACTGTAAATTTCGTTTTTTAACCCTTTTTTTCTCGTTTTAGAGAATTTTTTTGATCATTGAAACGTCAAAATCGAGACATTTGTGTGTTAAATTTTTGCAAAAGGTGTTGTCGATTTTTGAAAATAGCACTTCCAAATATGTTGGACAATTTTAATAATGCAAGCTTTAAAATATGAAAAAAATCATTCAAGAAAAATATAAATGATTTTTATATTATTTTTTTTGTCATTAGATAGTTTTTGCCGGTGTGTTTTTCAAAGTTTATAACTTGCAAACGCGTTGGATGATCTCCATTGATTGAAAACTAAAATATCTACAAAAAATTGTTAAGAAACTTGTTTGTAAAATGTGTAAAAAAATGTCCAAAAACAAGGTTTCTGAGTCAAGAAGTTTAGAAACGTATATTAAGTAACTTTTTAAATATTTATAATACCCAAACGTGTTAGGTGATCTCGATTATTTGAAAACCAAAATGTGCCAAAATTTACGGGCTTTGAAAAATGGTTAAGAAAATTTTCTATAAAATTGGTGAAAAATGTCAAAAAATTAGGATTTTCGTTAACAATCACAGTTTGGGTATCAATTACAATTTTACGTAGCAATCACGTTTGAAGTAGCAATCACTGTTTAATTAGCAGTCACAGTTTAGCTAACAGTTGCAATCACAGTCACGGTGAAATTCAGTAACGACCTGTGATTTTTTACTATCAGTGAAAAATCACAGTTACGTGAAATATCACCCATCCTTAAATATAATGAATTTATCAACAATTATCAGCCACAAAACTATTCAATTATCAATAAGTTTAGTGCTGAGGACAGGGGCGGCTCGTTATATAGAGCCAAGAAGAACTTGCAATTTCAAGCTTAGCAAGAATTTTTAATTAACTCACTTTTTCGCCAGTTATTTTGGTCTATGAAGATAAATCGTTCTTTCTTTCTTAAAAAAAAATTATGGGGGGAGGGTATATTGTATAGTGGCTCTACCATCAATATGTCCGGGTGGCACTGTGTCAACTTGAATGTAAATAAATAACATTTCAAACCGTAATAGCTAGATACACCATCAGGGCAACATCTATTATCTTAACATTCGACAATTTCCTTGATTGAGTGGAGATATCCACAGACAATAAGAAACCATAAACTAGCGACAATTATAACAATATAATTGATAAACATTGAAATATTGTTTCCCCGTGCTACAACCGAGCACCAGTTTCAATCTTATTAGATCTCATCAGGTCAATATAGACGCTGACAGAGAAACGGTTTTTCACTATGGAGTTGTAACCCCAAGTATTCGTAATAGATAGATACACCATTAGGGCGACTTCTATTGTCGTAACGTTGCACAAATTATTTAATTGAAACAATATTTAAAAAAATCGTAAATGCAAAAAATCGCGAATATTTCGTTTTGTAGCAAAAAGTTATGTAAATACAAGAAAACGAAACGTCGTACGACGTCTTCACGTTCACGATCACCTTCACGTAAGTGTATTTTATTATTTAACATTCAATTTAAATGCGAAGCTGCACTGATGAGAGATAAATCTCGAAATGCGTCTGCAGATGGCCAATTACTTAATTTTCATATATTTTTTAATTCAGTGGTATTTTTAGTTATTATCAAATTTGTTTCATCTAGTAACACTAGATAAGTTTAGCACTGTGTGTCCTTGTCAAAATGTTTTCTGGTTTTTTCATTTTAATAATAACATTTACAGTTTAAAGTTTCACTTTTCATTTTAGAATAATTTTCTAAGTTAGTCTTGTATGTAGAAATAAACGATCTTAAATCAATGTTATTATCTAGTAGTACTAGTAATAACATGCAAATTTCTTTTGTATCATTCAATATCCGGCGTGGCACTAACCAGGGAAGTAGTTGTTTCAATAAGTTATTTGTTTATAGTCTTAGTAAGACTTAATTTTTTGCTTGCGGATTAACGAACAGGTTGAATATTCATATATTCAGGCTACATTTCGTTTTCTTGTATTTATCTAATGCTTTCTGCAACAAGTAAAGTTGTTTCTAATTTGTTTAAAAAGTTATGTATTATATGTAATTGAAATTATACATATTCTTGATAATAAGTTACTTTTTGGTGTCTTAATACTAAAATAGTAAATACGCAACCCCCAAGATATGCACTTGAGGGGGCGGCCAACTCATCATTTGCACGCGGGCGGCCAAGGGTACAGGATCGGCCCTGCATCGACTATTCGAACGCTACTCATTGTCAGTGTTGATCTAAATTCTAAAACAATACTTCTCGCGATTTTTTTGATGCAAATTCATCAATTGCATTTGAAATATCTAATGTTTCACCGATCTCATTTTCAATAAAAATTATGGCTAAATTAGCAAATCGCTTTTGTGTTATAGTTGACCATAAACAATTTTTAATTAATTTTAATTTGGAAAAACTCCTTTCGCCGGAAGCCACAGTTATCGGTATTGTTAAAAATATGTTTAGACTAATACTGAAATTTGGAAAACAAGGAACTATGTCTTGGCTAATTAAATGATTTAAAATTTGTAATGGTTTTAATTGGGAATGATTAGGAAATAGTTCTCTAAAAAGATAACAATTCTTTAAGGAGTTCGATTCCATCTAAATCTTTGGTCAATTTTCCGTTTTCGGTTACCTGTAATTTAATATTTAACTCCAAACGTTTTCTTAAATATTCGGATTCTGCAGAATGAAATACCAAGAAAAATTTAAACAAGAAGCAGTAATTTTCTAACAGTTCAGAACGTTCGGATATCAATTTATAGCGATGCCCAAAATTTCAAAAGAAAAGTGAATTCAGATGCTTTGTGATCCTTCTTCTGTTTGTTTGGCAAAGTTGTTACCCGGTTAGAAATCGGATACACTTCCGACAGGAGTCCAGGCAACCGGCCGCTATTTCGGGGCGCACGGATTAAAATTTACAGATTTCGGACGCCGCTTCTCAGGTTTCGCCGCCCCCCCCTAACCGCCGTCCGTGTGCTATGCACGCTCTAGCCCCCCAGTAGGATCGGCCCTGCATGATTCATTAATTGTCTATACGTTTTATTTGTTATTTTTGTTAAAGTGTATTATAATCATTCTGGAAAAGTCATGCACACAATGTAGAGATAAAGATAAACAAATTAAAATAATCAACTGCAACAGCTAATTTATAATTCCAAACATAATTATGAGAACATTAAATTAATTCGTACACATTTTAGCATTTTTGTGAAAAGAAATGATTTTTTAAATTAAATAAGGACGAAAAGCAGCCTGAATCAGGCCGGGCCGTGCCGGGCTTGGGTAAATTGAAATTTATTGTGGACTGGAAAATAACAACTAAGTGAATTGAAAAAAAGATTGAACCTTTTTTCAATTCACAAATGTACAAAAATAATAAATATTGAAAGATTATTATTTCATTTGGTTATTAAACTTTTTTTTATAATGATACAATCAAAATTAAAGACTTTTAAACTTCGTCGGACCGGGTTTCAAATTTTCACGATCAGGCCGGGCTTTCAAAAAGCCGCTCCTGAAGGGCTCTGGCCTGAATATATGAATGTAACTCTGCGAGGGTTACAAACAGGTTGAATATTCGTATGATCAGGCTATCTCATTTAAATTATTTAATGCTTCGGCAAAGTGAGGATTTTCAATTTTAATTTTATTTTGTCATATATGAAGCATATTGTTTCTGCATGTGTGTACATTTAAAAAAACGTCTATTTAATAAAACATAGTTAAAAAGTTGTAACGGGCGAGAATGAAATTACTGCAATGGAATCGAAATTCAATTTTGTAATATTCCGCGGCACACCAGGTCTTTACATAGGCAACACGATATACTTAATTGACATCATGTTTATCCTTATAAATGCTGGGTTTATACGACGTCGATTAGTGTCCCCTGTAATTGCCGACATGCAAGAATGGAGGAAATAAAAATATAGATGTCGCCACTAGTAAAACGTAGCTCCAATACACTTATCTTAATAAAATCAGGGTTACCGCCAGTTGCGGTCGGTTTCCACCACAATCTCATAACCCACACATACGCACACTCTCACACATATACTGCGAGTTGGTAGAAATGAACATCGGGAACATCAAATTTACACATCTGAATAGATTGATTTCTTCATGCGTTCCGGTCCGCCTGGGTGCAAATATAAGTTAAAAAAAAATTTCGAGTAAACGTATTAAATGAGAATGTATATAGTTGAAGAACCATATGTCCGATTGCATGCTATTTATATAATATATGCAGATATAAGATACAATACAATAAGTACATGACCGTTATTACCAGAAAATCAACAATAGATTATAATTGTTATGTATTTGTGAGTTATGTGAAGTTGCGTAATAAAATAATTAAACACAGTTATATTCCTTACTTCACTCGTTTATTTATAACACTAAATGTACATTTCGAACACGATGTGTTCATTTTCAATAGTTAACTGATAGATTATAAGTTAGAATAGATTCCTCCCCCTCTATTACGTCGCTCATTTTATAAATTAGCGCATAAGTATTTAGTAATAGTAATGAGAAACGGCAATAAAATACGAAATGCATAACACCACAGTGATCTCCATCCCATATTGTGGATTTGAATTGTGTTGGTTACATGGAATTATGGAATATAAAACTAGGGAAGTAGATGAAATAATGTTTTTCCTACAAGTTTTGAATTGGACAGAAGTTTCTTCACAAGAGTCGCACAATTGCTATATACTTTATTTCATTGGAGATTTGAGAATCATTCACTGATGGTAAATTATTCATGTATTAAAATTGCACTATAATCCATAGCTAAAGTGTGGTTTGTTATGGAGGGCAAAAGGCAAGAATTATAAAGTAGATATAGTACTCCCTCTATAATCTGGCACTTCACTTCTCCGACATTTTAATGCCTCGTCATTAGTGATTTCTAGAAATCCGGTATTTTTGGTAATCCGGCAGTGTTCAGATCTGATATCTGCTGGATTACCGAGAGACTAGTGAACTTACAACCAGGGGTGTCTCATCTAAAGGGGTCGCACTTAAATTTGACAAGACCTGAATTTGTAATTTGAAAAAATATCATTTCTGATTATTATTTTTGATCTATTTCCAACTCATATTGTTTCAATAAAAACATAGTAGTAGTAGCAATTTAGTATGGGCTCTGTAAACCACTCTGTTTGATATCTGTGATGCATGATTAGCAGCCTGTTTGATCAGTGCATAAATGGCGCTTAATTCTTTAATTATCTTATTACCCTTTTCTTTACTACTTAACTGATTTATTATTTCTAATGTGTTTTGTTATGTATCTTATCTAAATAATTTATTTTGAAGTATAACTTTGTATTAAATCAATAAAGAACAGATTTTTTCTCAACTTATTAAATAATATAATCGTTGTTAAATCGTTTTTGATTGAGAAAGTTGTCCATTATTCGGCCGAATCATTTTCTCCACAGGTGACGTCCAATCAAATGATAGCGGTTTCATTGCCCAACAGGTTTCAGCCAATGGCATGACGTCGATTTTACTTTCTCAACAGTTTAGTTGTTACTATGGTTACGATTCGTTTTTGTCAGCGAACTGCCACAATTTCCAAATAGAAAAATTATTCGTTATAATTTAATATAGACAGAAAAATCTTTAGGTAATTATTTAATATGACGCGAAAAAGTATAGTATTAAACTCGTGAGTAAGTTGGCCATTGCCACTCGGGTGAATTGCAACAATCGCCTACGGCTCGTGTTGCAAACTTCACCCTCATGGCAATGGCCAACTTTCTCACTCATTTAATAATATACTATTAACAGTGAAAAAAAACAATAGTCTATTGGTAAAACATTGTAACAGGAATAATAATAATCAATAATCAATAATAGAAAAGTTGTAACTGGTCCCTGGTGTCACCTATTTCTTTCGTCACCAACTGTCCTAGCTTACAATACAATAAGGGCAAATACCTACATAAGCACAATATGAGAACAAGTGTATATTCACATAAGTAAATGAATAATACATTATCACACTTATATTATACCGAATGTCTGGGATACAATCAGTATTTTAAGGTTATGTTGATTAGGAAGGTCAATAAAACTATTATTGGACCAATTTTAGGACACTGAAGCAATACACATGGTTTTTATAATTCGCATTATTGTGATTGAGTATGAAAGAAAGCACTACAGTATTATTTATAAAAGTTTTAGGTCACTTCACATAGTAGGTTAAATATTAGTCGGTCACTTTGCAGAAAAATAGAAAAGTTATCATGGATAAGCACAGAGCATTAAGGATAAAGAGGGACAGTTCAATGTTAACTTTTGGAAACGCCATCAGCGCCGTCTGCGAGTCATCTGGCCAAACACATCGAGCCAGCGGGAAATTTAAAATTGCGACTTTACAATTCATTTTTGCAAGTGTTTCGAACTTTTTGGTTCTCATCAGTGCGACGCATCCAAATAAAAGTGGAAATCGCAGACACTTGCTTTATAAAGAGCTTAGATTTAATCAAACGCAAAAAGTAAAGCTCTAAATGATGTTGAAGGGGATTCGCTTGAAATTTTTTCCAAACGAATTCTTTTTAGGGCAGATGTTAAATCATGTAGTGAACTACATTCTTGAAGGGGCCGTTTTAAAAAAGATTTTGCAGGAACTGTACTGGAAGAAGTACTACAAGAAGGTATATTAAAAATTGTCGGAATTGCATTCCAATTTAAATATTTTCTACAGGAATTAATAAATACTTAAAAAGTGGTCCTCACAAATGTGCATAACTTTTGAAAGTGGAATTTTTTTAGAGTAATACATTCAATGGAATTAACCCATTCATCTCTGCGATTAGGACATTTCGGAAATGTAAAGAAAGCTTTATTTTTAATATTTGAATCGTGGGTATAAACGTTACTGCAATAAGGTGCCTTAAGAGTACTTAATTTACCCATTGCACACTCTTTTAGGTTTAAGAATATTAGCTTAAATTTGAATTATAAATACCTGGCCGAATAGCAATTCAACTGGTGACGTTAATGAGGTTATGTATAAAAAGGCCGGAAATATGATGGGAAATAGATGTTGTCATATCTCATTTGTGAAATTATTCAAAAGTCTATTTTGCTTTAAAATTTATCAAATAGACTTAAACAAACAATTAACACTAGTGGACTTTGAATATTACCAGATATTTGGATGTTCTTAAATACCTAAAATAAATTTAACCAACAAAAATATGACCATATTGCTGGTTACAAAGATTTGTACATAGATTTGGCAGCGTTGCATTGCGTTAGTTGGGCCAGATGACTGTGGGATGGCGTGGAAGTCGCGTTTCCAATTCTCCCTATTCAATTAACCCCCCCTGTGGATAAGTAACTCAACTAAGAAAAAGAGGGTGCAATACCAACAATGAAATAATAAAATAAGCTTTTAATCCTTTATTTTTAATGATAATGTGAATAAAATGACAGCCAACATTAAAAATTCGACTAATTTTGCAATATAAGTATTGTAATAGTAATTATTAATGCGCCAACACTCTAATAAGTTGTACACGACTGGCGCCATCTTACCCAAAACAGCTGATTTTTTTAAATGTAGAGCTACTTATTTCTGCTTGCACTTTCGTTGATTAAATTCAAATTTTTCTAGGTTATGTCTCATTGATTAAATTCAAATTTTTCTAGGTTATGTCTCATTTATAAAAATTTCTCTTTTGCATACCCCGTTTTTTTATTAATTTTTTTCCATGATGTCAAAATACTCAGGTCAATTAAATGTTATTTTTGTGATTTTTATATGAAGCGTTTTTCTTGAAATTGTCAATATTTACTGAATTGGCAAAAAAACCTGTAGTAACAGAAAAAATTGGTAACGTATAAAACTAGATAATAAATTGATAAACTAATATTAGCAAAGATTTATATTTTGATTTCGTACTAAATGAGTTGATTATGTTTTAAATTTTTTTTAAATTAGGCAACCCATCTTTCGCCGAAGGGGGAATATTATGTTACGGTTTATTTACGAAAAAATGAATAATTATACTAACGAAGAAAGAGTTTTTATGGTAACAACCTATTATAGTGGTGATAGTTTACGTAGGGTTCGAGATTTGTTTGCCGTTAAGTTTAATTCCAGACCTATACCATCTGCAAGTACTATACAAAAATATGTACAAAAATTTGAAAGACTTGCAAATATTTCGCTGGAATCAGAAAGTAGGGGTGGTGAGTATTATAATTATTATTTTGATTATTACTATTATTATTATTATTATTATTATTGAAGAGTTCTAAAATTACAATCATATCACAGGAAATCGGCAAACAGTTGACCGCACAGAGGAGAATGTTTTGTCGATGATAAATGCAGACTCAACATACAGCCTGAGACAAATATCTCTTGAAAGTGGTTTATGAAAGTCGCGGGTATGGGAGATATTAAAGAAATATAAATATCATCCCTATAAATAGCCATGTCATCAAGAGATTTTTCATGTTGACGAAGAAAGCAGGAGTACATTTTATTATAAAATGCAAGAGCGCGCTAACAATGATGGAAACTTTCTATCGTCGATTTGCTTCACAGACGAGTGTACTTTTACCCTTAATAATGAACCCAATGTTCAAAACACACGGCATTGGGCTCAGGAAAACCTTAGGTTAAATATTTCAACCAGAACTCAGTATCCTCAAAAACTTAATATCTGGGCCGGGATTTTTAATTTGTCCATTTGAAATTAAAGGAAACCTAAATTTAGAAACTTATTTAGATCTTTTAGTCACAAAGGTAGGACCTGCAATGGAAGAAGTTGCAAGAGAAAATCAGGAGATTTGGTTCCAACAAGACGGCTGCCCCGCGCATTTTGGTTTAGATGTTAAATTATTTTTAAATAATTTATTTCCAAATCATTGGATTGGTAGAGGTGGTACTATAAATTGGCCAGCCAGATCTCCATATTTGTCACCTTGTGACTTCTTCTTGTGGGGAAACCTAAAAAGCAAAATTTACAAAAGATAACACCCAGATATTAATTATCTGAGAGAAGCAATAGTTACTGAATGTGCGTTAATTACTAACATGCAGTTAGCTAATGTACGAAATAGTTTTTACAACAGACTAGGGTATTGCTTAGCTCAAAATGGGGGGTTATTTGAATATTTACTTTAATTTGTTTTTCCTTTTTAATAAAAATCATATGAAGCCCTTATTACTTAATATTTATAAATTTTTAGCTTATAAATAATTGTCAAAAGCTTAAGAATTAAATACACATGTTAATTTCCTATGTTTGACTTTGAGAGTGGATACCCGGTATACATAATTGACAGGTTGTTTATTCTTATAAATTGGGTGGCGTCTATTTCTTATTTTTATTTATTTATTTTTATTAAAATGTTTGTAATTCATAAAAGCTGCTCAAGATTCCACGTGCCATTTCTTTTTCTCTCTATAAGCAGTCCTGCGTATATAGGGACATCTAGCGTCAGCACAATGTACCCAATTTTAATACAATTAGGTGCGTGGCGAGTGGCGGCAGTATTGGTGGGTAGTGGAACCAGTAAATGTAAAAAACTGCGTGCCGGTAACTGCGATCCAGATACCAGAAATGTTGATGGCACTAAACATATATTGTACTTGAACATTTTCATATCTCTTCCCTGTACATGTACAGGGTGGCAAAATTCGATGTTTCTATGGGGATCTCGATAACTATAATACATAGAGAAAAACGGATGGCGCATTCTCGATCTCTTATCATTTGAAAATAATGAAAGGTTAAAGTTGTTCAGGCACTTTTTTGAAAAGAATAAAATAGGCTTAACACCATTTCTATATTATCATTAATTTGAGAGTTATAACAAAGTTGTGTTTATGCAAATCGCGCCCTTTTACTGGATCGCCTTCATCGTAAGTTTCTAAAGTTTTTATCATTCAAACATGACGGTATATGTCCACCTAATGGAAGTTCCCAGGAAGATCTTCTCGAACGACACAACATGACCTCCTTGGCTGTTAGAAGAGATCGCCATTGTGCGAGGTTCCTATGGAAAACTATACGTGGACTGATTGACTGCCCTGGGATATTAACAAGGATACCTTTCAATGTACCAGCGCAGAACACAAGGTTTACATCTACATTCCGGCTGCCAACTGCACGTACCAACATTATGCAGGGTGCATAATGTTGGTACGCTGAGAGATGTATGGAGGACATTTTTCGTTAATTTTATATATTTTTTCTCCTCTTGTTTGATTTCGTCTATTGATGTTTCCATTTTTATTTGAGTTAATTTAATTCATTATTAATTGTTTTTTTTTTCTTTTTGTTTTTCTTGTTATGTCATTTGTTTAGTATTTATTAATAAATAATTTATCATTTATACTGTATTTTTTTTTGCTTTGTAATTGGGTTTATCCTGTTGGGCAATAAAGTGTATTATTATTATTATTATTATATATAATCTATAGTTGGCTTTAGCCTATTTTATTAGGTTATTTTTTACTGTTTTCAACGATATCTAGCATGTGGGGGGTTGTATTTGTAATTTCATTAAAATCTAGTAAAATTTATTATTTTTCAATCATTAAATATATTTTCTCACGTTCATCCTAGTTGGCTTGTATTTTTGGAGTAATATTAGATGTTTTATTTATCATAATACTTTATTTAAAAAAATACATGAAATCAACTATACAAGGTGTCTAAAAAAGACACCACCAAAATGATATGGTATATTCCTGAGACAAAAAAAGAGCAAATTAACTAAATTTATCTATATGAAAAATTACATACCTTCCAAGATACAGCAAGTCAAAGTTTAAGATTTTTAAAATATTTTAATCTATATCTCTAAAATGGCAGATGAGAATGATTTGTTTATTTTTTTTCTGACAACTACATTAGGTGTACTACATTGTTTAAATATTTCAAGAAATTTCTTCAAGTACAAAGGTGCTCCAGAGGACATGCAGTTTACATTATTACATACAACTTTTTTGTTCTTCACATTTTTTACGATTCAATATTTTTTTCAATGCAACTCGTCACTTTTAAGGAATTTATAACTCTTAAAGTTTTTTTGTTTACGCCTTATTTTTAACAAAAAAAAATAAAAAATATCTTATTGTTCATTGTTTAATTGTGCTCGTCCTGCAAGAAAAGTCTTAAAAATAACTATAATCCAAAAACTGCTTTTATTTTAACATATTAAATTATTTAACAAATTACAAAAATTGTTCAAAATGACCCTCATAAAAAAAATCACAGTACACATTGTATGCGCGTGCGCGCGTCGCCTCGATGCGCTTCAGCCACCGGCGGTACTTCGGTCACCACCACTCAACGGGTTAACCAGTTTTACTTAAATTGAAAGTTTTAATTGTACTGACACACGTTTTCAACGAATTGACACCCTACTTAGATTATTTTATTTTTTAACACGAAATTTTCCAAAAACAATAAGTTCTTTTTTATTTTTTTTTGTTAAAAATAAGGCGTAAACAAAAAAACTTGAAGAGTTATAAATTCCTTAAAAGTGACGAGTTGCATTGAAAAAAATATTGAATCGTAAAAAATGTGAAGAACAAAAAAGTTCTATGTAATAATGTAAACAGCATGTCCTCTGGAGCACCTTTGTGATTGAAGAAATTTCTTGAAATTTTTAAACAATGTAGTACACCTAATGTAGTTGTCAGAAAAAAAATAAACAAATCATTCTCATCTGCCATTTTCGAGATATAACTTAAAACATTTGAAAAATCTAAAACTTTGACTTGCTGTATCTTGGAAAGTATGTAATTTTTCATATAGATAAATTTAGTTAAATTGCTTGTTTTTGTCTCAGGAATACACCATATCATTTTGGTGGTGTCTTTTTTAGACACCTTGTACATTAAACTGATAATTTTTCAATAAATGTGCCCATTATTCAAAATGCAACTATTTATAACAATTTCCTCTTAAATGATTAATATTGTCATTTCTCATTTTATACAATTTGTTTTTTATGTTTTTAAGTCCCAAAAAAAAGAAATATAGCGGCGTCAAATCGGGTGATCATAGAGGCCACTTTACAGGTCCATTTCCTATCCTATTGTTCTCAAAATTAATATCTAATAGGTTTGATACTATTCTTGCATTATGGACTGGTGCACCATCTTGTTGAAAAATATAGTTATATAATAGCTGCCTCAGCTCTAATTACGCCTATAGCTATTTTTCTGCGTTTTCACTATCATATCGTGTTGATCTTGAAAAAAAATTGATTTGTTTAATAAAAAACAATTTATGTGTCTATAAATAACACAAGCCGACTAAGACGAAGGTGAGAAAATATATTTGATGTTTCAAAAATATCATTTTTAATAGAATGTTTTTATTTTTTTCCTTCTTTCCCCATTACCTCTTCTATTCAGGGCCGGATTATTTATGAGGCAATATAGGCAGTTGCCTAGGGCCGCCGGCGCACAGTGGTCGATTTCGGAGAAAAGTCGATTTTGAAAATTTTGCAGACCCTAGTCATTACACAGGTAACTAGCTAGCTGACCAGTAACCAGACTTCGCAAGGGAGGTACCATTCGTTTCAGTGACTTCAGTGCTTCAAAGTCTGCCTGTGAGTGTGTGTGTGTGTGTGTGTGTGTGCGTGGGTGTGTGGTGTGTCTGTGTCTGGTGTATGTGTGTGTGTGTATGTGTGTCTGTGTCTGTGTCTGTGTCTGTGGCTGTGTCTGTATCTTAAAAACTAATAGAGCAATTGATATGAAACTTTGAACATAAGTCTTATTTGATAATCCAAAGAACTGAAAAGCTTTTGAGTTTTTGAATTTAATTTAAGTATAATTTTTCCATCTTTGATAATTTTGACGTTTTAAACGTCAGTTTCATAGGAGTCTTCAAAACGCTCGATGTACATTTAAAATATGATTTAAATAGAAAATAAACCATGAAAGTGTAAATATAAATGATGATACCATCGGAGAAAGTAACATGATGGCCACATCACCATTTTTTTGTTATTTTATGAAAATACAAATTAAAAAAATTAATCTAAACTCTTGCTTAAAAACTCATAATAAATTTAAAAAATTCGAAAATTCCAACACCGAGGAACGGCCCTGATCAAAAATGTTTTTTACGGAAATATCCGTTTTGGGGTCCCTAGATGCCATTTCAACAATTTCTGGAAATTTTTACTTTCTCCGTTACGAAGTACGAGAAAGTATTGTGATCGTGATTTTTTTTTCAAAATTTTTTTTTACGGAAATATCCGTTTTAGGGTCCCTAGATGCCATTTCAACAATTTCTGGAAAAATTTTTTTTGTGTCTGTGTGTGTGTGTGTGTGTCTGTCTGTGTGTGTGTGTGTGTGTGTGTGTGTGTGTGTGTGTGTGTGTGTGTGTGTGTGTGTGTGTGTGTCTGTCTGTGTGCGCTGTATCTCAAAAACTAATAGAGCAATTGATATCAAACTTTGAACATACGCCTTATTTGATAATCTGAAGAACTGAAAAGCTTTTGCTAAAATTTCGTACACCGGAAGTGGGTGTTTACCTTAACTGTTTTTTGTTTTTTGCCAATATCTTCTTAAATATGAAAAATGTCACAAAAATATTTAAACAAACATTGAAGAAAACAAAGAAATGAACATTTTTTGCTTGAAAATATTTTTAATAAAATCATTGCTATTCGAGAAAAAAATTTATTCATGTTTTTTTAATTTTTGGTTTATAATTATGAAACGATAATAGTTACAGCAAATTTATGCGAATAATAATTGTAGAGAATGCCAAAATGAACAACTTCTAAAGAATAAGTTTTTTTCGAAATCTCGTTAGTTTTTGAGTAAACCGAGTTTTTGAATTTGAAGTATAATTTTTCCAACTTTCATAATTTTGACGTTTTAAACGTCAGTTTCATCCGAGTTTACGCAACGCTCTATGTACATTTAAAATATGATTTCAATTGAAAATAAACCATGAAAGCGTAAATATAAATGATATTATCTTGTCGGAGAAAGTAACATGATGGCCACATCACCATTTTTACTTTCTCCGTTACGAAGTACGAGAAAGTATTGTGATCGTGATTTTTTTTTCAAAAATTTTTTTTACGGAAATATCCATTTTGGGGTCCCTAGATGCCATTTCAACAATTTCTGGAAAAAAAATTTTTGTGTCTGTGTGTGTGTCTGTGTGTGTGTCTGTGTGTGTGTGTGTGTGTGTGTGTGTGTGTCTGTCTGTGTGCGCTGTATCTCAAAAACTAATAAAGAAATTGATATGAAACTTTGAACATCCATCTTATTTGGTAATCTGAAGAACTGAAAAGCTTTTGGTAAAATTTCGTACACCGGAAGTGGGCGTTTACCTTAACTGTTTTTTGTTTTTTGCCAATATTTTCTTAAATATGAAAAATATCACAAAAACATTTAAACAAACTTTGAAGACAACAAAGAAATGAACATCTTTTGCTTGAAAACATTTTTCATAAAATCATTTTTATTCGAGAAAAAAATTAATTATTTTTTTTTAAATTTTTTGTTTATAATTATAAAACGATAATAGTTACAGCAAATGTATGTTAATAATACTTGTAGAGAATGCTAAAATGAACAACTTACAAAGAATAAGTTTTTTTTCGAAATCCCTTTAGTTTTTGAGTAAACTGAGTTTTTTAATTTGAAGTATCATTTTTCCATCTTTCATAATTTTGACGTTTTAAACGTCAGTTTCATCCCAGTTTACACAACGCTTGATGAACATTTAAAATAAGATTTCAATTGAACATAAACCATGAAAAGGTAAATATAAATGCCTATGATACCATCAAGTCGGAGAAAGTAACATGATGGCCACATCACCATTTTTCGATATGCATTCCTATTGAGATGTATGTCTGTCAGTCTGTGCGCGCCGTATCTCAAAAACTACGACTTGAATTAACATGGAACTTTGAACATTAGCCTTGTTTAGTAATCTGAAGACCTGAAAAGCTTTTGTTAAAATTTCATAAATGTCAAGTAGGCGTTAACCTTAGCGGTTTTTTGTTTTTCTCCGATAAATTTTTAAAATTAAAAATATTGCAAAAACATCTAAACAAATCTTGAAGGTAACAAGGCTAACAAAGAAATGAGCATCCTTTGTTTCAAATCTTTTTTCAAAAAACTAACGTTTTATGAAAAAAATAAAATGATCAATTTTTTTTGTCATTTTTGGTTTATAAATAGGAAACTATTATAATTAATAAAATTTATATTAATAATTATGGTAGCTAAAAATGCTAAAATTAATAACTCATAAAGGATAAGTTCTTTTGGAAATCTCATTCATTTTTTGAGTAAAGATTATTAGACCTGAAAGGTCGAAACCGGTCTGTAGGTGTTGTGTTGGGGGAACAATATTTAATGTTCACATTAATATTGTTATATTTGCCGCCGCTGGCAATGTCCATATCTTGTCGGTGTTAAAGCCACCCGGATTTGGTTCAGTACAGCATTCAGGCAATAGATTCCGCCACTTTGGCGTTTCTATTATTAGAAGGGTCATTTTTCATTTCCATCTTTCATAAATTTGACGTTTCAAACGTCAGAATCAACCAATACTACAACATGTTCGACTTTTTCAGGACTTTTTTTACCACTTTTTTCAAGTCTTTTTTGTAAAACCTTATTTTCAGGATTTTTTCATTTCTTCTTTCAGCTCTTTTTTTAAGAACCTTTCTCTAGAACTCATTTTGCAGGACTTTTCTTCAAGACTATATTTTCAGGAATCATCTTTAATGATAAATAAAATAGAAACAACCTTACTTATTGCAGAAAGTATTAAATAAATTCAAATTTTGAATTTATCTTTAATGATGTTTTTTCAGGACTTTCTTTTGCAAAATTTTTTTCCAGGAATCTTTTTTCAAGACCTTATTTTAAAAAGTTTTTGTTTGGTGCCTTTTTTTGGGACTTTTTTTCAGGATTTTTAATCTGGATTATTTTTCTGGAACTTTTTTAATGCCCTCTTTCATGTCTTTTCTTAGGCTTTTTGCAAGACTCTTTTTGGGATTTTTTTGCAGGACAATGTTTTCAAAACTTTTGTTACGTCTTTTTTCAGAACTTTTTTCAAGACTTTATTTTCAGAACTCTTTTTTGAGGCCCTGTTTTACGACGTTTTTTCAGGACTTTTGTTCCAGAACCTATCTTTTTCGAATTTTTTCAGGGCCCTTTTTTTAAGATTATTTAAAAACTATTATGTTCAGGACCTTTTTCAGGGCCTTTTTTTATCAGGGTTATTTAATACCTTTTATCAGATCTCTTCTAAGGCGTTTGTGAGGACTATTTTCTGGAATTTTCTCGGGACCTTGTTAAGCACTCTTTGCAGGACTTTTTCAGAAATTTCTTTCGGGACTCTTTTTTTAGGACTTTTTTCGGGACTATTTCACAGGCTTTATTCAGGCCTCTTTAAGGTCTTTATTCTGACTTTTTTGTATGCTTTTTCAGTACTTTTCTTCTGGCCGTTTTATCAGGACCTTTTCTAGGACCTTATTTTCAGGAAGTTTTTATCAGGATTATTTTTTCAAGACGTTTTTCAGGATTTTTTATCAGGGTTATTTTATCAAGACTTTTTTATTGCCTTTTATCAGTTCTTTTCTAAGGCTTTTTTCATGACTTCTGTTAGGACTTTTTTCTGGACTCTTTTCTGGACTTTTTATCAGGACTTTTTAATCCGATTTTTTCAGGACTCTTTTATTCAAGACTTTTTCGGGTATTCTGTTTGGAACTTTATAACCAGAACTCTTTCAGGGCGTTTTTAGAAATCTTTTTCAGGGTTTTTTTTCAGGATGTATTAACACATTGACTGCCAACTACGAGAGTACTCGTAGTTTCTTAATGCAGTTTGCAAGGCAACGTGTTAAGATTTGTTTTTAGGACTTTTTTCAAGGGTTTATTAAGATTTTTACTTTCTCCGTTACGAAGTACGAGAAAGTATTGTGATCGTGATTTTTTTTTCAAAAATTTTTTTTACGGAAATATCTGTTTTGGAGTCCCTAGATGCCATTTCAACAATTTCTGGAAAAAAAAAATTTGTGTCTGTGTGTGTGTGTGTGTGTCTGTGTGTGTGTCTGTGTGTGTGTGTGTGTGTGTGTGTGTCTGTCTGTGTGCGCTGTATCTCAAAAACTAATAGAGCGATTAATATGAAACTTTGCACATACGTCTTATTTGATAATCTGAAGAACTGAAAAGCTTTTGGTAAAATTTCGTACACCGGAAGTGGGTGTTTACCTTAACTGTTTTTTGTTTTTTGCCAATATTTTCTTAAATATAAAAAATATCACAAAAACATTTTAACAAACATCGAAGACAACAAAGAAATGAACATCTTTTGTTTGAAAATATTTTTCATAAAATCATTGCTATTCGAGAAAAAAATTTATTATTTTTTTTTAATTTTTGGTTTATAATTATGAAACGATAATAGTTACAGCAAATTTATATGACTAATAATTGTAGACATTGCCAAAATTAACAACTTTAAAAGAATAAGTTTTTTTCGAAATCTCGTTATTTTTTGAGTAAACCGAGTTTTTGAATTTGATGTATATTTTTTCCATCTTTCATGATTTTGACGTTTTAAACGTCAGTTTCATCCGAGTTTACGCAACGCTCGATGTACATTTAAAATATGATTTCAATTGAAAATAAACCCATGAAAACGTAAATATAAAGTCGGAGAAAGTAACATGATGGCCACATCACCATTTTTTTAGTTTTCTAATTAACTAACTAATTTAAGATTATTTGAATTGGAAGTATAATTTGTTATTATCTTTCATAATTTTAACGTTTTAAACGTCAGTATCATCTGATCTAAAATGAAGATAAACCATTGAAGTATAAATATAAATAACTGTTATGCAATCAAGATCGGAGAAAGTAACATGATGGCCACATCACGATTTTTTTTTTATTTCTGGTTTATAATTTTGAAACGATAATAGTTACAGCAAATTTATGTTAAGAATAATTGCAGAGAATGCTAAAATGAACAACTTATAAAGAATAAGTTTTTTTCGAAATCCCTTTAGTTTTTGAGTAAACTGAGTTTTTGAATTTAAAGTATAATTTTTTAATCTTTCATAATTTTGACGTTTTAAACGTCAATTTCATGCGAGTCTACAAAAAGTTCGATGTACATTTAAAATATGATTTAAATAGAAAATAAACCATTGAAGTATAAATATAAATATAAATAACTGTTATGCAATCAGGATCGGAGAAAGTAACATGATGGCCACATCACCATTTTTTCAGTTCAAGTTTGAAACGTTTCCGAATTATTTGTTAATGGACCTTGAGCTTGTGCAGAAAATTACTTAGCGTCATTTATTTTTCCAATTTTTTAAACCGTGGAGTGCATTTTTCGTTTTTCCAGTTTAAGATTTGAACGTTTTTATTTTGTTCCCACCTAGGATTTGGCAATTTTTTTTTTGCAGGAAATCAGAAATTATTGATTTATTAATAGACCTTGAGCTTGTGGAGCAATTTCCTTGATTGATAAATTTTTACTTTCTCCGTTACGAAGTACGAGAAAGTATTGTGATCGTGATTTTTTTTTCAAATTTTTTTTTTTTACGGAAAGATCCGTTTTGGGGTCCTTAGATGCCATTTCAACAATTTCTGGAAAAAAAAAATGTGTCTGTGTGTGTGTGTGTGTCTGTGCGCGCTGTATCTCAAAAACTAATAGAGCAATTGGTATGAAACTTTGAACATACGTCTTATTTGATAATCCGAAAAACTAAAAAGCTTTTGGTAAAATTTCGTACACCGGAAGTGGGTGTTTACCTTAACTGTTTTTTGTTTTTTGCCAATATTTTCTTACAATATACAAAATATCACAAAAACATTTAAACAAACATCGAAGACAACAAAGAAATGAACATCTTTTGCTTGAAAATATTTTTCATAAAATCATTGCTATTCGAGAAAATAATTTATTAATTTTTTTTTAATTTTTGGTTTATAATTATAAAACGATAATAGTTACAGCAAATTTATGTGAATAATAATTATAGAGAATGCCAAAATGAACAACTTCTAAAGAATAAGTTTTTTTCGAAATCTCGTTAGTTTTTGAGTTTTTGAATTTGAAGTGTAATTTTTCCATCTTCCATGATTTTGACGTTTTAAACGTCAGTTTCATCCGAGTTTACGCAACGCTCGATGTAAATTTAAAACACGATTTCAATTGAAAATAAACCCATGAAAACGTAAATATAAAGTCGGAGAAAGTAACATGATGGCCACATCACCATTTTTTACTATTCTTCAAATCGTTGATGCATTTTTCGATTTCTCAATTTAAATTTGAAGCTTTGCCGTTTTGTTTCCACCCAGAACTAATTGTTTTGATTGAAAATTATAAATGCATAATTTTTTTTTAAATTAATGTATAATCTAAGTTTTCGGTGTCAAGCTTGCAGCATAGGAGTTTTGTTATTTTGTTTCCACCTGCAATTGGTTTGATGGCAAATCATAAATGCGTTGTTTATTATCGGTTCTTAAGTTTTTAAAGCAAAATTTTTGCCCCCCCCCCCCCCCCTCGGTCCGGCTGTCCTAGTGCGGATGCACCATTTGCCCCCACCAGGAATGGTTTTGGGCATGATGGTTCTTCAAAAATATCTATTGTTAGTGTCTTTACTTTCAGCACACAAGTATTCAATATTACTCACTAAAATTAACAAATGCTAATGAACCCAAATTTCCAATAATACGTGTTAACAATAACCCCCGTAACCTCAGGGGTACCGCAAGGTTCTCATTGTGGACCAATTTTATTTTTATTATTTATAAATGATATAGGCTTAAATTTCAAAACCTCAAAATTCCTAATGTTCGCCGATGATTTAAAGCTATTTTCAATAATTCGAAATGAGTATGACCGTGATGCCTTACAAGATGACATCAATAATCTTTCCTTATGGTGTACAAATAATAATCTAGACCTCAATATTAATAAATGTATGTCTATTTCATTTACTCGTGGCAATTTATTAAAATTTTCATACTTCATTAATGGAACTCAATTGAACGCGGTAAATGAAATTAGAGACTTAGGAATTATTTTTGATACTCGTTTAACATTTTCATCTTATATTAATTTAATATGTAATAAAGCTCTTAAAGCACTTGGGGCAATTAAACGTTTCTCTACTGATTTTAGTGTTGATACGATAAAAATTTTATATCTTACTTTAGTGCGGTCTAAGTTGGAATACGGTTCTATAATTTGGAATCCTTTTTATGCTAATGCATCTCATAAATTAGAAATGGTCCAGAGTAAAATTTTAATATTTGTGTCATTTAAACTTGGAAGATTACGGCGTGAATTTAGTCACTCAGAAATGTTGAATTCGTTAAGGTCCCCCTTTTGTGAAAGATGGGTTGCCTAATTTTTTACAAATTTCAAACATAATCAACTCATTTAATACGAAATAAAAAATATAAATCTTTGCTAATATTAGTTTATCAATTTATTATCTAGTTTTATACGTTGCCCATTTTTTCTGTGACTACAGTTTTTTTTGCTAATTTAGTAAATAATCACAATTTCAAGAAAAACGCTTCATATAAAAATCATAAAAATAACATTTAATTGACCTGAGTATTTGGATATGATGGAAAATAATTAATAAAAAAACGGGGTATGCAAAAGAGAAATTTTAATAAATGAGACATAACCTAGAAAAATTTGAATTTAACCAACGAAAGTGCAAGCAGAAATAAGTAGCTCTAAGTTAAAAAAATTCAGCTATTTTGGGTAAGATGGCGCCAGTCGTCTACAACTTATTAGAGTGTTGGCGCATTAATAACTACAATTACAATACTGATATTGTAAAATTAGTTGAATTTTTAATGTTGGCTGTCATTTTATTCACATTATCATTAAAAATAAAGGATTAAAAACTTATTTTATTGTTGGTATTGCACCCTCTTTTTCTTAGTTGAATTACTTATCCATGATAACTTTTCTATTTTTCTGCAAAGTGGCCGACTAATATTTAACCTACTATGTGAAGTGACCTAAAACCTTTATAAATAATACTGTAGTGCTTTCTTTCATACTCAATCCCAATAATGCGAATTATAAAAACCATGTGTATTGCTTCAGTGTTCTAAAATTGGTCCAATAATAGTTTTATTGACCTCCCTAATCAACATAACCTTAAAATACTGATTGTATCCCAGACATTCCGTACAATATAAGTGTGATATTGTATTATTCATTTACTTATTGTTCTCATATTGTGCTTATGTATGTATTTGCCCTTATTGTATTGTATTGAAAGCTAGGATAGTTGGTGACGATTGAAATAGGTGACACCAGGGACCCGTTACAACTTTTCTATTATTGATTTCAGTTATTATTCCTGTTACAATGTTTTACCAATAGACTATTGTTTTTTTTTCACAGTTAAAATCTGTTCTTTATTGATTTAATACAAAGTTATACTTCAAAATAAATTATTTAGATAAGAAACATAACAAAACACATTAGAAATAATAAATCAGTTAAGCAGTAAAGAAAAGGGTAATAAGATAATTAAGGAATTAAGCGCCATTTATGCACTGATCAAACAGGCTACCGATCATGCATGATCACAGATATTAAACGAGCCATTAAAATGTTGGAGAAGTGAAGTGCCAGATTATAGAGGGAGTACTATATCTACTTTATAATTCTTGCCTTTCGCCCAATGGAATAAAGTATATAGCAATTGTGCGACTCTTGTGAAGAAACTTCTCTCCAATTCAAAAATTGTAGGAAAAACATTATTTCATTTACTTCCCTAGTTTTATATTCCATAATTCTATATAACCAACACAAATCAATTTCAAATTCACAAAATGGGATGGAGATCACTGTGGTGTTATACATTTTGTATTTTATTGCCTTTTCTCCTCATTACTATTACTAAATACTAATGCGCTAATTTATAAAATGAGCGACTTAACAGAGGGGAAGGAACCTATTCTAACTTATAATCTATTATTGATTTTCTGGTAACAACGATCATGTACTTATTGTATCTTATACCTGCATATATTATATAAATAGCATGCAATCGGCCATATGGTTCTTCAACTATATACATTTTCATTTAATACGTTTAATCGAAATATTTTTTTATCTTATATTTGCACTCAGGCGGACCGGAACGCATGAAGAAATCAATCTATTCAGATGTGTACATTTGATGTTCCCGCTGTTCATTTCTACCAACTCGCAGTATATGTGTGAGAGTGCGCGTATGTGTGGGTGATGAGATTGTGGTGGAAACCGACCGCAACTGGCGGTAACCCTGATTTTATCAAGATAAGTGTATTGGAGCTACATTTTACTAGTGGCGACATCTGCACTCCATTCTTGCATGTCAGCAATTACAGGGGACCCTTAAAATTACAAACTTTGCATTATAGGAGAATAATGCTTGATTTATGCTTTGCCTTCAAATTAATAAATGGACATATTGATTGTCCTTACTTACTCTCTGCAATGAATTTTAATTTTTCATTGAGTATGAAAACTCGTTCAACATTTCTTTTTCGTGTGCCTCTTCATACTACTAATTATGGATCTAATAACCCGATTAGTAGGATGATGAGGTTATGTAATGATTTGGGCTCAAACCCTAATTTTCAAATTTTTCATTCATCGTTCAATGCATTTAAAAGGAATCTAATGCGTATTGATTTGTCTCTTTGTACTTAAGTTTATTTTATTTTTATTTTTTTGTTGTTTTTATTTTATTTTCTGTACATTAATTAGTTACTCCACTTGGGTTTGTACTGTGTATATATATCTATGTTTACTATGTATAGGTTAGTATTTTGTGTATATATTTTTGTATATTAGTTATAATTGGTTGTGTGTAATTGGTTGGGGTCACATATTTGAATTTCGTTTTGATTTTGTGTTCATTTTAGTTTTAATTTAATTTAATTTTTAAGCATTTTAATAATCTTATTTTGTAATTTGTAAAAAAGGTGTTATCCGTTAAATGAATAAATAAATAAATACATAAATAAGAAATATATTTTGTGAAGTATCTTTGCAATGTAGTTCTACAAGTCATGTTCGTTGTCTTCCTCAATTGTAAAAGTGTTTTTGTAAAATGTATCGGGAAAAAAAAATGTTTCAAAATTTCAACGGAAGTATCCATTTTGGGTAGAATGAAAATGATTTTTTCTTAAAGAATATGAAAAATTAAAATAGTGTGTTAAAAACGTTATAAAACATTTTCGCAAAACTTTTGTTAGGGCGGCAAAATACATTTCGCCTGTAGCAGCGTAAACCTTACCACCGGCACTGTCCCTATGGCCCGCTTTGCAATTCAACATCCTGTATATATTGTTTTTGGTAGTAACAAAATCGGTGCTATGGAAATACAAATAAAATAACAATTAAAATTAAACACACATTTAATTATAAACTCCACCTTTTTTTAATAACGAGTACACGATGCATTATCCTCTAGATTAGACACGATTACGCGAACGTGTATCATTAGCCGTAATTAACGTTAATTATCGAGTCTCATAACGAACGCACCGTTTGGGCGGGAAACATTTGAATCGGGTGTGTGCCGAGCGGTCGCGTTCATTTCGTCGCGCGCACCGAATCAGTAAATCATGGACGCAGGTCAGAGTCGGGCGTGAAAATAAAAGGTTTTCATGAATATTTTCTGTGTGTGCTGCGCGTAAACAATATCCACCGGATTATCATCACATCGGACTGCAGGTGAGTCGCATTTGCAACAATTAATTCATTGAGTTTAGAGGAGATCTGGGCGGAAATCGTGACCTTTAAACATGGCTGATGGAAAATAGGTGTAACCCGCTTGATTAAAGCGGCCGCGGATTACCGAACGGGGCGGGTGAACGTGCCCCCTCGCCAGCGCGGATATTGTTCGCGAAAAATCGCAGTTGCATCCTGTCAGCGCGGTCCCGGGTTGTCCGTTTTTTAGTTAGGTTATTGGGGCTGCGAGTTCGGTGAACTCGGAATAAGGGAACAAGTGACAAACGCTATGCACCTCATCTGGAACCTGTGAGAGTGGGCTGTAAAAAACGAAACGGGCGTTCGGTGCTGCATGTAGTTTTTTTTTTAATTACGGGTCATCGTTATAAATAGAATATTAATTGTGTACGGTGTAAGGGCCCCTGCATTATGTCAACAGTCGAATGTTATACGTGTGCAAAAACGTTAACCGTTCGCCGGTGTGCGGATTATCGACGCCGTGCGGCAAATCCACTTCGTAAAAAAATACGGTGGGCCCCCTGTTTCCCTAATTCCGCCCGTGATGATGTCACCGCGTATGCATTGCGTAATCGGTGTGCACGTATAAATAAAAAGCTAATTTTTTAACAACGTTCAATAACACATCCGACTGACTTATAAATATTGATTTTCACCGCGCTGCAACTGTCAATCACGCGATTTTCTTGATTTTCAAGGGTTGCCTTTATTATTTCCTAAAGTAGGATTCTAATTGGTTTATTGCTGCGGCGTAACCACCCGTTTTGATTGATTATTTTCGGGACGCGATTTTTACGATCAGCATGACCTGAATTGTCCTTTATTTATTTATTTGCTTTTGATTATGCCTGTAATCGGGGGTTTATTGTTTATTGATGGTTCGTCAAATTTGTTCGGGTTCAATTGTTTTCGTGTGCGTGCGTGAAATGTCGCGGTTTTTGACGCGTCATTTGACCTAAATTCATTACCAGACTCACACACCCTTACTGTAGTATACAGTGTGATCTAGATGTGCGGGGTTGGGCTTATTTGAATTCTTTACTTTCTCCGTACGAAGTACCAGGAAGTATTTTTGTGAAAATTTTCTGATTCCGACCATTTTTGAAAAATATCTGTGTGTGGTGTACCTCTAAAACCAATAGAGATTTTCAAATGAAACTTTAAACTTAAGGATTATTTTGGTGCATTTTAAAAATCAGAAAATCGTTTTTTTTTTTAAGACATTGTTGTCGGGGCATGTAAAAATTCGTTTTTCGCAAACTAGGAATTTTTAGGTTACCCTTGGATAAATGTTGATACTGTTCCTGAATTGATAACCGATGCGGTGGACTTGTTCATATATTTTGTAGAGGAATCAATTAGGTATAACTAGCAAAATATAAATAAATTAGCCGCTCCAGCCATAATACACCGGCACAAAACGCCCGACTACAATGTGTTAATTTGAAAATAAATTACCAAAACCTTGTAATGAAGGTAATTTGTTAACAAATGTATTTGATTAATAGAAAAAAAAGATAAACTTATGCCATTTTTGGTTTATAATTATGAAATGGTTACATCAAATTACAGTAATATCCTTTCTAAACCAACGTAAGGAGAAAGTGATTTGATCACATCGACATTTTTATGGCTGGGCGGTAGGTAATCTCTGCAGGTGTTTAGAAATAATAAAGTTTATAACATGAACTTGCAACCTTTTAATCCAAAGGGCCACTTGCAAGTTTCGGAAAATCTTTGCGGGATGCTCTACTTTTTTAAGGATTACAATGTGTAATGGGTCCAGAGATATTTGAACACAAATAATCTTGAGATTCGTAGCTTTGTTGTACAAAAAGTTAACAAAGCATCGTTTAATATCATCATAGAAATACATATTTTGTACATAAAATAATTGTGAAATTAATTTTTCAAGAAAACTGGTACAAGATATATCTACAACCCTTTGCACTTGTATGTCGCCTTATAGTGCCACAATATGTTTTACCATTGCGCTCTCAAATTTAAATACGAGTGCAAAGGGTTAATAAACCAAAAAGCTTTTTAATATGATTTCTGGCATTGCTGTTGGTCTACAATTTGAGGAATATTTGGGCGGACACTAATATAAGTGAATTTTTAAGATGACACAGTGCAACACATAAAATGCAAACTCCTGCTCGTGTGGAATTTCTCGAAGTACTTATCGAAACTAACAAAACTCCATTAGGGTTTTGCTAGTTTTAGCTGCTGTTCGGATTTTATGGCTCCATGCATATTTTGGCTAAAACTTTTTTTTCGAAGAACATGCAATTTTTCTCACGGCTATATATTTTGTTTTCCTGTCTTCGGCACAATTGTAGCTATAGACGAGGAGAAAAAAAGTGCAAAACAAACTAACCCGAATAAACTGTATCTAGTGCCTTAAAATTGCTAGAATCTCAAAAAAAAAATCTCTTTTTTTAACTTTATTTCCATCAAAATAAACAAAAAATATTGGTTTTCCAGCTGTATTTTATATCGAAAACTCGAGAAATGTATTAAAAATGTAGCAAAAGGCAAAAAAAAGAACATGAATCAATACCCATTGAAGTTAATGCTCTCGGTGAAGCCTGTGAAGTTGATGCATCATCTGAGCTTGATAGCACATTCTTTTGGTTTTGGTTCATCATCTTCTACATTGGCCGCATAATCGGGATCTTGCAAATTGGATGGCAAGGAGAAACCACTTTCGAGTGCCGATGCGGACATAATCTCAGGACACGGAGGTTTAGGTGGTTCGACACTATCAGAGCGTGGCACTGGAAGTGAGGCAGTAAAAGCTGCAACATATGCTTTTGTCTTCAACTTCTTCTTATTTGTCCCAACAGCATAATTAATGCATGCGTAGCACCTGGTTTCATCATGACCATTTCGGTATTTTACCCAGATTACCGTCTTAGCAAAATGCAAGTGGTCTCTTCGTCGATGAAACCAATTCAAAATAGTGCTATAGCAATTACTGCACACTGTAACATTTCATCAATACATTTCATCAAAATATTGCTTATATGCAAATTTATATTCTGGAGTTAACAATTTTTTTCGTTCCTTTCCAACTTTAGGCACTTAATGTTTTTGCTGTTCAATTTGTTATTCACTCAAAACAATGTGTTATCGTCTTGTTACATTAATGACAGCATTGGGCTACATGACATTTCTATTGATTTTTAGAGCTAGTTCAAGCTTTATATGCACTTGCAACAACATCATATATGGAAAAAAAAATGCACATAGTTAATGAATTAAAATTTCGAATTTTTGATGTAAAATACAGCTGGAAAATGTGAAAAAAGCATTTCTCAGTATTATAATGTTCCGAAGAATTGTAATTATATACATGAGGCCATAAAATCCGAACAGCAGCTAAAACTAGCAAAACCCAAATGGGGTTTTGTTAGTTTCGATAAGTACTTCGAGAAATTCCACACGAGAAGGAGTTTTGAGTATTTGAGAAACGGGTGAATTTTTTGGTATTGTGTGTTTCGCAAATATCCATGATATACATCATGATATATATTATCGTGATATACAGGGTGTTTCAGACCACCCGTCCCAGGCCTTTTTCTCGAGAACGTGATGTCATAGAGCTTCGAGAATAAAAATAGCACTACTAATGCCTGCCTGAAGAATTTAATGGAGGTAGTTTCGACTTTCGGAAGTTACCGGAAGTAGGTATAACTACACTCAACTTTTGAATTTCAAATGGGAACCTAGGTCAAGTGGGGTATCATTGGATAGGTATTTTAAAAAGAAATAACTTTTGTTTGAAAAATTTATTTCTAAAACATATGCATAACGAAATAAAAATTAATGTTTCAAATAACCAATCCCTGGCCATTTTCTTAATGTATTACGCCGTAGAGGTTCATAAAACAAAATCACATGTCATAAGCTTACCTAAATAATTTAATGGAGATAGTTTCGACTTCCGGAAGTTACCAGAAGTAGGCGTAATTACACTCAACTTTCGAATTTCAAATGGGAACCTAGGTCAAGTGGGGTATCATTGGATAAGTATTTTAAAAAGAAACAACTTTTGTTTGAAAAATTTATTTCTAAATGTTAGGCGTAATGAAATAAAAATTAATGTTTCAAATAATCAGTCCCGGGCAGATTGGCCAGATTTTACAATTAAATTTTTATCAAGTTGGCTTGTTGCAAAATTTTAAAACGACGTGCACATATCACGAAAACAGCTGATTTAGCTTTATTTTCTTATAAACGTAACGATACTTACCTGTAGCCAGTTCATAATTTTCATTTCATCGACCATGTATTTATAAGATTAGTTAATTAGTTGATGCATACAAAATCATTGATTAATTACCATAGGCATTAATAATCCATAATATTATAATTGTTTGTGGGTTGCTACGACGCTACCCGCAATCAAATTTATTATTTGACAGTAATATTTGTTTGTAAATATGGTGTTTTCAAATTTAGAAGGATTTGATATGCTGATGGTTTTGGGTGAGTGTCATCAAAATTATCGTACGGCTGAACGATACCCTCAACGAACTCTTCAGTCAAGAAAGGTATTTCGTCGCCTAGCCCATCGACTTAAGATGTCTGGTGAAATATAACCAAGCCATAATAAAAATCAGCGTGTTAAGCAACGTGTGCAGAACGAAAGAGCACCTGATATCATTGCTGCTATTAGTATTGACCCACATACATCCACCACAAGACTCTCAATCGATGCTGGGATTAGTCACACAACAACGTGGAGAATCATAAACAAAAACAAATTCCATCCTTTTCATATTCATTTACACCAAGAACTTGGGGCACGCGATTTTCAGGACCGATTGAATTTTTGTGGGTGGTTGTTAAACAAGGATCAGAGCTTCCACCGTCGAATTCTTTGGTCAGATGAGGCAACATTCAAGAATAATGGAAATGTTAATATTCACAATGCGCATTACTGGTCTCGCGAAAACCCTCACTGGCTACGCGAAGAAAACAAGCAACATATTTGGAGCCTTAATGTCTGGTGTGGCATCTTAGGAGACCAAATAATTGGACCACATTTTTACGAAGAGTCTTTAAACGGTATAATGTATAAAGATTTCATAGAGAACATACTTTATGAACTCTTAAGCGATGTTCCATTGGCAACCTGTTTAAGAATGTGGCTGCAACAAGACGGTTGCCCAGCTCATTATTCGAGAGTGGCTTGCGAAACTATTAATAGTATGTTTCCTGGCCGTTGGATTGGAAGAGGAGGTCCGGTTTCATGGCCAGCTCGTTCGCCTGATCTAACACCTCTTGATTTCTTCTTGTGGGCACGTATTAAGGACCTGGTATATAAAGAATATCCAACCACGAGGGACAACATGAAGGATAGGATCCGGAATGCCTGCCGTACAATAAGTGGCAATGAGGTGTTACGGGTTGTCAACCATGTTACAAAAATGCACCGATCAAGCAGGAAGACACTTTGAGCATTTATTATAAAAAAAAACTCTGTTTGGTATTTAAATGTTTTGTGTTTATTTTGTTTTCATATTGCGGTTTTGGGCAACTTTAAGCTTTTAATGTTTAATTCGTTTATTTGCAAAAAAATGTTATCTGTTATCTTTAAAATACGTCAAAGCCAAAGATACCATACACGACCTAGGTTCGCATTTAAAATATTGAAGTTGCGCCTATTTCTGGTAACATCCGGATGTCGAAACTACCTCCATTAAATTATTTAAGTAGGCTTATAACATGTAATTTTGTTTTATGAACCTATATGACGTAATACATTGAGAAAATGGCCAGGGACTGGTTATTTGAAACAATAATTTTTATTTCGTTAAGCATATGTTTTAGAAATAAATTTTTCAAACAAAAGTTATTTCTTTTTAAAATACCTATCCAATGATACCCCACTTGACCTACGTTCCCATTTGAAATTTTAAAGTTGAGCGTAGTTACGCCAATTCCGGTAACTTCTGGAAGTCGAATGTAATGCTATTTTTTTTCTCGAAGCTCTAAGACGTCACGTTCTCGAGAAAAAGGCCTGGGACGGGTGGTCTGAAACACCCGGTATATCCGATAATATATATCGTCCGAACCCTGACTCAATGACTTAAAAAATGTTGTACTGTGTGATCATCCGTCAAGCTATTTCTGTTTTTGTCTTTGTCAATTCCATCAAAGAGAAAAGAATTGTTCACAAAACTCGCAAACAACAAACTTTAAATTTTGTGTGCGTATAACACAATTTTTGGCCAACTTTGATGCACTATACCTCTGGACCCAGTTGAGCCCAAGTCACCAAATTGTTATCATATGTTTATGTCATAAACAGGTGTTATCTGTATTAATTTCATAATTTTTCACTCAGTCCATTTTGGGATATTTTACAAAATACGATTTTGGGTATTTTTGAAAAATTATACTACCTCTGTTCCATAATAAGTGAGCCATTTGAGTTTTCTTTCAAACTTATTGACACTTAGTTATTTTTTTAATTTCTATTTTGATATTCTTAATATACACCAAATTCTTAATCACGTGTCATGGACGTCAAAACATTTGACAGTTTAATCTTTCAAAAGCAACAATTAACATTCGGTTTTTTAAGCGAAAGTGTTTTAACGTCGGAAGTTTCAAACGATGAGAAGACCAAATTTAATCAACGAAACATCACAAAAATGGACGGCAGAAGAAGGGAGCGGTGGTTTTGACAATTGAAAAATTCGGAACATCAAGAGCCATTAAAAAAGAATATGGAAATAAGGTAATGATTCTGTTTGTGCTTTCGATGAGAATACGCTTATGAATATTTATTCTAAAAGGAAAGGAAAGTCGGGTCGGAAAAAATTGCCAGTTTTAATATAACGGCAACCCCGTAAACTTTCAAAACGGCTTACTTATTTTGTAAAAAATATACATCGGTAATTGCTCAATCACTATGGAAAAAATATAAAACGGTAATGGCTCACACATTATTGAAAAAATAAAAATTGATAATGGCTCACTTATTATGGAACAGAGGTAGTATATAAAAAAGGACAAAGTTCTCAAGCTTGAAACTTCTATAGCAAGAGTGTTTCAAGTTGGCACCCCAATGAAAAGTTTTGATAGTACTGAATAGAGTTCTCAATTCCTTTTTATGTATCTAGAAGTACTATCAACTTTTAAAAAGTCTGCTGTAAAATTAGGCTGTCAGGAGTTTTTTGAAAAATGGGGTGCCAACTTGACACTGCACCCCAATATTGCAATCGAATAGTTCTGAACTAGTTTTAAGATGTGTTTGGGTTTGTACTATAGTTCCTGATACTTTTAAAAAAGAGTTCTGTTGAATTTCCAGAGATAATTTTTTTTATAGGCTGTACCCGAGGAGCACTAACGAAAACTCTAAAGGCAAATTGCGATTAACTGAGAGGAAATAGGTATTTTTGAAATTAAATTGTCTATTTTCAAATTTCAACTTTATTTAAAAATGCCATAAATCAGATTGTATCGAATTTGTTTACAAGAAAGAATTATTGTACTCAATAATTGGAAAAAGAAAATTAGCTCAGAATTCATAGAACTCTCAATTCTTTTTTGGCTTTAAAAAAAAAATATTTTTGATAGTTCCGGATAGTTCTGATTGGTGTTTCCCATAGTTCTTTGTGAGTTCTATCCTTACAGTATGACCTCTTTAATCCGAACTAATAAATGCACAGGTTGATCCGGATTATTGAAATGTTCGGATTATCGACAAATGATGGAAAATATCCATTTTCTTAATTCTCCATGAATTCCACATTCTCACTAAAAAATGCTTTATTTTCAAATAAAAAAATAATTTGCAACACAACTTACTACTTCTGAATAACAAAATAAAGTACATACAGGGTCTTTTTTTAACTCAGAACATATGATTGTTAATGTCTATGAATACATATTTTATCTACGACCACTACTGTAAATGCCCATTATCGTACAATGCGCGTACTGCGTAAATACACCAAAACACCCACGTATGTTAGAGCCCGCTTGTAAATTAAAGGTACGTGTGTGTTTGCCATAACATACTAGTGAGTTTCGTTTACGAACTTTTGATTGGTTGAGAGTTGCGCGTTTGTTCGTTTTTATTAAATATAGTAGTCCGCGATTGTTAAACGTCACATCACGCACCCCGAAGCTGTCACTTCGCTATTCCGCACATTCTCATTCAAATGCAATGATATCCAGAAGTAAGTACCAAATAATGAGGTATGCAACCATTATTAATGAAACTCTTTTCAATTCTTGCAAGATAAATAATGTCCAGTAACAGCAACAACGAAAATGATTAAATAAGCGGCCAACAAGTTTCTCCCTGCTACGCCTCGCGATACAAAAATGTTTAAGGAACATTTATGGACTGGAGAATCAAATATAAATTAAGGTGAGAGTGGTCGTAGATAAAGTATACTACATAACGCGAGTTGTAAAGCAATTACGCGCTCGTGAAATTGCGTTACTCGCCGCTACGCGGCTCGTACGCAATTTTTTCACTTGCGCGTAATTTGCTATTTACAACTCTTGTTACGTAATATACTATTGTTGACGTATGTAAACCTTTAGGTGATAGCATTAATAAAGATTATTATTATTATTATGTTCTATATTATAATAATCACATCAACGCATTGCAATGTATTGACAATGTAGGCAACCATACTTGTACTCAGTTTTATTTAATTGTCAAAATTGTGTTATTAATAAAAATGTATTACACCACCGAAGAAAGAATACAGATAATTAATTGGTACAAGAGTGGGAACAGCATTCGACGTGTTAGAGATTTGTTTTCGGTTGAGTATCCGAGCAGACAAGTTCCATCCATCTCAACAATTTGTAATATTGTCCATCATTTTGACAATACTGGCTGCGTGAGTAATTTTCATATTAAAAGGGCTAAAGGAAATCACATTTTAACGGAAGAGATGAAACTCAACATTTTATGTTACGTAGAGCAGAACCCCATATCATCGTTAAGAGTTATCGCAGCACAGTTTCAAATAAGTTCAGCTTCCGTTTACAAGACATTAAAAGAATTTAAACACAATGCTTTCAAGTTTTTAAATCATCAGCAACTACCAAATGAGGACAAAGGCAAACGAACAGAATTCTGTGAAACCGTATTCAATTTAATTAGTAAGTAAATACTGATGAAGCATCATTTTCCTTAAATGGTGAAGTTAATCCACAAAATTATAGGTTGGTATTCTTCATTCCTTATCGATACCCATTCCTTACACCCATTCCCATTCCTTCACCTTTTAGATTTTGGGCGTGAAATAATCCTCGCTTACAAAATTTGACGCACACACAATACAATGCGAGAGTTAATGTGTGGGCTGGACTAATTAATGATACCCTTATTGGTTCTTTTTTTATTAATGGAAATCTAAACAGTAATGTTTACTTAGATCTTCTGCGAACCGTATAATGCCAGAAATTCATACGCTAAACATTGCTGCTCCTTATTATCAGATGGATGGAGCGCCTTCACATTCTACAGCTGCCATTAATAATTATTTAAGTGAATTACTTCCTGATCGCTGGATAAGTAGATTTGGTCCAATACCTTGGCCACCCCGGTCGCTTGATTTGTCTCCAAACTACTTTTTTTTTGTGGGGGTATCTAAAAAGCAATGTTTATAATAACATTATTATAAACAATACTTCAGAGTTAAAAGATCGTATAATTACTGTTTGCGATGATTAATTTAAGAAGAAATCCACAACACATAAGACATGCTATTCAAGGATTTTATAATCGACTTGGCTACTGCTTAGAACGTGAAGGTGGTCATTTTGAATATTTATTATAATTACTTACGATTTATCATTGTTTGTTTCATTAACCTCTCTTTATTCGTAATAATTTTAAGTTTTCACTGTACTGTGACAGGTCGACGGGACCTTTGTGTACTTGGTTGCCTACATTGTCAATACATTCCAATGCGTTGAGGTGATTATTATGACATAGAACATATACATTAACAATCATATGTTCTGAGTTAAAAAAAAAGACCCTGTATAGGCATATTACATAAATCTATATTAAAATCAATAGTAAATCTAAGCAACATTGAAAAATTCGGTGATTTTGCTCTGTTTAATGTACGCTTCTTCTGCCTTTTTGGCTCGGTTTTTTATTTAGGATAGAATTAGAATGTAGTGTTCCGATTCATCATTTTCTTCAGCTCACTTCAAACACGTCTCAAAACTCATGATTGCGTCTTTGTGCTTTACACTTCTTCGTCGGAGCCTGATTCATTCTGAATATGTTCCAAAATATCCATAGTATGTGTGGATTCCCATGATTCTTCATGTCCGCTAGCCCATTCAAGAAATTCTTGTCGCGTGCCATCTTCAGAAATTTGGTTCATTAGCACACTAACCTCGTTTATTTGTCTTTCTATACTTTCCAATTCCATTCTGTGCCTCCACTGTAATAGTGGAAGATTATTGTCTATAGTCCAACCATCATCAAGAAGTGGTGTAAGAAGTTTAGTCCAGGACTTTTGGATAAGTTCCGGCCTTACATCTTCGCATCCTCTTGATAGTCCAATAATTAACTTTCTTCAATTCTGCAGATAAATCTGCACCTTCGGAACCAACAATTTTTTTTTAAAGCCTCTTGCGGTAATTTAACTTAATCGATTGAATCACATTTTGGTCCATCGGTTGCACTAAGGGAGTTAGATTTGGCGGCAAAAACATTACAAACATTTTTTTATCTTCAGAACACAAATCTTCAGGGTGTCCTGGGGCATTGTCTAAAATCAAAAGTGCCTTGGCTTCTAAATTCAGCTGTTGCATTTTTTTCGCACTGCTGGAACAAAATCTGTGTAAAACCAGTCCTTGAAAATTTCTCCGGTAACCCAGGTCTTTTTTCTGTCCTTGGTACCTCACCGGCAGCGGCTCATTTCCAAAAGCTCGTGGCTTTTGAGATTTCCCAATTACAAACAATCTCATTTTATGCGTGCCAGAGGCATTACAACAGGGCATAAATGTAACTCGTTCCTTGCTCATTTTTCTACCTGGAGCTGATGTTTCAGCTTGGCGAGCAAGTGTTTTTTGAGGAAGTAATTTTCAGAAAAGTCCGCTTTTGTCGGCATTGTAAATTTGATCTGGACACAACTGCATTTCTGCTATTTTATTTCGAAGCACGTTTTTAAATGGCTCAACAGCAGCCTCATCACTTGATAATTTTTCTCCTGTAATTGATAGCTGCCGAATTCCGTACCTGTTTTTGAACTTATCGAGCCTGGAAATAGTTTTGAAATTGTCATCGTTGTGAGTCTGACCATAAAGGAATAGTGCTTTTTCACACAAAATTTCTCCTGATATGGGCACACCTAAAATAATTCAATTTTGTGTAAAAAAATCATACATATGAACATGGTCCATCATCTTTTTACATCTAGATCTTTGCTGTAAAAACCAGGTATAAACCGTTTTATCAACTTCAGGATATGCGCTTATTTTCAACGTTTTTCATTTATTGATCAAAGAACTGGCTGTGCTGCCATAGGATAGAATACTCGACTTGTTTTTTTGATATCACAAACTGTTGACTTTCCCACATTGTATTTTTCGATGAACTGGTCACTGTGGTACCCGCTTCTAAACTCTTAATAATTTCGATCTTCTCTTTAGTCGATAAAGTAACGTGTTTTCTTTTTGAAGTCATTTTAGGTTTAAACTGCAGTGCAAACTTAACTCACTAACAGATGAAGGACTAATCAACAATGAACAGTAAACAGAGAGGTTCTTAGAGAATATGAAATCAGGAGATTCCTTCATTTACGTAGCAGAATACATAAATCTTCGGGATTCCCTCATCCCACTGTTCGGATTACTAGAGGTTCGGATTAGAGTATGTTCGGATTAAAGAGGTCATACGTATTTTTTTTAATAGTTCGAGGAGTTTTAATTTGACTTGTGTGTTGCACGCAAGGAGTTTTAAAGAAAAACTCTAACGACAAATTGCGATTAAATGACATGAAATCAGTATTTTCGAAATTATTAAATTGTTTATTTTGAATGTACTATTTATTTGTTTATAAAATTCAGAAAATGTACTCTCAAGTTTTTTGTCTGCGAATTTTTTCAAATTTTTTTTTTTGCTATTTCTGGATAGTTCTGATTGGTGTATTCTACAGTTCTTTATGAGTTGTATCCATAATTGTTTGAAATATTTTAATTAAACCAATATTACGTGAGTAATATGAATTTGAATAATTCGATTTTCCAACTTTTATCTTTATGGAAATTCAACAGAACTATTATTCAAAAGCATCAGAAACTATACTACTAACCCAAAAATATCTTAAAAAACGTTATGTGACGCCCATTTATAAATCCAGCCGGAGGGATGATATAAAATGTTACAGAGGGGTTTCCATTCAATCTACAATTACAAAGTTATTCGATTTTTTAGTAGCTAGTCAGTTAAGTTGGTGCTGTAAACATATCATTATTGAACAGCAGCATGGATTTTATGCAGGAAGATCAACGGTATCAAATCTTTTGACATTTAAAACACAGGTATTGGATGCGCTTGAGAACGGATTACAGGTTGATACGATTTACACAGATTTTACGAAAGCATTTGATCGTGTTAATCATGGGGTTCTGATTGATAAATTAAGATGTTTGGGATTTGGTACTGCAGTTTTGGAGTGGCTTAGGAGTGGTTGGGCGGAAGCAATATGTTAAAATTGCAGGCAATCTATCAAGTGCTATCAGTGTGCCTTCTGGTGTACCGCAAGGGTCTCACTGTGGCCCCATTTTGTTCTCGTTATTTATTAACGATATATGTGATTACATTGGTTCGTGTAAATTTTTATTGTTTGCCGATGACTTAATGTTAATTGTTGTTACAAGGTTCAAAAAGATTTAGATAATATTTACTGATGGTGCGTGATGAATGATTTGCATTTTAACATTGAAAAATGTGTCGTTATGTCTTATTGCATGCGAAATGTGCCATTGTCAATGGATTATACATTAAATGGAACAATATTAAGAAGAGTGGCGATGGTTAAGGAACTTTCGTTTAAATTTCATATTAATATTATAGCATGTAAGGGCATGAAAATGTTAGGGTTTATTAAAAGATTTTCGGGTCCTTTCTCAGCAAATACTGTTAGACTCTTATAACTTTAGTGAGGCCTATATTGGAATATGCATCATCGGTATGGACACCGTTTTATTTAGGTGCTCAATCTCAACTGGAGAAAGTGCAAAATAGATTTATTAAAATTATAGCGTTCAAGATGCATTTCACCCAGACTTAGTGTTGGATCTATGTTTTTTATTTAAATTAATTAATAGTCATATTTCATGTGAGTTTCTTCTCAGTTTGGTAAATTTCTGGGTGGTGTCACCTATGAGAACGAAACAATTTTTCCCTTTAAATGCAAAAATCATGCAACTAATTATGGTTTCCATGCTCCTGTATGTAGAATGTTACGCTTCGCAAATGTTTTATGTGATCCTTAATAAAAAAAATAGAAAATTTACTCAGAACTCCTAGAACTCTCATTTTCTTTTCCTTTTCCGACTTCAAAATGTTGATTTTTTTAAATCTAGGAGTTCTGATTTTACTTATGGGTTATACTCAAGGAGTTCTAACGAAAACTCCAATGGCAAATTGCGATTAAATGACAGTAAATGGGTATTTTCCAAATTTAATTTTCTATTATCAAATTTTTAATTTATTTAAAAATGCCATAAATCGCGATTGTATCCAATTTGTTTATAAGAAAGAAATATTGTACTCAATGAGTAGAAATAGCAAATTAACTCAGAACTCAATTTTTTTTTGCTTTGCGACTTTTTTCAAAAAAATATTTTTGATAGTTCTGGATAGTTCTGATTGGCGTTTCCTGTAGTTCTTTGTGAGTTCTATCCAAAGTTGTTATGAAATATTTAGATTCGACCAATATTAAGTCAGTAATATGAATATTTCAAATTTCCAACTTTGAAAATTTTTATCTCTGGAAATTCAACAGAACTCTTTTTTAAAAGTATCAGGAACTATAGTACTAACCCAAACAGATCTTAAAACAAGTTCAGAACTATTCGATAACAATGTTGGGTTGCGGTGTCAAGTTGGCACCCCATTTTTCAAAAAATTCCTGACAGCCTAATTTTACAGAACTCTTTTTTAAAAGTTGATAGTACTTCTAGATACATCAAAAGCAATTGAGAACTCTATTCAGAACTATCAGAACTCTTCATTGAGGTGCCAACTTGACACACTCAGTTGGCAACCCATTTAAAAAAAAATCCTGTCTGCTCAATTTTACAGAACACTTTTTTTTTTTTTAATTGATAGTACTTCTAGATACATTAATATGAATTGAGAACTCTTCATTGGGGTGCCAAAATATCGCTCCGGCACTTTGGACATTTGATACTTTGTCCTGGAGGACCCCACTGCACCTTTAAAATATTATTATTTAAGTGGGTTAATTCCATTTATAATTATAATTATTATCTAAACGCCGACAGGTATTTAATAACATAATTTTTTCCTTGCGGTTATAGCACAAAATGCAATATAATTTTTTTAACAGCTTACATAACTCCATAAATTTCGAAATACGTAATGTTTGTATACATTTATATAACTCAACCGGCATACGCGACCACGTATGTGGCCTTCGCTGTTATCTTAAATCATAATTAGTTGCATATTTAGCACAATTTGCATGGGCAGAATACATAAATTACGAAAACGAAAATCCACCATTTCCACAAACTCACTTGATTATTTTTTCACCAGAATTCGTATTTTGATTATTTTTAAACACTTCCTTCAACAACATCGGCAATGCAACAAATGTGATTTACAAAGGAAAGAATAAAACGATTTAAAATTACTTATATTAAAAATATGGCAATTTTCCTAGTTTTACCGTGGATTTCACAAACATTTATTTAAGCCAGGTTTTTCGTAAGCCGGTGTTATATTTTCAGCTGTGTACACGTTCTTTATCAGTCCACGAATACATTTTTTAATCGTTATTGTTTAAATTGAAAATGGCGCCTCGAGAAATAGATTTAAGGTAAAAATACATCGAAATAGAAAATAATTTATTAATGAACATTGTGACAGAGTAAATATCAATTACAATATGTGTAATGTAATCGCAGTACCTAACCTCAAATTGTGCAATCTGTTTAGCATTTGAAAGAACGTTTATACAGCCGAAAATTAGGTGTAATCTACACAATTTTGTTTCCGAGTTGGCCATACCTGTGAGAGAGAAACATAGCAGTAAAGTCTGAGATTAATTCATTTTTTTTAAATCTAATTCTAGTCTCATGACGTAATAATATGCGACATACCTCATTTATCTCACAGCCAACTCTGAAACAAAATTTTGTGGCTCACACGATATATACCAGTCAATTTATGCGGGTGTTATATTTATTACCACCTTTGTTAAATCCACTATTAGAGTAGTATATTAATTACTTTGCGTTATACCCTCCCCCCAAATGAAGGATTGTAAAGTTGCGTCCCGGTGCGCGTTTTTGCATCGCAAAAGTTGCTGATTTCTGGACCACATAAAATTGTTCACAATCAAATTTCTAGTTCACAATCAAATTTCATTCAAACTGTTTTTTATAGATATTATGTTATTTCTTAATTCAACTGTTTCAACTTTTTTAATTTTGTAAATTCAACAGTTTTTATACATGAATTTTATTTTAAATCAACTTGATTTATAGTTTAAATTTTGTTGCAATTCAACGGTTTTTCATTGATTTTGTTATCTCAAAGTTGTCGCAATTTTATATTTGATTATAATTTGTCACATGTAGAGGTAAATCCCGATAATAAAGATATTATTATAGATTAAATTGTTTAAATTCAACTGTTTTCTGTAAGATGTTATTTTTTTCCAATTATGTTTCAGATTGTGTAAGGGTTCCCTGTTCCTAATCTCAATAGTTTTCTTGTATTCGGCGATTATCATATTAGGAATAATTATTATAATCTGAAAGATAATTGGATTCTACTTGAGAATACGTTACTAAATACAGGGTGTGCCATTTGAAAAAACGAAGTTAATCAACTTTATAAGTTGGGTTTTTCTACAGCATTTTTTTTATCACCCTGTATAATTTTTTGTATGAAATCATGGTTGGCTCTATAGTTCGAACCTTCAACCAAATAATAGAAATGATTTTAATCGTTTAACGTCAATCACTGGGGCAGAAATAAAATTTCACCCAGACCATGCTTTTTAACAAATCTTCAAATATATCGAAAACGGCAAACAATAGGTATAGGAAGTATTAAAGTAACTCACCTTTATTTGCTCCATATAATTTAAAAATGACAAAAAATACAGGGTGTTCTATTTAAAAAAAAAACATAAGTTTGGTATGTAACTTTGTTATGAGACACCCTGTATAAATTTAAATATTTTTAGAGCGTGCAGCTCACTATTATACACAACTTTTGTATAAAACATTTTTCGAAATTTTGAAAAATAAGCACGTGATTGACCGTTCCCAGAGCTCTGAAACACCCTGTATATCCGATATATTGATATTTATATAAATATCGGATATATTCCGAACCCTGTTTAAAACGGAACACCCTGTATATTTTTGCATATTTTAATTCGTCTCTAAATTCTGAGTTTTTAGATGTATCATTGGTGATCTTTTGTTAGTTTTTTTGTTTAAATATAAATTGAATTATGTAAAAATATACAGGGTGTTCTATTTAAAATAGAAATGTTAAGGTCATAAATGGAATTTTTATTAAAAGTTCACATGTTGAAATACTTTCATCTCTAAAAACACCATACGAAATTTCTGTAAGATGTGTGTTTTTGTTTTGTTTTTGTTTTCGGCGTTATGCTTGGCCTTGGTGCGGCCCACACGGCCGCGGTGCAACAAGCGCTCGCTTGTAGCCACTATACCAACGAACCGCCCTTGTGTAAAATTGCAAATTATATTTGGGATCGACCAGAATTCAGTTACACCCGGTATATGAATTTTAATTTAAATCAACATGATTTATAGATTACATTTTATTGCAATTGAACTGTTTTTTTTTCTTGAATTAAATTGTTTGTATTGTTTTGTTAGACTTTGTTTTAATTCAACTGTTTTTTAAAGATTTTTTTAAATTCAACTGCATTTTTTTAAATCAAAAATGCAGTTGTGATATACATGATTTCTTTTTAACTTTTTCATCATAGATGATTTTCTTTTATATTCAACTTAACAGCTTTATTGCAGATACTTTTACAGAACAAAGTAATTACAGACAATTTTAAACAATTATGTCAAGTATTTTTAATACATGATTATTTTTATTCAACTTAATTTTTTTAATAGCTGTGGATTTATAAATCTTTATAGCTGAAATTTTCTTTTACGAAAACTCTTTTCTTTAAAATAAAACTTTCTAAATTCAACTTACATATTTTCATACATGATTTTTTTAATCTATACTGAAGGAAAAAATAATGAAACACTTAAAATTCGTGAAATTTCGACCATTTTCAAACCGCCATAACTCGGCGTATTTTCAATCAATTTTGATAAATCTTTGAGGGCGAAAAACTTGAAGTGTCTTCTTTAAATTCCTGCATGCGAATTTACGCGTAACCCCTTCCGCCCCCCTCTAGCGCCCCTGTGAAAAAAAAGATTTTTCAGGAAACCATGTCCAACATTGACGATGTCTACGGAGTTTGAAAAATTTTGTCGACTCGATCCACCATAAAGGCATTAAAATTTGATCAATTCTCTATGCAGGACTTTAAGAACGAAGTTCCTACGACGATTTGGCACCAATGGGCGTTTGAAAAAAAGCTAATTTTGAGGTGAAGACACTTCAAAGTTGAAATTTCACGAATTTCAAGTGTTTCATTTTTTTCCTCCAGCGTACATTATCTTTAGGATAAAATTTAAAAAAAATGCCATTTTTTTATAGATAATTTTCTTTTATTAAACTCTTATAAATTGCATTTAAATTAAAAAAAATTAAACATGAATTTGTCTAAATCAACTTAATTATTTTAGAATTAAACTGTTTCTTTATAAATAATTTTTTTAATTTAATTTCATCTTTACAAAACTTTTTTATAGATAAATTGTTTTAAAAACATCTGTGTTTTTGTAAAAAAAAAATCAAATTCCCTCTTGATTTACAGATTTTTTTTTAAATTTCAACCTTTTATAGATGAGATTTTTAAATTAAAATTTCTTTTATAAATGATTTTTTTTTTAATTTAACATGTTTTCATAGTTGATTATATTTTTTATATTATACATGATTACAACTTGATTTATATATTTTTTTAATTACATAATTTAAAAAAATGGAGGCGTAATGACGCATTTCTTCAGACAACTTTTTTGCGATTTCATTTTGCGTGCAAGTTTTCGAACAGAGAGTTGATCCCAGAACAAGAATATGTCTGAATTTCAGTACGTAGGGCTTTTTTCTAATAATGTTTTAAACCAACGGAGATTATAGAGTGTGGTTGAAAGGAAAATATAACTTAAGTCATTGGTTATCTAATGTTTTTTTTTATTTCAATGTTTTCGTGTTGAAAAGGAATTAATAAACATTTTGACATATATTCCACAATAGTATATTGTACAACGAGCATATAATGATGGCTATTAATCTCGAGAACGATGTTTTCGGAACGAGCCGTAAGGCGAGTGGAGCAAGTCGAGTGAATAATAGCCATTATATGCGAGTTGTACACTATCCTTTGTTCACGAAAATTAAAATAAAATTAAAATTAAACTCGGAATCAAAATTAAAATTAAAATCAAAATTAAAGTTATATTTACAATTACAATTGAAAAATATTAAAATCGCATTTTGTGAATCAAAGCGCGAATTGTTTAATAACCATATTAAACACGCAAGTGCGTGCGCTTGTTTAATAATCATATTAAACACGCAAATGCGTGTTTAATAAAATTGAGTGTTAAATGTACCCCATTAATACTGCCCATACAATTAAATAATGCGCACATTATAACATTTTCGTGAACAAACATTATTATATAATTTTAATTAATTAAAACACTTGGTTTTGTTACGGGTGTGAAGTTAGCAATAGATTCCAGCAATAGATTTTAAATTACGTTTTTCCATTAAAACGGGCCACATAACTGAATGTTTCCATGATTATTAAGAAACACATGAACATTGTAAACCCAAAAAAAAAATTAACCCCTAATTGTCCTCTTTTGAAACCACCCTCATTTCCTCTCAAAAATAACTTCCGCTTTTATAACAAGAAGACAAATTCCAATATGAAAACAAAAAATACAGTTGTATTCTGGGAACACCCTAGAATCATAATCATAAAAAAACCGTAGGCACACCCCCCCATTTTTTCGAGAAAAAAAATAATTTGCGTACCGCTGCACGACATTCACATATTTTCGCAAAAAAAACAAGGAAGTCATATTCCCATAGAAAAAATTAAAAATTGATTAACGTTCCTTACATACTCCTGAACAATAATCATACAAAAACCCTAGGTACACCCCTCCATTTTTTCGAGAAAAAAAATAATTTGCGTACCGCTGCAAGACATTCACATATTTTCGCAAAAAAAACAAGGAAGTCATATTCCCATAGAAAAAATAAAATCAGATAAACGTTCCTTACATACTCCTGAACAATAATCATACAAAAACCGTAGGCACACCCCCCCATTTTTTCGAGAAAAAAAATAATTTGCGTAGCGCTGCACGACATTCACATATTTTCGCAAAAAAAAACAAGGAAGTCATATTCCCATAGAAAAAATAAAATCAGATAAACGTTCCTTACATACTCCTGAACAATAATCATACAAAAATCGTAGGCACACCCCCCCCATTTTTTCGAGAAAAAAAAATAATTTGCGTACCGCTGCACGACATTCACATATTTTCGCAAAAAAAAAAACAAGGAAGTCATATTCCCATAGAAAAAATAAAATCAGATAAACGTTCCTTACATACTCCTGAACAATAATCATACAAAAACCGTAGGCACACCCCCCCATTTTTTCGAGAAAAAAAATTATTTGCGTACCGCTGCACGATAATCACTTATTTTCGCAAAAAAAAACAAGGAAGTCATATTCCCATAGAAAAAATAAAATCAGATAAACATTCCTTACATACTCCTGAACAATAATCATACAAAAACCCTACGCACACCCCTCCATTTTTTCGAGAAAAAAAATAATTTGCGTACCGCTGCAAGACATTCACATATTTTCGCAAAAAAAACAAGGAAGTCATATTCCCATAGAAAAAATTAAAAATTGATTAACGTTCCTTACATACTCCTGAACAATAATCATACAAAAACCCTAGGCACACCCCTCCATTTTTTTGAGAAAAAAATAATTTGCGTACCGCTGCAAGACATTCACATATTTTCGCAAAAAAAACAAGGAAGTCATATTCCCATAGAAAAAATAAAATCAGATAAACGTTCCTTACATACTCCTGAACAATAATCATACAAAAACCCTAGGCACACCCCTCCATTTTTTCGAGAAAAAAAATAATTTGCGTACCGCTGCAAGACATTCACATATTTTCGCAAAAAAAACAAGGAAGTCATATTCCCATAGAAAAAATAAAATCAGATAAACATTCCTTACATACTCCTGAACAATAATCATACAAAAACCCTACGCACACCCCTCCATTTTTTCGAGAAAAAAAATAATTTGCGTACCGCTGCAAGACATTCACATATTTTCGCAAAAAAAACAAGGAAGTCATATTCCCATAGAAAAAATAAAAATTGATAAACGTAAACGGAATTTGTTTATTTTTCTCGTTACTCCGCGGGAGCGAGTATGTAAGGAACATTTATCAATTTTTATTTTTTCTATGGGAATATGACTTCTTGTTTTTTTTTTGCGAAAATATGTGAATGTCGTGCAGCGGTACGCAAATTATTTTTTTTCTCGAAAAAATGGGGGGTGTGCCTACGGTTTTTGTATGATTATTGTTCAGGAGTATGTAAGGAACGTTTATCTGATTTTATTTTTTCTATGGGAATATGACTTCCTTTTTTTTTGCGAAAATATGTGAATGTCTTGCAGCGGTACGCAAATTATTTTTTTTCTCGAAAAAATGGGGGGGTGTGCCTACGGTTTTTGTATGATTATTGTTCAGGAGTATGTAAGGAACATTTATCAATTTTTTATTTTTCTATGGGAATATGACTTCCTTGTTTTTTTGCAAAAATAAGTGAATGTCGTGCAGCGGTACGCAAATTATTTTTTTTCTCGAAAAAATGGGGGGGTGTGCCTACGGTTTTTGTATGATTATTGTTCAGGAGTATGTAAGGAACATTTATCAATTTTTTATTTTTCTATGGGAATATGACTTCCTTGTTTTTTTGCAAAAATAAGTGAATGTCGTGCAGCGGTACGCAAATAATTTTTTTTCTCGAAAAAATGGGGGGTGTGCCTACGGTTTTTGTATGATTATTGTTCAGGAGTATGTAAGGAACATTTATCAATTTTTTATTTTTCTATGGGAATATGACTTCCTTGTTTTTTTGCAAAAATATGTGAATGTCGTGCAGCGGTACGCAAATTATTTTTTTTTCTCGAAAAAATGGGGGGTGTGCCTACGGTTTTTGTATGATTATTGTTCAGGAGTATGTAAGGAACATTTATCAATTTTTTATTTTTCTATGGGAATATGACTTCCTTGTTTTTTTTGCGAAAATATGTGAATGTCGTGCAGCGGTACGCAAATTATTTTTTTTCTCGAAAAAATGGGGGGTGTGCCTACGGTTTTTGTATGATTATTGTTCAGGAGTATGTAAGGAACATTTATCAATTTTTTATTTTTCTATGGGAATATGACTTCCTTGTTTTTTTGCAAAAATATGTGAATGTCGTGCAGCGGTACGCAAATTATTTTTTTTTCTCGAAAAAATGGGGGGGTGTGCCTACGGTTTTTGTATGATTATGGTTCAGGAGTATGTATGGAACATTTATCTGATTTTATTTTTTCTATGGGAATATGACTTCCTTGTTTTTTTTGCGAAAATATGTGAATGTCGTGCAGCGGTACGCAAATTATTTTTTTTCTCGAAAAAATGGGGGGGGGGGTGTGCCTGCGGTTTTTTTATGATTATGATTCCAGGGTGTCCACAGAATACAGCTGTATTTTTTGTTTTTACATTGGAGTTTGTCTTCTTGTTATAAAAGCGGAAGTTATTTTCGAGGGGAAGTGGGGGTGGTTTCAGAAGAGGACAATTAGGGGTTAATTTTTTTTTGGGTTTACAATGTTCATGTGTTTCATAATAATCATAGAAACATTCAGTTATGTAGCCCGTTTTAATGGAAAAACGTAATTTAAAATCTATTGCTGGAATCTATTGCTAACTTCACACCCGTGGTTTTGTTTCACTATTTTTATTTGTTTGGATAAATTTGGAGAGACAAATAAAAATAGTGAAACAAAACCAAGTGTTTTAATTAATTAAAATTGTATATTGTCATTCATTAGCCATCTATAAACTCATTTTGGGATATTTTTCTTATTTAGCTTAGAACAAATTAAATAAAACTGTGTTGCACGTAATAAACTTTTCTAAGGCTTAAACGGATATATACTTTTTTTATGTGCGAATTTATAATGGCCTCTACCCAAAATTCGCATCACACGCACCTAATAATAAATGGGGTAGGTCATCGTGTACAAAGGGACTAACGCATATTGTGTGCTTAGGGTGTGCGCGAATAGCACAGCAGTGCTCCATTGTGTTGTTTGGGAACGCACAATACAATGCAACTTTTCTGAAAAATGATGTCAAAAGAATATAAAGGGACATGCTGTAGGGGATTTTGAAGCGTGTAATACGTGGATTTAAACAATTAATCTTCCCTAAAAAAATGTACGTAGATGAGAATTTAATCTCTATTAATCAATTTCGAATACGTACATAAGCTGTGTAATCCGAACAGATTTCGAATGTTTAGCTTCAACAGCTTAACCCGCCATTGGTGACGCCGGTCTCACGCACCGGGGTTTTCAACTGAAGATTTTTCGAAACGTGTTACTAATAGTTCATGTTTTTTTTAAATTTATGCTCTTTGACAATAAAACAAAGATGTTTAATCAATTTAAGCTCTGCAATGCGGCAGCTACACGAAATTGCAACAAAAAAAATAACGGAGAATAAAGAGACACACCCGGTCTCACAGACCACCAGACATTTCGTCGATGCTCAGCGGTGAAAGGAAGCACCCAGTGCCGCCGGAATGAAATAAGGCCAAAACTACGAATCCGGACAGTAAACTGTTCGAATTGCAATCGGTCTTCCGGTGGTATGAAGGGCATCATACCACCGGTTTGCAATGGACCTGGTGGAGAAAGGATCTCTTAAAGCCAACAGTCTCAAACGCAGGTCTGCACGCTCTGTGGTTCTTCAACGTGGTCCTGTACCTCTAGCTCTTCGTGTTCAACTCTCTTGATCCCATGCCCGACAACATCTTATTATAAGTATTTAAACTTCTGTCCACCCTGTCCCTAATTTCTCGGAAAGAAAGTCCAACTATCCGCCCTTTCCCAAACTCAGAAAGTTAAGGATAATTTGCGCGTATTTGCACCCGAGGCATTGTAAAATACAGGGTGTTTCAGAGCTCTGGGAACGGTCAATCACGTGCTTATTTATCAAAATTTTGAAAAATGTTTTATATAAAAGTTGTGCAGAATAGTGATCTGCATGCTCTAAAAATATTTAAATTTATACAGGGTGTCTCATAACAAAGTTACAGACCAAACTTATGTTTTTTTTTAATGGAACACCCTGTATATTTTAGCATTTTTGGATTCCTCGTTACTTGGAGATTAAAATCACTTAGGTTTCGGCGATTGAAACCGAGCCGTTTTTGTGTTATTCAGTTGTTTATACAAAAATTTGAACAAAATTGTTAAAGTACTGCCCTGAAACTAATAAAGATAATTCATTCTAATTTAGTGGTAAAGTTTAGTTGAACTTTAGTCTTCAAAATTACTATATCATCCAAAACATAACTCAGCGTATTATACAGGGTGATAGTTATTCGCAAACTGCACAATTTCTTAATTTTTTCAAATGGAACACCCTATATATTTTTTCATAATTTAAAAGTCCATTGAGTAAGCTTTCGTTTCATATAAGGTTTCGTATATCTGAAGTTGATGGTTACTCTAATATTTCAAAATTCATTGGTAATTTACATGTTTTTTATTATTAGTTTTAAAATCTAGTTACCAATCATTTCAAATAAACAAACAAAATTATACAGGTGACAGTAATTATTATATTAGTCTCAAAAATAGATCGAACCATTTAAGTTGTGATCTTAGTTTATAATTATGATTTTCTCACAAGAAGAATTGGTTGACATGATTTTCATTCTTGGCGAATGTCACAAAAATTGTCTTTTGGCTTCACGAGTGTATGGACAGCGGTATTCCAATTCCAGTTGGATGGTGCACCATTTTGCTCGCAGTGTACGACAATTTTTGAATGACCGTTACCCTAATAAGTGGATAGGTCGCGGCGGACCTGTACTATGGCCACCTAGGTCGCCGGACCTCACGAAATTCGATTTTTTTCTATAGGGCTATATCAAGGACATGGTGTTCCGTATACCACCGACTACAGTAGAAGATATGCGAATACGAATTAGGAATGCTTTTTCTGCAGTAACGCCACAAGTTTTAGTTGCAGTTCACAAATCGTTCGTTGAACGTCTCAGAATTTGTTTAAATCAGAATGGTCGAAATTTCAAAAACATGTTGTAAACTTCTTTAACTTGTTATTTTTCATTTTATATACTTATGTTATTAAATTGTTTTCTTATTTTTCATTTTATATACTTATGTTATTAAATTGTTTTGTTATTTAAGTTGATTTATAAGTTTTTACTATAGTTCTCTATCTGTATTGAAACATAATTGTTTGTATAACTTATTGGGAATAATGCATCCAGATTTTGTTGAAATATGGTAGGATACAAGATTTGAATACATGTCTCAAAAACATAAAATACGATTTTGTAGGCAAACACAACGTTTATAAATGGATCCTTCTCAACCGAAACATGCAACTTACGAACGAATTCTGAAATACTCGAGTCACTATCAACTTCAGACATACGAAACCTAATATGAAACGAAAGCTTACTCAATAGACTTTCAAATTATGAAAAAATATATAGGGTGTTCCATTTAAAAAAATGAAGAAATTGTGCAGTTTGCGAATGACTATCACCCTGTATAATACGCTGAGTTACGTTTTGGATGATATAGTAATTTTGAAGACTAAAGTTCAACTAAACTTTACCACTAAATTAGAATGAATTATCTTTATTAGTTTCAGGGCAGTACTTTAACAATTTTGTTCAAATTTTTGTGTAAACAACTGAATAACACAAAAACGGCCCAGTTTCAATCCCCACAACCTAGGTCATGTTAATCTCCAAGTAACGAGGAATCCAAAAATGTTAAAATATACAGGGTGTTCCGTTAAAAAAAAACATAAGTTTGGTCTGTAACTCTGTTATGAGACACCCTGTATACATTTAAATATTTTTAGGGCGTGCAGCTCACTATTCTGCACAACTTTTATATGAAACATTTTTCAAAATTTTGACAAATAAGCACGTGATTGACCGATCCCAGAGCTCTGAAACACCCTGTATAACAACAAAAGCTTAGAACCGTATTCAGTAAAATTCAAATCGTTACTACGGCAAAAATGTTAAATTTCACCTTGTGGACCAATAAGTAAACAAGTTGAATGAAAAACGAAAATTATCTGATACAGCTGAATTTTTTATCGTTTTTTTCTTTTCACCAAGATAATCCTAAATAAAATTTTTTATCAAAATAAAATTATTTATCGGAGTTCTATGTCACGCAGGGGCGGCTCGTTATATGGAGCCAAAGGGCCATGGCACCAGGGGCGGCTCGTTATGTAGAGTCAAGGAGCCATGGCACTACCTTTAATTTCAAGCTCAGCAAAAAAAAAAAATAATTCCTTAAACACATTTCGCCAGCTTAAATGTTAAACGCCCGCAAATTAAAAAAACTTTTGCTATAAAAAAAACATTTTAAGCAATAGAGTGATTTTTGAAACTAATTTAAACAATTTTCTTACTAGAATATTCTGCATTTTTTATTATTATTTTGGATCTAAATATTTTTTTATTTTGACCTAAATTTTCGACTTCATTGTTAAAATTTTCGACTTTTCACTCCGCATTTCAATTTTTTTTTTTAGATTTTTGGGTCCAAATTTTTTATCTTTTGGCTTAAATAGCCTTAATTTTGACCTAAATTTTTGATTTAATTATTTTAAATTTTTTTGTCCGCATTTTTGATTTTTCGGGCCGAATGTTTAATTTTTAGATGTTTTGCCTATATTTTCAATTTTTTTTTTGGTCTAAATTTTTGATCATTTGGCCTAAATATTCTTTATTTTGACGTAAATTTTCAATTTGATTGTTAAAATTTTCGACTTTTCAGTCCGCATTTTTTATTTTTCGGACCGAATTTTTAATTTTAGTTACAAATTTCTTAAACATTTTAACCTGAATTATTGATGCGAGAATTTTTTCTAGTTTTGGTCACCATTTATTATTATTATTATTTATTATTATTATCATTTTGTTTTGTTTGTTTGTTATTTTTTTGTACTCTTGGGCCACCATTTTTACTTTTAGACCCGAATTTTAGATTTTTGGTCTAAATTTTTTATTTTTTGTCCTATGTTTTAGATTTTTTAACTTGAACGATGATTTTATTGTTAGATTTTTTGGCTATTATTTTCATATTTTTTGTTAGAGATTTAGGGATTTTAGATCCGGATTCTTGGCCCATTGTTTGGCCCATATTTTAGATTACCGTATTTTCCATTTTCTTAAATTTTTGGCCCAAATATTCTTTATTTTGACCAAAATGTTCGATTTTTGTTTTCTGCATTTTTTATTTTTACGCCTTTTGGTCTTTTGTCCGAAATTTTCTTTATTTTGACTTCAATTTTCGATTTGTTTGTTGAAAATTTTAATTTTTTGGTCCACCACTTAGATTTTTGGGTACGAATTTTAGATTTTTGGTCTTAATTTTTTATTGTTTGTCGCATATTTTAGATTTTCTTAAGTAGAATTAATGACTTCGTTAAAGACGAAAGTAGACTGAATATATGAGTATTCAAACTGTTGTAACTCTGCAAAATTCATAATAATAATAATAATACAATGCTTGATTTTCTGTACGACAATCAATACAATTATTATTATTATTAGTTATTATGACTACAAACAAATAACTACTTCCCTGGCTAGTGCCACTTCGCACGGATATTTAGAATTAATGATTTTATTGTGCGGTTTTGTAATTTTGTTTACTATTATTTTAAGCTAAAAAGTATTATTTTTAGACCAGGATTTTTGATTTTTGGCCGATATTTTAGATGTTCGGTTGTTCTGTTCCAAAAATGCAGACTAAAATATCCAAAATTTCAACAAACAAATCGAATATTTTGGCCAAAAAAATAAAAAAATTGGAACAAAATAGCCGAAGATCTAAAATGTCGGCCAAAAATATCCAAAATCCTGGTCTAAAAATAAAAAAATGCATACCAAAAAACTTGAAAATACAGGCAAAAGAAAAATCATTTTCAACGAACTTCTCGCATATAAATCAATAATTCTTTACTTTCGTCTACATTTTTGATTAGTTTGTTACAATTTTCAATATTTCTGCATTTTCAGGCCCGACGTTTCGGTTAAATTTTTTGATTTTTTTTTGTCATTTGCATTTTAGATTTTTTAACCTGAATGATTTATTTTTACGCGGAATTTTTTTATTTTTTCAGTATTTTTTTGGTGGAAGTATTTGATTTCTGTCCTTTGTTTTAGATTTTGCAACCTAAATTTTTGAATTTTTTGACCTGTATTTTCAAGGTTTTTTGTTTTAATTTCAGGTTATTTATTTAATTTTATGTTGTTCGGTTTTGTGGGGTTTCATTTAAATATGGGGTTTATTTTTAGATAAAATTAATTTACTTTGATATTTATCTGGAATATATAATCTGCGGGATGTTTAAGGAATTATTTAACATTTAAATATTTGTAGGAATTTCGGATTTTTTGCATCAAACAATTAAATGTCTAATTTAGGTTTTTCGTCTGATCTAAATTTATTTGCCAAGTACAATACTAGACTTCATTTATCATTCATTCAAGGCAGCGGCGGCTCGTGGGTCTGTAGAGAAGGCTACGACACAGATGCCTCTCGTGCTGTACTACTTTTCCTTATAGAGGAAGAAAATATGTCGCTGCTGTTTTGGTAAAATTTTCTTCCGCAGCCTCCTCGCCGAACATCCACGAGCCGCTAGTTTAAAGGTTATCCGAGAAAAACAAACAATTGAAAAAGGAGAGGGGGAATATATTGTATAAGTGGCTCTACCATCAACATGTTCCACGAGCCGCCACTGCATGGCACTACCTGTATTTTCAAGGTCAGAAAGAATTTTTAATTAATTCTTAAAACACGTTGATCTAGGAAGATAAATCGTTCTTTCTTTCTTCAAAAAATGAGGGGGGTGTATATTGTATAAGTGGCTTTACCATCAACATGTTCCATGAGCCGTCACTGATGCCACCTAGTAAATTAATAGCAATATAATCATTTTAAGTAAATGTCCCTTGTCACCAGATTTCTTGGAAAGAATTCTCACGTCGAACATTTAAAATTTTTGAATTTCCTCGAACCACGCATAGCTAAATCCGGTTCGAAGGACCAGTTACGTTTTCTATTATTCTCCATCACGCACCATTAATTTTTTTGTTATTGCACATTAAGCTATTTAGTAAACATAGAATCTATTTTCGATTTGTGACACGGCGCACAGCGGCTAATGTTCTACTTCAACGTTCCAAGATGAACAACCTCCGACGGCGGGGCCAAACAATTTGGCGCGGTGCAAGCGCCAAAGAAATTAGAAACAGGAAGTGCTCGTTTCGCCGAAAGTGTAAATATTTATACGCAAAAAAAATTGCAGGCGAAACCTGCCCACGCACGTTATTGGCAACGTCAAGGTGAAACGGGAGTGATAACGCATAAAATTATACAATTGATGCGGGGGTGGTATTGTTGAAAGATGCACGTTGATTGGATAGAGATGTGACTGGAAATTGGTCGTGAAATGAATTCGAAAGTAAAAACACGGTATGGTAGAGTTGGGGCCAACTTTACTATATTGTTTCGTTCAGATGGGAATTGTACCCATAAAACGCTACCAAGTTTCCGGAATTAATTTCACAACCCATATATCGTATGTTCATAAAAAGAAAACCTCAAGTGTGCCATGATTTTTTAATTTAAAAAATTTAAGTAACTTTTTTTTTATCACAATTTTGGCGCGAAATTCAAATTTTTAAGGTGGTAAAAGTGGTTTTTAATTATTTCAACTATCTTCCACACTGTTTAAAATTCTAAAAAAAATGTATGTTATAGAATTTGGTAAAACACATTTACTGAAAAAAACTGAGACAGTCCTCGAATGCCTTCACAGCAAAAATGAATTTTGAAAACTTTTACTTCATTTTTCTATTTGAATTTGACGCCAAAAAAAATGAAAAAAATACTGCGAGATGTAATTTTTGTTTTGTTTTGTTTTGGGTAGACTTGGTTTCAGCTGCCATAGAAAAGGAGAAAAAAAAATAAAACGTAAAATTCACGTTTTCTGTCATATCTCGACAACAAATTGCTTCAGGAGGCTGAAATTTCGAGCAATCAGCGGAATTTTTAATTATCTTTCATCCAGTCATCGCGATTATTGATTTGCTTTGGGGGCACTTTTGACCATCTTATTCGACTATACCCTTTTTAAAAATAAAAAGTCATGGCACACTTGAGGTTTTTTTTTAATGAACATACTTTACCTTTTGCACGATTCCGTTTTTGGAGATTATTTCCACAGTAATTTAACCCTTTAACGATCATAAGGCACTATAGTGGTTCAGATTTAATTTTTTAGTTACCTATTTTATCGTGAATTTTATAGTCCAAATAAATATATTTAGAGTAATTTCAATTCTATTTTTCTATTCAGTTATTAAGTCAGAAAAAACTCTTGTCGTTAAAGGGTTTTAGTACATTCTGCTAGAAATGGGCAACTCATGAGCAGTGTTGCCAGATTGGGGTTTTTTCCCCCAAAAGGGGGTAAATTATTGTTTTGGGGTGTATTTTGGGGAACTTCAATCAATGGGGTATTTTTTGGGGTGGGTATTTTATACAAGGGGTATTTTTGGGGAAGCCAATGAACATGTTATTACATTTGCTAGAAATAATAATAATAATAAGTTGTCTTTATTAATGAAAAGAAGATGAAAATATTGAGGATGAAGATGAATAATAAATTTTAATAATTTCTATAATTATAATGCTTTAATTTTGTATATTTTGCAATAAATCCACTGTATTTACGTTTTATTTTCAAAATTTATTATTTTGGAGAAGGACAGAGGCATAATTTGGGGGAGTTTTATTAAATATTTGGGAAATTAAAAATTGCTACAGGCAACACTCGTTGCCCGTAAATAAATTATCATTACTATATTAAATATTCAATCTTTTTGTTTGCATTTTTTATCATTAGGCCTGGATTTTGATTTTTTTGACCAATATTTTAGATTTTTGACCTGCAGTTTCTGTATAACTGAATAATTTTTCTTATTTTAGTTAAATTTTTTGATTTTTTGGTCGGCATTTTTTTTGTTTTTAGGCCCGAATTTTTGATGTTCTGCCCTCTTTCAACTTTTATATATATTCACTTTTTTATCGGTATTTTCGAGTTTTGGATTTTTTGTCCTCATCTTTTTTTTTACATTTTCGCGTTGCTGGTTGGCAATTTATTTTGAGCTAGAGTTATTTTTGGTGTCGAAATTGACAAATCATTTTTCTTTTACTTGAATTTGTAATTTTTGGTCTGCTTATTTTTATTTTTTAGACCAGAAATTTTATTTCTTTTGTTTATATTTTAGATATTTGGTCTGCATTTTTGATTTCTTTGTTAGTTCTAACTTTTAGAGTTTTTGGCCAAAATATTTTGATTTTAATAGTTTGTTGAAATTTTCTACATTTTTCATTTTTCGATTTTTTTAACCTGAATTATTGATTTCATGGCCGAATTTTTTTAAATTACTTTCGAGTTTTGAGTTTCGACAAATTATTTTCGGATAAAATTAAAATTTTTTAGTTTACGATTTTTGGTCCAAATTTTCGATTTTTTGCCTATATTCTTAGTTTTGTTTTACCTGGATTATAAATTTTAACGAGCGAATTTCTGATTGGTCTATGCTTTAGATTTTTAACCTGAATTGTTGATTTTTGTGAGAGAACTTATTGCCGGTATTTTCGAGTTTTGGATTTTTTGTCCTTTTTTTTTTAAACATTTTCGCGTTTCCGGTTGGCAATTTATTTTGAGCTAGAGTTATTTTTGGTGTCGAAATTGACAAATAATTTTTCTTTTACTTGAATTTGTAATTTTTTGGTCTGCTTATTTTTATTTTTTAGACCAGGAATTTTATTTCTTTTGTTTATATTTTAGATATTTGGTCTACATTTTTGATTTCTTTGTTTGTTCTAACTTTTTGGCCAAAATATTTTGATTTTGATCAAAATTTTTTGATAGTTTGTTGAAACTTTCTACATTTTTCATTTTTCGATTTTTTTAGTTTTTGTATCTTTAAGTCAAATTTCTACATTCAGTTGTCGTAAAGTCTTTGAACTTTAAGTAAATTTGACATTTTTTCAGAGGCTTAACGAGTTTAAATCAAAAATAGTCTATCTTTTGACGCTTTTCATTAATTTGTCATAAAGTTTTTTAACTTGAATTAAATTTGACATTGTTTTTAGAAACTCGACTTTAAGTCAAAATTTGTCGTTTTTCTTGAAGTTTGTTGACTTTACGTCAAATTTTGACATTAATTTGCACATAAAGTCTCTTAATTCTAACAAGATTTGACACCTTTTCTAGGGGCTTACGGGTTTAAGTCAAAATTAGTCTTACTTTCTTAACGCTTCTCAACTTTATGTAAAATTTCGACAGTAAATTAGACGTAAAGTCTCTTCACTTTAATTCAATTTGACGTTTTTTCTAGTGGCTTAACGCCTTTAAAGTCAAAATTTGTCTTTTGTTGACGCTTATCAAATTTAAGACAAATTTCCATATCAGTTTGCACATAAAGTCCCTTCACTTTATTTAAATTTGACATTTTTCTAGAGGCTTAAAGACTTTAAGTCAAAATTAGTCGTTTTTCTTGATGTTTGTTGACTTAAAGTCAAATATCGACATTAATTTGGATATAAAGTCTTTTAATTCTACCCAAATTTGACAAATTTTCCAGAGGCTTAAGGGTTTAAGTTAAAATTAGTTTTGTGTTCTTAACGCTTGTCGAATTTAAGTCAAATTTCGGCATTAATTTGGACACGCTGTTGGATTGATGAGCTGTTGGATATATATTTTTTTTATTTTAGTGGCTTTTTGACCGTTTGCCCGCAGAAAGGCACTACACAAATAAAATGTAAAAATCGCACCTAATTTTGGTAGATGCGCCGAGAAATCTATGGCTGGAATTTTTATTTACGTCGGTAAAATATATTGCAGTTGTGGCCACACTATGAATACCCATATTATATATTTTTAAATTAATTAGAAGTCTGCAATTCATTTCTGACAATCTGGTATATAACTATAGAAAAGACCGGTGAACCGCTCCAAGGAACCGGTTCATCCAGTGAGTGATCCGGTTCGGAACCGTTCCCGACAGTGAACCGTTTTTCTCATCTCTACCGGTTACGGTTGCATCGAGTGTCATCTGCATAGGCGTACTAGCTTAACTTGCTTATGGGGAAATCCCCTTATTCTACCATATTTATAAAAATTATTTAGATAAGGCATGGCCATGATAAACAAAACGGTCTTAGATTAGTTCAGCACGTTGTTGACTTTATGTCATATGAACAACTGGTGGCGAAGACGCAATGCGACTCATCAAACCTGCAACGTACGTTCCGAAATACATATGGTATATAAATAATATAATATATACATATCTACATGACACGAGGTTACGTTCGCTAGTTAGGGGAATTTAGACCGGTCCGTGCTTGAAAAGTAACAACTAAGTGCACTGAAAAATAAATTGGGTTATTTTTATTAACATGAATCCCATGTATTTTAAGAATTGTAAGGAGTACATTCGTCCAGTAATTTTATTTATTTAATTCAATCTTTTTCGGAACCGGGCCGGGCCGGGCTTAGAATACTCATCTCTGGGCCGGGCCCGCAGCACATTTTCATTTCATCGGGCCGGGCCGGGTTTTAAATTTTCACTATCGGGCCCGGCCGGGCGCTTCTGCAGATCTCTGCCATGAATATTCGTTTAGGTGAGGATTTTTTTGTACGTCATTTTTTTCCAGATATACTTTTTACTTCTTACAATAAGCCATTGCAATCGACTCTTTTCCACGAGTCATTTCTCCAATCTCTACTTTTTGCTGTAATAGCTTTTATTTGACTCAAGGTTTTCAAGGATGGTTTTAGAAAATAGAAAACATTCCTAAAAATAAATTTTAATCTGTAAAGATGGCCCGAACGTAAAAAAACAACAGAGATAAACCGCTCCTGAGAACTTCAAACACCCCTTATCTTTATTATTTGGTGACGAGTGATAGTAAATAATTGCCCTGCCCGCTTAGTACTTTTTGATGATTGGAATAATCGAATAACAGATAACTGGATTCTGATAAGAGCGCGAACATGTTTCGTTTGTGCCGAAAATAGAGCGATGCGGGATATAACATTATTAATAAAGCGTGGCGGTTCCTCACGAATGATGGAAAAGCTTGGATGTGTTCGTATTGATTCGGTCTATTTGCGGAGTCATTAAAACGGTACGTGCCCACTGGAGGAATCAGCCGGCAGTGTCAGCAGAGTTCGCCCGGTTGCTTCGTTGGGGGAAAGTTGAGATCTGCCGGAAGATTTTGAATGGGTGTGAAGTTAGCAATAGATTTTAAAATTCATTTTTTTGCCATGAAAATGTAAAATTTCCAAAACCTTCTATAAGCAGGGTGGGGTTACTACTAAAGAATACACATGAACCTCCCCCACCCCAAAATTTCAGCCCCCTACAATTTTTCACACTATAAAAAGAAAGTCTTCTTTTTCGCAAACTTCGATGACCGATAAGAAAATGCTGAAAACATGTATTTATTCTACATACTTAGACCCAGAGCCCTGCAGAAGCGGGTTTTTGAAAGCCCGGCCCGACCCGGCCCGACAGTGAAAATTTTTAAACCCGGCCCGACCCGACCCGATGAAACGAAAATGTGTTGCAGGCCCGGCCCGGCCCTGAGCTGAATATTTAAAGCCCGGCCCTGGCCGGCCCGTCCCCGAAAAATGTTGAATTAAATAAATAAAATTACTGGATCCATGTATTCCTTAAAATTCCTAAAATACATTGAATTCATGCGATTTTTTTTTTCAATTCACTTAGTTGCTTTCTAAATTATAGTAAAATTAAATTTATCCAAGCCCGGCCCGGCCCGACCCGGGTTAAATTATCCATCGGCCCGGCCCGGAGTTTGAAAAATACGGCACGGCCCGACGTCGGGCTGGGCCGGGTTTTCCGGGCCAGGCCAAAGCCCGGCCCATGCAGGCCTCTGCTTAGACCTACTAATACAAAAAATTAAAAAAAACGTTCCGGCCCCCAGATCACTTAAAAAAATTAAAAACTTGTCCGCCCAATGCACCCTGAAGAGGTGCGCGGCCACACTTACTAAAGTTTTTTACGAAGTCGGATGTCCGTCTCGAAAAAGTAAAAATTACAAAATCAATCTAGATATACAGGCCTAACAATAGGAGAAATAAAAAACGTGCCGGCCCCTGGATCACTTTGAAAAAAAAAATAAGCAATCCGCCACACTCTCCGAAAATGTGTGCGCCATAACATTCACAGGAGTTTTTTTCAAAGTTCGGTGACCGCCATAAAAAAGTTGAAAATTTATTGACTGCAGTTTCGATTAAAAGATCCTATTATTAATTTGATAATTAAAGAATTATAATACTTTATGTTGTCTTTTGTCAACTTTGTTTATCTCTATAAAAATAATAACTACAATATTTTATTGCTATTATAAACAACTGCACTTGTTTTACTTTCATCTTTTTCATGGCTAGCTATTTTTTATTTATAATTAAACCTAAAAATGACTGTAACTTACTTATTTTTAGAAATAACTATGTCATATGTGATATCAGATTAAAGAGAAAAAAAAGTCTTTCGAATGAGGTCATAGCCAACTATGGTTTCCATTAAAAAAAAATATAAGTGCGTCATATCTCGGAAAATAATGGCTTTCAAAAATTTCTGAATTTATTTTATTAAGCTGCATAAAATTATCTACAACTTTGTCCCTTACAGTTTTTTTTTCTATCTATCATAATACCCGAGATACCGGGTGACTCAGCGATCTGTAAAAGCCCCATAACTTATTTGCTATTTGAGATATCGACTTCTAGTTTTGTTGAACTGATACCCACATATATTCTACATATTTTAAAAATATGTATGTTTTTGTACAGGGTGTCCTAGTATAAGTAACAGATCAAAGTTATGTTTTTTTAATTGGAACACCCCATATTTTATACTTAATTTTTAATCCTCTTAAGAAGCTGATAAAAATAGTATAAGATACTATGGGTCTATTATGGACGGTTGGTTAGTTATGGGCAAATTTGTGGCAAAAACAAGGACACATTGAAAAAGTTGCAGAAGAGCTCCAAGCAAAGCTAGCGTCATTTTTTATACACTAAAAAAATTTCCACATCATGAAGAATCGGCTTTGATTCTTTTTTGTTCATACTGCTGTACAGGGTGTCAACATACGCAAAACAATGGATAACTATTTTTTTTTCAAATGGAACACCCTATATGTCTTGCCATCAATGCATGTAATTTTTGCCAAGCTTTTCAATGATGTACAATATGTATAATGAAATATTAAGGATTCTTAATAATAAATAATAGGAGATTAAAAAATTTTCGATCGATATGTCTTTCGACTTTTCCAATAATGCATGCATTGCCCGACAGAGTGCGCAAAATAGTGACCATATAGGCATTTTAGCGTTTTTTTTTCAAATTGTTTATTAATTACTTGCACTATACTTTATTTTCCACGCCCTCTGGCGGAAAAACGGGTAATTGTAGAATATTTCAAATGACCTGCATCGATTGAAAATGTTGCGCTCTACAATTTTTAATAGATGCAATTTTTGCTCTAAATGCATAGTTTTCGCTGAAAATTCAAAAAACCATTCAAACACTCGAAAATTGATACAAACATTTTCAATTTGCATTTTTAGCAAAAACTATGCATTTTGGGCAAAAATTGCTTCTATTGAGAGTTGTAGAGCGGAACATTTTCAATCCATATTAGTCATTTGAATTTCCCTATAATTTCCCGTTTTTTCCGCTAGAAGGAGCGGAAAATAAAGCATTGTGCAATTTATTAATAAAAAATTTGAAAAGAAAACGCTAAAATGCATATACGGTCACGATTTTGCAATGCACGCATCATTTGAAAAGTTGAAAGACCTATATCGATCGGAAATTTTCCGCTCTACAATTTTGGTCTCTTATAATTTTTCCTGGAAATGCATAGTTTTGGTTGAAAATCCAAAAATCAGCAGAAGGTGACAAAAGAAATATGTTTTTATTGATAAATCTCAAGAATCCTTAATATTTAGTTATACAAACTATATATCATTATATATATCATGGAAAATTTTCTAGTGTATAAAAAATGATGCTATCTTTGCTAGGCACGCTTCTGCAATGTTTTCAACGTGTCCTTGTTTTTGCCATAAATTTGCCAATAACTAACCGACCGTCCATAATAGACCCATAGTATCTTACACTATTTTTATCAGCTTCTTAAGGGGATTAAAAATTAAGTATAAAATATGGGGTGTTCCATTTATAAAAAAAAATATAACTTTGATCTGTTATTTATACTGGGACACCCTGTACAAAAAAATACATATTTTTAAAATATGTAAAATAAGTGTGGGTACCAGTTCAAGAAAACTAGAAGTCGATATCTCAAATAGCAAATAAGTTATGGGGCTTTTACAGAACCCTGGGTCACCCGGTATATTTATTTGAAAAAATTGACACTTTTAAATATCTAGTTACCCTTCACTTTTTTTGAAAACTTTGAAAGTGTTATTTTATTGGGCTCATAAAACTGCACTTCTTTGCCCATTTGGCCGTTTCTCTATCTCTTATAGTTTTCGCGATCCCCATAGAGAACATCGAAAAAAACTCACCCTGTATAAAAAAAAATTGAAAAATGCATTGGTCAATTTTAGGGATATGGCGCAAGTGCAGATTTGCCTATTAGAAAAATTATTCGAAATTTATTGGATCTTTGTGTTCTTTTAAAAAATGAAAATATAATTTTTGTAAATTTGGGAGAAATTTAAGCGCAAAGTTAATTAAACGCATTATTTGCAGCGAAAACAAAAGATTATGAATTTTGCCAAAACGATGCCAAGTGCGGATTTTCCCATTACAAAATTATTTAAAATTGATTATACTTTGTTGTTTTTCGTAAAACGAGAACATTCTTTTATAATTTTTTGAGAAATTTAATAAAACGCATTACTTGCAACGAAAATAAAAGAATACAAATGTTGCCAAAACTATGGCAAGTACAGACTTGCATATCACAAAAAATATTGTGTTTTGATGTTCTAGGAAAAAAATAGAAACATCGATTAATATATTTTTAAGAAATTTGAAAAATACCATTTTTTTGCAGCGAGAACAAAAGCTTATGAATTTTGCCAAAACTATGGTAAGTGCAGACTTGCTCAATAAAAAAATTATTTAAAATGTATTGTATTTTGATGTTCTATAAAAAATTAAAAAATAGAAACATCGGTTGATCAATTTTTGAGACATTTGAGCGGTAAGATGAGAAATTGAATATTGTTTGCAAAATATCATTTAAATTCAAAATAAACTAAGGAGGTATAAATATAACTATTATATCATCAAATCAGAGAAAGTTACATGATGGGTACATCGCAATTTTTTTGTTGTACACTGGAGGAAAAAAATGAAACACTTGAAATTCGTGAAATTTCGACTATTTTCAAACCGCCATAACTCGGCGTATTTTCAATCGATTTTGATGAATCTTTGAGGGCAAAAAACTTTGAAGTGTGTTCTTCAAAGTCATGCATGTGAACTTAAGCGTAACCCCTTCCGCTCCCTCTAGCACCCCTGTGAAAAAACATGTTTTTTCAGGAAACCATGTCAACTTTGACGATGTCTATGGAGTTGGAAAAATTTTGTCGACTCGATCCACCATAAAGGCATTAAAATTTGATCAATTCCCTAAGCAGGACTCGAAGAACGAAGTTCCTACGACGATTTGGCACCAAGTTCTGGGTGTTTGAAAAAAGTGTATTTTGAGGTTTTTCGCACATAACTCAGCGACTTTTCAACCAAATTTGATGATTCTTACGGGAAAAAATCTCATTTTGGCCCTACTTTAAGGGGGTAAACTCTGATTGGAATGATTCCTTTTTGAACCCTTCAACCCCCGAACAAGAAAAACACGTTTTTGGGCAAAAAACGTCCAACTTTGGCAACGTGTACCGAGTTGGATAAAATGTGTCAACTTGATTCACCAAAAGGGCATTGAAATGTGTTCAATTACCTGTGCAGGACACAAGAACGAAGTTCCTACGGCGATTTTTCACAAAGTTATGGGTATTTTAAAAAAAGTGCATTTTGTGGTCTTGTTATTTTTTCGTTTGGAGGGGCGTAGTGTCCTCTCTTTGAGTGGGGGATAAACCCTCTCAAAGAGGACACATTTTGCTTTTGATTTCTCAAAAGATCATCGAAATCGGTTGGACAGAAGCCGAGTTATGGCCATTCGAAAATTACCTAAATTTTTACAAATTTCAAGTGTTTTCATTTAATTTGTTTGTTTTTATTGGACGAATGGTGGTGAGTTAGGCCCACATTTTTTTCCGACCCTACAGAGATCGTTAAAGTGAGTCTTTTTAACCTAAAATACAGTTTTTTGTTAATGGAGTTCTAAGGTACAAAATGCAAAATTCGTGATTTCGCACAAACAATTAATTTCCGTGCATACCTCAAAGAACATGCAAAGAAAAGTTCATTCGTGGAAACGAAAACAATTTCGTCGAAAAACTTCAGACTAAATGACAGGAAATAGGTATTTTCAAAATTTAATTTTTCTATTATCGAATTTTAAATTTATTTAAAAATGCCATACAACGTGATTGTATCGAATCTGTTTATAAGAAAGAATGATTGTACTCAATGAGTAGAAATAGAAAATTGACTCAGAACTCCTGGAACTTTCAATTTTTTTTTTGCTTTGCGACTTTTTTCAAAAAAATATTTTTGATAGTTCCGGATAGTTCTGATAGGTTTTTCCTGTAGTTCTATCCATAGTTGTTATGAAGTATTTAGATTCGACCAATATTAAGTGAGTAATATGAATTTGAATATTTCGAACTGAAAATTTTTGTCTTTGGAAATTCACCAGAACTCTTTTTTAAAAGTATCAGGAACTATAGTACTAACCCAAACACATCTTAAAACTAGTTCAGAACAATTCGATAACAATGTTGGGGTGCGGTGTCAAGTTGGCACCCCATTTTTCAAAAAATTCCTGACAGCCCAATTTTTCAGAACACTTTTTTAAAAGTTGATAGTACTTCTAGATACATTAAAAGGAATTGAGAACTCTATTCAGAACTATCAGAACTCTTCATTGGGGTGCCAACTTGACACACTCAACTTATGACTACTACTCAAACTGTGATTGCTACTTAAAATCACAATACTGTTAGCTAAACTGTGACAGTACTTAAACTGTGATTACTACTTGAATCGTGGTTGCCTCTAACTGCGACTTATTCCCTATTACTCCATTATTAACAACATGTTTTTAAAATAACATTTGAGTTAACATTTTAAATGGTACATTTTTGAATTTTTATTGAAGACTTTTCACTTACATCCCTAATAAATAAATAAATAATTACAGAGATATATCTGCAATAATATTGAGACATAGATATTGGTTGTTCTTTCATTGAGCAATCGTCCTAGAAGTTAATTTTCTCCACGACCACCATAGAATTTAAGCATTCTGAAATCAATTTTGATTATAGAACGTACACATTCTCACTCTTGTTATGGAACAAAACACTATGCGCTTATGCGTTTTGCATGTAATTCATTCCATAACAAGGGATAGAATGAATATTCTCACATCGTTTCGAATAAAACAATTAGCCTTGGATATCACAATTGTCAAAATACTATAAACATAACCACAAACGTGATAAAACGTAAGTTCCTTGTGTTCATTACTTTATTAGTCTATTTTATCTGGTCGAGGAGAAAGTACAGTCTGCTACTCGGTAAGAATGGAAATTTTGATGCTCGTGGTTCCTCGCGCTCGCCTCGCGGCTCGCGCTCGAAATATTCCACTCGCATCGAATTTCCATTCTAACCTTGTTACAGAATATACTATTAGATGTTAACTTATCACACTCTCACAATTTAGATGAAATAGCGCAAAAACTATGGAATGCGTCTTTTTGTTTTTTATTGCGTTCCAAAGAACATTTAATTCTAAATCTGCGTGCCAAATTTAGAGATGTTCCAATGAGGAAATTTCGAGCAATCGCCCTCGAAATTAATATTTGATGTAAAATCATGTAAAACACTTTCACGATTAAGTCGAATAACTCCAAAACTATGAAACTCGTGATTTTGGATTTTGAATTATTTTCAAAGAAAATTAAATTCTCAATCTTCGTGCTAAATTTGATGTTCTACTAAAAAAAAATTGAGCAATCGCCCTCGAAGTTAATTTTTGATACAAAATCATCGCTTTCACGATTCCATCAAAATAACTCAAAAACTAGGCAAGAGATATTTTTCGATTTTTATTGATTTTTAAAGAACATTAAATTCTCAATTTGTATACCAAATTTGGTAATGTTCCAACGAGTTTATTTCGAGAAATTCCCTTCGAAGTTAGTTTTTTTTATTTAAAAGCACTATACACTCACTTTATTTGGATTTAATAACCCGAAAACAAGGAATAGGCGTTTTTTTTATTTTTATTGACTTTCAAAGAACATTAAATTCTGAATTTGCGTGCCTAATTCAGCGATTTTCTACAGACGAAATTTGGTGCAATTGTCCTCAAAGATAATTTTCTCCACAACCATTGTACACTGGGCGTCAAAAAGAGCGCCACTCGAAAAATCGCGAAAAAACTCGATTTTTCAAAGCGTTGTAACTTGGTTCAATTTGGTCGATATCGATGAATCTTTCAGTTTGGGAAAGATTCAAGTTTTATCTTTAAGAATGTGTAGTTGATTTTGACCCCAAGTCCAACCCACCCCCCTGTAACGCGATGAAAAAAAAAATGTTTTTTATGTAAAAAATTGTCCAACTTTGACAAGCTGTACCGTGCGCAAAAAAAATTGGCCGGAAATTTTACCACAATGGCAGAAAAATTTAATAAATTTCCTTCAAATGCCTTAAAAATTGGAGTCGTTTCGATGATTTGGAGCACAGTTATGAATTTTTGAAAAAAATTACATTTTTCACTTTTTTGGCCATTGAGTAATTTTGCACCAAAATCGATGAACTTTTGCAGTCTGAACAGTTTTAAATTTTCTCTTCAACGTCATGTGAATGGTTTTGTTGCTAAAACGATTCCATCCCCTAAAGGAAAAAAAATGTTTTTGAAGTTTAAATGTGCAAATTTGGTTTCTTGTACCGTGCGCAAAAGAAAAAATGTGGACTCAATCGGTCAGCATGGCAATAAAGTTCAATCATTTGCCTCCAATTTCCTCCAAAATTCAAGTCGATGCGATGATTTGGCGCGAAGTTACGCAGTTTTGAAAAAAAAAATACATTTTGTGGCTTTTTTGCCATAACTCGGCGAATTTCGCACGAAACTCGATGGAATTTTGCAATCTAAGAAGTTTTCGACTTTCGTGACCCCCTGAAAACCCCTACAAAAGTGTTTTGGATTGACAAAAAAATTTTACAACTTGTTTTCATTTTCAATGTCATTTTTTTTCAAAAATTCATAACTTTGCTCCAAATCATCGAAACCACTCGAATTTTAAAGGCATTTGAAGGAAATTGATTACATTTTTTTGCCATTGTGGTGAAATTTCCCGCCGATTTTTTTGCGCACGGTACAGCTTGTCAAAACATATTTGTAAGTGGTCTATTTTGTGGACCGATATGCCACAAACTTGCTTAAATTTGGTTTTCAAATTGTAATCCCATATGCAACAAAAAGTTAAAAGAGTGCAGAATGACATTTTGAAATGTGTTTTGACGAATATCCATCCTTCTTTAAGAATTAATATGTATTACATCAATTATTCTTTTTGTGTTCAAAATCTTACATGAGGAAACATCCTTGCATCCCTATTTATAACAATGATACGCTGGCAAAACAAACGACAACAAAAATTCCTGACCACCTCGCCAATACCACTACGAAGTTCTATTTTGGCGCAACAGCATTTCACTTTCGCATCTATTCATCCGCCACATAATAGCATAAATATAGAAGTTGAAATGCGGTGCATCAACTCCGTTGCATAACGCTGATAACGCAGCGCACAATGAGTCATTTCACAGTTTGCACAAATCGGCGCATTTACTGGTCTTTCGATAAGACCGAAACGTAACGAATCGTGGCTGGAGAAAAAAAAACGAAACTTCCAACGCTTTATTGTGCTGCAGGATAATGAAATAGCGGTGTTTTTAACTGCACAATACACGCTTATTTGTATGTGTGTGTGTGATATAATGGAACCGTGGGGAAATGTGGCGGTTGCTGGCGTCCATTGTTTTGATGTAGCGTTATTTCTTGGAAGGGAGTTATGGTTATTGTCGGTCGTTAATGGATTGCGGGATTGTGTGCAGTCGGGTCATTTGTACCGGATGCTTTTAATAATACGTTTCTCATCATATTCGCCTTTCGAAATTGAGAGTGAATCTATTGTTTTATGTCAGTCGGTGAGTTGATCTACTAGGTTTTCACATCATTCTTCATGCATGATGTGGAGATAATATGAACAACATTTGTAATTTAGTTCAATTGATGCCATTTTGCTAGTTTAGAGACAGATAATTTTTGACATCGATTTCCCATATCTTTAAAATTATTACGTAAAGATGTAAATCCCATGGAGAAAGATTTGACGTTTTTGTTGAATGAGCGAAGTTTTGTTGGTCTTCATCTTTCTTCGTTTCCTCCTCATTCTCTTCCTACACGTCATCCTTTCCAACTCATTCTTATCGACTTCTTCATCCTAGGAGAAAGTTTCGCTGGCAAGTTTTTCAAGACTTTTGTTTTAGAATCCATCTTTTTCGAATCTTTTTTTCAGGGCCTTTTTTTAAGATTATTTAAAAACTATTATGTTTAGGACCTTTTTTGGGACTTTTTAATGCCTTTTATCAGATCTCTACTAAGGCTTTTGTCAGGACTATTTTCTGGAATTTTCTGGGGTCTTTTTAGGACCTTCTTAAGGACTCAGATCAGAAATTTTTTAGGACTTTTTTCGGGACTATATCACAGGTTTTGTTCAGGACTTTTTAAGGTCTTTATTCTGACTTTTTTGTATGCTTTTTCAGTACTTTTCTTCTGGCCATTTTATCAGAACTTTTTCTAGGACCCTATTTTCAGGAATTTTTATCACGATTATTTTTTTCAGTTTCCAGGATTTTTTGTCAGGATTATTTTAGCAAGACTTTTTTAATGCCTTATCAGTTATTTTCTAAGGCTTTTTTCATGACTATTTTGTCGACTTTTTTCGGTTCTTTTTAGGACCTTTGTAAGGACTCTTTGTAAGAACTTTTTTGAAGCCTATTTTCAGTACTTTTCTACAGTCTTTTTATCAGGTCTTTTTTAGGACCTTTTTTTAGAATTTTTTGTGACGACTCAGTTTTCGGGACTTTTTTAGGTCTTTTTCAAGAACCTGTTTTTCAAGACATTTCTTTGTCAGAGCACTTTTTTCTAGACTCTTTTTCTGGACTTTTTATCAGGACTTTTTAATCAGATTTTTTCAGGACTGTTTTATTCAAGACTTTATTCGGGTATTCTCTTTAGAACTTTATAACCAGGACTCTTTCAGGGCTTTTTCAGGATTTATCAAGATTTGTTTTTAGGACTTTTTTCAAGAATTTATTAGGATTTTTTGAGTTTTCTAATAAACTAATTTAAGATTATTTGAATTGGAAGTATAATTTGTTATTTTTATCTTTCATAACTTTGACGTTTTGAACGTCAGTATCATCTGATCTACAATGAAAATAAACCATGGTAGTATAAATATAAATAACTGTTATGCAATCAAGATCGGAGAAAATAACATGATGGTCACATCACCATTTTTTCAGAATTTTTTTGGGACTTTGTCGAGACTGTTTTCAGGATTTTTTGGGGACTTTGTCGAGACTGTTTTCAGGATTTTTTCCGGCTTTCTCGGAACTTTTTCATGACTCTTTTCGAGATTTTTTTCAATTTTTTTTCGGGTTTTTTAAAAATTTTGTAAGATATTTTTTTGAGGACTTCTTTCCTTTTTTTCGGACTTTCTGAACTTATTTACGGGATTTTTTCTTTCTCAGGATTTTTTTTTTGAGATTTTCAGGATTTTTTTCGGGACTCTAGTCGTGTATTTCAGGATATTTTCAACTTTTTTTCGGGATTTTTAGGGGATGTTTTTTCGATTTCGACTTTTCAGATTTTTTCGGGGATTTTTTTTAGGACTTGTTTTTCGGACTAGATTTCAGGACTTCATTTCGGTTTTTTTTTTCAGACTTCTTTCTGAACATATTTAAGGGATTTGTCATTTTCAGGAATTTTTTACTTTTAATTAGGATTTTCGGAATTTTTTTCGGGACTTAAGCCCTTTTCGGGATTTTTTTCAGGTCGTGTTTTTCAGGGTTTTTTCAACTTTTTTTCGGGATTTTTTGGGGACTTTTTTTGGGACTTTTCTGTTTTTTTAGGACTCGTTTCAGAACTTGTTTACGGTATTTATTCTTTTTCAGGATTTTTTTTAACTTTTATTTGGGATTTTCAGGATTTTTTCGGGACTCGTAAGCCTTTTTCGGGATTTTTTCAGGTCGTGTTTTTAGGATTTTTTTCAACTTTTTTTCGGGATTTTTTGGAGACTTTTTTTCGGGACTTTTTCAGTTTTTTTACTTTTCAGGCTTTTTTGGAACTTTTTCTCATGACTTTTTTTTCAGACTTTTTTCGGGGATTTTTAAGAATTTTTGTAAGACATTCTTCAGGACGTTTCCCGGACTAGATTTCAGGACTTCTTTTCGGTTTTTTTTTTAGGACGTTCAGGGGCCTGTTTCAGAACTTATTTACGGGATTTATTCTTTTTTGGGATTTTCAGAATTTTTATTCGGGGTCTGTAAGCCTTTTTCAGGAATTTTTTCAAGGTCTTTCAACTTTTTTGCGGACTGTTTTCGTGATTTTTTCGGGATTTTTTTTTTACTCTTGGAACTTTTTTCATGACTCTTTTTCAGAACCTTTTCGGCGCTTTGCAATGCATTTTTTTCGGAACGTTTTTTCAGACTAGTTTTAAGAACTTTTTTTAGGTCTGTTTTCAGGACTTCTTTCGGGGAGCTTGTTTAAGAACTTATTTCCGGGATTTATTCTTTTTCAGGAGTTTTTTACTTTTATTTTGGATTTTCTTGGGACTCTTTAAGCCTTTTTCGGGATTTTTTCTGGTAGTGTTTTTCAGAATTTTTTCAACTATTTTTCGGGATTTTTTTTCGGGACTGTTCTTAGGATTTTTTCGCGTTTTTTTTTTACTTTTTCAGGCTTTTTTTTGACTCTTTTTTTCGGAACTATCTTTTCAGAATTTCTTCGGGGCTTTCTTAAGGATTTTTGTGAGGCATTATTTTAGGACTTTCTTTCCGGAGTAGTTTTCAGGACTTTTTTCAGGAGTTCTTTCTGGATCTTTTTTCAGGAGTTCTTTCTGGATCTTTTTTCAGGACTTCTTTCTGGATCTTTTTTCAGGACTTCTTCCCGGGATTGATTTTTTCAGGACTTATTTTCGGGATTTATTTGAACACGATTTTTTGTTTAGTTATTTCAATAAGCTATTTGTTTATAGTCTCAGTAAGACTTAATTTTGCTTTGCAGAGTTACGAACAGGTTGAATATTCATATATTCAGGCTATTTTTCGTTTTATTAAATATACTTCAATCATTACTATCAAAAATACAACACGCCAATAAGGACAAAAAACACTCCAACTGTGGCGAGAATCAAATTTGAACAGAGTATATGTTTTTATTAAAATTCAAACAATCATTTGTAGCCTTTCACTGCATAAAATTAAGTGTAAGCCTTGCTTAAACCATCGTAAATAACATTTATAGAGCTAATATGTACCCAAAACAAATATTCTCGTACAAACTTAAAATACGAGCTCACACATGATTTATAATACTGTAAATATAAATGATTTATAGGCTGGGATTTAGTGTGGGTGCTCGTAAAAATAGATTTAATGATCTGTGCCGAAATCTTTGATCTATTGTCAAATCCTGAAACGCCATTAAATATTTTTAGAGCATTTGTGTACCTCTCTCCCACAACTAATTACCGGGCTCGGAGTTTGTGCCCGGGGTTGGAATTAATGCAATTAAGCGTTCCGAAGGTCCTCGGTAATTGCTTCAGTTCTTGTTGCAGAGGGAAAATAAATTATAATACAAGGAGTCGAAAATAAGCGTAAAAGCTGCGTTAATGCACGAATTGAACATTCCAAAAAGGCTATAGATTAATAAATTCTTGTAACTTGACGATTTTAAGTGTATCTCTTTTATTTTTTACTTATAAGTTTTTCCAAGAAACATGTATATATAGGGTGTATAGTATGGCTGCCTCGGCTGGCTTTGCAGTAGCCCATTCTGTCGACCCAATTTTTCATGACATTTTCGATGGTGTGGCCCTCAATGGCTGCAATGGCGACTTCAATCTTGTGCTTTAGGTCGTCAGTCGTCTCTGGATGGTTGGCGTAGCACTTATTCTTGACGGCTCCCCACAAAAAACAGTCCTACGGGGTCAAATCGCATCTGCGAGGCGGCCAGTTGACACCGCCGCTCCGTTTCGGCTAATTATGCGATTTTCGAACGTACCGCGCAAAAGTTCGACTGTAAAGTTGGCTGTGTGGCACGTGGCGCCGTCCTGCTGGAACCAAATGCCGCCGATGTCTTCCTCTTCCATTCGGGGAAAGAAAAAAAATTCCAACATGCCGCGATAGCGCTCACCATTGACGGTTACGGCGGCTGCTGCTTCGTTTTCGAAGAAAAACGGACCAATGATGCCGCCGGACCACATACCGCACCAAACAGTCACTCGCTGTGGGTGCAGTGACTTTTCCATGATTACGTGTGGATTGACATAACCACCGAGGTGGAAATGAGCTTCATCTGAAAAGATGATTTTTCGATAAAAATGCTCATCTTCCATCAAGCGTTCTTCGGCACATTGGGCGAACCGAAATCGCATCGGATGGTCGTGCGGCTTCAGCTCTTGCACCAATTGAATTTTGTACGGCTTCAAACCGAGGTCTTTCGTCAAAATTCTTTGAAAGGACGTGCGAGAAATGTTCAATTCCTGCGAGCGGTGTCGAGTTGATGTTGATGGATTGTCACTCACACTTTCGGCAACAGCAGCAATATTTTCGATTGAGCGCACTGGACGAGCACGGGAACGCGTTGCTTTGTCCATTAACGAGCCACTTTCACGCACACGCTTCACAAATTTATCCACAAACTGCCTGGGAGGCGCTTTATTTTTCCCGAATTTTGTGCGCATTTTTCTTGCAGTTTCGGTTGAAGACTCACCATTTTGGAAGTAAGTTTTCAATATTTCCCAATTTTCTTTAAACGTAAACTTAACCATTTCGTAAACCGCAAACCTTTTACTAAATATTTGACACATTGGCAAAGTCATTCGAGCTGTCAGAGCCGAAATAATCGATAGTTCAAAAGCAACCGATAGATGGGCCACCCTGTATTTGTTATCAGAGTTTACTGACTGTGCCCTTACAAGAATATCCCTAAACAAAATACTATTTGCACCCTTGTTGGAAACTGCAATCGTCGATGAAGGTATAAAATCCGAAACTTTGGTCAGTTGTATCAGAGTTTGCGAATTGTGCCCTCTTAATGAAAATTTCATCGATTTTAATACATTTTAGGCAAAGAAATAATCATTTCGGAAGGATTGTAGGTAATGAGAAAGTGGCTAGATTTAAAAGATTTGAGGAAATATCCAGAATGACACTAATGACGAATATTTTTGGGACCTGTACAGTCAGTGTATAATGGTACAAAAAAATATATATATAGCCATGATATAACTTTTTACGATTTGAAGGTAAAATATAAAATTATCATTTGTGTACCTAGCCTCAAATGTTAAGATTTTCCGGGTTGACAGAGGTAATTGCCAGGCAAAGACATTAGCCAAGCCGGAGGCACGAAAAATCAGTTTCGTGGAGTGGAACACTGCTTAATATTTTAGTTACAGCAGAGCGGCACTTACCACGGGTTCAACAATTTAAAGGATGTCGCTTAAATATAAACTCTGGAACTGTTCACAATTGCTTGTTAGGGCGTCACGTAGATAAAAAAATACGAAAAGTAGTTTTTTCATGATTTTTAATCCCATTAATTTAAGGGGTCTTCATTGCCCCGGGCCCCGTCGCCTTTAAATCTTGCTCTGAGGTACGATGAAATACTACAGCTCATCTATAAATATTTATTTCATTGATATAAGCATATAAAACGTCGATTCTATAAAAGTCAAAATTGCCTGCTCGTCGTTAATTAAACCAATTATCTGCAATTAATGTACTTCAAACAGAACTAATTTATGTGAAATGAGTAGGTGTTGAGTAATGGCAAACAAGGCTTATATATAAAAGTATGACTAATGGATAAATATTGTAGAAAATATTTCTCATGATTAAAATTCTGAATTCTTTAGTCATTAGTTGATTTCTGAGTTATTTTGCCTGCCACACCTAATTTATAAATGTCATCGTAGATAATTTCAGGTTGAATTAAAATTCATTTTTAATGGATGAAAAGTAATTCTGTATAGATCTAAGCACCAACTAGCCCAAGATAGAAAGTCAGTGGAAATTGAAGGGGCGGCGTACGTTCAGGAGTGAACAAAGAAGGACTGCTAAAGTACCATATGTATAAAAATTATTTAGATAAAGGGTGGCTTTGTATTTCGGAACGTACGTCGCATCACGTCTTCGCCACCAGTTGTTCATATGACATAAAGTCAACAACGTGCTGAACTAATCTAAGACCGTGATTTTGTTTATCATGGCCATGCCATATCTAAATAATTTTTATACATATGGTAGAATAATACAAATTTGTGTTAGGATTGAGTAGGCTTATATTTTTCGCCCAATCTTAACACCTTGATCGCCACGCGGCATTCTTATGTGCCGCAGTGATTTTGCGTTTGGGGCCCCGCGGTATGTAAGTTGTGCCGCACACAGCAACACTGTTCAAAGTGCCGCGGAGTAATATCTAACTATGTGGACTCATAAAGTAGATAGCCTGAACCATTATAAACATTTAGGTCTCTTGAATTTCGCTATTGCATTGCACTCAATAAATATTATACAGTCGATTTTATCTGAAGATCCCCAAGAACTTTCAACATCACCCGGTATATATTCATCTTCAGAGTCGCCTCCTCCGAAATCCTCATTATAAAATTTACCACGTTGTAAATTATGTACTGAGCGTTTGACCTTGGTGTAGAGGCACACGTGCATGCCGCGTGGTTTCAACGCGGCAAATCTTATGTTTAGACTTTGTGGTACAAACATAATGCCGCATTATAAATGAACTAAAAGTAATATTAAACAATGTAGAATTGCCCATTACATTAAGTAATAGTAATTTTATAAAAAATGCATATTTTAGGAGAAAAATCAACTGGTGGCCTGAAGAACTTGGTTTGTCTGTATTAAGGTGGCGATCAACGTGTTAAAAGACTCTTAGCAGGAGTCGAAAAGCATCGCGTTTTTAATTTTATTTATCTAGAAGAAGTTGATAAATTATTATTATTATTATTAATGTGAGTTTTTTTTTTTTTTGCAGGTATGTTCGTTTCCATAACATGACTGGCCGAAGTTAGCAGTAAGTCTCAAAAACAACCTATTGCCTAAGTTCAACTACAATTTAATTAACCGTGTTCTCTAATTTTAACTGGATATAATTATGCTATCTACAAAATAGAAAATGTGAAATAGATACTAATTCTATCAACCAAATTTAGAGTCAAAATTTAAAAATCTCGAGCGATACGTGTTTACTCTCTTATTTGGTAGTATTAGTATCTACTTCATATTAATATTGTAAATAGTAAACCAGTTATTTAGGTTATGTTTCTTATTAAAGGGATTAGTAGGAAACAACGATAATAGTCACTATTTTCATAAAATTGACGGTAATAAGGCATATACGGTGTGTTTCAAAAAGAAATTAATCACAGTCAACTATGAATTCAAATGCGCATGTCCTGATTAAAGATTCGTGGTTGGATTCAGATAGTTAACATCAAAAATATTGACTGTTGTGCAAAAAAGCGTCAATTAGCGACATTTCAATTCATTTAATTTGTTTGGATATAAGTAATACATTTATCATTTTCTCCAAATACGTATTATACAAAATGAGAAAAATATATAAAGAAATAAATATGGTAAATAAATAGATTTTTATATAGCAATATACTTTTATTTGAATAATTTTAATACACTGCTCAACATTTGAACTGGTACACTTACAAGAATATACCGGGTGACCCAGGGATCTGTAAAATCCCCATAACTTATTTGCTATTTGAGATATCGACTTCTAGTTTTCTTGAACTGATACCCACATTTATTCTACATATTTTAAAAATATGTATGTTTTTGTACAGGGTGTTCCAATATACATAACAGAACAAAGTTATGTTTTTTTAAATGGAACACCCTATATTTTATACTTTATTTTCAACCCTCTTGAGAAGCTGATAAAAATAGTATAAGATAGTATGGGTCTATTATGGACGGTTAGTTAGTTATGGGCAAATTTGTGGCAAAAACAAGGACACATTGAAAAAGTTGCAGAAGCGTTCCTAGCAAAAATAGCATCATTATTTATACACTAAAAAATTTCCCACATCATAAAGACTAATACACATCGGCTTTGGTTCTCTTTTATTCATAGTGCTATACAGGGTGTCAACATATGCAAAACAATGAATTAAATGAATATTAAAATCTCCACCGACAATTATATTATTTCTGATAGTATCCATTGAACATAATAAATCGTTCAGTTTGGATAGAAATGTTGTCATTGTTGCATTTGGGGGTCGATATATGTTAATTACACTAATATTGAGATTCTTAAAATGTGAGCATAAAAGTTCTATAACCTTTTCTACAGAGCAATTGTTGGGTATTTGTTCAGTATCAGTATTGCTAGATGTTAATATGAGCGAACCTCCATATGGCGATTGTCTGCAAAATATAGAATTTAAATGGTGGCTTTTAAACGTTAACATATCGGATTCTGTTTCACTAATCCAATGTTCTGTTAGACTAACTGCAATTACAGGATGCTCACTTTCATTTAGTAGTGTTTCTAATTGATTGACTTTGTTTCTAAGAGACTGTATATTTAGAAAAATTAATTTCAATATACTTTCTGAATTTTGTTTTGAAGGCGGAATAAAAAACCTTATTAGGCCACATAATATTTGGAACTTTTACAATGTCAGAGTCGGATCTAGAAATACTTATTTTATATAAGGAAACCATTTTGGTACATTGAGCGTTTTTAACATTACATGATGATAAATGATCCACTGTCACATCCGGATCCAGCCCACTAATGTAAAAGTGAGATTGCAATTTTTTACCTTTGATTCCCATTTCTTGATTTGACTTCCCAATACTTGGAGTTCTGGTTCGTCTCCGTCTTCTTTCCACAAATGTAAAATCATCGGCGTTTGGTGTATTAGCTGGCGACACAACACAAATCTCTGAAATACTGTTTGGAACTTCGGTGGATGTATTTGGCCTCTCCACCTTTGAAAATAGTATTTCACTATATGCAGCCTTTTGTACTCGTGGGGCTCCATCTTCAATCTGCGTGCTGTTATTATCATTAACTGTAATTACAGGTTTATGTATTTTATTGCTAGATGTGGCTTGAGTCTTCGCTAGATCTTGTTTATTTACATTTCTTTTATGGGGAATATAAAGTTGGTTAGAATGATTAAATAGAGCCTAGAAACCTAGAAGGGACCTTTAGATTCGAGTAAGCTCCATTTCCCTCACTATCGCACCTGAACTTCCAGTCATAGTTGCCACATTTTTTACAGTGAAATGTAACGCTGTGTAGATGGGATTTCTTTTTTGGACCCGAGCCTTCAAAAACCTCGTCTTCCAGTCTTCTGTCTATTTCATTCCAGTTTTCTTCTCAAAGAATCCCTGGCGTATCTTTACCAGTTTAGGTGAATACCGATAGGTTCTTATTAATTCAAATTTAACGACACTTAGCCTTCTCTAACCCAATATTACTGTATGTTTGGTTATGGGGTCCTAACATGTTGCAAAGATTACATGGTGTGTCTAGACGGCCGCGTTCTCTGTCTCTAAAATCTCCCCTCTCTCATTTACTTGCTTATCTTTGAAAAGTCGATATAACTAATTTAAATGTCTGTCGCGCGTAATTTATTTACATTTTATATCTAGTAGATACCAAGTGTTAAATGAGTTGGGATGCCAACATCACAACATATGAAATGCACGGTACTTTTATGGACCATCTTACTCAGATAATGTACCTGGGCATACATCTTTCATTCTCGCGATCGCGAATCCCATGAACCAATAGCAGTACCGGGATATCCTTTCTCAAATCAAACGAAATAAGGCGCTAAAATTAAAAGTTTCAATAAACGAAAGTACTGGAATGACATCGCCAATTTGAAAAAGAAAAAATTATGCTCGTGATATTTTCATATATCATTGTGAAGTATAAACATTTTAATATATCATTGTGAAGTATAAACTAAATGTTTTATCGTGTTTTTTATGTCGAAATCGAATTTTAACATGTTTTCTAATTTATATTCGTTAGTGTAGATTCTTATAAAGGGTTGGCCATTGCAAGGAATCTTTTTAAAATCCTAATAAAACACAAACGGCTGGATGGAATTTCTTGATCTTGCATTTATTTTGTAGCCAAGAGTATCCGGTTATACATGGAATATGACATCAGTCAAATGGCTGCCACGGCTGGCCTTCCAATAGTCCATTCTCTCGACTCAATTTTTCAGAACTTTTTCCAACGTATGCGGCTCTATCTCAGCAATGGCATTTTGGATATTGACTTTAAGATCGTCAATCGTTGCTGGATTGTTGGCATAACAACGTTCTTTAACGGCACCCCAGAGATAAAAGTCCATGGGCTTCAAATCGCATCTCCACGACGGCTGATTACACGATTTTCGAACTTTGACCGCAATAAGTCGATAGTTTCGTTGCTAGTGTGGCATGTCGCCCCATATTGTTGGAACCAGATGTTGCCCACATCCAAACCAGCAATTTGCTCCCAAAAAAAGTTTGCTATCATGGTCCTATAGCGGTTTCCGTTGACCGTTTCGCCAGATTCAAAGAAAAATGGGCCGATGATGCCGCCGGCCCATAATCCGCACCATACAGTCACTCGTTCGGGATGCATTGGCTGTTTAACGATCACGTGTGGGCATTCCGATGCCCAAATCCTGCAGTTTTGCTTGTTTACTTATCCGCCGAGGTGAAAATGCGCTTCATCGGAAAAGATAATTTTTCGCCAAAATTCAAGTGGATGGTCAACTCTCTTCAACTGCTGTGTTATTTGGACCTTATAGGCGAATAAAACGACGCTTTATGCAAAATACGCCTCATGGTAGTGCGACTAATGTTCAATTGCTGAGAGCGATGACAAGTCGATGTTCTCGGGTTGGCTTACACACTACGGGCTACACCAGCAATATTCTCGGGTGTACGAACCGGACGAGCGTGTGGAGCTTTAGTACGGTCCACCAGCATACCAGCTTCACGAACTTTGTGCACAAATTTCTTCAAAATACTTGCATTTGGTGCATATTCGCGACCGAATTTTGTACGCAATTTTCGCACTGATTCTGCAATACACGCATTACATTCAAAACATTTCCCAACGTTCATCAAGCGTATAGCGTGCCATTTCGCTAACCGGGTGTTGTATACTGAAGAACTGTCATACATCAGATGTCAAATATGAAAGTAAAAATAAAGTGGTGGTTCAAAAAGATTCTAAGAGATGGCCCACCCTTTAGTTTCATTTTTCATGGTTGATAATTGCAGCACCACACCAGATTCAAAAGGGACGTAGTGCGGGAGTTACAGACACTCCTTGTAATCAAAACAACAACAAAATTCCTATATTTTTTTTGTGGAGCTGTGAAATCATCTAGTTTCGGTGTACGAAATTTTACCAAAAGCTTTCAGCCCTTCGTATTGCCGAGAAAACCTGAAGTTGCAGTTTTATTTCAAAATATGTATTTATTTCCGAAATACACCTCCCACTGATAGACACATATACATAATAATTTAACAACAGTTACATAATTTCTTGAAATCTAAATTGGCTATCGACCAGTGACAACGTTAAAAGTAATTTTAATGATGATTCTCACCGGTTCCCAGCTTCATGCATATGCACATGAATGAATTGTTAATGTATTTTTAAAGGTACCAAAGAATGAATCATCATTACGGCATGTATAAATTTGCGGAATGATGCAAAAAATTAATCTTAAAATTTTTGTACCCGTTGCAATTTGCATCTTTGATGAGCCCGACCGGTTTTGACACACCCACTCAGTATCAGTGACCTCCGTTAAAAATAGCGATCACGTATTGCAATTTTAAAACGAGCACGGCGAAAGATTAATTTGGCGAATTTAAAATTGTACATTTGATTATGATGTCATATGCTCACTCATAAAAACTACAAAGTTACATTGAAGATAATGTCAAGTTTCTCCTTTATTTATGCGCGTGCAGACCCTAATGAGTTTTACTTGGACACTCTCCAGCTCTATAAGCTATCAGGAAGTGATTTTAATTTTTAAAGACTCGTACCTTTTCTAATTTCTAAAACAATTTCATCTGCAGTAGCACAATTTCTTTCTAAAATTTTGAAATTATTAGAAAAGGTAAATTTTTATCAGTGCAGGATTTTGATAATTGGCAGTATTTTGTTACAAAACTTATCACCTTTCTGAAATGTGACAAGAGTTGTGATAATACAGAATATTTCTAGACGTTTTAAATAGGTATATTGTTTGGACAAATAATAAAACATTACAGTAATTCAGTGTAGATTAAAGGTTATCTCTGGGAAAATAACTTATATTTCCACATCAATTATCTCACAAAAAGAATTAAATTTCAGCCTCTTCTTCAGTTGTTTTCAGTTTCTGTGACCAAGTTATAAAGCCACTCAAAATATTTTTGGTCCAAGTCAAATACTTTCCAAGATATTGGGTTTAAAAGTTTATGGAAATAGCGGGTTTTTGCTGGTAGTCTGGATCCTTGGCAGTTCTTGTAGCTAGTAAGAAAAACAATATTAATTTATGAATATTTTGATGCCAAATTTGTACCATTTTTTCTGTAAAAAAATGATAAAATAATTCGATAACATCAAGTCGAGTGATCTTGGAAGGCACAAACGTTTTGAAAAAATGCACACGAGATCCTAGTTTTTTTGAGCTACTTGCAATCTTGCTTTACAAGAAACGGGGTTATACATTTTTGAAACGAAGAAAACCCTCGGGGCCGCGGTGGCCCTGTGAGTAGAACTCCTGCTTACGGGCCTCGTGGTCGTGGGTTCGAATCCCATCCGCGCGGTCACTTTTTCGGAACGAAAAATAGTCGTGCGGCGTCCATGGGTGTTTAGTATATGTCCCTTTCATCATTATAAATGATTATTATACAAATTATCGGTTGTGGCAGAATGCCCTAGTTGGCTACGTCAATTCCTAAATCATCCGCGCTTCCTCAACCCGAATTCCTGTCAACCAGGGGCGGCTCGTTATGTAGAGCCAAGGAGCCATGGCCCTACCTCTAATTTCAAACGAAACAAGATTTTTTTATTAATTCTAAAAACACTGATTTGTCATTTTAAATGTTAAAACGATGCCTGCGAAAGTTTTATGAGACGAGAAAAATTGCAATGCATTTATTTGAGAATATATCTCTTGAACAAATTAGCAGATTTGAAAAATTCTTCCGGAATTGTGTTTTGTGTGTTTTTTTTTTGGCCTCGGGAACGTAGCCCATTGGCCAGCTCAAGGCAGCTGCTATATTGTATATACAAATTTTGGGTGAATAAATGAACAAATTAATAAATGAATAATGTCAGACGTATACACAACAACCATGGACCCGACCGATGACTTCTCGATCCCCGAAAAATCTTTCAGCCGGGCTGGGAATCGAACCCACACAGCACGCGGTGCAACTCTGTGTTTTGTGTTGTTATCTTGAAAACCAGTGATGGGGTGAATTTTTTAGAGGTTTATTAAGATCAATGTACTTTGAGTAAATTTGAAAAGTTTCAAGTGTGTCACAGTTGTTTTTGTATTTTTTTTTCACTCCGAAGAATTGAAACTTAAAAAATCTTAAGGGCTGTTCTCGGTCGGTTATCTTAAAAACTTGTGATGGGTATTATGGTTTTTTTAGAGGCTTATTATGATTAATGTATTTTGAGTAAATTTGGAGAGTTTCAAGTGTGTTGCACTCGTTTATATACCGGGTGGACCATTTAATGTGTTTTCAGGAAATATCTTCGAAACAAGAAACTTTAAAAAAAAAATGACCCAAACAAAAAATGATTGTATTGAAGGGGGCCATAATAACATAATTTTGTTTTTTTCATAGATGGCGCTGTTGTTGCTAAATCGAGGTCAACTTAGTTTTTTTAAATGGAAACCCCTACTTTTTATTACAGAATCAGAGTCCTTGTTAAAAAATGAGAAGAATTCACTCAGCTAACTTTTTCGTCAGAGTGATAGATGGCGCTGTAATCACGAAAAGAAGTTGTTGCATTTGGACGCTTGCGTATTCGAACTTCGCGCGCATGTGTGTGTGTGTGTGTGTGTGTGGTCTGTGTGTGTGTCAAAACATGACGTCGGCCGTATTTCCATGAATTACAATTTTAAATTGAAAAATAGCTGGAAATAGCTGGATTTTGATGCTTTCTTTGACTGAACAAAAGAAAATTTAGTTTGGTAATCAGTCGGTCTTCTGCATTGACGGGGAAAACGTTACAATGGTGCGGTATACTATCGCGGAAAAGGTCGACATGATTTTCCTGTATGGTGAAGCTAGACGCAATGCACTTGATGCGTGTGGCTTGTATCCTGATCGAGATCATCCGAGTCACATGACTTTTCTTCGGATCGTCAACTCATTTGTGGACACTGGCAGCCTGAAACGAACCAGACATCGAAGACGCACCGTAACCCAGGAGAATGCCGAAGTTGATATTTTAGCTGCAGTTGCAGTCAAACCCAACATAAGTTCTCGTCAACTGGCGCGTAGTTCAGGCACACACACACACGCGCACACACACACATGCGCGCGAAGTTCGAATACGCAAGCGTCCAAATGCAACAACTTCTTTTCGCGATTACAGCGCCATCTATCACTCTGACGAAAAAGTTAGCTGAATGATTTCTTCTCATTTTTTAACAAGGACTCCGATTCTGTCATAAAAAGTAGGGGTTTCCATTTAAAAAAACTAAGTTGACCTCAATTTAGCGACAACAGCGCCATCTATGAAAAAAACAAAATTATGTTATTATGGCCCCCTTCAAAACAATCATTTTTTGTTTGGGTCATTTTTTTTAAGTTTCTTGTTTCGAAGATATTTCCTGAAAACACATTAAATGGTCCACCCGGTATATATATTTTTTCATTCGGAAGAAGTGAAACTTAAAATCTTGAAAACCAGTGATGGAGATTTTTGAGTTTTTTTGGAGGATTCTTAAGATTAGAGTATTTTGAGTAAATTTATAAAAATTTGAAGTGTGTTGCAGTTGTTTTTGTAATTTTTTTTCACTCGTGCAAATTAAAAAAAGCGCTGTTCTCGGTCGGTTATCTTGAAAACCTGTGAGTTTTTTGAATTTTTTGGAGGATTGTTAAGATTAGTGTATTTTAAGTAAATTTAGAAAGTTTCAAGTATTTTACAGCTGTTTTTATATTTTTTTCGCGTTAACAAAAAATGATTATAATTTTTCATAAATTTACACGAAAAATCGCAAAAGCAATCGACGGAATGTATTTAAATTTTCTACGAGATCACTCTTGAATTAATATTAAGTGATTTTGTAAAGTTTCAAGTGGATGGCAATTGTTTTTATGTTTTTTTTTCGCGTCGACGAATTTATTGCAATTTTTTCTAAATTTTATCTGCGTTCACATTGAAATATTCTAAAATTTAGAAACAATGCATTTCTAATTTTTACGGAAATGTAGAATCACATGTGTTGTTAGTTGTTTTGGAAAGTTTCAAGTCGATGGCATTTGTTTTTATATTTTTTTCGCGTCGACGAATTTGTTGCAATGTTTTCTTAAATTTTATCTCCGTTCACATTAAAATATTCTAATTTTTATGGAAATGTTGAATCATATGTGTTGTCAGTTGTTTTGGAAAGTTTCAAGTCGATGGCATTTGTTTTTATATTTTTTTCGCGTCGACGAATTTGTTGCAATTTTTTCTTAAATTTTATCTCCGTTCACATTGAAATATTCTAATTTTTATGGAAATGTAGAATCACACGTGTTGTCAATTGTTTTGGAAAGTTTCAAGTCGATGGCAATTGTTTTTATATTTTTTTTCGCGTCGACGAATTTACTGCAATTTTTTTTTAATTTCATCTCCGTTCACATTGAAATATTCTAAAATTTAGAAACAGTGCATTTCTAATTTTTACGGAAATGTAGAATCACATGTGTTGTCAGTTGTTTTGGAAAGTTTCAAGTCGATGGCAATTGTTTTTATATTTTTTTCGCGTTGACGAATTGACTGCATTTTTTAAATTTCATCTCCGTTCACATTGAAATATTCTAAAATTTAGAACCAATGCATTTCTAATTTTTACAAAAATGTAGAATCACATGTGTTGTCAGTTGTTTTGGAAAGTTTCAAGTGGATGGCAATTGTTTTTATATTTTTTTCGCGTCGACAAATTTACTGCAATTTTTTTTTAAATTTCATCTCCGTTCACATTGAAATATTCTAAAATTTAGAACCATTGCATTTCTAATTTTTACAAAAATGTAGAATCACATGTGTTGTCAGTTGTTTTGGAAAGTTTCAAGTCGATGGCAATTGTTTTTATATTTTTCTCGCGCCAAAAAAAAAAAGATTATAATTTTTCATAAATTTACACGAAAAATCGCCAAAGCAATCGACGGAATGTATTGGAATTTTCTATCAAATCACTCTTGAATTAATATTGAGGGACTTTGAGAAGTTTTAAGTGGATAGCAATTGTTTTTATATTTTTTCGAGTCAAAAAATTACTCTTCGGATAAATGTAAATAGGACCAAAAAGTTAATTCGTCTTTAGTTGCTTTTTTGTTGTTTAATGATAACTCTTGAACGGATGACCTAATTTGGCAAATTCTTCCATCGAATAGATGCAGATAAGACCCAACACATGTAATTTATAGTTCAATTCATGAACGCGAGGAGAGATTTCGAAAATTCTTTCAGCAAAGTGTTGTGCTCATTGGTCCGATAAGATCAGAAAATATTTAATTATTATTGTGGATAACTCTTAAAGAAAAGTATTAGCAAAGTATTGTTCTTATATAATAGGCGTAGGTTTAAAAAATAAAACTGTTAAATTATTTTTTTTAACTTTTGAATTTATGATCGGATTTCTAAGACTCTTTCAGCAAAGTCTTTCATTCATTCGAAAGATATATAGAGGACCTAAGAATGAAATTCGTTGTTCAATTGTTTTTGGTTTTCAGAAGATAACGGGCGATCAAAGTCAAATTCTTCCAAAAAAGTCCATCGAATAGATACAGATAACACTAAACATTTTTTTTTCTAGTGACTTGTTTTAATAAGTTATTTGTTTGTTAGCCTTTGTAAGACTTAATTTTGTAGAATTACGAACTGCTTGAATATTTATATATGGAGGCTACTTTTCTCTTTATTTAATTTACTGAATAATTTTGCATCAATAATCGTTTTTTTTTCTTTCTCAAAAAGTATATTATATGCTAAGTGGCTCTACCATCAAAATGTTCCACGAGCCGCCACTGCTGTTAACCATTCTTTCTTGAAAAAAAAAAAAGAAAACCCTCATTACTAACATGCATTTTCAAGGTCTTAAGGAAACTTTAATGTTTTGCAAAATAATCTTTATGAGTTTCTAGAAGATATTTCGATTGCTAATAAGTTTGGGATGTGGTTTTTGCACGACGGTGCTACAGCTCACTTTTCTCATATTGCCACTGATTATTTAGACACAACCCATGCAACCGATGCGTTGGTCGAGACGGACCTGTTGAATGCCCGCCACGATTTTCCCATGTCACGCCGTTAGATTATTTCGTGAAGTCTTTGATTCTTTCTACGTCTATTGGCATGGAAGAAGAGCTAACGAATCGGATTATGGAAACTGCAGCAACTATCAAGGATCGTTCTATGGTATAAGACTAGCAAATAAGGAGTCTCCTGAATGCTGCATTTTGAGTTTAAAATTTTGTTGAATATTTTTCACCCGCGTGCGCTAAAATTGAAAAAAATAAATAAAACGCATCGAAATCGGAATTTTTAGAGCGGCCAAGGACGTATTCTCGTGCGGCATCACGCTTATTTTTAGAACGCGTACGCATGTCACGCTGAACGTTGTTGGACATTGCGTTTCACATCCTCATTACTTCAAGCTGGGGCGACCCAAGGCAATAGTTCGTTGATTGCACGGACAACCGGCCAAGCGATTTCCGAAAAACTCGACGATCCTCCGTTCAAGCAGCGTCAACGATCGCCGGTTTTTGGGTCAGGGAGAACGTCCCTAGGCGGTGTACGGCTTAACTGGATTTGGCATTTGTGAATTGCAGTAGACGAGGTCGCGAATATTCTTGGAAATGTGTTGTAACAGATTTGTTAACTTCAACAATACAATTCGAAGGACCAAAAATTGAAAAAAAAAATTGCGTACAGGTGAAATACCACAGATAAAAAGATATGAAGTAGATAATGAAATTTTGTCCAACAAATACTTGATAAAAAAAATCACTTCAACAATACAGTTCGAAGGACCAAAAATTGAAACATTTTTTGCGTACAGGTGAAATACCACAGATAAAAAGATATGAAGTAGATAATGAATTGTTGTCCAACAAATACTTGATATTACAACGTTTTTTCGTTGTGGTTAAAAAATCTTAAATTTTTCATTTAACAAATCAAACTTTATTTTAATATAATGATACCAGTATATTTATAATCTGCAGGTGAATCTTTAATGATTCGACAAGACTATTTTTGGAGGTCTTCAGAAACGATTGTTTATACAGGGTATTCCGTAAATACTCAGGGGACATCAAAACAAACATATTTTGTTTTATAAACATATGTCCGCTTCGTTTTCGAGAAAAAAAATCTGCAAAATGTTTTAACGGGATTATTAGAAAATATCTCCTTGGACAATAGGGCCAACGTGTGGTTTCAGCATGATGGTGCACCTCCACACTTTGGTTTGAAACTGCGCAGGTATCTGAACCAGCGATATGGCAGCCAGTGGATTGGCCCGCGCTTTCTTCCGATTTAAAAACCTTTCATTTCTTCTTTCGGGGTTCTCTGAAATCTTTAGTCTGTGAGACACCCATTCGTAACAAGGAAAATCTTGTCGCAAAAATAATGGCCGCTTGTGGACAAGTAGGAGCTATCCCTGGAATCTTTTATAGGGTGCGCGAGTTAATGATCCGACGGATTATTTAATTAAAATTTAAAACCTAATGAATATTCATACATTTTTTTTTACCCGTATCTCGAAAACGAAGCGTTTTCGCACACATGTTTATAGAAGAAAATATGTTTGTTTTGATGTCCCCAACCATCCCTAAAAGTTTTTCGGTATGTTTATGGAACACCTTGTATATATTTCCCTAATTAACATTGATCAAAAAATATTATTTATTAGTGTATGCTATGGAAATATTTGTCTTGCCTTTGAAAGTCTCTTGAAGCAAACGGAGACCATTTTTTTTTACAAATCTAACACCCTCTATCTCGATTACAAAGCGTTTCTGGACATATGTTTATAGAAGAAAATATGTTTGTTTTGATGTCTCCTACCATCCCTAAAAGTTTTTGGGTATGTTTATGGAACACCCTGTATATATTTCTCTAATTAACATTGATCAAAAAATATTATTTATTACTGTGGGCTATGGAACTATTTGACTTGTCTTTGAAAGTGTCTTGAAGCAAACGGAGACCATTTTTTTAATTTTAATACGCTGTATCTCGAAAACGAAGCGTTTTCGGACATTTGTTTATAGAAGTAAATATGTTTGTTTTGATGTCCCCTACCATCCCTATAAGTTTTTCGGTATATTTATGAAACACCCTGTATACAGGGTGTATTTGAAATAACGAACAGGCATTTAAGGGCACATACACAAAATATTTGTGAATCCATTTCCGTCAAAATTTATTCGAATTTTTTTTTTAATTTTCCCAGTTTTTCGAGGTTTTTTAAACATTTTGAGAACCGATGCTTTTCTCATTTAATTAGGTCTGCATGGAATGTGTGGCTGTTTATTTAAAACGCGAGATACGATTTCTTGCCTCCGTAATTTGAAGTGTTACCGCAACGTTTTTTTTTTTTTAAAGATAAACAGTCCTCAAGTTTATTGACGCTTAAAGAGCACTCAGATATTTTCTACGCGCTTCGTGTAATTCGATATCTAAAGCCGATGCCGTTTAAAAATTAGGTCACATTACCACTGCCCCCAAACATGTTGCGTATTTTCACTCATTAACTTTAATAATTAATTGCGGGCTTTTTGTTAGAGTTATAAACAAAATAATTGCGAATATTGTTTAAAAATAATATAATCTCTTTGTGGTTACGAGCCTGTTCCTTATTTCAAATACACCCTGTATATTCTCTAATTAACATTGATCAAAAAATATTATTTATTAGTGTGGGCTATGGAAATATTTGAAAGTCTGTTGAAGGAAACGGAGACTTTTTTCACAAATTTGAACACCCTGTATCTCGAAAACAAAGTGTTTTCGGACATATGTTTATAGAAGAAAATATGTTTGTTTTGATGTCTCCTACCATCCCTAAAACTTTTTCGGTATATTTATGGAACACCCTGTATATATTTCTCTAGTTAACATCGTTCAAAAAATATTACTCCTATTTATTAGTGTGGGCAATGGAACTATTTGACTTGTATTTGAAAGTGTCTGGAAGCAAACGGAGACAATTTTTTTTTAATTTTAACACGCTGTATCTCGAAACCGAATCGTTTTCGGACAGATGTTTTTAAAAGAAAATAAGTTTGTTTCGATGTCCCTTACCATCCCTAAAAGTTTTTTGGTATATTTATTTTAACACCCTGTATATATTTCCCTAATTAACATTGATCAAAAAATATTATTTATTAGTGTGGGCCATGGAAATATTTGAAAGTCTGTTGAAGCAAGCGGAGACTTTTTTTTTACAAATTTTAAGACCCTGTATCTCGAAAACGAAGCGTTTTTGGACATATGTTTATAAAAGAAAATAAATTGGGTTGATGAGGCTGTTACTTGGTAAAATTTCAAAATATGTGTAGTAAATAAAACACGTGTGTTGAGAATTTTCACAAATTTTTAATGTCGAAACATATATCGCAGTGTTTCGACATTAAAAATTTGTGAAAATTCTCAACACACGTGTTTTATTTACTACATTGAAGAAAATATGTTTGTTTTGATGTCTCCTACCATCCCTAAAACTTTTTCGTTATGTTTATGGAACACCCTGTATATATTTCCCTAATTAACATTGATCAAAACATATTATTTATTAGTGTATGCTATGAAATATTTGTATTGTCTTTAAAAGTGTCTTGAAGCAAACGGAGACCTTTTTTAATTTCAACACGCTGTATCTCGAAAACGAAGCGTTTTCGGACATTTGTTTATAGAAGAAAATATGTTTGTTTCGATACCCGCCATCATCCCTAAAAGTTTTTCGGTATATTATGGAACGCCCTGTATATATTTCTCTAATTAACATTAATCATATAAAAATATTATTTATTAGCGTGGGCTGTGGAAATATTTGTGCTGTCTTTGAAACTTTCTTGAAGCAGACGGAGACCATTGTCAGTTCTCGTTTTAAATGTTTGTTTAATGTTGCTTGATTTTGACAAGTTGTATTTTTGACATTGCAGTTTCAAAATGTCTACAGCGCGTTAATCTGAAAATAATAGGTTTTTTTTTTAATTCGGTGTTCAAAAATAAAAAGATTAGTGTAATCTTTGTTTTCCCAATGTTTATGATTTTTTTGGTGATGTAGAGAAACTAATACTTACAATAGGTATCTAAAAAGTAAAAAAAAAACAGGGTAGGTTGCTATAGCGACGTAGCAATAAAGGCTTATCATGTAAGCCGTCATTTTCATGCTGGTGGTCACCGGTGACCCTCCAGGGCGCCAAAAGCATATCTTTGTTTTCGCAAGATTTATCAATTTTTTTGGGCCATTTGGAGAAAATAATGCAATATCTAAAAAGTAAAATAAACATGCGTAGGTTGTCATTTGAAAAAGCAACGAAACGATAAAGGCTAATCATGTAAGGCGCCATTTTCTTTCTGGTGGTCACCGGTGACCTCCGTGGTGCTGAAATGCATATCTTTGTTTTCGCAAGATTTATCTTTTTGTCATTTAGAGAAAATAAGGCAAAATCTAAATAGTAAAAAACAAACCGGGTAGGTTGCTCCAGCAACGAACTAATAAAAATGCATCTCTTTGATTTCGCAAGATTTATCTTGTTTTGGTAATTTAGAGAAAATAATGCAATATTTAAAATGTAAAAACCAGGGTAGGTTGTTATAGCAACGAAGCAATAAAGGCTAATCATGTCAGACGCTATTTTCTTGCTGGTGGTCACCGGTGACCCTTCAGGGCTCAAAGAACATATCTTTGTTTTCGCAAGATTTATCAATATTATTGGCCATTTGGAGAAAATAATGCAATATCTAAAAAGTAAAAAAAAAAACAATGTTGATTGTCATTTGAAAAAAATTATGTATGTTGCTCTAGCAACGAAACAAAAAAGGCTAATCATGCAAGACGCTATTTTCTTGCTGGCGGTCACCGGTGACCTCCATGGCGCTGAAATGCATATGTTTGTTTTCGCAGTATTTATCAATTTTTTTGGACATTTGGAAAAAAATAATGCAATATCTAAAAAGTAAAAAAAAAACAGGGTAGGTGGTCACTTAAATAAAATTTGTCTATTGCTCTAGCAACGAAACAATAAAGGCTAATCATGCAAGACGCCATTTTCTTTCTGGTGGTCACCGGTGACTTCCATGGCGCTGAAATGCATATCTTTAGTTTCGCAAGATTTATCTTTTTTTGGTCATTTAGAGGAAATAAGGCAAAATCTAAATATAAAAAAAAAACAGGTTAGGTTGCTACAGCAACGAACTAATAAAAATGCATCTCTTTGATTTCGCAAGATTTATCTTGTTTTGGTAATTTAGAGAAAATAATGCAATATCTAAAATATAATACAAAATCAGGGTAGGTTGTTACAGCAACGAAGCAATAAAAGCTAATCATGTAAGACGCCATGTTCTTGTTGGTGGTCACCGGTGACCCCCATGGCCCTGAAATGCATGTCTTTGTTTTCGCAAGATTTATCCTTTTCTTTGTCATTTAGAGAAAATAATGCAATATCTAAAAAGTAAAATAAACAGGCGTAGGTTGCTATAGCAACGAAGCAATAAAGGTTAATCGTGTAAAACGCCATTTTCTTGCTGGTGGTCACCGGTGACCTCCATGGCGCTAGGAACATATCTTTGTTTTTGTAAGATTTATCAATTTGTTTTGGCCATTTGGAGAAAATAATGCAATATCTAAAAAGCAAAACAAAAAACATTGTAGGTTGTCATTTGAAAAAAATATGTCTGTTTCTCTAGCAATGAAACAATAAACGCTAATTATGTAAGACGCTATTTTCTTTCTGGTGGTCACCCGTGACCTCCATGACGCTGAAATGCATATCATTGTTTTCGCAAGATTTATCTTTTTTGCCATTTACAGAAAATAAGGCAAAATCTAAATATTAAAAAAACAGGGTAGGTAGCTATAGCAACGAACTAATAAACATGCATCTCTTTGATTTCGCAAGATTTATCTTTTTTTGGTAATTTAGAGAAAATAATGCAATATCTAAAAAATAATAAATAGCTTAGATTGCTATAGCAACTAAGCAATAAAGGCTAATCATTACAGACGCAATTTTCTTGGTGGTGGTCACCGGTGACCACCACCTTATTGTTTGCACATAGTCGTAATAAATAATTGCAAATAAATGTTTCAAACAAGAATAATCTTCGATATTTCCGAAACCGTTACTTTGAGGACCCATGTTTATTGAGACTTGTTTTGTTTATTTTGGTTCACTACCCCCTTAAATATTTTACACTCTTTTTAACACCCTGTGTAAATATAACTATTTTTATGTTATAATATTTTAGTGACGATGATGACAGGCGCGCACCCAGAAATTTGGCCTCAACAAAGATATGCATTTTGGTGGGGGGTGTTAATACGAATTATATAAATGTCGTGGGGGGGGGGGGGGGGGGTCAGGCATTGAACTTTACTTGATTCGTGTGTTTCTAGTAATCTTAGCTTCGCCGGTCACCGGTGGCCCCCATGGCAGTCAACGTGCTACTGCTTGATTTTGAGAAGTTTAAGTTTTTGATATTTACAGGTTTAATCAAAGACATTAACAAAATTTACATAACCCGAAATTTGTTTCATCACGTGTTAATTATAATTAGTAAAAAGAAACTATAAACACCCAGAATAGAAAGTCTTCTTATTATTCATAACACAATCGTTTCCTCAAAAAATTGTCTACAAGTTTCACCTGCTATTTAATTAAGAACAAAATTTAATTTCTTAGATGCTAAATTTAAATCCATCATCACACCAGACAAAGGAAATATTACCTGGAGCATGACGATCAATTACTACGGACTGTCCACTGCCCTATTTGGGTTTCTATGCTGCGTTATTGATTCCGTCCTCGCCTCGCCGCCACCCCGTTTTTCCCGTTCGTTTGTGATTGTTTTGTACGGTCAGTTTCGTAAAGGGCGTTAATCATTCATCGCAGACGCGAATGCGTTAATCTTGTACTGTCCAGGATGTCTGTGGTCTGAATTAATGAGGTAACGCGGTCAGGAAGTGGCCCGTGGACTTGACCATTCAGCGTCGCGAAAAGGAGTGGCTGGTGTCTTTACTTATTCATAAGGATAACGGCGGTGTTTGTACTAGCTATTTACTATGTACTGGGAACAAATCAATCTTTTAGAAACTTTAGCATGTACGCTTTTTTTTAAACTCGTTTGCCAATGAATGATGTCATAAAATTTTATAATTATTAAACTTTGTTACCGCTGGAACTCTACCAAATTAGCTTTTTTCGGTCAACAAAATATGATAACACGATACAACATTCATTCGGATAAATTTTCAAAATTTGATAAAAATAATAATTAATTCCGGCGTAGTTTTCGTTTGATAATTATCAGTTAAAAACAGTCGAATTTAAGGTCCAAATACGCTATAATGGTTTAGAACTGTGACTCAATTAGATTTAGGGGTTTACATGTGTTACGAACATGAATCCGTAATTTTTTTTAATAACTGTGTTTTTTGCCTGATTTTTGACTCTTTTGGCCAAATTTCACGCGTTTCGCCACCAGTGGAACATGTTGATGGTAGAGCCACTTATATAATATACTTCCCTTCCCCCTCCTTCTTTGAAGAAAGAAATAACGATTTATCTTCCTGGACCAAAGTAACTGGCGAAAAATAGTTAATTATAAATTCTGGCTGAGCTTGAAACTACAGGTAGTGCCATGGCTCATTGGCTGTATATAACGAGCCGCCCATATTTCGACAGCAAAATATATTACTTTCGACAGCTGAAAAATACAATTTTTGTCAATTCAAAAATGTCGAAAAAACTATTTTTATTAGCTGAAAAATACTGTTTTTGGCAGCTGAAACATAGCATATTCGGTAGCTGAAGAATAATATTTTCTACAACTGTAAAATGCAACTTGAGACTGCTGAAAAATACTATTTTCAGCAGCTGGGGATTACCATTCTTGACAGCTGAAAAATACCATTCCCGACAGCTGAAACATACCGTTATTGGCAGCTGAAAAATACAATTTTTGACAACTTAAAAAAATCAATTTTTGACAACATAAAAAAATCAATTTTTGGCAACATAATATACAAGTTTTTACAGCTCAAAAATACCATTTTTGACAATTAAAAAATGTCAAAAAATGCTGCTTTTGATAGCTGAAAATACCATTTATATAGGTGGGATATGCCATTTTTGGCAGCTGAAAAATATCATTTCTGACAGCTGGAAAATACCATTCTTGATAACAGAAGCACACTATTATTGACAACTGTATCATACCATTATTGTTAGCCAAAAAATACAATTTTTGAAAGCTGAAAAATGCCATTTTTGACAATTAAAAAAATGTCGAAAAATGCTGCTTTTGATAAATGAAAAATACCATTATTATAGGTGGGAAATACCATTGTTGACAGCTAAAAAATATCATTTTTAAAAGCTGAAAAATATAATATTTGACAGCTGAAAAATATCATTTTTGACAGCTGAAAAATATCGTTTTTGATAGCTGAAAAATATCCTTTTTGACAGCTGAAAATATCATTTTTGACAATTAAAAAAATGTCGAAAAATGCTGCTTTTGATAACTGAAAAATACCATTATTATAGGTGGGAAATACCATTGTTGACAGCTAAAAAATATCATTTTTAAAAGCTGAAAAATATAATACTTGACAGCTGAAAAATATCATTTTTGACAGCTGAAAAATATCGTTTTTGATAGCTGAAAAATATCGTTTTTGACAGCTGAAAATATCATTTTTGACAGCTGAAAAATATCATTTTTGATAGCTGAAAAATATAATATTTGACAGCTGAAAATATAATAGTTGACAGCTGAAAAATATAATTTTTGACAGCTTAAAAATATCGTTTTTGACAGCTGAAAAATATCGTTGTTGACAGCTGAAAAATATAATTTTTGACTACTGAAAAATATAATTTTAGACAGCTGAAAAATATCTTTCTTGACAGCTGAAAAATATCATTTTTGACTACTGAAAAATATAATTTTAGACAGCTGAAAAACATAATATTTGACAACTGAAAAATATAATTTTTGACAGCTGAAAAATATCATTTTTGACAGTTGAATAATATACTTCTTAACAGCTGAAAAATGCCATTTTAACAGCTGAAACATACCATTCTTAACAACTGAACCATTATTGACGACTGTAACATACCATTATTGTCAGCTGAAAAATACAATTTTTGACAACAAAAAGTTCAAGTTTTTACAGAGGAAAAATGCCACATTGACAATAAAAAAATGACCAAAAATGCTGCATTTGAAAGCTGAAAAATACCATTTTTTATAGGTGAGAAATACTTTTTTTAACAGTTGAAAAATAAAATTTTTGACAACTGCAACAAACCATTATTGTTGGATAAAAAAATACAATTTTTGACAACACAAAAAAATACAATTCTTGACAACACAAAAAAATACAATTTTTGACAACACAAAAAATACAAGTTTTGACAGTTGAAAAATACCATTTTTGACAATTAAGAAAAATGTCGAAAAATGCTGCTTTTGATAGCTGAAAAATAACATTTTTATAGGTGGGAAATCGCATTTTTGACAGCTGAAAAATATCATTTTTTTACAGTTGAATAATCTTCTTAACAGTCGAAAACTACCATTTTCAACAGCTAATAAATACCATTGTTGACAACTGCAACAAACCAGTATTGACAACTGCAACATATCATTATTGCCTGCTAAAAAGTCCAATTTTTAACAGCTAAAAAATGCCATTTTTGACAATTAAATTTTTTTTCGAAAATGCTGTTTTTTATAGCTGAAAAATACCATTTTAATAGGTGAGAAATGCCATTTTTAACAAATAAAAATGTCGAAAATACTTTTTTATAGCTGAAAAATACCATTTTAATAGGTGAGAAATACCTTTTTTGACAGTTGAAAAATAACATTTTTGACAACTGAAAAATATAATTTTCGACAGTTGAATAATACATTTCTTAATAGCTGAAAACTACCATTTTTTATTGTCACCTGAAAAATACAATTTTTGAAAACAAAAAGTACAAGTTTTTACAGAGGAAAAATGCCATATTGACAATAAAAAAATGACCAAAAATGTTGCCTTTGAAAGCTGAAAAATAAAATTTTTAACAACTGCAACAAACCATTATTGACAACTGTAACAAACCATTATTGTTAGATAAAAAATACAATTTTTAACAACACAAAAAAATACAAGTGTTGACAGCTGAAAAATGCCATTTTTGACAATTAAGAAAAATGTCGAAAAATGCCGCTTTTGATAGCTGAAAAATAACATTTTTATAGGTGGGAAATCGCATTTTTGACATCTGAAAAATATCATTTTTTACAGTTGAATAATCTTCTTAACAGCTGAAAACTACCGTTTTCAACAGCTGAAAAATACCATTGTTGACAACTGCAACAAACCATTATTGACAACTGTAACATATCATTATTGCCTGCTAAAAAATACAATTTTTGACAGTTAAAAAATGCCATTTTTGACAATTATTTTTTTCGAAAATGCTGTTTTTGATAGCTGAAAAAGAACATTTTAATAGGTGAGAAATACCTTTTTTGACATAAAAAAACATTTTTGACAACTTAAAAATATCATTTTTGACATTTGTATAATACACTTCTTAACAGCTGAAAAATACCATTTTTAAGAGCTGAAAAATGCCACTCTTGACAACTGAAACAAACCATTATGGTCAGCTAAAAAATATAATTTTTGACAACAAAAAGTACTATTTTTGACAGCTGAAAATACCATTTTTGACAAATAAAAAATGTCGAAGAATACTTTTTTGATAGCTGAAAAATACCATTTTAATAGGTGAGAAATACCATTTTTAACAAATAAAAAATGTCGAATAATATTTTTTTTGATAGCTGAAAAATACCATTTTAATAGGTGAGAAATGCCTTTTTTGACAGCTGAAAAATAACATTTTTGACAACTGAAAAATATAATTTTCGACAGTTGAATAATACATTTCTTAACAGCTGAAAACTACCATTTTTAATAGCTGAAACATACCATTCTTGACAACTGCAACAAACCATTATTGACAATTGCAAAACACCATTATTTTCAGCTAAAAAATTCAATTTTTGACAACAAAACAAAGAAAGAACTAATTATCTTCCTAGACCTAGCAGCGCCGCTCGAGTGGACGCATCAAACCACCTGAGCGCCGCAGCGGCGCCGTTCGAGCGCAAAGGGTCAAATACCGTAAATGGCCATAAACGCCTTATATCTTTCGGTCAACTATACTATTAATGTTATCCACGTAAAAAAGTTTGTTGATTCGTAACTAAGGTATTATGAGTAGCGCATTACGAATTTATAGTAATATTATGATTATAATTATCAATAAATGTTTAGCATTAAATGAACATATTAGATATGATTCGATAAAATATTTCTCAATCGTAATATAGTATCGTTATGACTTCATTATGAACGAAAAATAGAAAACATACGTTGACCCTAGATTCTGAATATAAACTAATAATTGATAAAGTGTAATTATTTTCGCTGTAGCCTGTTTACCGAATAAATGATGTAATGGTTTTGCGTACAGTGTCCCACTTCATTTCATTTAAAAGTCCAACCATTGATCTAGTTTTCATTTCAAGGACCAATCGATCTATTTCACTCCAGCCTGTTTATGTTTTATTTACAGAATTGTTATAGACGAACATTTGTGTAATTGCGTTCATATTACGGCAAATTGATTTTATTCTTTTGTACACACCATTTAAACTTCGTGACATGCACTCATAAAAACTATAATGGTTTTTTTTTTAATAATAATTTATTGGTTTTATAATAATGTAATTTTATTGGGTATAAAAACTTTATTGAAAATAACACATAGGATCACAACTTTTGGTGTGTTTTAGACAGTCCTTCGGGTATTTTGGGCTTGCATTAGTTTTTTTTTTTCTAGTTCTAATCAGTGGCGGCTCGTGGAACATGTTGATGCTAGAGCTACTTTTACAATTTATTAGATCGGATGATACTGGCGTTTGAAACGTCAAAATTATGAAAGATGGAAATAAATGACAAATTATACAAATTAAATACCGACAAAAAAATCAATAATTTGCACATAAAAATCAATTACACACGTTCAAAATCTAAAGTATAGACCAATAAAAAATACGCTCTTAATTAATGTAAAAAAGTAAAATATACGCCCTAAAGATCGAAAATTTAGACAAATTTCGAAAATTCGCGGTTAAAAAAATGCAGAAAATTTCAACAAAAAAAATGGGACGAAGAAATGAAAAATACAGGTCATAGATCTAAAATATAGGCCAAAAAAATCAAAAATGCTGGTCTAAAAATTAAAAATTCAAACCAAAAAAATTGAAAAATCAAGGAAAACGAAAATAATTCGCCATTTTCAGCCCCCAAAATAACTCTTTAGGTCAAAATAAGTTGCCGACCAGAAACTCGAAAACCTCAGTTCCCGGAAGACCCACAACAAAATTTTATGGCAAAATAGTGTTCAGAATTTTTTGAAAAAAAAAAAAATTTAATCGATTTTAGTTAAAAAGTAAACAAAAAGTAAAAAATGATAATTCAAGTTAAAAAATCTAAAATCAAGGGCAAGAAATGAAAAACCATCAAAAAGACTTGAAAATATCGGCAAAAAAGTAAAAAAAAGTCGCGTATTAAAATCAATCATTTAGCTTAAAACAGAAAATTTAGCTTTTAGAATCTTAAATATAGGATAAAAAATTCAAAACTTCGATCCTAAAAATCAAAATTGCGGACCAAAAAATCGAAAATGTTAACAAACAAATCGAAAATTTATAAAAAAAAAGGCTAAAAGATTAAAAAATTAGACCAAAATATCAAAATCCGGGCTTAACGATGAAAAATGAAAATAGGAAGATTAAAAATTCAAGTACGAAAATTGCCATATTCAGCACTCGGGGTGATTAGCCCCAGAAAACATAGGAGAAAAATTTGCTCTGTAGGGAAGGAAATTTGCATTCGACGATTTGAAAAATTTAAAACATTTATTACTTGGTTTCGCTTCATATAAACCTTACTTATTCAAAAATAGTGTACTTAATTTCCCGAAAACAACGATATGCTCCTGCAGAAAACAAGGGAATAAACTCAAAATTTGCTCTGTAGGAAGGAAATTTGCACTCAATGTTTTGAAAAATTGTAAAAAATTAATCACTTGTAGAATCAGCTCCAAAATGACTAAAACTATGCAGAAAGAGTGTACTTTTCATTACTTGTAAAAATATTTGCAATATTGCCAGCGAAAACAACAGGAATTGACTCAAAACTGCAATAGAGGGAACGGAAATTGCACTCAATGTTTTGAAAAATCGTAAAAAAAATATCAGTTGCAGAATTAGGTCAAAAAATCGAAAATTTAGACAAATATCAAAAATTCGCGGTTAAAAAAATGAAGACGAAAAATCCGAAAATTAAAAAAAAAATCAAAGTTTAACCAAAATAAAGAATATTTCTTGCAAAACCTCTAAAATTTGGAAAACGAAGAAATGAAAAATACAGGTGAAATATCTACAATATAGGCAAAAAAAAAATAAAAAATGCTGGTCCAAAAATAAAAAATGCAAATCAAAAAAATTGAAAAATCAAGGAATACAAAATTTATTTGCAATTTTCAGCTCCTAAAATAACTCTTTGGCTCAAAATTAGTTGCCGACCAGAAACTCGAAAACGGCAGTCAAAAAGTAACCAAAGTAAGTAGTAAAAAAATTCGCCCATTAAAAATAATAATTCAAGTTAAAAAATCTTAAATCAAGGGCTAGAAATCAGAAACTGTACTTGAAAATATCTGCAAAAAATAAAAAAGTTAAGTTTAAAAAAATCTAAAATTAAAAACTTTGACTAAAAAGTCGATCCTAAAATCAAAATTGTGGACCAAAATTCCGAAAATTTTAACAAAAAAATCGAAAATTTAGAAGAAAATTATTTTCTTTGGAAATTTGTAAAGATACATTATTCAAAATGAGTCTGTCAAAATTTCAACCATCTGTTGCAATAAATGTGGAATTCCCATGCAAATTTCTGAAAAATGCGCCTTGTTGGTCATCAAAATTTGCTTTTTAGTGCAACCATTTTTGTTGTGGTAAACTTGCGATTATTTTCTTTGTAAATTTGTAAAGACACGTTATTCCGAATTAGTTTGTCAAAATTTCAACCATCTGTGGCAATAAATGTAGAATTGCCGTGTGAATTTCTAAAAAATCCGTTTTTTTGTTATCAAAATTTGCTTTTCTAGTGCAACAATTTTTGTTGTGGTAAACTTGTGATTATTTTTTGAAGAAATTTATAAAGGGACAATATTCAAAATTGGTCTGTCAAAATTTCAACCATCTGTCGAAAGAAATGTGGAATTCTCAAGTGAATTTCTGAATAATTTGCCTTTTTGGTGATGAAAATTTGCCTTTTAATGAAACCATTTTTGTTGTGGTAAACTTGCGATGATTTTCTTTGAAAATTTGTAAAGACGCATTATTCAGAATTAGTAAAAGTTTAAACCGTCTGTTAAAAGAAATGTGCAATCCTTACATGTATTTTGAAAAATGCGCCTTTTTGGTCATCAAAATTTTCTTTTTAGTGCAACCATTTTTGTGGTAAACTTTCGATTGCCTTCTTTGGAAATTTGTAAAAACACATTATTCAGAAATAGTCTCTCAAAATTTTAATCATCTGTTGAAATTAATGTGGAACTTCTACACAGGTGATGTTTAACATTTAAAAAGTTTTTTTAAGAATCAGTTCAAAATTCTTGCTGAGCTTGAGTCTACAGGTAGTGCCATGGCTCCGTGGCTCTATATAACGAGCCGCCCCTGGTTCTGATGATAAAATCCAAAGAAGCCTAAGAACACGAATAACAGAACACCAATTTCTTCTTTGATAATAATAATAATAATAATAATAATAACTTTATTGACGGGTAATCCCATTTACATAAAGTATCATAAATTAATCGTTAATTAATTATATAAAATAATAAATAATAATACAATATATAAAAAAAAAAATAAACAATTTCCAGAATAAACAAATTGAATGAAACCAAAATCGATTTAAATAAATTTAAATTAAAACAATCTTCAGAACAAACAAATTAAATAAACTAAAACTGATTTAAATAAAATTAAAATTAAACACTCTTCAGAATAAACAAATTAAATAAAAGTAAAATTAACTTCAATAAAATTAAATAAAACTAAAATTGATTTAAATAAAATTAAAATTAAACACTCTTCAGAATAAACAAATTAAATAAAAATAAAAATAATTTAAATAAAATCAAAATTAATTACAATCTTAATTTTTATTTTGCCGAGGATGAAGGATTAAGTTATGCTGCTATGACGTTGTAGTTTCCTCCTAAATGTAGGCAAAGAATCAGCAAACAGGTCGAACCAATTGTTTTGGGAGTAGTCGTTGGCATATCTCATCATTCTAGTAATGGTGTTGTTGTGGGCAAAGTTGGTGTTGTTGGTTTTTATTCTAAATAGAGGGGTCCTTCTAAGCATCCGGTGGGAGCTAGATATATAAAAATCCAACCGAGCCAGTAAATCTGGGCAATCACTTATGCCGTTAGCTAGCCTATAAAGTGTGCACAAATCGGCGAAGATTCTTCGATCACTTAGGGAGTGCATATGTAATTGATTTTTGATGTTCGAATATGATCCAAATATATGCCGTTGACCTAACTTCCACTCCACTGATACGTGTAACAAGCGCTGAGAACAATGAACTTTTACCTGATCTGTAATTGAAAACGGACTTTGTCTCCGTGACCTCCGTGTTAGTTGGATATTACAAGATGGTTCTCAGTTGATATTTGTTATTATCAATAATTTCTGTATTTTGAGCGTTCACTAGCTATCGGGACCACTGTGCGTAGGTGAGCCTGAACCTCGCCACGCTGGCCTTCTGCCGCTCCTGCGAAAACTCTTTTAGTTTCTGAATGACGAGCTCAATTCGTTGGAACCATGGTTACTAATTGTGGGCGAGTGCTTACAATGATTAGGCGTCCCAACAATCCCTCTAACACACTCCCATAACAGAAACCCCTATTGGACAACGACTAAAATCCCTTGCTCAAAATAATTGCCCGTATTCCTCACATCATAGATCATATCTGCAAACGTAAACCCATTGATCCCATCTTTTCAGTAATACCAGTAACTATAGTCTGTTCGGTGGAATCTGGCGGCTGAGGTCGTAAAACGGTCGGTCCGCCCTGAGAATCGACGCACCCTCGAAGAAAGGCATTTATTACTGTCTTTCGCTCCTATTGGTATACGCACTTTTACACCAGTACTTCTCAGCAAAGATTGGTTTGAGATCAAAAAATTACGTCCCCTACTTACCGAGCTCCGATCCTCTTTTACGACCACAGCCACCAGACTCCAGTGAACGGGCTATAGCAGTAAAGCGAAAGCGTCTCATAAAGAAAGACTCCAGGTTGACAGCCGTTTGGCAAAAAAAAATGTAATTACATTTATGTTATATGTATTAAATATGCAAATAAATATCTTTACCTACTCCCACTTTGTAATTGATGAATTACCGAACTGTTTTCACCAATCGTAAGCGACCCATTACGAATATATAGAGCATATATAAATGTTAAATGTTGTACATAAATGTGTAACAGGTACTATTACCACTTATGTACCTCGCTATATTATATACTTATTAGCCAATTGCAATAAACCTCCGCCGAATCCCCTGCATTCGTGTTCGTCTTTAAATATTAAAAGTGACAGTGACATTTAAACGTCAGATTGCAACTTATTGGTTAAAAGAATAACCGACACAATAAACTCGACGCTATGCCTTATTGGTACTTCCATCGCAATGGTATCTTAATAGATGTAACACTTCAGAGTGAGTACAACGTTCCGTATCCTTAAATTTGTTCAATCAATGTATTGGACAATATATTATTCGACGGAAAATTGTTCGAACGGTAATTCGTTTGCTTAGTTGGTAGTCGTCCTACATTGCCATTACCGGCTAATTTAATACAAATTTAAACGTCACCCTGACAAGATTCAGTTTCAATATTTCTTTAGTTTAAGCGAATAAATGTAAGGTCGAAGGTAAAGCATAGTACATAACGCGAGTTGTAACGCAATTACGCGCTCGTGGAATTACGTTACTCGCCGCTACGCGGCTCGTACGCAATATCTTCCACTTGCGCGTAATTTGCTACTTACAACTCTAGTTATGTATTATACTATTATACATAGAAGCAGGGGCGGCTCGTTATGTAGAGCCAAGGAGCCATGGCACTACCTCTAATTTCAAACGAAACTAGATTTTTTTATTAATTCTAAAAACACTGATTTGTCATTTTAAATGTTAAAACGATGCCTGCGAAAGTTTTATGACACGAGAAAAATGGCAATACATTTATTGAGAATATATCTCTTGAACAAATTAGCAGATTTGAAAAATTCTTTCGGGAATTGTTTTGTGTTGTTATCTTGAAAACCAGTGATGGGGTATTGTGAGTTTTTTGGAGGTTTATTAAGATCAATGTATTTTGAGTAAATTTGAAAAGTTTCAAGTATGTTACAGTTGTTTTTGTATTTTTTTTTCACTCGGAAGAAGTGAAACTTAAAAAATCTTAAGGGCTGTTCTCGGTCGGTTATCTTGAAAACTTGTGATGGGGTATTATGGGTTTTTTAGAGGCTTATTATGATTAAGGTATTTTGAGTAAATTTGGAGAGTTTCAAGTGAGTTACACTTGTTTTTATACTTTTTTTTTCATTCGAAGTGAAACCTAAAATTTTGAAAACCAGTGATGGGGATTTTTAAGTTTTTGGAGGGTTTTTAAGATTAGTGTATTTTGAGTAAATTTGGAAAATTACAAGTGTGTTGCAGTTGTTTTTATAATTTTTTTTCACTCGTGCAAATTAAAAAATCTGAAGCGCTGTTCGCGGTCGGTTATCTTGAAAACCTGTGATGGAGTTTTTTGAGTTTTTGGAAGATTATTAAGATTATTGTATTTTAAGTAAATTTAGAAAGCTTCAAGTATTTTACAGCTGTTTTTATATTTTTTTCGCGTCACCAAAAAATGATTATAATTTTTCTTAAATTTACACGAAAAATGGCAAAAGCAATCGACGGATTGTATTTGAATTTTCTACAAAATCACTCTTGAATTAATATTGAGTGATTTTGTAAAGCTTCAAGTGGATGGCAATTGTTTTTATGTTTTTTTCACGTCGACTAATTTATTGCAATTTTTTTCTAAATTTTATCTGCGTTCACATTGAAATATTCTTAAATTTAGAAACAATGCATTTCTAATTTTTACGGAAATGTATAATCACATGTGTTGTCAGCTGTTTTGGAAAGTTTCAAGTCGATGGGAATTATTTTTATATTTTTTTCGCGTCGACGAATTTACTGCAATTTTTTTTTAATTTCATCTCTGTTCACTTTAAAATATTCTAAAATTTAGAAACAATGCATTTCTAATTTTTACGGAAATGTAAAATCGCATGTGTTGTCAGTTGTTTTGGAAAGTTTCAAGTCGATGGCAATTGTTTTTATATTTTTTTCGCCTCGACGAATTTGTTGCATTTTTTTTTAAATTTTATCTCTGTTCACATTGAAATATTCTATTTTTTATGGAAATGTAGAATCACATGTGTTGTCAGTTGTTTTGGAAAGTTTCAAGTCGATGGCCATTGTTTTTATATTTTTTTCGCGTCGACGAATTTGTTGCAATTTTTTTAAAATTTTATCTCTGTTCACATTGAAATATTCTAATTTTTATGGAAATGTAGAATCACATGTGTTGTCAGTTGTTTTGGAAAGTTTCAAGTCGATGGCCATTGTTTTTATATTTTTTTCGTGTCGACGAATTTACTGCATTTTTTTTAAATTTAATCTTTGTTCACCTTAAAATATTCTAAAATTTAGAAACAATGCATTTCTATTTTTTACGGAAATGTAGAATCACATGTGTTGTCAGTTATTTTGGAAAGTTTCAAGTCGATGGCAATTGTTTTTATATTTTTTTCGTGTCGACGAATTTACTGCATTTCATCTTTGTTCACCTTAAAATATTCTAAAATTTAGAAACAATGCATTTCTATTTTTTACGGAAATGTATTATCACATGTGTTGTCAGTCGTTTTGGAAAGTTTCAAGTCGATGGCAATTGTTTTTATATTTTTTTCGCGCCAAAAAAAAAGATTATAATTTTTCATAAATTTACACGAAAAATCGCAAAAGAAATCGACGGAATGTATTAGAATTTCCCACCAAATCACTCTTGAATTAATATTGAGTATTTTGAGAAGTTTCAAGTGGATAGCAATTGTTTTTATATTTTTTTCGAGTCAAGTACTCATCGGATAAATGTAAATGGGACCAAAAAATTAATTCGTCTTTAATTGCTTTTTTGTTGTTAAAGGATAACTCTTGAACGTATGACCTAATTTGGCAAATTCTTCCATCGAATAGACGCAGATAAGACCCAACACATGTAATTTATAGTTCAATTCATGAACGCGAGGAGAGATTTCGAAAATTCTTTCAGCAAAGTGTTGGTCATTGGACAGATAAGATCAGAAAATATTTTATTATTATTGAGGACAACTCTTAACGAAAAGTGTTGGCAAAGTATTATTCTTATACAGGGTCTTCATTTCAAAAGGAGCCACCTTGAATAACTTTGGATACGAAGTAGTTACGGTTTAAAAAAAAAATACGTCAATTTTGTTTTCGAGGGGGAACTTAAAAAATACTGTTTTTAAAATTTTATCTTTCACCCCCTCACCCCCAGCCACCCCATCTTTATAATTTCAAATGGCACCCCCTATTGTGTGATACCTCATTTTAAAGGGCATAAAAAATACTATCCAGCAAAGCAAAAATTATTGAAATCGGTTCATTTGTTTTAGAGAGAGAGTGTATTGATTTCAAAATAAGCCACCCTGAATAACCCTGGTTCTGAAGTAGTCACGGTTACAGGAAAAACTATGTCAATTTTGTTTTTGAGGTGGAACTTGAAAACACTGTTTTTAGAATTTTATCTTTTACCCTCTCACCCCCAGCCACCCCATCTTTATAATTTCAAACGGCACCCCCTATTGTGTGATACCTTATTTTAAAGAGCTTAAAAAATACTATCCAGAAATGCAAAAATAATTGGGATCAGTTCATTTGTTTTAGAGAGAGAGGGTATTCGTTTCAAAATACGCCACCCTGAATAACTCTGGTTCTGAAGTAGTCACGGTTTCAAAAAAAAAAACGTCAATTTTGTTTTTGAGGGGGGACTTGAAAAACACTGTTTTTAGAATTCTATCTTTCACTCCCTCACCCCCAACCATCCCAACTTTAAAATTTCAAATGGCACTCCCTATTGTGCGATACCTCATTTTAAAGGCCATACAAAATATTATCAATCCAGCAAATGAAAAATATTTGTAATCAGTTCATTTGTTTTAGAGAGAGAGGGTCTTTGTTTCAAAACAAGCCACCCTGAATAACTTTGGATCTGAAGTAGTTACGGTTTTAAGCAAAAATACGTCAATTTTATTTTAGAGGGGGGAACTTGAAAAACACTGTTTCTATAATTTTTTCTTTCACCCCCAGCCACACAATCTTTGGTGTGGCATATTTTGAAATGAATATCTCTGAAACAAATGAACTGATTTAAATTAATTTTTATTTGCTGGACAGTATTTTGTATGCCCTTTAAAATGAGGTGTCGCACAAAAGGGGATGCCATTTGAAATTATAAAGATGGGGTGGCTGGGGGTGAGAGGGTGAAAGATAAAATTCTAAAAACAGTGTTTTCAAGTCCCCCCTCAAGAACAAGATTGACATATTTTTTCCTGTAACCGTGACTACTTCCGAACCAGGGTTATTCAGGGTGGCTAATTTTGAAATCAATACCCTCTCTCTCTAAAACAAATGAACCAATTTCAATAATTTTTGCTTTACTGGATAGTATTTTTTATGCCCTTTAAAATGAGGTATCGCACAATAGGGGGTGACATTTGAAATTTTGAAGATGGGGTGGCTGGGGGTGAGGGGATGAAAGATAAAATTTGAAAAACTGTGTTTTCTAAGTTCCCCCTCGAAAACAAAATTGACGTATTTTTTCTTAAAACCGTAACTACTTCAGATCCAAAGTTATTCAGGGTGGCTCCTTTTGAAATGAAGACCCTGTATAATAGACGTAAGTTAAAAAAATAAAATCGTTAAATTATTTTTTTTAACTTTTGAACTTATGATCGGATTTCTAAGACTCTTTCAGCAAAGTCTTTCATTCATCCGAAAAATATATGGAGGACCAAAGAATTAAATTCGTTGTTCAATTGTTTTTGGTTTACAGAAGATAACGGGCGACCAAAGTCAAATTCTTCCCGAAAAGTCCATCGAATAGATACAGATAACACTAAACATTTTTTTTCTAGTGACTTGTTTCAATAAGTTATTTGTTTGTTAGCCTTTGTAAGACTTATTTTTTGTAAAATTACGAACTGCTTGAATATTTATATATGAAGGCTAATTTTGCAACAATAATCGTTGTTTTTTTTTTCTCAAAAAGTATATTATATGCTAAGTGGCTCTACCATCAAAATGTTCCACGAGCCGCCACTGCATAGAAGAGGAAATATGATATAAAATAGTACGCGTAAGGAATTAAGTCTGTTGTGAATGACACACATTTTGTATAATTATAATTCGATGGTTAATGATGTGTAAATATATTTCGTGTGTGAATGTCATTAGACTAGCAAAGGAGTTGCCGGTGCAAATGACCAGATGATAATTGAATGACCGAGTGAGCGATGAAAGGCCTTGACTGTTGCTCCAATGAGTAATCCACTTGATTGCAATGACCAAATTGCTGAACACTCACATCCAGGCGAACGGATGAACTGTGCACTTGAACAAACGGTAATGGTTTAATTCAGACAAGTAGAGGATAATGTATCCGTTTTCGGTTGAGATCATTTTCTAATCTCGAACCTTTAACATTTGTAAGTGGACCAAAGGCCAGAAAGACGAAATTTTGAAACGTATAGCTAGAAAAAAGAAACAAGAAGCGTTAAGATTTTTTTGATGAAGAGGGATGGTTGACGAGAATTCGGGTTGGGGGATTATGGATTTTTTAGTGTTTGTGTAGTGCAAACTTTGTCTGCATTTGTCTCCGTCGGAATTGAATAGATATTTTCGAATCTGTGGTATGCGAATGTCGAATTACCAATTCGCGATAAGTGTAAGAATTATAAAATTACACAAAAATTGAAAAAAAAAGTTTTTACTCACAATCGGTTAGTAATCTGTACATTTGTACGCTTCAAGTCGGGAAGCGACTAATTCCCGGCTATAGCTGGGAAAGATTTTTCCCAGCTGGCATGTGTCCCTGTAAATTATACCAACAGTTAATTTTAAAACATATTAAATCTAGAATATTACTTACACTCAGTGGCGGCTCGTGGAACGTGTTGATGGTAGAGCCACTTATACAATATACCCCTTCAAACCCAGGCCTTCTTTGAAGAAAGAAAGAACGGTTTATCTTCCTAGACCAAAATAACTGGCGAAAAATTAATTCAAAATTCTTGCTGAGCTTGAAACTACAGGTAGCGCCTAGATAAACCCCTGCCTTCGACAGCAAAATAAACTACTTTTGACAGCTGAAAAATGCAATTTTTGACAATTCATAAATGTTAAAAAAACTATTTTTATTAGCTGAAAAATACTGTTTTTGACAGCCGAAACATTCCATTGTTGACACATGAAAAATACTATTTTTGACAAGAAAATACTATTTTTGACAAAAAAAAAGTAGTACTATTTTTGACATCGGAAAAATACTAATTTTCAATTAGTTCCTTAGCTGAGGAATATCATTTTTGTCAGCTGAAACACCATTTCTGACATACGAAAAATACTATTTTTGACATTAAAAAATACTACTTTTGACAGCGAAACATACTACTTTTGACAGCTGATTAATACAATTTTTGACAATTCAAAAATGTTGAAAAAAAAAAATTTTTATTAGCTGAAAAATACCGATACATTCCATTGTTAACACACGAAAAATACTATTTTTGACAAAAAAAATACTAATTTTCAACAGCTGAAACTGACTCATGAAAAATACTATTTTTGACAAAAAATACTATTTTTTTACTACTTCTGACAGCATAATATACTACTTTTGACAGCTGAAAAATACAATTTTTGACACTAAAAAAATGTCGAAAAAAACTATTTTTATTAGCTGAAAAATTATGTTTTTGGCAGCTGAAACATGGCATATTTGGCAGCTGAAGAATACCATTTTCTACAACTGTAAAATACAAGTTGAAACAGCTGAGAAATACTATTTTCAACAGCTGGGGATTACCATTCTTGACAGCCGAAAAATGCCATTCCCGACAGCTGAAACATACCGTTATTGGCAGCTAAAAGATACAATTTTGGACAACAAAATATACAGGTTGAAAAATGCCATTTTTGACAGTTAAAAAATGTAAAAAAAATGCTGCTTTTGATAGCTGAGAAAATACCACTTATATAGGTGGGAAATACCAGTTTTGGCAGCTGATAAATATCATTTTTGACAGCTGAAAAAATACATTTTTGACAGCTGAATAATACAATTCTTAATAGCTGAAAAATATCATTTTTGATAACAGCAACACAGTATTATTGACAACTGTATCATACCATTATTGTCAGCTAATTTACAATATATTTTTTTTTATAAATTTAAAATACAATTTTTGACAACAAAAAGTACAATTTTTGACAACAAAAAGTACAATTTTTGAAAGCTGAAAAATGTCATTTTTGACAATTAAAAAAATATTGAAAAATGCTGCTTTTGATAGCTGAAAAATAACATTTTTATAGGTGGGAAGTACCATTGTTGACAGCTGAAAAATATAATTTTTAACAGTTGAATAATACCATTTTTACCAACTGAAAAATACCAGTCTTGACAACTGCAACAGACCATTTTTGATAACTGCAACAAACCATTATTTTCAGCTAAAAATTAAATTTTTCACAACACAAAAAATACAAGTTTTGACAGCTGAAAAATGCCATTTTTGACCGTTAAAAAAATGTCGAAAAATGCTGCTTTTGATAGCTGAAAAACAACATTTGACATTTGACATTAAAAAAAAACATTTTTAACAGCTGAAAAATACCATTATTGACAATTGCAACAAACCATTATTAACAACTGTAACAAACCATTATTGTCAGCTAAAAAAAATCAATTTTTGACAACACAAAAAATACAATTTTTGACAACTGAAAAATGCCATTTTTGCAGTTGTCGAAAAATTCTGCTGATAAATAACATTTTTATAGGTTGGAAATCGCATTTTTGACAGCTGAAAAATACCATTGTTGACAACTGTAACATGCTAAAAAATACAATTTTTGACAACAAAAAGTACAATTTTTGATGGCTGAACAATGCCATTTCAACAATTAAAAAAATGTCGCAAAATGCTGTTTTTGATAGCTGAAAAATAACATTTTAATAGGTGAGAAATACCTTTTTTGACATTAAAAGTAAAACATTTTTGACAACTGAAAAATATAATTTTTGACATTTGAATAATACACTTCTTAACAGCTGAAAAATGCCATTATTAACAGCTGAAAAATACCATTCTTGACAATTGCAACAAAACATTACTGACAACTGTAACATGCTAAAAAATACAATTTTTGACAACAAAAAGTACAATTTTTGACAGCTGAAAAATGCCATTTTTGACAAACAAAAATGCCGAAAAGTATTTTTTTGACAGTTGGAAAATAACATTTTTGACAACTGAAAAATAACATTTTCGGCAGTTGAATAATACATTTTATAACAGCTGAAAACTACCATTTTTAACAGCTGAAACATACCATTATTGACAATTGCAACACAGCATTATTGTCAATTAAAAAATACAATTTTAGACAACAAAAGAAAGAAAGAACGATGTATTCCTAGACCAAAGTAACTGGCGTTTTAAGGGTTAATTAAAAATTCTCGCTGAGCTTGAAACTACTAAAGGCAGTGTCATGGCTCCTTGGCTCTATATAACGAGCCGCCCCTGCTTACACTCCTCTAAAAATAAGGTAAGTTGCTAAGGGTGCGATAAACAAACTATTACCAAGTAAGTTGTGATTAATTTAAGCTTATGGTATGTTACGTACTTGTCTAAACATTTATCGAAATTGAAGGTAATGTTTACATTTGTTTCTCGATCGACGCCAATTAAAAATCCACACCGACAGAAGCGGCTGTTTTTCGCTGCGAATAAAACGTACATTGTACTCTCGCTGCTTCTTCCGTTAAGTCTATAGCTTATGCTTGAAAAGTGATTTTTTCATGCTTGTTTGCTCGAGTCAAACAAATAAAACCACTCATATTTATTTAAATTATTTGCCAACCTCAACATACGACTCATAGAATTATTCTGAGAGTAGTTGGTTGCATATTATCAATTAAATGAAACTAATAAATACAAGTATTAAATATTTTTTATTTCTTGGTTTCTCAAAAAATGTTTTTGATATGATTCTGCTAATATTTGTCCACCTGATCACGTAAATAGTGTTCCTTTTGATATTATACGTGTGACTGAAGGTAATATTTTTCCTATATTATCTGCTATACCAAATAAACATACGACTATCTTTGATTCCCTTCAAAATTCTAGAAGTATTTGAAGATTTTTGCAGAATCTTACAACAGTATGTTTGTTCAGTAAATTTGAAAAGTTGGAAAGTTTTAGGTATGTGGCAAATGTTTTCCTATTTTGGTTTTACCTCTGAAAAAAGCATCTTTTGAAAGATGAGTTGCTCTATTCTCGAAGGATTATTTTGAAATAAAATCATTAACCAATAGAGATATGGATTTTTGAAAATTTTCGTTTCAATTTTTTGAGCACTTGAATTTTTTGAGCACTGATAGTCGAAGTATCGCTTATTCAAAATCAATTTGGTTTTTGTAAATTCAGCACTTTTTAATGGACGTATGTATTTTTGATAATTTTCGTTTTAATTTTTTGAGCACTTGGCCAAAAACATCGCAGAAAAAAAATAAATCATGCAGGAAAAATTCCATAAAACATTATACTCAATGGCCGAAGTACCGGTTATTAGAAATCAATTTGGTTTTTGTAAATTCAACAATTTTCAATACTGAAAATCTTCAATAATCCTTTTGAAGATTTTTTCGTTTTAATTTTTTAACAGTATAAAATATACAGGCAAAATTCCATTAGAAATCATCTTCAATGGCCGAAGTATCGTTAATTCAAAATCAATTTGGTTTTTGCAAATTCAACAATTTTCAATAGAGATATGGATTTTTAAAGATTTTTGTTTTAATTTTTTTAGCACCTGAACAACAAGCATTTGGAGATTTTCGAAGTTTGGTATTTTTTTTTTTTTTCAATTCATGAAGTTTTCAATTTCAAAATTAGTTTCGTGGTATTATTTTGAAATGTATGATTAGATACTGTATCTTAAATTAAAATGAATTTTGACCCATTTTGGGTTTATTAAGTCGCAAATATTCATTTTGGGCTCCCCGAGACAATTGGAACCATTAAAAAAAAAACGTTTATGTATCCCCATCTCAAAAACTAATACTTTAAATACGATTTTCTCAATAATTCAACGCATGTAAAAAGTGTTTATTTAAAACGACGGATAAAAAAATTGCAAGTGGATAAAAATGTATTTACCTGCACCATGACAACGATCTTTACATTAACAATTTTAGTAATCCGCTAACTGCACGTGAACAGTGACATTTCGTGTCAGTTCTGAATACCTCTGCGGTGGAATATAATTAAAAACCGTTTCGGCTCCGCTCCCACGTGAAAATTTTTTCACGATTGTCATCCCGATTTATGTACCAGTTAAGTAAATATTGTCATTTCACCAATTATACATTTAGTTACGTACAGCTAAAGCGCTCGTGGATTTTTCCACCTCAATTAATTCTCGAAATTTGTATCGATTCAATGGCTTGTGCAAAAAAATAAAATTTATCCGGCCAAATTCTAACCTCGTGTGGTATTACCCCCTACAATGCGAGGAACTGAAAATTAAAAGCTTTTAAAAACGTCAAACCCTTCGTTTATTTTCTTGTTATTCAGTCCAATCAAAAATATATCTTGTTTATAAAGATACCGGCTAAAACACAGACTTAATTTTTTAGAAGTTTTATAATATCACACCATTTATCAGCGACCATCAAAATAAACTTCCTGGCGTTATATTTCTATCGCGGTTTTGGTTTACAATCGTGAGATCGTAAACAAGTTTTGCTGCCATTGTGTATGGTAATGTATGCGTTTTGCTTGTGTTATTGTATATTGGTTTCGTATGTATCGACTTCGTCCGCACTCCATTTCCCAGTTTATAAATGGCTGAATAAACCCTCCTCACTTCCCGTGAATCCAGTGATTTCCACCCTGAATCGGATATTAGGGCTCCGGGTTGATTTAGGACTGCGATGGAAAGCCCTTGTTAAGTGCGAAAGCAAGTAACAGGGATGAGTGGTCGCAGCGATGAATCGAAGTTTCATAAAAATGTAATTAATTCAAACCACGTGGTGTTTGCATTTACAATCAGATAGATTTTAATCCTGCTTTTGCACACAGCTGATACAGTTGATGCGGAGATCTCGAAAATATTAGGAACCGAATGAAATGTTTTTTATTTCTGTAACTTTTTATTTTTAAAGATACATCCTCCGCCGATTAGAGTGTTATTTGCGCAGTACTTAATAAATATTTCGCCACTTTCGTTTGCGGTTTCTAGTAGGGATGGAATTTTTCTGCGAAGGTTTGAAGCTTTCAAGATTCGACGAAAATCTTCGAAGATTGAAGATTCTAAGAAAACCTTCGAAGATTGAAGATTCGAGGTTTCGAAGATTCATAAAAAATCTTTAAAGATTTAAGTTTCGAAGATTCGTTAAAAATCTTCGCAGATTGAAGATTCGAGGTTTCGAAGATTCATAAAAAATCTTTAAAGATTTAAGTTTCGAAGATTCGTTAAAAATCTTCGCAGATTGAAGTTTCGTAGATTCGAGGTTTCAAAGAATCATAAAAAATCTTCAAAGATTTAAGTTTCGAAAATTCGAGGTTTCGAAGATTCGTTAAAAATCAACATTTAAACAAACATTGAAGACAACAAAGAAATGAACATCTTTTGCTTAAAAACATTTTTTATAAAATCATTTTTATTCGAGAAAAAAATTTATTATTTTTTTTTAATTTTTGGTTTATAATTATAAAACGATAATAGTTACAGCAAATTTATGTTAATAATAATTGTATAGAATGCTAAAACAACTTATAAAGAATTTTTTTTTTCGAAATCCCTTTAGTTTGTGAGTAAACTGATTTTTTTAATTTGAAGTATAATTTTTCCATCTTTCATAATTTTGACGTTTTAAACGTTTCATCCGAGTTTACACAACGCTCGATGTACATTTAAAATATGATTTCAATTGAAAATAAACCATGAAAACGTAAATATAAATGGCTATGATACCATCAAGTCGGAGAAAGTAACATGTTGGCCACATCACCATTTTTTTGTTTTTATAGAATTATTTTCTATTTTTTCTTTATAACTACTCTTCGGCCTGTTAAAGAAACAAAGTCTAACATTTTTTTATTATAAAAGGAGACCGATTCAATAACGAATCACTTCTTCACTACTTAGTAACGTATAACTGATTCAATAACAAATCACTTCTTAATAACATATAACTCATTCAATAACGAATCACCTTTTAGTAACTTATAACCGATTCAATAACGAATAACTTCTTAATAACGTATAACTGTTTCAATAACGACATACTTCTTAGTAACGTTTAACCGATTCAATAACGAATCACTTCTTAATAAAATTAACTCTTTTTTAGTCGCGAGTTGATAATAACATGTGACCCACCGGAACCGTTTAATAACACGATTACTGAAATGTAAACGCGGCGCGATCGTAATTTGATGAAATAATAACGTTGAAATCATAGTGCGTCAGACGTTCTGATTCAGAACGCATATTCGATGTCGAGGTGACTCGTTCAAGGACATTTCTCCTCGGCTAGTGGTGGTATCCCTTAAAATGGTGAAGAGAAAATTCAAAAATATTTCCCTATCTTATCACATTTGGCAAGAAATAAACTATGTATTCTAGGTTCTTCAGTTCCATGCGAACAACTCTTTTCCAAAGCAAGTCAATTATTATCAGAGAGATGATCTCGTTGAAAGGAGAATATGTTAAAAAACTGCTCTTTTGAAAAATCAATTATAAAAAATTATAATTTAACATATTCAAATTTGTTACTTGGTTAATAAAAATATTTCTTAAAATATATACAAAAAATATACATCAATAACGGTTACTAAATAACCGTTTAAATAACTAGATACATAGAGCCACGGAGCCATGGCACTACCTGTAGTTTCAAGCTCAAAAATGTTTTACAATTAAAAAAATTGGAAAATTATTCTGAGCAATAGAGTGAATTTTTAGACTACAATTTTCTTACTTAAATATTCAGCATTTTTTATTATTAAGCATGCATTTTCGATTTTTTTTTTTGGTCTAAATTTCTGATCATTTGGCCTAAATATTCATTATTTTGACCTAAATTTTCGATTTAATTGTTAAAATTTTCGACTTTTTGGACCGCATTTTTGATTTTTTCCCCCGTATTTATAATTTGTAGATTTTTGACCTGTATTTTCAATTTTTTTATCTTTTGCCAAACTATTCTTTATTTTGACCTGAATTTTCAAATTAATTATTAAAAAAAAATTATGCTTTGGCCCTTTGATTTTGAATTCTAGTTCCAAATTTTTCAATTGATTTTGGTTAAAATACCTATAACCTGAATTATTGATTTACATGCGAGATTTTTTTTCCGGTATTTTCGAGTTTTGTTTGTTGAAATTTTTGATTTTTTAGTCTGCATTTATTATCTTTAGGCCCGAGTTTTCGATGTACTGTCTAAATTGTCGACTTTCTGACTAACATGACTGATTTTTATTATTTTTTTAAATCTGTTGACCTAAATGTTTCTTTATTTTGACCTAACTTTTCGATTTTATTGTTAAAATTTTCGTTTTTTGGTCCGCATTTTGGATTTTTCGTTTAGTCTGCATTTATTATCTTTGGTCTCGAGTTTTCTATGTTTGGTCCAAATTTTCAACTTTTTGGCCAACATTGTAGATTTTTTTTTTATCTTCAACCCTAAAATTATTGTTTTTTATTTGTCGGAATTTTAGATTTTTGGTCCTAAATTTTAGATTTTTTAAATAGGGTTATTGATTTCATTTCGTGATTTTTTTTATATTTTGGCTATTATTTTCGAACTTCTTATTTTTGGCGGTTGAAAGTGGCTAATACTTTTGCTTCTATCTAAATTTTCGATTTTTTTTTCTGGGTTTTTATTTTTAGATCTGGATTCTTGATTCTCATTTCTTTGATTTTTCTTTATTTTGACCAAAATATTCGATTGGTTTGTAAGAATTTTCTATTTTTTTGCTTGCAATTTTTATCTTTACGCCCGTTTTCGATGTTTTGTTAAATTTTCACCTTTTTAGGCCCTATTGTAGGTTTTTACTTTTTGACCTATATTTTGTATTTTCGATTATTTTGGTTTCAATTTTTGGTCTTTTCGACGAAATTATCTTTATCTCATTTAATTGTTCCGTTCTTCCCTTCCAATTTAATTTTAATTTATTTAATTTATGTTTCTAAACATTTACATTATAATTTAAGTAATTAATTAATCAATTATTATTTTTTAAATCTCATTCATGTAATTAATGTATAAATTGTAAAGAAGGGGTTACCAATAAATAAACGTTTATTTATTATTTTTATTTCAACTTAAAATTTCGATTTGTTTGTTAAGAAAAAAAAAATGGTCCATTACTTTGATTTTTAGGTACGAATTTTAGATTTTGGTCTTCATTTTTTATTTTTTGTCTCATGTTTTAGATTTTCTTAACCTGAGTTATTGATTTTATTGTGCGATTTTTTAAATTTTTTTTTGCTATTATTTTCTCGCCCGAACTTATTTTAAGCGAAAAAGAGTTATTTTTGGGGTTGAAAATGGCAAATTATTTTTCTTTTGCTTGTGTTTTCAATTTTTTGGTCTGCATTTTAATTTTTATACCAGGTTTTTTTATTTTTTTGCCGATATTTTAGATTAGCCAAATATTCGATTAGTTTGTTGAAATTTTGGATTTCTCGGTCTGCATTTTGAATTTTTAGACTGTGTTTTTGTCCTTTTGTCCTAAATTTAGACAAAATCAAAATAAACATAAAAATGCAGACCGAAAAATAAAAAAAATCAACAAACAAAAGAAAATACCGGGCATATAAATCAATAATTCTTTATTTTGGCCTACATTTTTTATGGTTTGTTAAAATTTTTGATATTTTCGATTTTAAGGCGCTACGTTTTGGTCAAAATTTTTGATTTTTTGTCCTACACTTTTGTGATTTTTTTGCGGATTTTTTTTGTGGTCGAAGTTTTGGATTTTTGTCCTTTATTTTAGATTTTTCCACCTACATTTTTGAATTTTATGACCTGTATTTTCAAGGGTTTTGTATTCATTTTAATTTAAAAATCGGGTTTATTTTTAGATAAAATTAATTTACTTTGATATTTATTTGGAAAATATAGTGTACGGGATTTATGTTAAGGAATTATTTAATTTTCAAATATTTGCAGGAATTTTGGATTTTTTGCATCAAACAATGAAATGTATAATCTAGTTTTTTTTTTGCTAAGTACAATACTAGACTTCATTCATCATTCGTTCAAGGCAGCGGCGGCTCGTGGATCTTCGTAGAGGAGGCTCGTGCTGCACTCCTTACTCTTATAGAGGAAGAAAATATTCCACTGCTATTTTGGTCAAATTTTCTTCCGTTGCCTGCTCGCCGAACATTCACGAGTCGCCGCTGGTTCCAGGGTTATCCGAGAAAAACAAACAATTGAAAAACAACTGAAGGGCGAATTTAATTTCTGTATCTTATCCACACCAAACCTGATTTTTTTTTTCGAAATTAGTCATCCATTCAAGAATTATGCTCTAAAAACAAATTGATGGAAGTCAATTGTAAGCAATTCAGAAGCTTTACTATTGATTAGTTTATACAATGTATTTTAAATAGAAAGTAATCGCAGTCGGGGGCAGCTCGCTATATGGAGCCAAGGAGCCATGACACTACCTGTAGTTTCAAGCTCAGCAAGAATTTTTAATTAATTCTTACTTTGGTCTAGGAAGATAAATCGTTCTTTGTTTTTTCAAAAAGTGAGGGGGGGGGATTGAAGAAGTGGCTCTACCATCAACATATTCCACGAGCCGCCACTGAGTTATTTTGTAGTAACCGTAACTGTTATAACCGTTACTGGAAAATAACCGTTTATCTCATCACTACTAACCAGTGGCTTATTAAAACTCTACTAAGGGTGATTCCATTAATAAGGCTGTAAATCCTTAACTGTTTAGCGTTTTGCGATTGAAAAATTCGAAAACTTCCAAACTTCACAACTTCGATTGTTCGTAAAATTCGAAACTTTGATTCTTCGAAAAAATCAAAACTTCACAACTTCGATTCTTCAAAAAAATGAAAACCTCATAACTTCTATTCTTCAAAAAAATCGAAACTTCATAACTTCTATTCTTCAAAAAAATCGAAACTTCATAACTTCTATTCTTCGAAAAGTTTGCAACTTCGATACTTCGAATATTCGCAACTTCGAATCTTAGAAAAATTCGATATTCGAAGTTATCCTCTTTTTTTCGGATTCTTGGAAGCTTCGAATTATTAGGACCTCTAATTTCTAGTTCCTCCTTCCTCATGACTTCTTCTCTGCTCCTATTCCGGTCACGATTTTTGCGTTTAGGTTTCCCATTACGAAATGTATGTCTTTATTACATCATCTATTTCTGCAGGTGACCATGGAAATCTACTGTTGTTTTATTATTTGTTGGTAAATATGCAAGCAGTAGAATGGAGTGTTTCGAAACCTAGAACCTCAATGACGTCATATAACTTATTTTTTGTGGCTCTCTCATGAAGAAACGACTACATTTGATGGGATTGATTTTCTATAAAATTTGTGCAGAAAATTATCAGAGGTGACAGTATAAATCAAATTAATACAAAATCACGTCATTAAGTTTGAATACGCAAAGACCAACTTATTATCTCAAAGGCCTTGTTTTACATGCATGGAATAGCACGCTATACTTCATTTAATAACCAGGTGGACTAAAGGCGAAAGTCAAATTTACACTATAAAAAGTAACTAGAAAAGTAACCAGAAATGTTTTGGCGGTAAAATTCAAATTATTTAAAATTCGTTTACCCATAACATTCATTCAATAATTATAACAATACATAAATAAATTTTAGGCGAAAATGACGCCGCACCAGTGCTGGGTATAAAACCATAGTTAAAAATGAAATAACTATTTTCTCGAAAATCGCGGGATGAGTTCTTGAAAGAACCGATTCTTACGCGAAATCCGTGAAACCGGTGGGACAGAAGTAAACGGTGATAGATCAGCTGATCACAACAACGGCCATTGCCGTTTTAGCAATTTAGGCCTGTGTAAAAACGGCGCCCGTTTAGCCAATCCCAACAACGTATTTTGCGGCTATAATTTGATTTAGTTCGCCTGGTTATTAAATGAGGTAAAGGAATAAAACTATTCCAGGGTCAAATTTATTTCATCTTTGTTCGACGAATATGCCTCGAATAAAGATTAAATCAAACCGTGCCGGTAAAACATCTTCACTAATTTCTAAAAAAATACTAAAAGTTTGTTAACACGCCATTGCGGATAAAATGTTATATCTCAGTAAACAATTCGTCTGTGAGTTCAAAGGATTCCGCCTCTGTCTGTCGCATGCCGCAAAGTAGGCATTTTTCGGCTCCGGCGAGGCGATCCAAGTATTGATTCCGTTCCGGGGCCGCCTCGAAGTTTTAAGATCACCGGGAGGCGCCGGTGGTCCGTCCGCCGATGATCCGAACCGGCCCTGCCAACCGAAAACGACTTAATTTAGATCAATTAAGGTCGAAATGCCGTCATACCGGCCAATCTATTCGTCCGCCAGCGTAGGCTTCAATGAATTTCGTGTCGCTCCATCTTCAATGGATGATATCATGCACGGCCAGTCGAGCGCCGTTACTTAAATCATCATCACTTAATATTTACAATAGTTTGCAATACTGGCAGGTGCCTAAAGAAGATAAAAAAAGGAATAAGTGAGTGTGGGATGAAAATATCTGTGATTAATTTGTAGAATCAGTGTTACTGACATTGGATTATTCCTGTGAATGGTAATATTGATTTATTTATTAAGGAAGGACTAGCTATCTAGTAGGAATATGTTTTTTTTTTTATTTTGGTTCATACCTGATTAAGCTCGGAATAACTATTCTTGGGATAAGTTGATGTCATCTTTGTTCGACTCATGTCGTTAATTGTGTGTCGAACAAATAAGAAATAAATTTGAGCCTAGCGTTATTCCATCCTATTCCGTCGATGTAAAACCGGTCCTGAGGCGTCCAAGTATATTGTTGGTTAGTCTTTCTTGTCAGAATGGCGCATATAGTTACTAACCCTAATTGCGAAGTGAACCATAAAATATATAAAAAATCAACCATAAAATATATAAAAAAATCAAGTAAATAACCATCTGCAGACGCGTTTCTAGATTTATCTCCGATCAATACAGCTTCGCCTTTGAATTTAATGTAAAAATATAATGTTAAAGAGTAAAATAAACTTACATGAACGTGAACAACTCGTGACCAACTGACGGGATTATGGAATGTTTGAACCCGTTTTATACCTCAGGGGTATAAAATGTATTATTTATATATTTAATACTTCTGCAACAAGTTAGGTTGTCAAATTTATTTAATACTTAAGGTTAGGTTATTTGTATTTTTATCTACATTTAAAATAAAAGATAATATGGATGATATTTTAATCATCTTAATCAAGAAGCATGCAGAGACATAGTTAGGCATCTGGAATAACAGAGGCGTAAATATAGTACCAGGAATTGATTCAAACATTATGAACATTTTGTAACGATAGACGAAGTGTTTTTTTTTTCGCTATTCCGTTTGTCCAACAAATCCGCAATAACAAAGATGAATATAGCAACAGCGACTGCATATCAGCCACTACTTTTGAATCCCGTTGCTACTTGTGATTGCTACTTTTTAATATCAGCGTGACTTCACGGTTATTCAATATCGTAACAGATTTTTTGACTTGTGTAAAACTGGTTACTGGTACCAATAAAGTATTATTATAACTACAAAATTTGGTACAAAAACAGAATTGTTCTTTGGAAATCATTTGAAATCCAAAAATACATCTTGCCTAGTTTTCTCAAAATTTCTTTGGAAGAACATATGACCAATTTCGCCGCGCAGATTAATAAGTTAATGTTCTTTGGAAATTAATAAAGATCTAAAAACATGCACTTAAAACACAACAACCGTGATGATTTTACATGAAGAATGACTTTGAGGACGAATGCACCAAATTTCCTCGTTAGAAAGAACATCGCTGAATTTGGTACGAAAATTAAGAACATAATGTTTAATGTAGTTATGAGCGTTATTTTCACTAACTGGTACTTTGTAACCGTTACTATGAAATAATAACAGTAACCGTTATATGAAAAATTCTACTAACAGAAATTTGACCACAAGAGTTATTTTATAAACGTAGAGCGATTCAATAGCGAATCACTTCTTAGTAACGGTAACTGATTCAATTACGCATAAGTTCTTAGTAACAGTAGCCATATAACCGATTCAATAACGAATACTTCTTAAGAACAGTAACTCTTCTAGCCGCCAGTGGACGATAACCATGTTCCCGTAGCAGTTCAATAACGTCGGTTATTGTAATATAAATCACGGTGCGGTCGTGATTTGATGTTATGAATATCTTTTAGTACCTCAGAGGATCAAACACTGAAGTAAAATTTTTGAAAGTGTTGAAAGTTGCAGTTTTTTGCTTTGAGCATGTTATTTTTTTACATCCAAATTTTTACCCACACGTGTAACGTGTAACATCTGAATCCAATGAATTTTAACAATTAAAACATCAAAATGTAGGGTATTTTATATTCTTTATAAAAAAATGGTGATGTGGCCATCATGTTACTTTCTCCGACTTGATGGTATAGCCATTTATATTTACGCTTACATGGTTTATTTTCAATTGAAATCATATTGTAAACTCGCATAATTCTGACGTTTAAGACGTCAAAATTATGAAAGATGGAAAAATTATACTTCAAATTCAAAAACTTAGTTTACTCAAAAACTAAAGGGATTTAGAAAAAAAAAACTAATTCTTTAGAAGTTGTTCATTATAGCCATCTCTACAATTATTATTATCATGAATTTGCTGTAACTATTATCGTTTTATAATTATAAACCAAAAAAAAAAAAAACATTCGAATAAAAATTATTTTATGAAAAATGTTTTCAAGCAAAAGATGTTCATTTCTTTGTTGTCTTCAATGTTTGTTTAAATGTTTTTGTGATATTTTTCACATTTAAGAAAATATTGGCAAAAAACAAAAAAACAGTGAAGGTAAACGAAATTTTACCAGAAGCTTTTCAGTTCTTCAGATTATCAAATAAGACGGATGTTCAAAGTTTCATATCAAGTGCTCTATTAGTTTTTGAGATACAGCGCACACAGCAGACACATACACGCACAGGCACACACACAGACACAATTTTTTTTTTCCAGAAATTGTTGAAATGGCATCTAGGGACCCCAAAACGGATATTCCCGTAAAAAAATTTTTGAAAAAAAATTACGATCACAATACTTTCTCGTACTTTGTAACGGAGAAAGTAAAAAAATATTTTATTTGCTACTTTTGTAATGTATAAGTTTTTTTAAATCTGCTATTGGTTAAACTAGGCAGTGGCCCTTTCAGCATATGTACTACTTAACTCCCAAACAGTAAAATTGTGACATTGACTCTTTTAGCACTAAGCCACATACAGGGTGTCAATTTGAAAACTTTCAATGCGAATATCTCTGAAAATAAAGGAGTTAGAAAAGCGCAATTTGGTACAAATGTTATATAGGTAGGGGGAACTAGAACCACCATATTTTGGTTATGGGGTGAGTGACCCCTTTGGCCCCATTCACCCTAACCCCAAAATTTTAAATGGCATCACTCCTTTTGTGATCCCTTAAATTAAACGTTTTTTAGAGTAGTATTCACCAGTACAAGATTTTTTTTAAATTTAATACAGGGCCGAACAAAAAAGTATAATTAAAATAAAATAAATTCTATGAATTGCTATTTTATTTAATTGGATTCTTATAATTCATTCCATTTTGGGCTACAAAAAAGGATAATAATTTTTTTTTCCAAATACTCGAACCAGTAGGTCAGGTTTCAACAAATAATCACCTATTGCAGTCAGGTGTGTTAAATTGTACGTCAAATTCAAAAACGATCGAAGTGAAATAATTTCAGACGAATTCACTATTTTCTTTTTTATCCGGTATTAGACATGGTTTACAGTATGGCTGAAAGAATTGCGATTTAGACACTTGACTGAAATAGCTGATTGTTATTTGTTGAAACCTGACCCAGTGCTTCGAGTATTTGGAGCAAAAAATTTTATTATCCTTTTTTGTAGCCCAAAATGGAATAAATTATAAGAATCCAATTAAATAAAATAGCAATTCATAGAATTTATTTTATTTTAATTATACTTTTTTGTTCGGCCCTGTATTAAATTTTTAAAAAAATTCTTGTACTGGTGAATACTACTCGAAAAAACGTTTAATTTAAGGGATCACAAAAGGGGTGATGCCATTTAAAATTTTGGGGTTAGGGTGAATGGGGCCCAAGGGGTCACTCACCCCATAACCAAAATATGGTGGTTCTAGTTCCCCCTACCTGTATAACATTTGTACCAAATTGCGCTTTTCTAACTCTTTTATTTTCACAGATATTCGCATTGAAAGTTTTCAAATTGACACCCTGTATATATTCCAATAGTAATTTTTAGACACGCAATTTGGAAAATTTAATGTTCTTTGATATTTTTTTTTTTGAGAAAGTAAAGATGGGAATTCGGGTTACGAAATTATGGATGATATAGAATATTAGCTTAGGCAACGTAGGCCATTCAGCTATAACCTATTGTATATATATAATTCATTTTCAAATGTTCTTCGATATCCAATAAACGTCCGAAAAACGCCCTTTTCTTGTTTTCGAGTTATTTTGAATTTTCAAAAATCCATATCTGCATTGAAAATTGTTGAATTTACAAAAACCAAGTTGATTTTGAATAAGCGTTACTTTGGCCATTAAGGATAATTTTTATGGAATTTTTCCTGCATGTTTTATATTTTCTTCTGCGATGTTTTTGTTCTGGTGCTCAAAAAATTTAAACGGGAATTTTCAAAAATCCATATCTATTAAAAATTGTTAAATTTACAAAAACCAAATTGATTTTGAATGATTTTTTTATGGAATTTTTCCTGCGTTTTTTATATTTATTTCTGCGATGTTTTTCTTCAAGCGCTCAAAAAATTAAAATAAAAATCTTTAAAAAAACATATCTCTATTGACAATTGTAAAATTTACAAAAACTAAATTGTCTTTGAATAAGCGATACTTCGGCCTTTGAAGATAATTTTTTATAGAATTTTTTGACTTGCAGTTTAAAATCACGTGATTCAAAAATAGCAGTTTTGCCCATCTCTACAAAATATACAATGATAATTCGGAATTTAACAATCCACAAGAAATTGTGGATGCTTTTACTTCAAATTTTTCAAAATCATTCCTAAACAAAATATTATTAATGTCACTCTTCAATTAAAAAAAAAAACTTTAAGAAACAACTCCTATAGAAAACAATTTTGTAGCAAGTGTCACACATCATTAGATTTGGTAGGTGAAAAGCTATTTAAAAATTAAATTACAAAAATCAGGTCCGTATTTAAAAAAATAAAGTTGATGTGGGTATCTAAATAATGACACTTCCTATTTAAAAAGTAAAATTATTTTCTGAAAGAATTTACAAGAGTGTCTTAAGAAAGTGCGCTTGGTTCTTCAAAATAACCAGTAATGAATTCGTAAAAAAATAATAACCAAAATTGACTTTTTCGTTTGTGATGCTTTTAAATAAGATACTAACTTTGAGGGCGATTTCGCGAAATTACAGATGTAAAATATCACCAAATTTGGCAGGAAAATTAAGACTTGTATATTCTTTGAAAACTAATCCAAATTCAAAAATATGCCTTGCCTTGAATGATTTTATATCAAAAATTAAATTTGGCACACAGATTGAGAATTTATTATTCTTTAAAAATGAATCAAAATTCGGAAATACGCCTTTTCTAGTTTTCTAGTTATTTTGACTTAACCGTAAAAGTGATGATTTTACATTAAAAAAAAGCGTACAAGATTTACTTTGTTTTTTTTAAATTTATTTAACACAAACTTTTCAAAAAGATTGTTGGATTACAAAAAAATAAGACAAATATTTAAAAAAGTAAGGCCTGAAAATTTTCTTTTACATCCCTAACTTTGATACATGGGGGGGGGGGTCACTTCCTCAAAAAATGAAAAAAAAAATCGTATTTTTTTTTTGTCGTCGATTCTAATTCAAAACTCAATTCTGCCTACAAAAAAAATATTTTACATTTTTCCGATTAGTAGAAGTGCTCGAAATTTGTAAGCAGAATAGGTGAGGCGAGATCTTGTACGCACTGTTTTGATTCTCCTGGAAAAATTTACTTTTTAAGTTTAGGTACACTTTTTTTCAAAACCATAAAATATATCAACACGATATTTGTTTTGTTTTAAAGGTGGTATCGATACCAATATGGCTGAGATTATTTCCATATGTTTAGTGGCGGGTTTTCAAAAAATATAGATAACTCGAAAAATTTTAATGCAATTTTTTCATGACATAATTCTGAATCCAATTCACATTTTTACTTTCTCCGTTACGAAGTACGAGAAAGTATTGTGATCGTGATTTTTTTTTCAAAATTTTTTTTTACGGAAATATCCGTTTTGGGATTCCTAGATGCCATTTCAACAATTTCTGGAAAAAAAATAATTGTGTCTGTGTGTGTGTGTGTGTGTGTCTGTGCGCGCTGTATCTCAAAAACTACATAATAGAGCAATTGATATGAAACTTTGAACATACGTCTTATTTGATAATCCGAAGAACTGAAAACCTTTTGGTAAAATTTCGTACACCGGAAGTGGGTGTTTACCTTAACTGTTTTTTGTTTTTTGCCAATATTTTCTTAAATATGAAAAATATCACAAAAATATTTAAACAAATATTGAAGGCAACAAAGAAATGAACATCTTTTGCTTGAAAACATTTTTCATTAAATCATTTTTATTCGAGAAAAAAAATTATAATTTTTTTTAAATTTTTGGTTTATAATTATAACACGATAATAGTTACAGCAACTGAGTTTTTGAATTGGAAGTATAATTTTTCTATTTTTCATAATTTTGACGTTTTAAACGTCAGTTTCATCCGAGTTTACACAACGCTCGATGTCCATTTAAAATATTATTTCAATTGAAAATATACCATGAAAACGTAAATATAAATCATATCACCATTTTTTCTTTTCAAGTCAAAAAGCTGAAACTTTCAGGTATGACAGGAGCGATAGTTGGCTTTCACTGGGGTTCATTTTTCTTCTTTTAGGGACGATTTTTTTCTTTTAAGTTTTATTTTCAGGGATATAACTGGCTTAAAAAAAATAAAAATAAAAATTTTTAAATAAAAAATAAAAAGTGAGAAGTGAAAAATGAAAATTAAAAATTGACAATTAAAACTTGAAGATGAAAAATGAAAATGAAAATGAAAAATAAAAAACCAAGAATTAAAAAAAATATATGTTTTTCATTAATGGCGCAGCGCAGCATAGTCGTCGATCTTCACCAATTACTTTGCCTAATTCATTATAATAGGTGGTATTTGACGCAAATTAACTCAGTAGGCGGCCAAAATGTGATTTGAATGGGCCACGCTGTGCCGTCGTCCGTTACCAATTTAATTGCTTAATTTTAATGGGCCCCGCACGGACGACGGCACAGCGCAGCGGACCCGTTACCGTGCTCAATTTTAATGGGTCACGCACGGACGACAGCGCAGCGCAGCGGAGCCGTCGTCCGTCACCAATTTAATCGCTTAATTTTGATAGGCCCCGCATGGACGACGGCGCAGCGCAGCGGAGCCGTCGTTCGTCACCAGTTACTTTTCTTACATTTTTACATTTCACATAAAGAACACAATTTCACATACATCAAACTTTAGCCTAGGAAAAACTAGTTGTCCTATACTATTTGAAATCCGGAAGGTGTACACAACTAAACATATGTCGTATAAATTTTGTAATAAAAAATGTTGTACTTTGATTTTTGCAACCAACTGTGCTGAACCCAACTTTAAACTTTTTTGTTAATTTAATATGAAATAATGGGTTACAATTTAAAAATATAAACATTCATTTTTTTTTCTCCAAATTTTTATCTTTTTTTGTACAAGGTTTTGTGGTACTTATACAGGGCGTTTCGAATTTGAGGCTCACCGTGATCTCGCTTATTAGAAGATATAGAGGGTATGTTTAAATTTGACACTTCTGTAGAATTCTATGCAGATTCATCGATTTTCGAGTAAAGTCAAAAAACTGAAAAACTGATTTTCATTTTTTCTTTATACATTCGTTGTTTGAGGTGATATTTATGAACGGTACAGACGTTCTTATAGCACTTTTTATTATTTAATATATGGCATAAGATTTTTCCTTGCAACATGTCATTTCTTATGGACGCCATATTTATGTTTTATCACATCTCAATGCTCAGTTTTCAGTTTTTTCTTGGACTCAATTCGAAAACAAGTAATAATTTAAGTAATGTTTTTCAATGGATTATTAATCAGCATAGAATTCTGCAAAAGTGCCAAATTTGAACATACCCTCTATCTCTTCTAATAAGCGAGATCCTCATGGTGAACCTCGAATTTGAAACACCCTCTATATAGGACTTTAGGAATATATATTATGATCGGTATAATACCGACTGGAAGTTAGCCATAAATGTCAGCCACGAATCCCGCGCCTCCTCTATGTTTGACTTTGGTAAATTTCCAAGTTTTCTCTTAATTTACAGAAAATAGATTAAAATTCATAATTAATCAAATTGCTGTAGTGCCATAGTAATAACAATAAGCTTTTAACTTAGGATTTGCCCCGAGTTTTCGATAAGACATCTATCGAAACATGGTCAATTTTCAAAATATCAAAAGTCATCGTTAGGCGTAGTTTAGGTTCGATATTTTCGGCCACAAATGTTCCATGGGCCTTTGTTTGCAATATTTAGGCTTAAAAAAATGACACATATTCTTCATTTTTGTTTAAATAATTATTTACCCAGACACTTTTACGAAATTTCGTCTATTTTCAAAAAATCAAAAGTCATCGTTAGGCGTAGTTTAGGTTCGATATTTTCGGCCACAAATGTTCCATGGGCCTTTGTTTGCAATATTTAGGCTTAAAAAAATGACACATATTCTTCATTTTTGTTTAAATAATTATTTACCCAGACACTTTTACGAAATTTCGTCTATTTTCAAAAAATCAAAAGTCATCGTTAGGCGTAGTTTAGGTTCGATATTTTCGGCCACAAATGTTCCATGGGCCTTTGTTTGCAATATTTAGGCTTAAAAAAATGACACATATTCTTCATTTTTGTTTAAATAATTATTTACCCAGACACTTTTACGAAATTTCGTCTATTTTCAAAAAATCAAAAGTCATCGTTAGGCGTAGTGTACGTTCGATATTTTCGGCCACAAATGTTCCATGAGCCTTTGTTTACAATATTTAAGTTTAAAAAAATGACCCATATTCTTCATTTTTATTTAAATAATTATTTACCTAAACATTTTTACGAAATTTCGTCTATTTTCGAAAATCAAAAGTCATCGTTAGGCCTAGTTAGGTTCGATATTTTCGGCCACAAATATTCTATGGAGTTTTGTTTACAATATTTAAGCATCAAAAACTGACACATATTCTTCATTTTTGTTTAAATAATTATTTACCCAGACACTTTTACGAAATTTCGTCAATTTTAAAAAAATCAAAAGTCATCGTTAGGCGTAGTTTAGGTTTGATATTTTCGACCACAAATGTTCCATGGGCCTTTGTTTACAATATTTAAGCTTAAAAAAATAACACATACTTATTTAAAGAAAAATGTAAAATATGTGTCATTTCTTTAAGCTTAAATATTTTTTCTTTAAGCTTTCACTTTTTTCAAAAACTTCGTTACTCAAATTGAGCTACAAATTTCCTACTTCGAGGAGTAGCCTCTTTTGGTCGACTCGCACATGTGTTACCCACCTCTATTATAGAGTCTGATAATTAACAAAACATTTGACATAAGTAAGCCAACGTTACATTTTTTGCATCGAATTGTCGTCTTCGTGTGACATAAGCGACATTTCGTTTGCTTCACTTCTATTTTAAACAACCTAAAGAACACACTCGAACTTGGTCCTTCGAACCTGACCGAGGAGAACATTCCCCTAAAAATGCTCTCAATAAAAACATTAACGTGCCACTAATGCACTTATACAGGGTGTTTCAAATTCGAGGCTCACCATGGGGATCTCGCTTATTAGAAGAGATAGAGGCTATGTTTAAATTTGGCACTTTTGTAGAATTTTATGCTGATTAATAATCCACTGGCAAAAATCACTTAAATTCTTTTGTTTTCGAGTAAAGTCAAAAAAACCGAAAAAACTGAATTTCGTTTTTTTCTTTATATCATCGTTATTTGAGGAGATATTTAAAAATGGTAAAGACATTCTTATAGCACTTTTTTATTATCTAATATATGGCATAAGATTTTTAGTTGTAACATGTTTCGTTTCTTTTAAACCATCATCAACTTTCTTATTTCTTATGGACGCCATATTTATTTTTTGTCACATCTGAATGCTTAATTTTTTGTGATTACAACAATATAACACAACATACATTTAATTTCATAAATGAACATATAATCTTCTAAAACACTTTTATTGGCAATCTCTGTAGTGCTTACTAAAAATCATCGGTGCCATGGCATTAAAAACAATGAAACATCTGAATAGCTCTTTGTTTGTCAAACATTATTATTTTTTTATGAATAAAAATGTCGTTCGATAATTTAGTAAATAGAAATACGGTATTAGCTAGTGAAAAATATTTACAAATGTATCCAGAAACAAGACAACCTCATCGAACATTTTTTTCTACGGATGGACAGAAATTTAGGAGAGTTTGGATCAATGATTCAACATCACAAAGCATACGATAGTAAAATTACCCAAGAAGATAGCAATTATATTTTGAAAATGGTAATACTAAATGTATCTTAATTCTTTAATTTTAGAGCAAGTTTAAAAAAAATGTTTTTTTGGGATTTTTTTGCAAATGGAAACATTTTGGAGCAATTCTGGGGGCGGGAATGGATTCCTTGGAGAATTTTACATCGATTATAGGTACTCTCAAATTTTCCAGCGTACGATGTGTTTCTGGTAACGTTTTGGAGAAAATTTGAAAACAGAAAACGCGAGAAAACGAAAATTGGCCGTAAAAAACGCTAGGAGTAATATTTTTGGCTGAAAATTTGGGATAATACTTGTATCGAACCTACAATAGAATGAAATAGTTTTGTTTGGGAAAAAAAATATGACGCACTAATCTGACGTCAGTTGACATGGAATCGCCCTTATTATTATTGTATATTATTTTATTTATCAAGTCCTTTTAATTTTGTATCGTCTATATCGACCAAAATAATTGTTCATTTGCATAAAAAAATTGTTCGATGCAGTTGCCTTCTTCCTGTATACATTTGTAAATATTTTTGACTAGCAAATTCTGTATTTCTGTTTACTGAATAAAAAATACGTAACATCTTGCTTTTCTGAATTGTCGAACAACATTTTTATTCATACAAAATAGTAATGTTTGACAACCAAAGAGGTATTCAGATTTTGAATCGTTTTTAATTCCATGGAACGGATGATTTTTAGTAAGCGCTACAGAGATTTCCAATAAAAGTGGTTTAAACGATTATATGTCAATTTATGAAATTAAATGTATGTTGTATTATATTTTTGTCATCACAAAAAATTGAGCATTCAGATGTGACAAAAAATAAAAATGGCGTCCATAAGAAATAAGAAAGTTGATGATGGTTGAAAAGAAACGAAACATGTTACAAAGAAAATTCTTACGCCATCTATTAGAGAGTAAAAAAGTGCCATAAGAAGGTCTTTACCGTTTTTAAATATCGCCTCAAATAACGAAGATATAAAGAAAAAACGAAAATCAGTTTTTTCACTTTTTTGGACTTTACTCAAAAACAAAAGAATTTAAGTATTTTTTTTCAGTGGATTATTAATCAGCACCAAATTCTGCAAAAGTGCCAAATTTAAACATACCCTCTATCTCTTCTAATAAGCGAGATCCCCATGGTGAGCCTCGAATTTGAAACACCCTGTATAAGCAACCCTACCAGCATGCGGATTCCAAATAAATGTTAATACATTGCAATTTCTCACTAATTTAAAACGTTAAAAAAAATCAATTTTCAAAAAAAGAAAATTAAAAACATTATAATGATCTTTGTAGAAATGTTAAGATAACGAAGAACTGCACATCATCCGTTAATAAAAACTTTGAAGTTGAACAATCATCAATAAACAGGGATTTGAAGGTTATAGATAAATATGTAATATATTAGAATTTTTAGAAGTGTCACATTAATATTGCTCCGTGTTGTTACCATTCAAATTCCGGTTTGGTTAAGCCAAAAAAGTCCGTAAGATATTGAAGGGATAGTGTGCGTCGGGTTGACCTAGTTGGTCCGTGTATTTTGGCGAGGTCGCGATTTCCTCCAGAGCGGTGTATCGATCCCAGCGTAGGACGACGCCGACGTCGACGTCGGCCCGTGCATCAACAAGTACCGCAGTTTCAACCTATGCCCGAAACGTGAAACGCTCCTCGGATTTCCGGTGTAACAACGCCCATGTGACCATCATCTGTGCGTCCTCTCCGCATTCTTCCGAATCTAGTGCCACCGTCGCACGCCCTAGATAACCTTACAAGTGCTTAATCTCGTTAGCTTCCAGATGATCTAATGTGATTATTCACATTGTGTAGTTCGTTAGTCGTCCTGCCGTACGAAATGATAAACACATGTGCGAACTTTAATCCCGTAGTGCCCATTAATTGTAAGTAAATGCTTGGAATAATGAGTCAGATGCTTCCTTATTATTAAATCGATAAACTGTGATAAAATTAAAGTCTGCAGTTAGATATTCGAAGTTAATTCCGTCATATTATTCAATACTTAAACAATGGTGTAACTGCGCATTTTTTTTTGTATTTTGCGACTTAAATATTATGACTGGAAAATGTCTAAAGTAAAAAATACATAGGAGTGTATCTTGTCGACATGAAAAGGGTGTTTTACGCAATCTTTACGGTCTAATAATAATAATAATAACCACTGAACGACCGCAGGTCGATAGCCATTTAGTAGAAACCTATTTTTGTAATTATATATTATAAACTTTTGCTTTTTGTACCAAATCTGCATAATAAAGGTGTTTGTATGTGTAATAATTACATTTATTTCTTACTTTTTCATATACGTACACGAAATATTAAAAAATGGCACAAGACGATACAAAAATGGCGTATAATATTTAAGTCGCAATATAAGGTGTGAGCCACAGAATTTTGTTTCTGAGTTGGCCATGCCTGAGAAAGAGAAACATAGCAGTCATGTCTGAGATTAATTAATTTTTTTAAATCTAATTCAATTGAAATAATCTAGTCATGTGCGACATACCTCATTTATTTTACAGCCAACTCTGAAACAAAATTTTGTGGCTCACACGATACAAATATACCGGTCTACACCTAACTTGAATTGTCCCTTTCTATTTAAATAAGATTTGATGTTACTTGAGTAAAAACTGTACATTTAAAACAATTTATACCATTTATATAAACAGTGGTATAAAAAGTTTTATTCAATTTGGTAACAATGGTACTGATCCCTTGCCTTTTCAAGTTTCAAAGTCTTGCCTTTTAAATCCAAATGCTCGTTTTTTATGTTGTTTGCAGACACGTTTTGGGTGTTTGCTTCCTCGTAGATTTTTTTACAAAGGTCTCAAATAATAATAATAATAATCTCTTTATTCCATAGACTGTACAGTGTACACAATATACATTTACAGTATTGGATGCGTCAAAAATGTATACATAACAAAACAAGAAAGTATTCCTTATTACGTAATAACATGTAAATTATAATCCAGCAAAAAAATGCATCCGTAATGTTTTCACTTAAGAATGCCGTCGTTGTTTCCAAGAACCAACCTCAAATAGTAACGGTCGAACCATCATCTTTACATATTTATTGCTAAGTGTGTCCTAACTTCTAATAACGAAATAATGTTTAAAAATCCATGTTTAAAATTCAAGAATGGCCCAATAAAATAAAAATAAATGGGTAATCATATTTTATGATTCTTCCACAATAAATTTCTGAAAATTGGCAAACAAAACGGAAGACCCCCTTAAAATTTGTCTAGAATATGTAAGCGTATTAATTAAATTTAAATTTGTTTATTTAATAGTAATTATGGTGGCCTATTATAATATATGAAAAACCGGAATGCGGCTCTTATTGACCTCATGTGTGCCCATCCCTAGTAAGGCTTAGTAAGACTGTTTTGTTAGTTTTACATAATTTTTTCGTAGTTTCCCATTGCAGCTTTCTCCATATGAAAATTGGGAAAGTATTGTTTTCCCGAAAATTTTGGAATTCGCATTTTCAGGGTTTCTCGAAACGATTCTCCGCGTTAATAGCTAGAGTCATCCCAAAATCTGGTGTCACATTGCGCAGTGAATATCTTAAATTTGAAGAAAGGGGACGCCGGAAACTCATAAGTAGAGTCCGGATTTATATTTTTTTACATGTTTTATTTGCTCTTTCGTATTAAACTGGCGAATTGTATCTATACGTTTCTCTCTGATATAAATCAAAGTACCAAGTTTTATTTCGCATATAACTTAATATTTCGAGGTTTTGTCACATAAACTTATTTGAGCATATATCCGCATATAACTACATATAAAGTCAATATTTCCATTAATTGTAATTGATTTTGTCGAAATTTATTTATAAATTTGCGAGCGTGGAAATCTTTTTTATAACATCGTATAAGATAAATTTAAGGGATTCCCCTAACTAGCAAACGTAACCTTGTGTTATGTAGATATCAGGGGCGGCTCGCTATATAGAGCCAAGGAGCCATGGCACTACCTGTAGTAGTTTCAAGCTCGCAAGAATTTCTAATTAATTCTTAAAACACTTTTTCACCTGTTACTTTGGTCTAGGAAGATAAAGGAAGTTGTCAAAAATGTTATTTTTCATCTGTCAAAAAAGGTATTTCTTATCTATTAAAATGGTATTTTTCAATTTTTTTTTTTTGTTGTTAAAAATTGTTTTTTTAGACAGCAATAATGGTTTGTTACAATTGTCAATAATGTCTTGTTGCAATTGTCAAAAATCGTATTTTTCAGCTGTTAAAAATGGCATTTTTCAGCTATTAAGAGCTGTCAAAAATGATATTCTTCAGTTATCAAATATGTTTTTTTTATGTCAAAAAAATGTATTTCTCACCTATTAAAATGTTATTTTTCAGCTATCAAAAACAGCTTTTTGCGACTTTTTTTTTTAATTTTCAAAAATGGCATTTTTCAGCTGTCAAAAATTTACTTTTTGTAGTCAAAAACTGTATTTTTTAGCAGGCAATAATAGTATGTTTTAGTTATCAATAATGTTTTGTTGCAGTCAACAATGGTATTTTTCAGCTGTTAAAAAGTGTATTATTCAACTGTCAAAAATGATGTTTTTCAAACTATAAAAATTTTATTTCTTAGCTATCAAAAGCAGCATTTTTCGACATTTTTTTAACTGTCAAAAATAGCATTTTTCAGCTGTCAAAACTTGTATTTTTTGTGTTGTCGAAAATTGCATTTTTTAGCAGGCAATAATGGTTTGTTACAGTTGCTAATAATGGTTTGTTGCAGAATGATATTTTTCAGTTGTCAAAAATGGTACTTTTCAGGTGTCAAAAAGGTATTTCTTACCTATAAAATGGTATTTTTCAGCTAATAAAAGCAGCATTTTTTTACATTTTTTAACTGTCAAAAATGGCATGTTTCAGCTGTCAAAAATTATATTTGCTAACAATAATGGTATGTTACAGTTGTCAATAAAGGTTTGTTGCAGTTGTCAAGAATGGTATTTTTCATCTGTTAAAAATGGTAGTTTTCAGCTGGTAAGAAATGTATTTATTCAACTGTCGAAAATGATATTTTTCAGCTGCCAAAAAAGGTATTTCTCACTTATAAAAATCGTATTTTTCAGCCATCATTTTTGGTCATTTTTTTATTGTCAAAATAGCATTTTTCAGTTGTAAAAACTTTTTGTTGTCAAAAATTGTATTTTTCAGCTGACAATAATGGTATGTTACAGTTGTCAATAATGGTTTGTTGTAGTTGTCAAGAATGGTATGTTTCAGCTGTTAAAAATGGTATTTTTCAGCTGTTAAGAAGTATATTAATCAACTGTCCAAAATGATATTTTCAGCTGTCAACAATGGGGTATTTTTCAGCTATTAAAAGCAGCATTTTCGATATTTTTTTAATTGTCAAAAATGGCATATTTCAGCTTTAAAAAATTGTACTTTTTGTTGCCAAAAATTATATTTTTTGTTTTCAAAAATTGTATTTTTTAGCTGACAATAATGGTATGATACAGTTGTCAATAATAGTGTGTTGCTGCTTATCAAGAATGGTATTTTTCAGCTAATAAGAATTGTATTATTCAGCAGTCAAAAATGTAATGTTTCAGCTGTCAAAAATTATACTTTTCAGCTGCAAAAAATGATATTTCCCACCTATATAAATAGTATATTTTAGCTATCAAAAGCAACATTTTTGACATTTTTTAACTGTCAAAATGGCATGTTTCAGCTGTCAAAACCTGTATATTTTGTTGTCAAAAAATTTTTTTTTGCTGTTGTCAAAAATTGAATCTTTTAGTTATGTTTCAGTTGTCGGGAATGGTATTTTACGGCTGTCAAGTGTGGTAATCCCCAGCTGTTGAAAATAGTATTTTCAGCTGCATCGAGTTGTATTTTAAAGTTGTAGAAAATAGTATTCTTCAGATACCAAATATGCTATGTTTGAGCTGCCAAAAACAGTATTTTTCAGCTAGTAAAAATAGTTTTTTTATGAATTGTCAAAAATTGTATTTTTCAGCGGTCAAAAGTAGTAATTTTTACTGTCAAAAATAGTACTTTTGTCAAAAAGAGTATTTTTCCTGTGTCAGGAATGGTATGTTTCAGTTGAAAAATGGTATTCCTCGGCTGTTGAAAATTAGTATTTTCCAACTGCCAAAAATAGTACTTTTTTGGCAAAAATAGTATTTTTTGTGTGTCAACAATGATATGTTTCAGCTGTCAAAAACAGTATTTTTCAGCTAGTAAAAATAGTTTTTTTCGACATTTATGAATTGTCAAAAATTGTATTTTTCAGCGGTCAAAAGTAGTATTTTTTACTGTCAAAAAAAGTACTTTTGTCAAAAAGAGTTTTTTTCCTGTGTCAGGAATGGTATGTTTCAGTTGAAAAAATGGTATTCCTCGGCTGTTGAAAATTAGTATTTTCCAACTGTCAAAAATAGTACTTTTTTGCCAAAAATAGTATTTTTCGCATCTTATTAAATAATATAAACGTTGTTAAATCGTTTTTGAATGAGAAAGTTGTCCATTATTCGGCAGAATAATTTTCTCCACAGGTGACGTCCAATCAAATGATAGCAATTTCATTGCCCAACAGGTGACATCCAATCAAATGATAGCGGTTTCATTACCCAACAGGTGACGTCTAATCAAATGATAGCGGTTTCATTGCCCAACAGTTTACTTGTTACTATGGTTACGATTCGTTTTTTGTCAGCGAATTGCCGCAGTTTCCAAATAGAAAAATTATTATTGTTATAATTTAATACAAACAGAAAAATCTTTAGGTAATTATTTAATATGATACGAAAAAGTATAGTATTCATTTCATGAACAAGTTGGCCATTGCCACGAGGGTGAAGTTTATTTTATTTAATAATTCTCTCACTCGTTTTATAATATACTATTTTCGTGTGTTAACAATGATATGTTTCAGCTGTCAAAAACAGTATTTTCCAGCTAATAAAAATAGTTTTTTCAACATTTTTGATTTGTCAAAAATTGTATTTTTTAGCTGTCAAAAGTAGTATATGTTGCTGTCGAATGCAGGGGCGGCTCGTTATATAGAGCCAAGGAGTCATGGCACTACCTGAAGTTTCAAGCTAAGCAAGAATTTTTAATTAATTCTTAAAACACTTTCTCGCCGGTTACTTTGGTTTAGGAAAATAAACCGTTCTTCAAAACAAGAGGGGGAGGGGGCATATTGTATATGTGGCTCTACCATCAACATGATTCACGCGCCGCCACTGGTAGATATGTATATATTATATTATTTATATAGAATACGGGGATAAGCAAGTTAAGCTAGTACGCCTATGCAGATGATACTCGATGCAACCGTACCCGGTAATTGTGCTTGGCTGGAAGCTGCTTTATTTTACGACAATAATTTTGAAAAATTAGAAAATATTCTTCTTAATTTTAATGATGAAAAATCGGCAGCACTTAAAAAATGTAAAGATTGAGACTGAGGAGGACATAATAAATTTTAATATTCCAATAAATAAATTATCAATAGTTGCTATTTGTATATTTTTTTTTTATTTTGCAACATTATTTTTAATTAAACCGCATATAAAATCCATATTTGAATCATTTTGTCGTGTATATTGGCTAATTTTAAGCGCATATAAACAAATTATAATGCCTTTTTAGCGCATATAAAAAAATTATAACGTCTTTTTTTTAGCGCATATAAAAAAATTATAATGCCTTTTTTAGCGCATATCAATCCGGACTCTACTCATAAGTCATAATTGTGAACATAATGTAAATATAGACACAGAATCGGCCGCAAAGTGATTCATGATTCATCTAAAATTAGGTGACGTGGCACGCGTAGATTTGTTATTGCGTTCTCTCCGAATGCGGAAACTTTACCCCCAGGTGTCACGACGTTTTGAGATGCTTCTAATAACTAAGCATTTTAAAACGCTGAATGAATAAATTCGGCTTGCGCGTAATTATGTAAATAAGTTGTTCCATTTTATGGACCATGATTTAATTTAATACAAGCCGTTTCCTGTGGAAGTTGTGAAATTCGGAAACATAATGATGTTCTGCATTATTACGACAGCCTTTTGACCTAAAATCTGAACTAATTCATTCATTGAATATTTTGGTTACACATGGTTTCATTAATTATAAAAAAGCTAGATGTAATATAAAATTTTACATTTATTTTTTATGGATCTTAAGTTTTTGAAACAAATTCCTGGTTCCGTTTTTTTTTTACAATTTTTCAAATCGTTGAAATTTTAATTTTTCCAATTTAAGTTTGAAGCGTTGTGGCTTAGTCTCCACTTACGGCAATTGTTTCAAATATCCACTTACAGTTCGGTAATTGTTTTCGCGCAAAATCAAAAATGCATTATTTTTTATGGATCTTAAGCTTTTGAAACAAATTCCTGGTTCCATTATTTTTTTTTGCAATTTTTCAAGTCTTTGAAATTTTAATTTTTCCAGTGTAAGTTTGAAGCGTTGTTGCTTAGTCTCCACTTACAATACGGCAATTGTTTTCGCGCAAAATCAAAAATGCATTGTTTTTTATGGATCTTAAACTTTCGAAGCAAGTTCCTCGCTCCCATTATTTTTTTTGCAATTTTTCAAATCTTTGAAATTTTAATTTTTCCAGTTTAAGTTTGAAGCGTTGTTGCTTAGTCTCCACTTACAGTTCGGCAATTTTTTTCGCGCAAAATAAAAAATGCCTTGTTTTTTTATGGATCTTAAGCTTTTGAAGCAAATTCCTGGTTCCATTATTTTTTTAACAATTTTTCAAATCTTTGAAATTTTAATTTTTCCAGTTGAAGTTTGGAGCGTTGTGGCTTAGTGTCCACTTACAATACACAAAACGCAAAATCAAAAATGCATTATTTTTTTATGGATTTACATAAAATATTACATTTAAGGACAATTTGTATGTAAAAAAGGAATTCGATTTATTGTAAGAGTTAAGGTCTTCAGCAAAAATTATCATATTGTATTAGTTGAGTTCTAACCTCAATAGTTTTCTTGTATTCGGCGGATTATTATTATACAATCTGAAAGATACTAAATACAGGGTGTGCTATTTAAAAAGACGAAGTTATTCAACTTTATAAGTTAGAATTTTCTACCATATTTTTTTATCACCCTATATAATTTTTGATATGAAATCATGGTTGGCGCTATAGTTCGAACCTTCAACCAAACAATAGAAATTGTTGTAATGGTTCAACGTCAATCAATGGGGCAAATATAAAATTTCACCTGTACCCTTCATTTCAATAAATCATGAAATATTTCGAAAATGTTAAACGATAGGTATAGGGTATATTGAAGTAACTCACCTTTATTTTTTTCCCTAGAATTTAAAAACTTTTTTATGGGACACCCTGTATAACTGGTAATTATGTTAAATTGTGCATTAAACGATTCTAAGTCTACGCATTTGAAAAAAAAATAACACGATGTTACATGGTTTTACATAAAATAAGGTGCCCCACACTGTATAATTTCAAGTCGTTCAGATCGTTGTCGTAGTGATGGTAATGAAAATTTACCCACTTGCAAACTTGTATCTACCTTTTCTTATGTAATGGATGAATAATCGGAATAAATATTCTTTTATATTCGGTTTCCTTTTCGCAAATTGTATCCGACGAATTTGTGCCTCTTAACCAGGGTTCGGAAAATATCCGATATTTATATAAATATCAGTATATCGGATATAATATATCGGATATATATCCGATATATATCAACTTCTTGATATTTATTCTTGGTCATTAATATTAATGTTTATATGACTTATTAATTATATAAAGCACATACTTTATTTATATTATATTTATTTATTGCAAACAAACACAGTTGCTTACAAGATAGTAAAAAAATAACATTTAAAATGTCAAAATATTTGACATCAAATTGAAATTTTTTTGAAATGAGGACTTTTTGCTTTTCACTATGTTTTCAAGGATAAATTGAAGAATTTTCAAACTGAGGACCTTTTTTTTTTGTTTTTTTTGCTCACACTTACTTTTTCAATTTTAAGTCACTTCAAAAATCGACTCTTCGACAAAAAAGAAAAAGTAAAATAAAAAGCAATGCCAAATCTGATTATACCGTTTTATTTATTGTACATTTATCTTCAAAAACATTATCTTTTGGTCCACATCCCTGCGACCGCTGCACCAGGTGGAACAACCACTTGGCAACCGAAACATTAATTGTTGGTAGCCACCCCCGGGCCACTACCGGTCCTGTAACAAAATCATACATGTTAAGTCATTCTGAAATATATTTTGTATCGAGGTACATATGTTATTTGAAAAGTATTAAGTTCAGACAAAATGGTAACGTGTTGAAAATAACGTCTTTTTTCGGTAAAAAAATCGAGACAAAAGCGTGCACCGAGAATAGACTTTTAAAGACATCGCAAAAAGGCTACGTATGTCGATAGAAAAATTCAATTTAGAATGCGGGAATCAACATCCGATCAAAATCTTTTGTGCCGTTTTAAAGTTAAGTTGGCTACCAGTTTGAAAACTACGGTTTCGAGAAAAACGCGTGTAAAGTTTTGGGTTCTATTTTTTGTAGTTAAGTTAAATATACCTCTACTCAGCGATCCCTGGACCATACAGCAGATCCAAAAGGAGGTCCTCGTCCATCTTCTTTTCCATAGTGGTCCTGCTGGCCTCTTTGGCAGCCTCTGCCACCCGCTGCTCTGCTCGCTGGATCCTCTTTTCATCCGCTGTAGTGCAGAAGTTGTATAGTTGACCGAAAGATATAAGGCGTTTATGGCCTTTTACGGTATTTAACTTTCACTAATTTTTATGAAGAACCGACCGCAAACTCTCATCTTCAGCCCCCAATAAATGGTCCGCAACGGATCCTCCTAACGCTGTCCCAGGCCCGGCTTCGGGATTTTTTATTAACGTGCTGCCGCGCATAAAACACATTTGTACCGAGACAATTCTACAATGCGGTCCTGACCAGCCCGAGAATATTTATGTGTTCGTTAACGATCTAAACCTATTAAGGCGGTCAAACGGTAAAAGGCCATAAACACCTTATATCTATACAACTAACTAACAGGCTGACCCGATCTCAAGTTCGAGCACTTTCATAATGTCCATAGTGCTTGTTAGCTCGTCGTTGAAATTACACGCGATGTCGATTTGTCTGAAACAAATTTTTAATCGTTATTTAAGCGTTTGAAGTCGATTTAAGCAATATTTTCGACAAGTCATTTTGCGTATCTTCGTTCTCGGAAGTCCCAAAAAAAATTATAGTCAAGGTGTTCAGAATAAGTTGTTGACTGAAAAACCCGTTCCCGGAAGTCCCACATTTTTTTATTCTGACAAATAGATTTCATGAGTAAGACTTTTTTTTTTTTGAAAAATAATTTTTTAAATCGTTATTTAGGCTTTTCCAGACGACGTAAGCACTATTTTCGACAAAAGTCATTTTGCGCATATCCGTTCCCGGAAGTCCCTAATTTTTTTTTCAGACAAATAGGGTTCAGAATGAGCAAGACTTGAAAAAAATTTTTTTTTTAAAAATAATTTTTTTAATCGTTATTTAGGCTTTTCCAGTCGATGTAAACACTATTTTCGACAAAAGTCATTTTACGTATCTACGTTCCCGGAAGTCCCAAAAAAAAAATAGTTAAGATGTTCAGAATGAGTTGTTGACTGAATTTTTTTTTTTTTTATTGATTTTAAAACGATATGAAGGCGTTTCCAGTCCATTTAAGCACTATTTTCGACAAAAGTCAATTTACGCATCTCCGTTCCCGGAAGTCCCACATGTTTTTATTCAGACAAATAGATTTCAGAATGAGTAAGACTTGAAAAAAAAATTGTTTTTGAAAAATAATTTTTTATATCGTTATTTAGGCTTTTCCAGTCGATTTAAGCACTATTTTCGAAAAAAGTCATTTTGCGTATCTCCGTTCCCGGTAGTCCCAGAAACATTTTTTACCGACAAATAGCGTTCAGGAGTTTAGACTTGAATTTTTTTTTAATTTCCGAATTTTTTATCGTTATTTAGCGTTTCCAGTCTAGAATTTTTTTGAATCAAAATGCAATACCGAAACGGAATCGAATTAGAAATCGAACTAGTAATCATCGGATGATTAAAAATATTTCTGAACATTCGGAATAAGCGATTATATTCATCTGAAAAATATATCCAAATTATCAATATTTAAGTATATTCTTATTTAAACAGTTATTTCATGTTTATACAGTAGAATTTACACGTGACAACGACACTACAGCTTTCAGGTCTCATAACTCTAAAAGTACTTTACGGAAAAATACTTATTATAATTATTATGTTTTGAAAAACGCTCGAAGTACTTGTACTTGCTATTCAAGGTCATACTAATACTGTTATTTAATGCGTCAATCAAATTCTACAACTTTTGTATGAAACATTTTTTTCGAAAATAGGTATTTTTGGAAATGGTCAAAAAGTAACCAAATTGGTTTTTCGCAATTTTTAATAACTTCCCAAAGGTTGCCAATAAAAATTCCTTTGCTGCCATGTTTCTAAGAGTCCCAAGACGTATATTCTGAAAGTTTAGTTAAAATTTGCGGTTGTCCTTTGCAATCGACTCGTCTTCGACTGCAATTCACACTAGTGTATAAAATTACTATTTTGTACGTGTTGCATATTACACTTTCTCTCCGAGCATTTAAAAAAATTTTGAAAGAGTTCAATGACGGGGAAAAGCGTGTAAAGTAATTATTTTTCTGAAAAGAAAATGTTTTGGTCATTTGATGATTTTCGCCATATTTTCCATTGTATTACCCAGAAAAAAATGTTGGGTCTCAGAAAAATTTGAAAAAATTTATGACGGTTCTTAATGACGCGGAAAAGCGTGTAAAGTAATTATTTTGGACAAAATTTTTTTGGCCATTTGATGATTTTCGTCAATTTTTCCAGAAAAAAAATGCATGCAAAAAATGTTGGGTCTCAGAAAAAATTGAAAAAAATCATAACGGTTCTTAATGACAGGGAAAGGCGTGTAAAGTAATTATTTTGAAGAAAAAAAATGTTTTGGTCATTTGATGATTTTCGTCAATTTTTCCAGAAAAAAATGCATGCAAAAAATGTTGGGTCTCAGAAAAAATTGAAAAAAATCATAACGGTTCTTAATGACAGGGAAAGGCGTGTAAAGTAATTATTTTGAAGAAAAAAAATGTTTTGGTCATTTGATGATTTTCGGCGTTTTTTGCAAAGTAATACTCGGGAATAAAATGCTTGCAAAAGATGTCGGGTCTTTGAAAAATTCATGACGGTTCTTAATGAGGGAAAAAGTGGTATTTTTCGGACAAAAGATTTTTGGTCATTTGATGATTTTCGCCATATTTTCTATAGTATTAATCAGGAAAAAAATGTATGCAAAAAATGTTGGAATTTGAAAAAAATCATGACGGGTCTTAATGAAAAGGGAAAAGCGTGTAAAGTAATTATTTTGGAGAAAAATATTGTTTTGAATTAGAGATGGGCGAAATAACTCCTTTTTGTGAGTCGACTCGTAGAAAAGAGTCGACTGAAATGTGTCGACTCTTGACTCTTTGGAAGAATTAATAATTACCAATTCTATTAACAAACGAAATACGTTCGTGTGCTTGGACAGCAGTGTCCAACAAGTTCTGTCGAAAAATAATAGCCAATAAAACAACTTTGTACCTATGTATCTCATTTGTTGATTAATAATTGAAAATAATTTTTAGAGAACTTGCGAAATGCTCGATACTAATTAGGGCTCGACGTTTACTCCGTTTTTCATTTAAACGGTTTATTTGTAACGAATAAAACACGTTTAGCTTAATAAACGTTTACAACACGTATAGTCTAATAAACGTTTACAACACGTTTAGCTTAATAAACATTTGAAACCCGTAAATTATAAACGATTTCTCATATTTTTATACCCTATTTGGGAGTCCAAAAGCCTCGACGTTTCGTAAGATTCCCAACATTCTTACACATTCAGTTCAAAGAGGGACCGCCTGGTCTATAGGAGGTTTGCGCCTTTAAGCTTAGGATGCCGACGTTTCGGACTATTTATTTATGGAGGTGTCTCAAATGAGTTATTTATTCAATTTTTTCCGCTACCGGAAATATTGTTAAACAAGGCTTGTGATATAAACAAACGAAGTTCAAAACAGATATTTGCAGGGTGGGTTATACGTTTCTATATGAAACGATTTTCGCCAACACGTTTAAACGCAAATATCCGTTTGATCGTTTACGCGTGTAAACTTGAATATCTGTTTAAACGCGAATATCCGTTTAAACGCGAATATCCGTTTAAACGTTTAAAAACCGCTTGCTAACTAAGAACACGTTTGTCCGTGTACACGTGTATCCGTGTATTAACGAGCCCTAATACTAATGCCCTTTAGATATTGCCAATTTTCCGTCATTGAAGTCGTCGGCTTTTCACGATTTTCCATTTTCGAAATCGATGGTATTTTTAGAATGTCATTCCATTTGAAATTTTATTAGCTATGTGACACATATTTTTTTTTTTGTTTCTTGGCGACTGCCGTGGGTTCCCAGCAACCGTGATGTTTTAATGTGGTTATGGCACCACCAGCATCAACAAGAATTGTTCCGGTAAACAGGCGAAAACAGTGCCCGGTATTATAATTCGTGATTTTCCAATCTTAAATACTTGGCAATGTCTTTTCTCATGACTCCAAGCTAATTCAGGTCTATTCTTTGAACGGCAAGCTCTCCTTTTTGATAGTTAATAAAAAAACCGTGGACCATTAATATTTGGAGGGCGAAGATATTTTTTGTAAATTTCACTGTAAAATTTCGTACTATTTGGATTTAGTGTCTCCAGAACCCAAATCATTAAAATTAGTAATTTTCATTTGACGTAATTCATGTCTTCTACAAGCACCCATTATATGCCTATAACTAATTCAACCCACAATATAAATTGATACAACTAAGTTATTTATTATTATATGGCTATATACAATTTTGTTGGTACGTGTATTTCATTCGAAACTTCAGAAATATTTTTTTTGAGGATTGATATGAAATGTAAGATTTTTCGGACTGCTTCTGGGCCGTGAAATATCACCTTTGCGGACTAGGCTTTAAAAATGCTTATTTATGCCTATGCCGCGTCCGTAACTCTGTCACTTTATTGCCTTGTTGAACAAATAACTTTTTTTTGTCATTTGATGTAAAGATCTTCGACTTTTTGGGTCTCGCTCGAGGATTTTTTTTTGTTTTAAATATTTGCCTATATTTATATTTTCATGGATACTAAGAATCGTTCTCGTCATTGAGCATTGTATCCATAAAGTAGAACTTTTTAATTTCTTCACAAAACCGTTAAAATAAGCTATAAAATGTTCTCGAAAAACGATTTTGCGTTTTAATTTCTTTCCACTCCACAAATAGGTTATAAGCGTGATCGTACAAATTCTTAGACGTTTTGGGTAATGTTGCTGTTGTTTACTTTGCGATTTCACTTACGTTTGGAGGTGCTAATTACTACCACTTTCCATATTAATTATTAGATTTATTAGAAATAACTACGAAATTATCAGCAAATTGCAAAAACGACAGAAATAAACTCATGGCATTGATTACTCTTTTGTTGGACGACAATTCTCTAAGCGCCAAGCCTCCTCAGAATTTATGATCAAAAATAATGAACCGAACACGAAAAGTTGCCTGGCAATTTGTTTAACAACCGACGCGAAATTTGATTATGTATAAAATGTAGTTGTTTGTGGTTGAAATCAAATATTTTGATGCTGTTGTAGAAAAAATATTGTTTGTATTACGAAATGGGTGCTCGAATAACATTCTTAAGCGCAACGAAAAAACACATATTTCGCGCAGTGTATACAAAAATAATTATTTTTCAGTTAAAAGAGAATACAAAATTTGCTCATTTATTGTGGTCTTTGTAAGACCTATTGTATTGGTTAATCTGCCTGCTGTCAAGTGTGTTCGATTTTCCGCCCGTGCGGAACATTTTTCTGATAGAGAAATATCCGCTCGGTGCCTGGTCGTGTTGTATTTGGCGTTCATTATTAATTTAATTTCATATATCGTTCATTCCATGTCAAGCCGAACGATTTTAAGTAAAAAAAATGGTGATGTGGCCATCATGTTACTTTCTCCGACTTTATATTCACGCTTTCATGGGTTTATTTTCAATTGAAATCATATTTTAAATGTACATCGAGCGTTGCGTAAACTCCGATGTAACTGACGTCAAAATCATGAAAGATGGAAAAATTATACTTCAAATTCAAAAACTCGGTTTACTCAAAAACTAACGAGATTTCGAAAAAAACTTATTCTTTAGAAGTTGTTCATTTTGGCATTCTCTACAATTATTATTTATATAAATTTGCTGTAACTATTATCGTTTCATAATTATAAACCAAAAATTAAAAAAAAATAATACATTTTTTTCTCGAATAGCAATGATTTTATGAAAAATATTTTCAAGCAAAAGATGTTCATTTCTTTGCTGCCTTCGATGTTTGTTTAAATGTTTTTGTGATATTTTTCATATTTAAGAAAATATTGGCAAAAAACAAAAACAGTTAAGGTAAACACCCACTTCCGGTGTACGAAATTCTACCAAAAGCTTTTCAGTTCTTCGGATTATCAAATAAGACGTATGTTCAAAGTTTCATATCAATTGCTCTATTAGTTTTTGAGATACAGCGCACACAGGTAGACACACACACAGCCACACACACAGACACAAAAAAAAATTCCCAGAAATTGTTGAAATGGCATCTAGGGACCCCAAAACGGATATTTCCGTAAAAAAATTTTTGAAAAAAAAAATCACGATCACAATACTTTCTCGTACTTCGTAATGGAGAAAGTAATAATTGACGATTCCGATTTTTTTTTTTAATTTTGCAGACGCATTCTACACGAACATGAACTAATAGAATTTATAATTCGCGAGTAAAAAATTGCTATTGTTTTAAAGAAGAAATGCACGGTTGTAAGTTGCAAGAAATCGCTGAAAACGTCGATCGTGCGAACATTCAAACAACTGTATCGTCGAACCATTGTCGTACAAAAGAATTAATCGGGCCGATTTTGAAGATCTTGAGTCATTCTATGTAGTGATATATTTAAAAGTAGCGTTTAATATCAATAAACTGTTATTAATTTGTTTATAAAATTCATTAGCATCTTTCATCAACTCGCCAACTTAAAATTTTGGAAAAAAATACCACGTTCCCACTTAAATTTCAAAGAAACAGTGAAAATTTGAAGATGGAACTCCAACGGGCTCTTTATTTAAAAAAGAAATTTAAAAGTGTGTCCGCGCGCATTTTTTTTATTCTAATTATAATTTTGTACTATACATAAATGTTTTACATCATTATGTTATCAAAAAACTCTATTCCCATTTTTCACACCACCCTAACGATCTCCTTTTCAACCCCAACAAGCTCGGCGCCCAAAAGCCCGAACTAATTGGCCGTAAGGCAAATCTCACGGTACATTTCACCCTTAAATATTAAATCCCGTATGTCTTAGAGTGTGTCACGGATTCAAACAAACTGCCTTGAATTCGGCGTGGAGGGACTTGGCCGAGCGCCAGAAATGTATGACTGTGGGACAGAAAAATCAATGATTTCATTCAGAAATTTATTCCGTCTCACCACCACCCTAATTCTATGCTGTTAAGTTTTCTCAAATTGCCGAATCAATGTTATTATTGGAGAAATCGGTGATTTATATAAAAGAGGTGTATTTTGTGAAAATTAATCACCGTATAAATTATGTCAATATGGCACATCTATTATCCCTAGAAGAAATATCTATTTATTCAGCAGTTTATAAATTCATTAAAAGCACTAATATCAAGATATAATCTGATTATTATATGTTTAAACAATACAATTAAATATATTTTTTTCTACTTTGGTTTAACAATCGACCTTTTGTTATATCAAAAATAGTTTAATAATGAGATTTTTTATTTTACAGTTTTCCTCATTATTAAACTATTTGTGGTAACATTTTAGTTGTTGCGATTGGCAATACTTAAACGTGACATATGTAGACATCAAAATGTAAAATTGCCGTTAATTCATAGGGTAACTGGAACAGTCCAATGCGTTACACACTGAATATGTTCGAATGCATATTGGGGAGTTCGCCACCAGTACCACTAAGGTTAAAGAAAACGGAGGCGTCATATTGTTCACTTTTTATCCGCGTGGAAAATGTAGGAACTCGGTGACAATGGCCGGACGCATGAATTCACTTGGCTCTCGGTGACGATGTTTAGGCAACACAACATACACAGTGAAAAGCTTGTAATTTATTATATGTATTATCACTTTGTTTGCAAAACGAATATCACGGAAGGAACAGCGAGAGTATAATGCATGTTTCATTCGCGGCGAAAAGGAGCCGCTTGAGTCGGTGTGTTAATTCGGTATGGATTTTTAATTAGAGTCGATCGATGGCTGACACGAGGAACGAGAAACAAATGTAAACATAACCTTAAATTTCGATTATCATTTAGGCGTTGCATTATTTTATAAGCTTAAATTGGTTACAACTTACGTGGAAATAGTTTGTTTATCGCACCCTTGGCAACCTCTCTTATTTTTGGAGGTGTGTAAGTAATATTCTTGATTTAATATGTTTTAAAATTAACTATTGAAATCGCTGTAGAAATACGTATGTCAAATATTAAATTCGTTCGAAAGGATCAAATGTTTTTAGTGCTGCCAAATGTTAAAAGATAAAACTCACTAGGTTTAAGTATATATTTTATTTTAGAAATAATTCCTTAACTAAAACCATAGATGGGCTCACTCTTGTTCGTTTTACAAACATATGTTCATGACAGCCCTCATAGACAACCTTTATCCATGAATGTATCCCTGTTGATATTTCATCACTCATTATTAGCCAAGTACAAATACAACAACTGATGTGATTGAAGGGCACCTGCCAAAGTAAAAAAATAAATAAATTATGTGAGATTTTATCATTTTACCAAATTGGTTGAAGAAATTGAAATAAAAATTGAGTATGAAATGAAAGAAACTTGTTTTTTTTTTACGTTCTCCGTACGGAATTGTTTCCATGATTTTTTTTAGAATTCAAATTTTAACGGAAATATCCATTTTAAGGACCCCAGAGACGATTTTTAAAATCTGTAAGTCTGTCGGCGCTATATCTCAAAAACTGATGCTGGTTTTTAAATAAAACTTTGAACTCAAGGGGTCACGCCTAGTCAGAAATTTAAAAAAAAAATAGATTTTTGAGTTTTGACATTTTCAATAAGTACAATGTTTGAAGAATATTCCCTAAAAAGTTGGAATTAGTCCGATTAAAATTGACGAAGTTACAGGTGTTCAAAGTACGCTTCGTTCGCATAGTTGAATTTTAAACGCGTTTTTCTCAAAACCGCATTTTTAATGATATCTCGAAAACTATTTTAGTTTATTTGAGATATAATAGGCCAGTAATTAAAGGCGAAAAATGAGCGATATTTTCATGAAAAATCAAAATTTTAACTTTGAAAGTCCGCCATTTTGTCCCAGATCAATATATCGACAAACAGTTCCTCCAATCACTAGTAACTTTAATATATTGGAGAAATTTTCTTTTGTTTTTGATTTTTGAAAATCCAAATCCGAATAGTCACCGCGAAACCTGTTCTTTCAACGGTCTTCAGGAGGATGGCCATATCTTTTGTTATATTAATATTTTTTCTTATAAAATTTATGTTAATACGTGAAAATACGTGCTCATAGATCAACTCAATTTTAAACAAGTTTTATATTTTATGCAAAAAAAAATCCCAAAAATCACCTATTTTTCGGTTTCTTGATTAGACATGACCCCTTAAGCCTTATATGACAATCTGAAAAGGACTGAAAAGGATCAATCCATTAGAAATCACCCAGACCATGTTGCTCGGCATTTATGATTTTCCTATTTTTTTTACCAGTTACTCCCCTATACTAGGTGAGTTCAAAACTATAGTAAGAATTTTTTTAGGCTCATACTTTCTTTTGGCCGACATTTTAAGTTAACCTTTTTTCGGCTGAAAATAAGTTTTGCGTAAACGTATCTAACTCTGTTAATTTTATGGATATAAAGACAAAATAAAAACCAAAATCATTATAATGGGGCTCTAGATTTTTGATCCTTGCATAATATTACCTAAGTAGCGAGGAAAGTGAAGAAAAAAAATCGCAACTATAAATTAAAAATTAACTTAAAATGGGGGTTTTAGTACTGCAAAATTATTAAAAGGAAGAAATACTCACCTTTATTTTTTTTCTGTGGCTGTCCCGAAAATAAAACTTTCGGTATGATTTATTAATTCGAAAGTGACACTTTACATAAATCGTACCGAAAGTAGTTATTTTCAGGACGATTTTGTTTCACCTTCGGAACGATTTCTTTACTTTCGGGACGATTTTTGTTACTTTCGGGACGATTTTGGGTATATATGTAGGCGGCCTTGACAATAACATCAACTTCGTATTTAATTATGACATCGCTTGTCATATAACATTCAGGTGTGTTTTTGCTTTTTTAGCATATAAAACGGCCACAGAATAGTATATTGTACAACGAGTATATAATGATCGCTATTAATCACGAGAACGATGCGAGTTGTACACTATACTTTGTTCACGAAAATTAAAATCAAGATCAAAATTTAATTGAAAATTACAATTAGAATCAAAATTAAGATCAAAATAGACATTGTAATTACAATCACAGTTGAAAAACAATTAAAATCAGTATTAAATTAGGGTAAACAAAATATTATCATAAATCGCGTTCTGTGAATCAAAGCGCGAACTAGCGTGTTTAATGACCATATTAAACAGGCAAATGCGTGTGCGTGTTAAATAACCATATTAAACACGCAAATGCGTGTTTAATGAAATGAGTGTTAAATGTACCCCATTAATGCTGCCCATAGAATTAAATAATGCGCACATTATAACATTTTCGTGAACAAAATATATTGTACGTAACACGTACCAAAAGTGATTTTACGGGACTCGCAGGATTGTTACATAAATTACTATTTTCTTGGATAGATTTGTTATAGGACTACTTGCTGTAGAAGTTTCAAGCTTGAGAATTTTATAATTTTTTTTTTATAAAATTTTTCAAAAATGCCCGAAATCGTATTTTGGCAATATTTAAAGCAGAATAAAAGGGACTGAGTGAAAAATTATGAAATTAATACAGATCTCCAACAGGACAAAAACTCAACCTATTGGCGAACATGGAAATTAACAAAAGAAACCAAACGAGAAATCTTCTTAACGACCAAACAGATCTGTCAAACTTGCCACTACTCAATTTAAACTTACGCAACTACGCCACCGCACATTATGTATAAATAGTTTAAAATGTATTTTAAATGTACCATTTCTTCGCCTGAAGCCACGGTGTGGCGAAACAATTGTCGCGAACTTAGACAATAAATATTTGAAAGTATTAACATGTATTTTTTACCAATATCAAAGTAATTGTAATCCAATTTACAACATAAACACTATTTGCAAATTTTTGGCACGTGGACATAAAAGGTTCGTCACCTTAGACTGGTCTAGTCTATTAATTAATTTCTTACACTGAGTTTTTAGATTCTAAAATATTAAGTAATTCAAAAAATCCGAAGTTGATTTATATTTATTTGTCATGTACAATTTTTAGTCCAGATACTTAATGAATTAATTGTTTATGAAACCACTTCGGATAATTACTGGTCGATTATAAATATTAATTTTTATGTATTTTTCATTTATTGTAAACATATTATAATGTATATTATTAGTACTTTTGGAATAAGTGTATTTATTTATTTATTTTTTAATGATATTTATTTCAAACGTTATGGTTACAAGATATGAAATCGTACTTATATCTCCTTTGGGAATTATGAAATTTCACCTCGCTCGGTTTTTGGCCCTTGTTCACCTGACAAATATATTTTACAATATTCAAACTTTCCGCTCATAATAATCGTTGAAGGGAGACAATTTTGGGACTGCTTGCGGCCTTCACTACTTTCGGAAACAGATGCTGACGATCTTTCTATATTAGCGTCTTCCACTACAGCAATCATGCATGAAACTTTATTCTTTGAAGTCATGCTGTCCGCCAAGTAACTTTCTACTACCGTAGAGCTTTTCCATCCTCCCAAGCGCTTCAAATTGGTCATGCTTACTCCACTATCTGCTGCCGAATTTGCAGAAGTTCGTCTTACACAATGACCTATGTAAGACTTCGGATTGGGTAAACCCAAATAGAAAGCTGTTTTGGACAGAATTCTACCAAATATGTTCTTTCCAACAGGTTGCCCTGTACATTTTCCGTTTCTATACGAAAGAAAAAACCTTGAGACTCCCACAGGACGCAATGACGAGTATTCTCTTATAAATGATAACACATTCAGCTTCTTCTCTGCAAGAATTGTAGAAGATCTCTTTGTCAACATTGTGGTATCCGGAATCTACACCGAACTCCTGTCATCAATGTCTTTCATTTGCATTTTCACTAATTCATCTGTCCTGCAAGCGGCAAACATACCCGTAATCACTATCACCTGCAAATTTGCACATTAATTCTACGACACACTTGTATTATTGTCACTACCTTTAACATCAAATTATTGTCATTCGGCGCCTCTCGCAAAAACCTCTTAACCTGTACCCGTGCCAAGACCGCAGATTTCTTGGGTTCATATCCTTTGTTTTTTCTTTTTAAGAATGCTTCCAATTCATGGTAATTTGAAATATTAATTCTATCTCTCAACAACAATATATTGTGTGAGCCACAAAATTTTGTTTCAGAGTTGGCTGTGAGATAAATGAGGCATGTCGCATATTATTACGTCATGAGACTAGATTAGTTCAATTGAATTAGATTTAAAAAAAATGAATTAATTAAGACATGACTGCTGTGTTTCTCTCTCTCAGGCATGGCCAACTCTGAAACAAAATTATGTGGCTCACACCTTACATTTAAGCATTGAAAACTTGGTCCATAACGAATTCTGACTAAATGAATTCGTCTAAAATAGTGGTTCCCAAACTCTTTCGGCTCACGGTCTCCTTTTCATACTCGAAACTTCCGTGGGCAAGTGACACCCCTGAGTGGAAAAGCTACATAAATGCACAATAGAAAAATTACAAATTTATCTTTGATGTCTTGAATGGTAAATAGTGACGTAAAAATAAAATATAAATAAAACATTTTGTTGAAGGGTATTTATTGAAATTATAACTTGTTTTAAAATACAAAATAAAAATTTAACCTCTTCAGGGACAGAAACACATTTGTGTACGTTTGAAAAAATGACGAACACATTTTAAACAAATTTGATTTAGCTCAATACTGCCATCTCTGGTCAAGCTCTGAAAGCTGCTACAGTTGCACATTTCCATGCAGATACCTCCTGTCCGGTTCTACTGGCGAGATATCAATTGTTTCTTAAAGGATTTGAAACTTCAAAATTAATTTGTCCCTGAAGAGGTTAATGACTTCGATGAACCTGATGGTGGGATGTTATAAGTGTATTTATGTCCAGCTCAATGTTTGTGAGTAGTAACCACAAATCCCCACGAGTACTAATTTCTAGTCAGTTTCTTTTTTTTATGATGAGACTCATAACGGCACTAAATCCACGTTTTACCGAATAGGAAGACGGAAAAGCAAGCAACAGCTTCTGTACAATAACCCATAATGCTGGATATAAAATTGGGATCTGTTTTTGTAACCAGAAGTTGTCGTGTCCTTGTGGTTTCAGCTCCTCATTTGTGGATAATTCAATAAATTGCTCCTGTATTAGTATGTCTTCATCTGTATTTGTGCTCCGAGTTCAACACCTAGTCGGGAATATCCAAGTAAAAAATGTCTTCAAATCTTTGGTTAAGATCCAAATGAAGCGTCGTTAAGTGTTGATAATAAGCAAACACATCTTCATCTCTCTTCCCAAGTTTTATTTGTACAGCAAAAGTTTTGCAACAAAAGCAGATATTACACTTTTGGTTTTGATTAAATTTAATGTGTCACCTTGTACTTTCAAATTAGTCTTGTTCAATCTGGTAAATAAATCGGTCATATAAGCGATGTCATTTTTTGCGATAATTAAATTGTGCCGCAAATTATTATCTTTACTCTCAAGGAATTCCAACACTGAATCAAAGAGCGAATAGAAGCGATCCAAACATGCACCTTTAGATGACCAACGTACTTCTGTGTTAAGTAGTAAATGATTAAAGTCATCATCATTTTCCAAACAAATTTGTGCAAATAATCTCTCATTTAAGGCATTCTTTTTGATTTTATTAACTGCTCTAATAACATAAGTTAGCGATCCATGCAAACGTTCACTAAGGTTTTTTGCAACGAAATGATGCCGATGAATGACACAATGTACTGTTACTACATTTGGTATAGCTTGTTTTAAATATGCCAGAAAGCCTCGGTGTCATCCTAACATTGCCGGAGCACCGTCAGTAGCAACGGAGATGATATTAGTATGATGTATAGCTTTTGCATCGAAAAATCTTTTTAATTCAGTAATTGACGTTTCACCTTTTGTATCAGTTTCCAAACATTTAGTAAATAACATTTCTTGGGAAATTTTTTCTTCTTTTACACATCTCACATAAACTAAAAGTAAAGCTTCATTTCCTGGTAATGTTGATTCGTCAAGCTGTATAGAGAATTCAGATGTTTTTAAGTAGCCACTTAAAGAGTTTTCTACACACTGAGCCAGTATTATTACTCAGTGGAATTCTTTTTATAATATCGAAAGCTGGTTTGTGCAACATGGTGTTATGGTATTACCTCACTTACAGCTCGTAGAATAAGTTCTCCGCCAATAGTGTACTCCTTTCCGGACTTCGCAATCATTAAAGAAATATTATAAGCACGTATTCCATCGTCATCTCTCTTAGATGTTGTCCCTATGAGTTCTTGCAATGTCGGTGTTTTCAAATATTTTTCTTTAAGTGTTTGAAAAAACGTTAAATCCTTATCTTTTTTGTCACTATGGATTTTTATTAAATGTTCCTTAAGCTTAGAAGGTTTGACATCGTTTTACTACATATAAGACAGATAGGTAAAGTACTATTTCCTGGTGACGGAATAAAGCCATATTTCATATATTCAACACTGTATTGTCTGCATTTTTTCTTCGGCTCACTCATACTGTTATCTGAAAAAAGGGGCCTATAAATATATAGGAAAATAGGTTTATCGAAATTTTTATTCGCAACAAATTACTGTTAATTATAATATATTTTTTTTAAAATGGAATGCCACAATGTAACTCAATATTTGAGATGTAAGGATAAAATTTCATGTAAATTTCACATATAGTGTAGGTACACTTTGTGTACCAATTAATTTTTCAAGAAAAATAAATAATTCAAAACTTAATTAACAACAGAATATAATAATTCTGTAATATACAATAATTCCAAACATTCGCGGATTTGGTTACTCGCTGAAGTAAACAAAATAAGCAAAACTATAAAATAATAAGTTAAAACTCTTAGCGTTATATTAAATTATAAAACCCAATATGTCTAACTTCTCTTACTGAATTATTAATAATATATTCTTATGAACACATCTGTGTTAGAAAAACTTACAATCTCTTCTTAAGTTTTTAATAAAAAAGAAATCTTAATGAATGTTAAGGGATTACTGTACTGATAACTGTGATAAATAATTATTTTAATTAACTTAACTTAAATAAATTTAAATTAAAAAGAGATATCAATTTTATTCTAATATACTTATGGAACGAAAGTACACTACCTGCGTAACAATACAAAAAATTATACTTTATTTTGTCTAAGACTAGGAAAATTATGTTGTATGCACTTCACATCACGCATAACACAGAACTAAATTGTTGATTAGATGCACGACTCTTTTATAGTTCATATTGTAATGACGCAATACTCAAGTAAACAAATGTGTCATACCAAACGCTCTGGAATATGCTACCTAAGCATTTCAGAATGCTACCGAGCGCTCGAGACATGGAATTCTAGAGGGCGCATGCTGGAACTGGAACCTGTCAATATTTATATTTTATAGGACGTAAAAATCGCCAATAATTTATTCATTGTTATTTATTTTAACTACCATATTAATAAAATTGTGTCACAATTTTTTTATTTTTTATTAAAATTTCCGCGGACCCCCTGACGTTGTTCTGGAACCCCGAAATCAATTTTAATTTTCCACGGACCCCCTGAATGATCCCGGGGTCCGCAGGGACCACTTTGGGAACCACTGGTCGGTCTAAAAGAAACCACAATAGTATATAACATACCAATGTGGAAAGTATTTAAGTTTAATAATTTTCTATTCAGAACTGTACAATTAGTTTTTATGATAAAAATTTATGTAAATTTCTGATTATTAAATTCATCTAGTTGTTTTTTTTTTGTTATAGCATAAACATCAAATCAAATAAACGTCATAGAGGCCACTAATGTGACTCTTCACCACTTTTGAAAGTTCCGTAATTGCAACAATACCTATAAGGTTGTGAATAAAATAAACGTAAAATATTGATGCCTATAAACACACTGAAATATAACATATTAAATCTTGAAAATAAGCCAACATCACAATTACACTTGCAACTGTGGTACCATTTTTTTCCTTCCACTTATTGAATCGTGCAACGTACAATTGCTCTGGCTTTTTAGGAAGTATTGATTCATTGGCCTTTCTAGCTTTTTTGATGACACTTTCCGGAAGCCATTTTTTACTGGTATACAATTTTGTTTTATAACAAACTCATAGCAACCTTGCAAATACTCATTGCAGATCGATATACTGAATATTTTTAATATATGACTAAAAAGTAAAATATTGTATGCACCACGGGAGATATACGAGCCCAGACGCACATGAATTGGATATTGGATGATATTCAATATTTTGTTATTTTTATGAATTATAAATTAGTCAATTTATATTAGTTACAGAAAAACAAATAAACGCATTACATTCTCTATACTTTTAGGCATCAATCAATAATATGTAGTACTTATATCAAATGCAATAGTAATAAAAAACAAATTAAAAATAACTTCATGTCTGGTGCATATCAATTGGACCATTTCAAAATCAAATAATTTATCAGCTACCACTGAGTGCAGCCACCCTTGTGTTTTATAACAGCATTCATTCTCTTTGCCATGGTATCAACTAATGTTTTGCAGTACTCTGGAGTGAAAGTGTTCCAAATTTCTTGAATTCTTGCCTTTAATTCTGGTATAGTGTGAACGGGGGTGGTTCGAAGCACTTTCTTCATTTCATGCCACAAGGTTTCGATCGGTGATAGGTCAGGGCTGCTTGAAGGCCATTTTAATACGGTAATGTCCATTTCTCGTAACCAAGACATTACAGTTTTAGCTGTATGGCAAGTTGCACTGTCTTGTTGGAATATAAATCCCCCTTCTGGCAATTGAATAGGATTAATTAAAGGCAACATCTCTTCTTACAAAATGGTTTTGTACTTTGCAGCATCAACGGTACCGTCAATAAAATACAGACGTCCAACACCTTGGGAAGTCATGCATCCCCAAACCATCACAGATGCCGGAAATTTGACCTTTCTTTTGAGACAGTCTCTGAGATATTCCTCCCCTGGCATTCGAATAATTCTACTGCGTGAATCACCAACACACACCTCAAACTTGGATTCGTCGCTCCATATAATTGGGTCCCATTGATGTTGAACCCACTCCTTGTGTTCCTTTGCCCATAAAAATCTGGTCCGCATTTGTTTTTTCGTGAGAAAGGGTTTTTCTTTTGCCTAAAGTAAAAAATAATAGTTTTTGTGTTTTCATGTTGATTAAAACTTGCCTTGTAGAAACAATATCCCATTTTTTCATGGTTCTCAAGCAGGTATCTTTGGAGATAGGTCTGCCAATTGCATCTGCCCATTTAGTAGCCAATTCTCGGGAAGATGCTCGGCGATCTTCTTTAATAAGTGTACGGAGAGAACGTTTATCCCTTTTTGTAACCATCGATCGACGGCCAGTTTTAACTTTCGGAATAACATTTCCTTTATTTTTGTACTGAATAATTATGTTCCTTACCGTACTTTGTGGAATATATAAATTTTTCGCTATTTTATGACCGGAAAGGCCATTTTGATGGGCAGCAACAATAGAATTTCGCATATTACAAGACAACGACTTACCGCGAACCATTTTAACAAGTACTACTTAAACATATGAAAAAATAACATTTTTATTTGTTTACTCAATGCACTCTCGATAAGAAATTTGCACAAAAAAAACTATGATGTTTTGATCCAGAAATAAACATTTATCTTTGCGTTTCGAGGTACGGGCTAATTCATATGAGCCAGACAAAATGTTGTTTTTATTTTGTTTTTTATAACTCTTGAAATTAGAATGCTTATTATTTATTGCTGATTGCTACTTAAAAGTATAGCGTATCTAATGTACTTATTTGCATTTCTGTAAGTCATTTGAATTTAATGCATTTTAATTAAGAAAAATAAAAACTAAATGAATAATCCGTTGGTCCAATTCATGTGCGTCTGGGCTCGTAAATGTTCTTTCCCCTCGATTGACTTATAAACCTGTCAACCTCGGGAAAAAAACATATTCATATCTCCCTTAATGCGTAAATATCTATTATTTTTCTGTGATAACATTTCTATTATAACTGATATTTATCGAATGTAAAAAAGATTTTTTTTTCTTATTGAATCCAATTGTGCACTCATTGACCCAGACAGTCAAATTTAATCACTGCCAAAACGTCTGGAACAGTTTAAACACATTTTTATTGGCATACAGTTTACATTCCTACACACACTCGAACTTTCCATTTAGTAGTCTGCTTACAAACACAATTCTGGGAACTGATTTTAAATAGGTTCACAATCATCGGCTCCATCTCATGTCAAGTCAGTTGTGTAAGTATTTTTATCTCGACCGTTTGATCTGATTTCAAATAAATAAAACTAGAACAGTGTATATTAATTAATTGAGACACAGTGAGTTTGGATTTCTTAAAATAGATTGTGAGGATATAAAAAATAAACAAAAGATCTAGCGAGATTTGATAAAAAAAAATGTAATTCATTCGAAATAAGAGAAGTAGTGAAAGGAAACAAATTTGGCTATTAATTTTTTTTAAACTATAGCCTTCCTTACCTTTGGATTTGTGTAGCCTCTGTAACCTTAGGGTAAATATAAATTAATTATAAAAAACTTCTTTGATGATGCTAAAGTGAAAGTAGTAATTTTTTAATTATATCTTCATTAAAATCTCTTTTACTCTGAAGAAGATTTAATTAAATAAACATATTAAATCATTGAATAAGTATATTCTAACCTATTTACAATTTACTCCCCTAATGACCATGAATATACCCTATTAATTTGTCGTTGGAATCAGGGGTGTGGAGTCCTGACAAAAATATAGCGACTTCGGCCCCGACAATTTTTTTTTTGTTTTGACTCAGACCACAGCTCCAATTTCTCAATTTTTTTGTTCCCACTCCGACTCACTGAAGTAGATTTATTAAAATTTTATATTTTATAAATTAATTTTATCAATATGTTTTTTTTGTATACCATTTCTTAATTTTTGTGTTTTAAAAAGTCGAAGTCAGATTAATTTCAGAACCCCAAATATTCTCCGACTCCACCTCTCCCAACTCCGACTCCAAAACTCTGGTTAGAATTCGCATACACCTGTATAAAACAATCCTTGCTTGAATTGCAGACTTGGACCTGAGATTATACGATTGAAATATTTCATAAGCCGAGTTAAATGCAATATTTTAATTAAGAAACTGCAAACATTTTTTTAACGTATATATTTCTTGTTTGTTACAGGAGGCCAAAAGGGCCTTATAATCCAAGATGACGACCGACATAAGTCTATCCCGGTGGGACCCGAGTCTCCAGCAGGAGATCGTGGAGGAGTATGAGTACGATGGGGGCAACTCGTCGTCCCGTCTGTTCGAGAGGTCTCGTATCAAGGCCCTGGCGGATGAGAGAGAGAGCGTCCAAAAGAAAACCTTCCAGAAGTGGGTGAATTCGCACCTGGTGCGGGTCAACTCCCGTATCGCGGACCTCTACTGCGACCTGCGCGACGGCAAGCAGCTCATCAAGCTGCTCGAGGTGTTATCAGGTGAGAGCAAACAGCTTATGCAGGTTATCATTGTTCGGGTAAATATTTGCTTGTTATCAAGTGTAAATATGACATTATAAGTTTGTTTATTTAGTTTGTTTAATCTTCAAATTGATATTACAGATCATACAAAACTAATACTGTAAATAACAAATTTATTACTGTCTTATTTGTATCACATAGATTATTTTTTTATATAATAACAATATTCGTGGTAATATTAGCCACAAAGTGGTTGCTCCTATAGAAAATTTAATATCATTTAATCATTTTATTTTATCCTATGATAAGACCTTTAACAACACTAGTGTTGTTTTGGCAAACAAATATGAATTTACTTTTTGACAGTTTTCATTAAACATTTTTTAAATTAAAGAAAATAGAAATTGGATAAAATAAACCGTGTTACGACACACGTAATGTTATTTGCTTTTACATTACTCGAGAATTCAAACTTTTCTCTCGTAATGTAAAAACCTTCATAACGTTACTTGTATCGTAATAGTCATTTACGATACAAGTATATCTCCATAGCAACGAGTTGCGTTAAGATTCTTAACAACACTTGTGTTGTTAAAGGTACCTAAACGTTACTCGTTGCTAAGGAGTTATTGGCATGTTTACATTATAGGATAAAATAAATTACTATTACAATTTATCAACAATTGAGCAAATTAATTTTTTCAAAGATTGTAATATGAAGTAGATATTAATTTTACCAAATAAAAACCAAGTTTAAATTCTGAATTATATTTTTAAGAGAATTTTAATTTCTTATTTTTATTCGCTTAAAATACCATGTTTTGTATATTCAGATATGTTAATGTAACAAATATATTGGCAGAGACTGTATTTATCAATCACATTACTGATGAAAAACGAGAATTCTCGTTTTTTATAAAATAAGTGGGAAACGAGAATTCTCGTTTTCATAAACCATGTGGGAAACGAAAATTCTCGTATTGCTTGGACTATTGATGTATAACTAAAAATTTCACAAAATGTAATAATCATAAAACGAAGGACAGAAAGACCTCAGGTCGATAGCCTCTATAGGTTTAAATTTTATGTAATGTTAATATTTGTCAGCCTGAATAAAGATGCAAACATTTTTCAAGAACACTGAAAATGCTTTACAGATACAAAAATATTATCTATCAGCATTTCCCAATAATATTACAAATGTAATAAAGGACTGTGTTTGTCAATAACGTTGCCGATGAAAAACGAGAATTCTCGTTTTTATGAAATATGTGGAAATCGAAAATTCAAGTTTTGCTTGAATGACCTATGTATAACTCCTAAAAATTACAACAAAATGTAATAATCATAAAATGAATTTTAAAATAATTATATTACTTGTCGGTAATGTTCTAGCTAACTTTTCCAAATACAAAGAAAACTTTTCAAGAACACTGAAAGTGCTTTACAAGTATTAAAATATTATCTATCAATAGTATCAATCACATTGCCGATGGAAAACGAGAATTCTCGTTTTTATAAAATATGTGGAAAATGAAAATTTAAGTTTTGCTTGAATGACCTATGTATAACTCCTAAAAATTACAACTAAATGTAATATTCATAAAATAAATTTAAAATTAAATTTACTTGTCTTGTCGGCAATGTGCTAGCTAACTTTCCAAGTACAAAGAAAACTTTTCAAGAACACTGAAAGTGCTTTACAAGTATTAAAATATTATCTATCAATAGTATCAATCACATTGCCGATGGAAAACGAGAATTCTCGTTTTTTATAAAACATCTGCGAAAAGAAATTTCTAGTTTTCCTTAAAATATATGCTCCTAAAAATTTCAACAAAATGTAATGATCATAAAATGAACTTTGAAATAATTAAATTACTTCATCGGCAATGTGCTAACTTTTCCAAATACAAAGAACACTGAAAATGTTCACATGTACAAAAATTTTATACAGCAGTGCCAATAATATTACAAATTTAATGCAGGACTGTATTTAACAATCACATTGCTGATGGAAAACGAGAATTCTCGTTTTTCTTATTAAAAATGTGGGAAACGAAAATTCTCGTTTTGCTTGAATTACTTATGTATGGATGGAAGACGAGAATTCTCGTTTTTATAAAATATCGGCGAAACGAAAATTCTCGTTTTGCTTGAATTACTTATGTATGGATGGAAGACGAGAATTCTCGTTTTTATAAAATATCGGCGAAACGAAAATTCTAGTTTTGCTTGAATTACATGTATAGCTCCTAAAAATTTCAACAAAAAGTAATAATCCTAAAATGAATTTTGAAATAATTAAATTACTTCGTTGACAATGTGCTTAATTTTCCAAATACAAAAAACACTGAAAATGCTTTACATGTACAAAAGTCTATCTATCAGCATATGCCAATAATATTGCTAATTTAATAGAGGGCTGTATTCATCAATGACATTGCCGATGGAAAACGAGTATTCTCGTTTTTTATAAAATATGTGGGACACAAAAATTATCGTTTTGCTTGAGTTACTTATGAAACTCTCAAAAATTTCAACAAAATGCAATGACCATTAAATTAATTTTGAAATAATTAAATGACTTCGTTGGCAATGTGCTAATTTTCCAAATGCAAAGAACACTGAACATGTTCACATGTACAAAAATATTATCTAGCTGCGTATGCCAATGATATTACAAATTTAACAGAGAATTTAACGAGAATTCTCGTTTTCCATCGGGAATGTAATTGTTAAATACAGTCCTATATTAAATTTGTATTCTTATTGGCATGCACTGCTGGATAATATTTTTGTACATGTTAAGCATGTTCAATGTTCTTTGCATTTGGAAAAGTTAGCACATTGCCAACGAAGTAATTTAATTATTTCAAAATAATCTTATGATTATTACATTATGTTGAAATTTTTAGGACACACATAAGTATTTCAGACAAAACGAGAATTTTCGTTTCCCACATATTTTATAAAAAAAAAAAACGAGAATTCTGGTTTTCCATCGGCAATGCGATTGTTAAATACAGTCCTGTATTAAATTTGTAATATTATTGGCATGCGCTGCTGGATAATATTTTTGCACATGTGAACATTTTCAGTGTTACTTGTATTTGGAATGCTAGCACATTGCCGACGAAGTAATTTAATTAATTCAAAAATTATTTCATGGTCATTGCATTGTTAGGAGCTATACATTAGTAATTCAGGCAAAACAAGAATTTTCACATTGCCGACGGAAAACGAGAATTCTCGTTTTTATAAAATATGCGGGAAACGAAAATTCTCGTTTTGCCTGAATTATTTATGTATAGCTCCTAAAAATTTTAACGAAATGCAATGACCATAAAATAAATTTTGAATTAATTAAATTACTTCGTCGGCAATGTGCTAACTTTTCCAAATACAAAGAACACTGAACATGTTCACATGTACAAAAATATTATCCAGCAGCGCATGCCAATAATACTACAAATTTAATACAGGACTGTATTTAACAATCGCATTGCCGATGGAAAACCAGAATTCTCGTTTTTTTTATAAACTATGTGGGAAACGAAAATTCTCGTTTTGTCTGAATTACTTATGTATAACTCCTAAAAATTTCAACGAAATGCAGTGACCATAAAAGGAATTTTGAATTAATTAAATTACTGCGACGGAAATGTGCTAACTTTTTCAAATACAAAGAACACTGAAAATGTTCACATGTACAAAAATATTATCCAGCAACGCATGCCAATAATATTGCAAATTTAATACAGGACTGTATTTAACTATCACATTGCCGATGGAAAACGAGAATTCTCGTTTTTTTTTTATAAACTATGTGGGAAACGAAAATTCTCGTTTTGTCTGAATTACTTATGTATAACTCCTAAAAATTTCAACGAAATGCAGTGACCATAAAATGAATTTTGAATTAATTAAATTACTGCGATGGAAATGTGCTAACTTTTTCAAATACAAAGAACACTGAAAATGTTCACATGTACAAAAATATTATCCAGCAACGCATGCCAATAATATTGCAAATTTAATACAGGACTGTATTTAACTATCACATTGCCGATGGAAAACGAGAATTCTCGTTTTTTTTATATAAACTATGTGGGAAACGAAAATTCTCGTTTTGTCTGAATTACTTATGTATAACTCCTAAAAATTTCAACGAAATGCAGTGACCATAAAATGAATTTTGAATTAATTAAATTACTGCGATGGAAATGTGCTAACTTTTTCAAATACAAAGAACACTGAAAATGTTCACATGTACAAAAATATTATCCAGCAACGCATGCCAATAATATTGCAAATTTAATACAGGACTGTATTTAACTATCACATTGCCGATGGAAAACGAGAATTCTCGTTTTTTTATAAACTATGTGGGAAACGAAAATCCTCGTTTTGTCTGAAATACTTATGTATAAGTCCTACAAATTTCAACATAATGTAATAATCATAAAATTAATTTTGAAATACATAATTAAATTACTTCTTTGGCAATGTGCTAACTTTTCCAATTACAAATAACACTGAAAATGTTCACAAGTACAAAAATATTATCTCAGTGTATGCCAATAATATTACAAATTTAATAGAGGACTGTATTTATCAATCACATTGCCTATGGAGAACGAGAATTCTTGTTTTATATAAAATATGTGAGAAACCAAAATTCTCGTTTTGCTTGAATTACGTGTGCATAACTCTTTAATTATCTATTAAAACTTTTAATAAAATGCAATGTCCATAAAACTGTATTTATCAGTCACATTGTCGATGGAAAACGAGGATCATCGTTTTTTATAAAACACATGAGAAACGAAAATTCTCGATTTGCTTGAATTACTTATGTGTAACTCCTAAAAATTTCAACAAAATGCAATGACCATACAATTAATTTTGAAATAATTAAATTACTTCGTTGGCAATGTGCTAACTTTTCAAAATACAAAGAACACTGGAAAATGCTTTACATATACAAAAATATTATCCAGCAGCGCATGCCAATAATATAACAAATTTAATACAGGACTGTATTTAACAATCACATTGCCGATGGAAAACGAGAATTCTCGTTTTTTTTTAAATACGTGGGAAACGAAAATTCTCGTTTTGCCTGAATTACTTAAACAAAATGCAATGACCATAAAATTAATTTTGGAATAATTAAATTATTTCATCGGCAATGTGCTAACTTTTTCAAATACAAAGAACTCTGAAAATGTTTAACATCTACAAAAATCTTATCTAGCAGCATACGCCAATAGTATTACAAATTTAATTGAGGACTGTATTTATCAATGACATTACCAATGGAGAACGAGAATTCTCGTTTTTTATAAAATATGTGGGACACGATAATTCTCGTTTTGTGTGTAAATCCTAAAAATTTCAACAAAATGGTTTGACCATCAAATTAATTTTGAAATAACTAAATTACTTCATCGGCAATGTGCTAACTAAATACAAAGAACACTGAACATGCTTAACATGTACAAAAATATTATCTAGCAGCGTATGCCAATAATATTACAAATTGAATACATGACTGTATTTAACAACAATTACATTGCCAATGGAAAACGAAAATTCTCGTTTTGCCTGAATTACTTATGTATAACTCCTAAAAATTTCAACGAAATGCAATGATCATAAAATTAATTTTGAAATAATTAAATTACTTTTTTGTTGGCAATGTGCTAAATTTTCCAAATACAGAGAACACTGAAAATGTTCACATGTACAAAAATATTATCCAGCAGCGTATCCCAATAATACCACAAATTTAATATAGAGGACGGTATTTATAAATCACATTGCCGATGCAAAACGAGAATTCTCGTTTTTTTATAAAACACGTGGGGAAACGAAAATTCTCGTTTTGCTTGAGTTACTTATGTGTAACTCCTAAAAATTACAACAAAATGCAATGACCATAAAATGTGTTTTAAAATAATTAAATAACTACATCGGCAATGTGCTAACTTTTTCAAATACAAAGAACTCTGAAAATGCTCTACATATACACGAATATTATCTAGCAGCGTACGCCAATAATATAACAAATTTAATACAGGACTATATGTAACAATCACATTGCCGATGGAAAACGAGAATTCTCGTTTTTTTTTAATATGTGGGAAACGAAAATTCTCGTTTTGCTTAAATTACTTAAACAAAATGCAATGTCCATAAAATTAATTTTGAAATAATTAAAATATTTCATCGGCACTGTGCCAACTTTTCCAAATACAAAGCACACTGAAAATGTTTTACATCTACAAAAATATTATCTAGCAGTGTATGCCAATAATATTACAAATTTAATACATGACTGTATTTAACAACAATCACATTGCCAATGGAAAACGAAAATTCTCGTTTTTATAAAATATGTGGGAAACGAAAATTCTCGCTTTGCCTGAATTACTTATGTATAACTCCTAAAGGTTTCAACGAAATGCAATGACCATAAAATTAATTTTGAAATAAGTAAATTACTTCGTTGGCAATGTGTTAAATTTTCCAAATACAAAGAACACTGAAAATGTTCACATGTACAAAAATATTATCCAGCAGCGTATGCCAATAATACCACAAATTTAATATAGAGGACTGTATTTATCAATCACATTGCCGATGGAAAACGAGAATTCTCGTTTTTTATAAAATACGTGGCGAAACGAAAATTCTCGTTTTGCGTGAGTTACTTAAACAAAATGCAATGACCATAAAATTAATTTTGAAATAATTAAATTATTTCATCGGCAATGTGCTAACTTTTCCAAATACAAAGAACACTGAAAATGTTTTACATCTACAAAAATATTATCTAGCAGTGTATGCCAATAATATTACAAATTTAAATGAGGACTGTATTTATCAATGACATTGCCAATGGAGAACGAGAATTCTCGTTTTTTATAAAATGTATGGGATACGATAATTCTCGTTTTGCTTGAATTACTTATGTATAACTCCTAAAAATTTCAACAAAATGGTTTGACCATAAAATTAATTTTGAAAAAATTAAATTACATCATCGGCAATGTGCTAACTATAAAGTGCGCCCCTAAAGTATGGAATATATTCAGTTAAACCGAAATAAAATATTTAAAAAAAAAATCCTCTAATAGCTCGATTTTCTTTTATAAAAATACACATTTTTGCATTAAATTCAATTTTCAGTTGTCATTTGTTTTTGAGTAATGACGTCAGCCATTTTGTTTTTAAATGACAACCGCCTATTTTTATTTTTGATTTTGAGAGATCTTTTCATTATCGAACTGGCAGTATAAAAATGTTGCCATCATGCATGAGAAATTTTTCGAGTAAATGACGATTGTAGGTGAGAACCCGATATTTAAAATTTTTACAAAATGACTTTGTTCCAGCGCTTGTAGTAATTTATCCAAACAAAAAAGATATTGACCTTCGATATAACACAATATGATTTCAGCAAGACGGCGCATCCCCCACTATGCGCGTTTTTTGTTTGTTTTTAAACATGTAGAAATTCTTTTTGAACATTTTGAATATTTTCCAGGCTAATTCTGGGCATCATCTCTCTCGCGGGCTATTCTATCGGTCCTCGCCTGCCAAACCACCTATTCGTGTAGCAATTGTCAAAAAACGCGCATTGTGCGGGGGTGCGCCGTCTTGCTGAAACTGTATTGTATTATATGGAAGGTTAAGATATTTTTGTTTGGAAAAAAGCACTGGAGCAAGGGCATTTTGCAAAAGCTCTAAATATCAAGTTCTCACCTTCAATTGTCATTTACTCGAAAAATTTCTTATATAATATGGCAATATTTTTATACTGCCAGTTCGACAAGGAAGAGATCTCTCAAAATAAAAGACAAAAATAGGGGATAATCATTTAAAAACAAAATGGCTGACGTCATTACGCAAAAACAAATGACGACTGAAAATCGAATTTTATGCAAAAATGTGTATGGAAAAAAACATGTTTAAGCAACGCATCATGTAGAAAAATAATTGAATTATTATTAACTAAAATTTCCTTCAAAATTTTATGATACATTAACACAAGGTGTAAATTTTAGCAAAATCCTATGGCTCACGATAAAAAAATATACTGTATACTATTTTTTCACAAACGGGGTATTTTAAAAGTAAAAGTTCGTTTCTAAAACCTAACCTAAAAAAACCGTCAGCCGTGACAGTTAAAATAAATAATGGAATGGTCGATTTTGACAGCTGAGAACTCGAATTTTCCTCCCATTTGTGAAAAAAAGACATAAAACAAGGTTGAATGTTTAATTAAAACATTTAACCTTGTGTTATTTTTTTATTCTTTATAATGAAATAGTGGTGGCAAATTCGAATTGTTATGCATAAATTTCTTCAAGTCATGATAATGTTTGAAGTCTATCTCAGTAAGCTGTTCTACTTTTTCTTAAAACTTGACAAACTCTTCCTTAAATAAATTCAATAAAACGAAATATAGCCTGATTATATGAATATTCAACCTGTTCGTAACTCTGCAAAATTAAGTCTTTATTAAGACTATAAACAAATAACTTATTGAAACAACTATTTCCCTGGCTAGTGCCACTCCGGATATTGAATTTATTGAATTTATTTAATGCTTTCTGCAACAAGTAAGGTTGTTTCTAATTTGCTTCCATTTGTGAGTAAAGCTCTTCTAAATATGTGTATCAAGTTTGCAAAAGTAATAACACTTAATTATCATTCCAGGAGAAAGACTGCCACGTCCAACGAAGGGCAAGATGCGAATCCACTGCTTGGAGAATGTGGACAAGGCCCTGCAGTTCCTCCGGGAGCAAAGGGTGCACCTCGAAAACATGGGCTCACATGACATAGTCGACGGCAACCCCAGGCTGTCGCTGGGCCTCATCTGGACCATCATCCTACGTTTCCAAATCCAAGACATCACAATAGAGGAGACCGACAACCAGGAGACGAAGTCAGCCAAAGACGCGCTTTTACTTTGGTAGGTCGAAAAGCTAATTAGGCCGCTGCGCCGCACCTCGACCCCATTCCGCACACACCGCAAATAAAACTCTCGTCCCCGGGGTGTAACCAAACACCACTTCAGTCTTAATGACCCTTATATATTCCACCATTTGCACTTGTAATTAGAATGGCAAATTAGTTTAAAAACGCAATTAACAGTTCTCTATTATCATATAAAAAAGCACTATATTTTTGATTTAAATTGTAAAGTTACGAATATACAAAAACTGCAATTTAAAAATTACGGGCCTAGTGGGTAGCGTTCCTGCCTCATGGCCTACCTAGGAATCGTAGGTTCGAATCTGATCCGGGTGGTCATTTTTCTAAACAAAAAATTGTTGTATAGATCCATGTATATACAATGTTTGTCCCCTCATATTTAACCCTTTCGCTGCTACACACGCATATTTACGATCCGCTTCTGCGTACCTGTACTGCTATTGCCGCATATACAGGGTGTTTCAAAATTCATGCACCAAAAATTTTCTGCGTATCCCCGTAGATAGAAAAAAAAAAGAAACCCTTATGACAAATCTCGTTTTTCTACAAAATAAAACTGATTTAACCCCTTCGCTGAAATATTAATGAGACGCCACAGTTCCCTATCAATGAAAACGTTCGTTCGCTTTGTAATGGTTCGAACCCCGGTGTTATACAAATTTGCAATTTGTATTATTTTTACGTTGTGTTGTGTTGTGTAGTAACCCTTAATTATTTAACAAGTTCGTTACGGATGTTAATATGTATCATCTTTACTATGCTTTCTTTCTTTTTTTTATTGACTTGGTGATTCACTTACTTATAACGGTCTTGCTTCTCGTGCCTGGACTCGATACTTTTAGGATTGTTCAAGGACAAACAGGAATAAATAATAACAAATAAAACAAGAGGGTTGAGTTTAACGAATGATCAGTTTATTATCTTTTGGTTGATTTGAAATGTGGAATGAAATTGTTTATTTTTATTTGACAATCATTAACATAAACGATTATTTACCATTTACATATTTTAATGCCGTGACCATAAAACACATGTTTGTTTATTTTTACTGCATTTGTTATAACTAAAAAAAAAACATTATTTTTGATCGCCCAGTAACAATGTTCTATTTTCAGATTAATAGGTAACTACCCCCCCCCCCCCCCTCCCTCTCCCTCCCACTCCCTTTCCCCCCTTTTGCGTACGCAGATTAATACATTTAAATAATAGAACATTGTTACGACGGGTATATTGCGGGCCGTACTCGGTGAAGAGCCGGGGTGCATTTGATCGTTTTTGTTGCTATAAAGTAGTTGGTTTCTTTGTTCTATTGTTCCATTTGTAACGGGCCGTACACACAAGGAGTCGGGGTGTTACAAATGTTCGTTACTATTATTCCATTTGTAACGGGCCGTACACACAAGGAGCTGGGGTGTTACAAATGTTCGTTGCTATTATTCCATTTGTAACGGGCCGTACACACAAGGAGCCGGGGTGTTACAAATGTTCGTTGCTATTAAGTGGTGGACATTGTTGTCTTTTTTGCTTACTTTATAGTATCATTTGAAACGGGCCGTACACGCAAGGAGCCGGGGTGTTTCAAATGTTCGTTGCCATTAGGTGGTGGACATTGTTGTCTCTTTTGTTTATTCTATATTTCCATTTGTAACGTGCCGTACACGCAAGGAGCCGGGGTGTTACAAATGTGTCTATTCTACTCAGATGTATTTATTGTCGTTACTTTATTTGTGGTAATTTGTTGAACACCATACGGTGTGATTGTTGCTATTAATGTGCCATTTGTAACGTGCCGTACACACGAGGAGCCGGGGTGTTACAAATGTAAACATTCTATTCAGATGTATTTGTTGTTGTTGCTTTTATTTGTGGTAACACCATACGGTGTCAATGGTAATGGTCAGTACCAATAATCAGGAAAGACTAGTGGCGGTCATCTGACCACGTTTGCTGTCATCCGAACCCTTTTATATCGTTTTGAAATAGTGAAGCATCCAATTATTGTATTTCATTGTTCTTCTCGGCGTGATTCAATATTTATTTGGTTGATTTGAATTGCTGTGGTCGTGAGAATTATAATTTCTTCCGATCTGGCGCACCAGCTGTCTCAATTTTTGATTACTCATTATCCAACTGTAGACTAAACAAAAACCTAATTTGACCTCGCGCGGATCTGTGTGTGCGTCCACGGGGGCCCTCCACATTCCTTCTTCGAGTGGCACGTGCCCTTATCTCGTCTAGACACCAGTTGGACCCTTAATTATTCCGAAAAGTGCGACGTGAGATTTGTTCTATTTCGCGTAAAATTTCCGTCATTAATACAAAAAAAAATTATTATGTATGACCCCCCTTGTTTCATTACAGCTTGTATAAAAACAAACGTTGTTGATTTTAAGTGTTGACGCATGAATGAATGGTGACCTAATTTCGAGCGCGCAGTTGAAAAAATTAAAACATAAATAGGCCGGTGCGGGTTGATAAAACCGACGCACAAATTTCAAGTTCACCTTATTTATTATACTTTTTTATTGTTCCTGAGGGTTTCCTACACTTGTGCATTTTTATTGCTGTGCAATTGTATCCCCTGCAGTCCTATTACTTAAAATCACGGGGGGTAGGTGCTATAAAATGATATCCCTTTGTTACCCAAGGCCAAGACCTAATTTGGAATAACACATTTTTAGTCCGTAAAAACAGCTGTTTCCAGGAAGACATAAATCGGTTTTAAAAATTCCAATTCCAAACTCGAAGGTACATTGACCTAATTTGTGTGCTGCTTCAATGTAATCGGCACCGTTTGTTTATCTAATACAAGCTCGAGAGGCCCCAGACCAGGCGATCGTGAACATGTACGTGGTGCCTGTTTCTACACGCAAACGTAGTATTCATTGATTGGGAGCAGTGGCGTCTCTTTAATATTTCTGCGAAGGGGTTTAATCCATGTTATTTTGTGGAAAATCAAGATTTGTCATAAGGGTTTTTTTTCTTTTTATCTACGAGGAGTACGCAGAAAACTTTTGGTGCATGAATTTTGAAACACCCTGTATTTGATTGGCATCTTACTTTCTATATTTTCTCTAAATACTATACTTCCCCTCCCTTCCCCCCCCCCCCTTCCACCCCTCCCCACACCCTGTATACAGATGCATTTTGACAAATTCATTCTGTATAAAAATTAAGGATACCTAAATTACATAATAATTCGAACACATTTCGATACTTTTTGGTGGAAAGCTAATTTTTAGTTCTTTAATTTTTCACAAACAATTCGCATACTGTTAACGTATATTTGCGTTTTCGCATGCCGTTGCTGTTGTCGTTCCAGGCCAATCTAACGCCGCACCACAGGCACGCGATTGTTTTCCTAACGCCGCAGCAAAAGGGTTAAATGAAGTAGATTTACAAAAATCGATTGAGGCAGACTGCCCAAGTTGGAATCGTAAATTCCTATTATCATCCCTGCTTACCCCTAGCCCCAGCCTAGCAAAATATTTATCTTTTAATTCTAAACAATTATAAATGATTTCAATATCAAAAACAAAATTTTTAGTTTTAGGTTCCTATAAAATAAACCAACATTGAATTTCCTCCGGCATCATGATTAATTATGCCGGATTGACCCCGTGTGTAATAGCTTACATTAACAATTACCATTCTTCTAGGTGCCAGATGAAAACGGCTGGTTATCACAATGTAAACGTGAGGAACTTCACGACGTCCTGGCGCGACGGTCTCGCCTTCAACGCGATCATCCATAAGCACCGGCCCGACTTGATAACGTTCGAGAAACTAACGAAATCGAACGCGATGCACAACCTAAACAATGCCTTCAACGTAGCCGAAGACAAGTTAGGTCTAACGAAACTACTCGACGCCGAGGACGTCTTCGTCGAGCAGCCCGACGAGAAATCCATCATCACATACGTCGTCACGTACTACCACTATTTCAGCAAGATGAAGCAAGAGACCGTTCAAGGAAAGAGAATCGGAAAGGTCGTCGGAATAGCGATGGATAACGACAGAATGATCCACGAATACGAGTCACTGACCAGCGATCTGTTGGCGTGGATCGAGAGTACGATACAAGCGCTTGGCAATCGAACGTTCGCCAACAGTTTGGTCGGTGTGCAGCAGGAGCTGACGCAATTCAGCACGTACAGAACCGTGGAGAAACCGCCCAAGTTTGTGGAGAAGGGTAATTTGGAAATCCTCCTGTTCACATTGCAATCAAAAATGCGGGCCAATAATCAAAGAGTGTACACTCCAAAAGAGGGCAAAATGATCGCCGATATCAACAAAGCATGGGATCGTTTGGAAAAGGCCGAACACGAAAGGGAACTGGCCCTAAGAGAAGAACTCATCCGACAGGAGAAATTGGAGCAGTTGGCTGCTAGGTTCAACCGCAAGGCTTCCATGAGGGAGACTTGGTTGAGTGAAAATCAACGGTTGGTCTCGCAGGATAACTTTGGCCACGATTTGGCTGCTGTTGAAGCTGCTGCTAAGAAGCATGAAGCCATCGAAACCGACATTTTGGCTTACGAGGAGAGGGTGCAGGCCGTTGTTGCTGTAGCCTCTGAACTATCCGCCGAAAATTATCACGACATGGAGAGGATCGGGCAGAGGAAGGATAACGTGCTGAGGTTATGGAATTATTTGCTTGAGTTGCTCAGGGCTCGTAGGATGAGGCTTGAGTTGAGTTTGCAGCTGCAACAAACTTTCCAGGTATTTAATTACATTCCTCAGATGTATTGCACATCTTTATTCAGACTTTTTATACAATACAATTTTTAATATGAAAAATCTATTAACTAAATTGAAAAGTTTACTGTTCAATTTAGTTAATTATTAAGTATAGTAATATGACATGGTTATAAATATTGCCAAATAAAAAGTCTGAATTTCAATTTATTAACCCGCGAGAACACGCGCCAATGAAAGTCACGCCAGAACTCGTGCACCGTCGAACAGATTTATCAATTATAATTAATTATCATTAATTTAAATGTATAAAATGATGTAATTGATTTTTGAGTTCAAGATTATATTCCGTGATAGCAAAATACACTGCAACGTAAGTTAGTATTTTTAAATTGAGACAAAAATATATTTTTCAAAGTTAAAACCTGGTCAATTCAACCGTGATGCGTGTTCTCATGGTTTAAGCAAATACTTGAAAATTCAAAAGACTCAAACTCATTATTTCCCATTGTACTCAATTGAATACAACAAACATGGGCTTTAGTGATATTTAGTGGTAATATTAGTTACTTTAGAGAATTTATTTGTAACAAAAAATGTTCTGGATTAATGATATAACAGTGATTCTATTTGGATTTATGATATCTGAGAATTTGAAATTCTTTTGTACTTCGTTGTGGGCAGCAACGGATCTATAAATTAAATAGTGAATTTCGATTACCATGTACTTTTTTTTTTAGGAAATGTTGCATATCTTGGATTCCATGGAAGAATTAAAGGCCCGCCTTTTGACGGACGATTACGGCAAGCACCTCATGGGAGTAGAAGACCTGCTGCAGAAGCACAGTCTCTTGGAGGCGGACATAAACATCTTAGGGGACCGTGTGAAGGCTGTGGCCAGCCAATCGCAGCGCTTCCTAGACATCGAGACCAACGAAGGCTTCAAGCCGTGCGAGCCTAGCGTCATTGTTGACAGAGTCCAGCAGTTGGAGGACGCTTACGCCGAGCTCGTCAGGCTGGCCTTGGAGAGGAGGGGCCGCCTGGAGGAGTCCAGGACACTCTGGCAGTTCTACTGGGACATGGCCGACGAGGACAACTGGATCAAGGAGAAAGAACAGATTGTTTCCACTGCCGACATTGGACATGATCTCACTACAATTCACTTATTATTAGTTAAACACAAAGCACTTGAGAACGAAATCGCTGCCCACGAACCACAATACAAAGTAAGTACTTAGTGCAGTAATTTAATTTAAAATATATTCGCAGAAATGAGACCCATGTTGGGCGCCAAAAAAATAATGTGTTATTAACCTAAAAACTATCATTTTTATATTATAATAATAATAATTTTTATTGTCATTGAAGTCATTTCAAGAAATAACTATACTTTTAGACACTCACATAACATAACTAAAGTCACATAGGGGCGGATCCAGAAGGGGCACTCGAAACAAATATTCAAAAGAATTTAATGAAAAATTGAATAACACAAAATAAACCTTTTTTTTTTTAATGCTTAAAGTTCATGACATTAAGGGGTAAGGCCACCATGCACGTCAAACTGAAAGGACTATTTTAGGATTTTTTTTTTCAGAAGTACAGTATAACCTGTTGAATTTTCTTCTGCAGTTTTTCATGAAGTATCTTAATAAATACAAAAAAGACATTATTTCAATTTTTGACTTAAAAATGGTAGCTCCAGGATCCGGTGTTCAAGATGAGTTTTCTTAGATAGCAAAAACGGGCGAACCGACTGTACCCCCAAATGTGAACCTAGAACGAAAATCCAAGAATTTGTATTTAATATATGTCATAAACTACTGGACTACGTAAGGGATTTTGAAAATATCAATTTGCCGAAAAATGGTGAGCATATGAACAGAAAATTCATGTTTTTGCGTAAAAATTACATGTTCAATTGTTCATAAAAAAAGAAGTTCACAACGCATCGGAAAATCCCTACGTAGTCCACTAGATTATATACGCTCAAAGATATCCTCAAAATTTGAAGATAATCGATGAAGATTTGTAGCCGCTATTGGTTCGCCCGATTTAAAAAATGGCAATCCGAGAAAAATGCGTTCAAAGATTTGAGTAACATTTTACGGTGATAAATTTTGGTATACCTTCAATCTACGATGCCTGCACCTTGTAGTTGGCCTTCTTTTTCAACGTTTAGTTCTTCTTCTTCTTTTCTTGTTGATCTTGAAGCAATTCGAGCTGTTTTTGCAGCCTCACTCAGCGATCGGTTCGAAAAGTCGACGCGGATATTGTCTGCCTCAATGCAGAAATTGTAGCAATTGCTTCCGACTATCATGTCTAATTGTCTTATAACTTGCATAACACTAGAAATTCCATCGTTGAATGTGCAAACGGCAAGATTCCCAGCAATATCTAAAACAGTTTTTCCACTTGATGTAGATTTGGGGGCCATTGACCACACTGTTGCTGGATGGGGCGCGAGGAACTAATTTCGGATTAATTCTTTTCACGAACCCGAGATACTGATTCGGAAGCCGTTCGTTCGGTGATGATAAATACGACGTATTTTTTTGTAAAACAAATAATCAACTTTTATTTACACTATTTTACAAACATTACAATTTTATGATTAGAATGATCAATTGAGAATGATTTTTGGACTGAGTGCAGCAAGCCGTTTTTATCACCTTTGGCACCGCCTTCAATTGTTGGGGGTGAAGTTTTTTCGAGTGCCTTGATTGGCCCAACTCTCCTTGAGATGCGCTCCCGTCATTGCCCTTTGGCGTTATTTTAAATACATTTCCTGTTTCCAGGAAGGACAGACTTTCTAAAATGTGTCACCAACTGGCCTTGCACATAAAAGGGATAATCTTTAAAAAGGTTTACTACACCCAACCCCTAATTCTCGGTAAACTGCTCGAAAGCGATTACAATTTTTATGCACCCATTATACACAAAGAAATTGAGTATTACCCCACTGAATATTTACATAACAATAATCCTAAAGTAATATTAATATTAAACGAAAAACATGGTATTATTATTACAACTAAAAAAAGTAAACAAAATAGTATTTGTTGCATTCAAACTTTCGTTGCTACCTAAGCAACAAGTTAGAAGATCGTCGCTGCTCAACTCTTTATAGATCGGCTCAATCGCTTCAAAGATTGTTTTTTGTAGAGCCGGCTTATGTGTGAAAGAACTCAATGTGTTAGCGGCTCTTGCCTTTTGCCACGAACACCAAGAATTTTCACCAGCTGGACACTTGCTGTGTTGAGGATTCTCATTCGTTGACAGATTGTGATATAATGTCGCCCAAATTTCACTCTTCATTTTTTTCTACAGAATCATAATTTCTGCGAATAGCCAAACCATAATAAATTGTAAGCTCATCAATAAGCTTATTCGTCAATTTTCCTGCTCCGCCGAGACCACGTACCTTTTTTTTTTTAATTTTTAAGCCTAGTACCCATTCTTTTCTGAACATGGTCAATGCATTCTTTTTTTGCATGGCGAAGTTTTCATACGGTTCTGCCTTCAGAACATGCATCAACTTCAACATCACGAGCATCGTGACTCAGATTCAATTTCCTTGCAGACGTGCCGACACTTTCGGCAGGATCGAATGCCTCCATTTCATATCGGTTGGCAGGTCGCTTTTGTGAGATAGGAGCTTTTCTTTCACCTTATTTGCCTTTACGGCCTGCATATTTCGATCTATCTCCCATATTATTTACTTATTTCAGTAAAAGATAGCTAATGGAACAAGGAGCAAAATGCGTGCAAGCGGTATCTGTCTAACAGCTAGACTGATCTCGCATAAGAGCGATAGCTGAATAGTAATGCTCAGTCATGATTTGACAGGTCGGACAAGTTAAGACACGAGCGCGCGGAAATTGTCGCGACACGCATTTGGCAAGCCACGATGCGCCTCCGCAAACTATCGCAAAACGAGTGGTTAGAGATTATTTCTAACTACGCGACATTCTTTTTCTTATTGTTGAGGGTTCGAGGGAGGTTTTAAGCTAAAAAAAAATGAATTTTTTAAAGTTGCACGGTGGCCTTACCCTTAAGGGGGACTTACACCTTGTAGGATAATTTTGGAGCCAATTTTCAAGAATTTGTTGTAAAAAGCTAGAGAAAATTTCAACTTTTAATTGTTATGTCAGCAAGGTCCCGATCATTCACTTTTTCAAAATTGCGATTTTTCGCAAAATGGCGGACATTTTTCCAAAAGAGTCATTTTTTTACTATGTTTGTCCTTCTTGAAGCTGTCAAAAATCAGCAAAATGGAATTTTCCAAAAATGAACGATCGAGACCTTGCCAAGTGTTGACTGCAGATTATAAAAAAAAATTATCACGATACGTTGAGTTGTTCTCCCGTAATCGTGTACACCAGTTTGAAAAATACAATACATTACTACGTATAAATGACGGGACTTACGATTAATCTACAATGTCTGGCTCGTACAGTTAGCCTTCCTGATGAAAACGAAATTCACGATGGGTAATCTGCTCTTCTCTTTGTTGAATTATTCCTCGTTTTGCCGCGTCGCTCGGTACGGTCGATTCGTAACATGTTTAGTTGAGTGGTGCACGCCTCCACTTGCAGCCCCAATGTGATCCGCAAGGTTTCCATTACTTTCAATATTCCCTTCTGTCCTTCATTGAAAGTTATAACAACCAAATGAGTTGTGATTTCAACCACACTCTTCACGGAATGCAAATGTTTAGGCGCAATCAACCAAATGCAACTATTCAGAGGCTCATTGCTGTTTCCAGTGTGAGTTCCTAAATATCGATCTAGCAAATCATCCGACGATAAGTGCTTATGATTTTCACAGGATTGGCAAAAATTAGATTTTGCCATCGAATCGACAACTTTCCTACTAAAATATCCAATGAATGTACATCCTCCAAACGATGAAAAAGTACCGCACCGTTTTTCTTGTGAAAAATTGATGTTACTATGACACTCTTTGCAAACAACGAATTTAGGGATTGCAGTAAAAACTGAGACAAACTCTAGGATGCGGTAAACGAATTCGAATTCAGGTGTGATTGGGACTTCTATAAAAGTAGATGCCTGTTCTTGAGCATCTGCGCTGATGTGCTGATGTATGTCTTCTTCTTCAACAGTTTTTGGATTCGACGGCTTATGTTTTTTGGGTCGGTAATTACATTCACGTAACCTTTTGGGGCCCATTTCACAATAAACAGCCATGCACCACGCCCATTTTGAAGGCAGTCCCCGTCAGGCCACGCTTGCCACTTAGAAGCGCTGGTATTGTAGGACAATGTCTCTTATCGCAGTAGAAGAGTGTTTACGTTTAGAACGAGATGCCTATAGGCATTCATTCATTCGACACTTAATGTAATCCTTTAATGTGTCAAAACTAAGTAAATTTTGAATAAATTTTCTACAATTACATAAAACTGTGTAAATTTTATATAGTCAAAACTGGTTATAGCGACTTTGAAGGGACCATGCAAATACGGACGTTATAGCCGATAGTTGTTATAAGCAATATGTAGTATTTTTCTAGGAAAATGAACTTTACATTATGTAGGTGTACTGGTTTTCAAATAAAAATACAAAAAATCGAACAAAAAAGTGTATAGTAAGTATGTTTTGTTTTTGTGAGCAAATTAAATCAGATAACAGTTCATCGCTTAAACCGATATGACGCTTTAACCGATGTCATTGTAAGCGGTATTTTTACATAGGTGTTTATATGGGGATTTGGCCGGGACCTCCATATTTCGTCGTAATACCTGATACGTCGTAATAAGCGATGTCGGTATGGCCGGTTTTGACTGTAGTTCTATATCATGTTATACATTATCAGCCAGCGGTGGTTGTCGCGGCCTATGCGAAAGGTCAGTGTCAGCCAGCGGTGGCAGACACAGCCTAATGTGATTGCATTGTCAGCCAATGGTGGTTGACGCGGCCTAAATGTAATTTCAGTGACGCGGCCTTAACCGAAAGTCCAGTGTCACTCACCGATGGCTGACGCGGCGCTCAACGTGTTAAAAGAATCTAGGTTCAAGGATTCCTTGAATCTGCCAGGTCATCTTCTATCAACTGATCCAGGACTGTTTGCTTAATCATGAAAACAATATAGTAAGACTATTTTTGTAGATTTACGAATAGGTTGAATATACATGTATGGTGGTGCCTAGTATACAATTTTGAAAGTTTTGGTTATGGGCTTCATTCGCATCATTTTTGATATGCAGTATATTGGAAATTCTTTTACCTGTTTCCATAATAAGTGAAAGATATTTGACGTATACACACATATACCAGTGTGTAAATATGAAACCGGAGTTTGCCCATAGATGGCTGTAGCTGTCAATGTACTTACAAACCGTGTCAATGGTGCCTTTTCCTTGTAGAGATATCTGACAAAGATTTTCAACTTAAGCAATACAAGTTTGTTGATATTGATATTTTGTAATAACGTTAAACAAGTCAGATTTTGTGCCTGGAAACTTTGTTTGAGTGGTTTAAAAAATTTCAAAAATGGCGATTGTGCCGTGACAAACAAAGAACGTGGAAGACCACCGAAAAAGTTTGAAGACAGCAAATTACAATTGGATGAGGATGACACTTAAATGCGACAACAACCCGCGGATCATTTAAACGTGACACGAGAAGCTTTCTCATCACATACAGCAAAACTGGTCAAGGAAGCGATTGAGGCGTTTAGTATGCGTCTTACTTGCCAGACTCGACCCTGTCCAATTACTACTTATTTGCATCGGCGGAACACGCACTTGCTGAGCAGCACTTCACTTCTTACACAGTTGCATAGCGTCAAATTTTGGGCTCCACCAAGGAAATGAAATACAAATACATTTTTACTTTCACCGATAGAAATTCGGGAATGTATTGCTTTCAACATTCGGTCGGACCCCCAATTATAATGGCTCAATGACTGGTTTGCCTCAAAAGAACAACAGTTTTTTTTGGCATAGCACCCACAAATTTTCGGAAAGGTGGGAAAAATGTATACCTAGCGATGGGGCAATACTTCGAATAAAATATTATCATTTTCGTACAATAAAATATTTTGCTGAATATACATTCTCAATAACTAAACTTAGTCCTTATCTAAGGATAAGTCATGGCTTGAACCTTTTTTGAAATCTGACATGTGGCAAAATCATTGTGATGATTGTAACTTGTTTCTGAAGACTGGGCTAGACGTATGGGTTACCTCTTGGTAGGAGAATCATTATCCTTTCAATCGAGAATGAGTCAAATTCAAGTGAAATGGATATGGAATAGTTTATTTGTATTATCAAAAAATAATAAAGGATCACTTAGTTTGTTTCACTTTAATTATTTATTTATTTAATTCTGACTATAGTCTGTTCATTTCCAAGAGGCAGTAAGTGTAAACAACACCGGCTGCCTGCTAGCCGCGTGATCACTTTATTAGACGCATACGGTTGGTTGTTCAGTGATGCAAGTTCTCGGCCATTTTTTAAGTGTGTTGGATTAACGCTCAATCACCACGTCTTCTTCTCGTTGAACGTCAAACCGACTCCAAGTAGATGAAGATAATAATCAGGGCTCCAGGGAGTAGTTGTAATGATACCAACACACTTTGATGTTTTGCATGTATTTACACTAACTATTCACACAATATATACAATTTGGAATTTAAGAGTGATGACAATCAACATAACCGTCGCACGGAGAAGATATTTCAAAACTTAACGTAAAAATAAAGGGCAAGTCTATTTACGTACAAAAAGAGATAATGGTAGCAAAATGTGGGGGGGTGGGTTAATCGATCTGGTTTCTCAAGCAGATGTCCTCTTCCTCGAACTAGGGGCTCCTGCCCTTGCCAGAAATATGGTTGCAATAAATACAAATTGACAATTTATTCAAGGCCTGCAGATTTCCGGAACGACGATAGTCACCGCACCCGCGCCTCCAAGGGAACAGCTACCTGCGCCCGAACAAAGTGGGTAACTAAAAATGTGCGACCTTATACAATCTCACATCATTGTGTATACATTTCCTGCCTCTTGGATGTGAATAGACTTTAGCTTCGACTAACGGTCATTTTCAAGGAATGTACAGATTTCACATTTGTGGCTGGTGTTTATTAAAATTGTGCGTTGGGTAAGAAGGGCGTTTATAATCGGAGAGATGCGCTTCTTACCTAATTTTAACAAATTCCAGCCACAAATCCGAAATCTTAAATTAAATAAATAAATAATTAAAGTGAAACAAACCAATTGATTATCCTTTATTATTCTTAAATAATACAAATATTCAATCATGTTTCATCAAGTGATCAATGAGAAACAAACCAAAAATATATGGAATCGAAGTTTTCCTGTACTTTTTAGATTGAATATACTGTTTTTAGAATTGATTGAAGACACTCTGACATATTGATTGTCAGCAGTGGTACAGGGTGTATTGTCACCCTAACATGTTTTTTCTCTCAACTCTCCTTTACCATCATATAAGTGTGTAAAGTAGAAAATTAATGAAGGGGAGAGGTCCACCGGATCAATGGCCTATTGACTCTCAAAATGGCCACTGAAATAGATCTAGAGCTTTTCCAAAGTAAATTAAATAAACTCGATAAAAGTGAGCTAATAGAATTATTAATATTTTGAAAATTAAAGAACAATACTCTCACCGATGATATTTTGACTGGTCTGTTTCCCGAAGACTATTCCAATGAACAACAGAAGGAAACTGTTAGTGGTAAATGTGCTGAGAAGGATACCATGTATGAAACTTTGAATGCTTACAAAAAATTGACGAAAGAGCAGGAAGAAAGAATTCACGATCAAAAGGTAATTATAGCACTTCTAAAAGAACGGGAACTTAAAAATAACATAACCGACAGCAATGAATTAATAAGCAACAAACAGAACCCTGACACCGACAAGCAAGGAAGTAGAAAGTGGAGCCGTGCAACCCATTATATATCAGGGGATAGTAACAATTCAGACGAACTTATTAAAGAGCAAAACAACAAAACAAGTGTAATAGAAGGTAGTGGATCTGCAACCAATGAAAATGGTTTGATAGCAGCTGATCATCAATCCTGGCTATACATTGGACGAGCAAATCCTGCAACTACGGTAGGCCAAATGAAAACTCACCTTCAAGGTGAGGAATTTGATATAACAGAAATAGTCAAACATGTAAACAATACATCTAAGGTGGGTTTTATTGAATAAAATAATGAATCCGAGTATTTGGCCAGATAATATAACAATAACAATACATCATTTTTTTCTTAAATCCAACAAAAACTTTGACAATGTGTATACAATTCTAATTGGACCCTCTGGGGTCGGATTTTTCCAAAGTTTATTTTAAAACATTAAACTTATTTTTTACTTGAACATAAAAACTAACAAATCTATGAAGTTAAGTTATGCCCTAGAGTCTGAGACATGAAAAGTACAGATTAACAATATTTAGTTCAATAGACTAGTGAAATGCATGGGGTTAACCAAAGTGTCCCAGTTTAGAGTATAAACTACTTTTAAGACTGTTTTAACACACATTTGAGAAGTATAAAAAAAATAGTATCATAAAGTTGTCCCAAAATGCTAGGGTAGCATCGCTGCAGCAATCTTGAATTGGTGGGAATGGAGTGCGCTAGTCTTACTTAAAACGAGGAAACAAAATTATTTTTAATTACATATTGTTATTGACGATGAACTATAAAAATCCAGAAAAAATTGTGAGATTTTATCAATTTTCAAGCTTGAACAAAAAAATGATGATTTAAACATTTTTCTTTATTCATGCCATAAAAATAGTAAAAATTACTTTTTTACCAATGTTCTTAGTTCATTTAGGATGGTTTTTAAATATGTAGAGAATGAACTTTGGTTTGATTCGATAGGTCAAATAACTAGACCGTCAATTTCTAAAAATTGCAAAAACTTGATTTCAAGAAAACGCGCTTTCTTGGTAGGAAAATATTAATTATTGACAACTTGTAGGAATCTAATGCTAATCGGCCAACTAAGATCCATTAAGTACTCCTTCGGCTTCTTCAAAAAGAAAATCATTTTGCTGCATTTGTTCGAGTCTGCAAGCAGTACTGCTATTTCAGCGCGGGTTCTCTCGCGTGAGTCGTTTCTCATCGGTCTGATCGGCGAACAGTTTGCACTGCTGGCAAACAAACCCCATTATTATCAAGAATACTGCATAAGCTTCATTGAACACGCCTGCAATTTGTACAATTTTAATTAAATTGAAGCTCTCATTGGCATTTTGCATGCCCAAAACATCATCATAAAAATAAGCAAAAATCGCTTGAGACATCTTCATAAATTGGAAGAATTTGTTTCTCTACATCCAGTTAAATGATGTGAGAAGGATGTGTGAATGATTCCAATTAATGTGTGACTTCGGCTTTGTGCCACTCACACCAGCTGTCTGCACCTGAAGAAGAATTCTAGTGCATTGACTTTTCATCTGTTCAGCAATAATGATGTAGCGAGGCCATGATGGCCTTTTTAATTCCTGCAACAGTTTTTAAATTTTTAGAAATTGCTGACAAGAGAAGGTCCCCAGATGATTCACCGCTTTTGATTTAAGCTTTATGCAGAAATGTGATGCCAATAGGACATTCTGAAAGTTATAAACCCCTACCTTTGCCTGGGTGATATGATAACTGAACGATTTTGGATGTCCTACCCAAACCTGGAACCGGTCGAATATTTTAAGAACAATGCAATTTAGAAAAAAGCGTTTCAGACAAAACTTTTTTAAGTTTTGAGAAGGCGCATTCAGTGGCAGTATTCGAGTCACGATAGATAGCATTAGAAAGGTCAGACCAAGGTCAACTTTTTTTTTTAATAGAAACTGCAATTTTTTATTACAATATCTTCTGGTAATAAATCTAAATAACTGTTATCTGAAACATCTTTTTATTTGTCTCCTATTTCCTATTTTTTGAGATATTCAAGTTTTTTCATAATTTGGATCACGATACTTCGATTCAGTTTTTGTCAGAAGTTTTTGCACTTCATTTGAAATCAATGATAGCATGTGTGATTTACAAAATGTTCATGACACAAAAACTGATTGCAGTAAGCACAAATAATAAAAGCTATTTTCTCACATCTACAACTAGTTTCAAAAGTGTAATTAGTAAGTAAATTTCTCATACACTTTGAAATATATTTAATCAATTCTTGTCTCAAACATTTTTTAAATCGCACATGTTGCCAATAATTTCAAATGAAATTAAAACTTTAATATGCAGAAAATTAAGCCAGAAGAATAAACGAATTTTAAAAATCTAGAAAAATATGAAAAATATTTAACAATAAAAAAACTAAAACCAATAAAGAAAATTAATAAAAACTCAATAAAAACAATAAAAAAGCACGAATAGTTGAAAAAATTGAAAATAAAACTTCTCGTTTATTGGCAGTCTTAATGACCTTTTTCAAAATTATTAGAGAGAAAATAGTGCTAAAACTCCTATATTGCTGTTTCTTCGAACAAAGAGGAAGTCGAAGTATTAAATAACTTGAACATCTCAAAAAATGTGGGACAAATAAAAAAATGTTGCAGATAACAATTATTTAAATTAATTAGCAGAACAATAAAAAATTGTAGTTTATGTTTAAAAAATAAGTTGACCTAGGTCTGACCTTGCTAACGCTTTCCATGGTCACCCAAATACAGCTACTAAATGCGCCTTTTCAAACCTTAAAACTTTTGTCTAAAACACTTTTTTCTAAAATGCATTGTTCATGAAATATCTGACCGGTTACAGGTCTGGGTAGTGCATTCTAAATCGTGCGGTCATCATATCACATTTTTTTTTTACGCAAAGCTAGGGGCTATAACTTTCAGAATATCTTATTGGCATCATCTACAACATTTCTGCATAGAGCTTGAATCGAAAACGGTAAATCACCTGGGGAACTTGCCTTGTGAGTACTGTTATATTGTTCAAATGAATATATGGTAAGTGGCCAAACTAATGTAATAATCGTGAAGTATGTCTGACAATCATCAGTAATTCCTGTAGCTTGCCATTTTCTTTACGCACATCAAAAAACTTACGTCAAGAAAAATTTCTTCCTCTGTTGTGGGAATATACCCCCGCCTACATGTGTTTGTATATAATTCAAATTCATTTGAAAAACGATATTCTTTATTATGTCTTCAGTAAAAAGTTGAAAAAATACATCTAAAGGTGTTTCTGCTTCTTCCGGTAAGTTAGAACCTGTATTTTGAATATATTTTGGGAGTGATCTAAGTCTCCTCAGTTGTCCAGGCAACTTTGGTAATTTTAACTGCTCCGATATCCCTACAATACAGAGAGAGGCAAACATGCTTCTCTGAAATTTTGGTAATCTTCCAGCTATTAAAAACCTACTGCGTTTTAACTTACCAGAATGTTTCGAAACAATTTTTCAGCAGCAAAATAATAATACACTAAAGAACAAGTTCATTTTGCACAAGGTTAAGTGTAGAGTATAAGCCAATAATTTAATAAAGTTCCAAAAGAACAACTTCAATTTTGCAATTTGATTCCATTTCTATCTCTGATAATTCCATTCACTACGATGGCATTTCAAATATAACATTATTGAAAATATAAATTCAAAAAGGGTAAAATAATATGCCCAATAGCTGTTGTATTATATAAAATCAATACATATTCAAACTACAATAAATATTCATCACAAAATACATTTTTTAATATTTTGCTTAATTTTGCTTGAGGATAAGCATTATGGATCGAATAACCCGCATGCTATAATTGTTTATAGGACTGAACTTTCTGCTCTTGCGTCTCATTGGCCATTTTCTAGACAATAAACTTCCTTTTTTCTTGAAGAAATATAATGTGGATATTTTAGTTCTATCAGCATCTGATGCTACGGAGTAAGATCTTCTGAATCTTTAATATGAGGATGGATCCGAATCAAATAATCCAGATGGTTCTAATTTCTTATACTCCGTACTCCATTGTATTTTGTCAACTACAGCTTTCTTCATCCTACAAAAATTGTATTACTTCCTCCTTAGATTTTTCATCGAAACCAGAATCTCTTTTTATTTTCTTGTTTCAAGAAGTATTAAAATATTCCTCATTTCCTTCCTCGCGGTATTAGACATAGTATTCAAGATCTGATGGTACAGAATCAAGTGCAAAATATTCATTATCTTTTATATTATTTGTCTTTTTTTGCTCATATTTTAGAAATCTAGTACTAAAATAGAAGGAAATATAGCTTTAAAGAATCAAATTCTATAATTCTTTATTTTTTATTAAATAATGACAGAACACATGGTTGGGTCTTTTACAACCCCACCTAAGAAGTTCTAGTGACGTGTTTATTACCTTGACGACGTTTTTGTATACGTTTGAAAATTTAGGTTTTGCATTTTTCCATAATGATAATTTTTTTCAATCACTGTACTCCCGCCATACTCCGCAACAACCAGATCGAACAAGGATGTGTATTGACTTCAATGACCATATTTGAACTTTCTATCATATACAAATCAATCAGTACTGTTCAATAAAACAAGTCTGCAAGGTTTCATTTGATTATTTAAAGATTTAGTTTAGATATTCTTTTATTCTCTGTTTATATACATTATTCAAGAAAGTAGTTATTTCGTTTCTATTTTGTAGTCTATGTAAAAAGACTCTTGCTGCCGATTAAGTTAAATATATACTAAAATTATTTAACATTCCAGGCCGTGTTGCACGTTGGCGAGCAATTAGTGGAGCGCAACCACTTCGCTAAAGACAGCGTCCAAGCGCGCTTATCAGATACTCAAGCCGCCTGGAACCACCTCCAGGACTTCACTGCCTTCCGTAGAAAACGCTTAGAAGAAGCCGTCGACTACCACCAGCTGTTCGCCGATGCGGACGACATCGACATCTGGATGCTCGACACGCTGCGCCTCGTCTCCAGCGAGGACGTCGGCAGAGACGAAGCGAACGCCCAATCCCTGCTCAAGAAACACAAGGACGTCACCGAGGAGCTCAAGAACTACGCCTCCGTCATCGAGGCGCTCCACCAGCAGGCGCAGCAGCTGGGCGTGGAGCTGTCCAACACGCCCGAAGTCAAGCAGAGATTAGAGTCGATCGACAACCGCTACAAGGAATTGATAGAATTAGCCAAACTCCGCAAGCAACGCCTCCTCGATGCTCTGTCGCTCTACAAACTGCTGTCGGAGAGCGACGGCGTCGAGCAATGGATCAGCGAGAAGGATCGCATGCTCCAAACCATGGTTCCTGCCAGGGATATTGAAGATGTTGAAATAATGAAGCATCGCTACGATGGATTTGAAAAGGAGATGAACGCCAACGCTTCCCGCGTCGCCGTCGTTAATCAGCTTGCTAGGCAGCTGCTGCACGTAGAGCACCCCGACAGTGAACAAATCATGCAGAGACAGAACCAGCTCAACCAGAAATGGGCAGAGTTGCGCGAAAAAGCCGAGAATAAGAAGGAGGAGCTCAACCAAGCTCACGGATTGCAGACCTTCCATATCGAGTGCAGGGAGACTGTTACATGGATTGAGGATAAGAAGAGGATATTGCAGAGCACGGATAGTTTGGAGATGGATTTGACCGGCATCATGACCCTGCAGAGGAGGCTGTCGGGAATGGAGAGGGATTTGGCGGCCATTCAAGCCAAGTTGACCTCGTTGCAGAAAGAAGCCGATGATATGGAGAAGGACCATCCTGAGGAAGCAGCCGTCGTTCGTGAGAGGATCGTACAAATACAGGTATGTACGAGTACATGAGGGAAAAATCCATTTTGTGTGTAAAAAGTATTTTTTTTTTTTTTCACGAATGCAACAATTTAAATAATTTTAAAATAATAAGTAATTAGTCCAAAAGCTCAAGACCTCTAATTTTGCAGAAAAACAATTACCATATCCTTGGTAGAAACACAATTGCAACACTCTAAATTTGAACTGGAAAATAAAAATGCATTCAACGATTTAAAAAATTGTAAAAATATAATCAATCAAGGAATGTGCTTTAAAAGTTCAATATAAAAACAATGCGTTTCTGATTTCCTATTAAAGAACAATTTCCATGTCCTAGGTGGAAACAAAACGGCAACAATTCAAATTTGAACTAGGGAAACAAAAATGCCAATTCCGTATCCTAAGTGAACAGCAACACTCGAAATTTGAACTGAAGAAACGTGGAACGATCTAAAACACTTCTTAAAAAGTTAACCCATTACATCCCAAGATATACAATTTTTTCCAAAGAATTTCGAATTCTCAAATGTCTATAAAAAATCAATTTGGTAAAACTGAATATAATCACTGTTAAATATTGTTCTATCATTAATAAAGAAGAGTTTGTATCCCAGATAAGTTATCTAAAGTAAATAACATTGCCACTAGGTGTCACTAAAGCACATGATGATTGTTGCACTCGCTTGATTGAGTACAATGGGAAGTAATGGGTGAATGGAGCTCCGAAAGCTCTTGATCCATAAAAAAACAAAGTAATTCTGATTTGCCATAAAGACAATTGCTGTATCTAGACAAATCTTGTTTGTTTATAAGTTAGACTATATTTGCACACAAGGGGATTATTCTGTGGCCAGGCCTAAACAGAATTTTTCATATCAATAAATAACTAAATTATTTATTAGTGTTAATCAATGTACACAACGCCATTCACAAAATTATACCATTAATTAAAATATGAAATATTTAAAATATTAAAAGATTAGTAATTAATTACTTGATACCATTAATTAAAACATGAAATATTTAAAATATTAAAAGATTAGTAATTAATTACTTGAGCTTCTGCAGAGAAATCTTACTAAATATAGTAAGAACAACGAATATCAATTAAAACAACTACTCCCCGTTTTTACTGGGACTGATATCGCTTTTTGTCGCGCCGTCGAAAATAGAATACCTGCGATGGTTTGATTTTATTTAAAATTCATTCACATTCGGGCCTTCGAGCATGAAGGTTCAAACATTTAAACCAGTATAGCTGCACAGATGAGGGGTAAAACCCTGAAACACGTGTCTGCAGATTGCTGGAAGTTCTTTTTCAAATAATTCGACGGAGTGATGGTAATATCAGTCCCAAAATGTTACATTGAGCTGAATATGATTTCAGACATGTAACTGCAAATATCAATCATGTAATTCAATACCCGGGGGTGCATTAGCATGGGAAGTAGTTATTTTAATTGATATTTGTTATTACTATATTTAGTAAGATTTCGCTGCAGAAGCTCAAGTAATTAATTACTAATCTATTAATATTTTAATAAACTGCAGCTAATTAAACGATTTATGTTTAATATTTTCTATTCATAAAATATTTACACTAATATGATTTTTTTCATGGCCCAGTTACGCCAGTGTGCACATAATTTTGATATTTAGGTACAAACACATCAATCCGTTCTAGTGACTACAACGTAGTTATAGAGAATCTTATTCCATATCATCTGACTATACTGTTTTAACAAGGCAAAATCATTTGTCAATGTATGCTCAAAATATAAACTTTTTAGGTGATCTGGGAGCAATTAACACAAATGCTCAAGGAACGCGACGCTAAACTGGAAGAGGCCGGAGACCTTCACAGATTCCTCCGCGACTTGGACCACTTCCAGGCATGGTTGGCCCGCACGCAGACGGAAGTAGCTTCAGAGGACACACCCGCCTCCCTGGCAGAGGCGGAGAAACTCCTCTCGCAACATCAAAGCATCCGCGAGGAGATCGACAACTACACCGAAGATTACACCAAGATGATGGAGTACGGCGAGAGGATCACCGCGGAGCCGGGCACCCAAGACGATCCGCAGTACATGTTCCTTAGGGAAAGGTTGAAGGCTCTGAAAGATGGGTGGGAGGAACTGACGCAGATGTGGGAGAACAGGCAACAGTTGCTTTCGCAGTCGCTATCGCTGCAGCTGCTTAATCGCGACGCCAGGCAAGCCGAGGTTATCCTCACGCAGCAAGAGCACGCGCTTAATAAGGACGAAACTCCTGGTAATTTAGAACAAGCCGAAAATCTGTTGAAACGCCACGAAGCCTTCCTCACGACCATGGAAGCTAATGATGATAAGATCAACGGTGTGGTGCAGTTCTCACGCAGATTATGCGAAGAGGGTCATTTTGCTGCTGATAAAATCGGCAAGCGTGCAGATGCTATTGATGAACGCAGAAATAACAATAAGGAACGTGCATTGGCCTTAATGGAAAAACTACGCGACATGTTAGACTTGCAGCAATTCATGCGTGACTGCGAGGAACTAGGCGAATGGATTCAGGAGAAACACATAGTTGCCCAAGATGAGACTTACAGGAGCGCGAAAACCGTTCACTCCAAATGGACCCGACATCAAGCCTTCGAGGCAGAAATTGCCGCCAACAAGGAAAGGTTGAACAACTTACAAAAGGCCGGTGAGGAACTAGCCAAAGACAAACCTGAATATGCCAGCGAAATCAAGCCCAAGATTGACGAACTCGCCGATCAATTCCACATCTTGGAACAAACCACCCATGATAAGGGCGAAAGGTTATTCGATGCCAACAGGGAAGTCCTCATCCACCAGACTTGCGACGACATTGATTCCTGGATGAATGAGCTCGAAAAACAAATAGAATCCGACGACACCGGCTCCGACTTGGCCTCCGTCAACATCCTGATGCAGAAACAACAAATGATCGAAACACAGATGGCCGTGAAAGCCAGGCAAGTCAATGAGCTGGAAAGCCAAGCCAAGCACCTACAAAAAACCGTACCTGAGGAGAAACTTGACAATATCAAACAGAAAAAATCACAAGTTGAAGTCCGGTTCGAGCAACTCAAACAACCCCTGCTCGAAAGGCAATGGGCTTTGGAAAAGAAGAAGGAGGCCTTCCAGTTCCGACGAGACGTCGAAGACGAGCTCCTGTGGATCGCCGAGAAAATGCCTCAAGCACAGTCCGAAGAGTACGGCATGAGCTTATTCCACGTGCACATGCTGATGAAGAAGAATCAGTCGTTGAAAACGGAGATCGATAACCACGAACCACGCATACACACCGTTTGTAATAACGGTCAAAAACTTGTTGACGAAGGGCACGCGAGTGCGGACGAATTCAGTAGGCTGATCACGGAATTGTTGACGGCGTGGCAGGGTCTTAAAGACGCACTGGAGAAGAGGAGGGAGAATTTATTACGTAACGAGCGTGCGCAACAATACCTATTCGACGCCGGCGAGGCCGAGGCGTGGATGAGCGAACAGGAATTGTATATGATGGTGGAGGATAGGGGTAAGGACGAGACGTCGGCTAGGAATTTGATGAAGAAACATGAAGGCTTAGAGGTTGCAGTTGAACAATATGCAGATACAATTAGGACTTTGGGTAAGATTTGTTTTTAATAATATAATCAAATTCGAATTTATTTGACGAGCACTAACTTTGTCGCAACTAAAAACATATAATCATATAGGCAATTTAATTCTGTATAAATGCAAATATAAAACGAGATTAAATAAAAATCCGATTAGAGCAGACTAATTTTGACGTGCCGTTCAGAAACTCATAAAAATGACAATACTCATATATTTAAAAGATAGGTTGGCGCATTCTGTTGCTGTGACACCAACGATTGCAAAAGTCAAGCAGCGTTGACCCAGGTCCAGGTCTGTAGTTGGGTAGCTGACCGACACCATCACCATTGGAATACAATTAACTGCTTTATAGTGACACTCTGAAGTAACACTACCATCATTACTGCTATTAAAAAATATTTCAAATAGGTTTTAAAAATGCTTCATTGCAAATTAATCTACAAGCATCAAATGCTTCAAATGTTTAAAAAATTGTAGATTATATACCAAGGGGATTTTTCCTGAGGTGCAAATTTATATCCATGCCAAGAGAAAAATAGAATTCTCTCCTGAGACATATATAATATTTTTTTCACAAACAGGATATTTTACGAGTAAAATGTTCGTTTCTAAAACCTAACCTAGTAAAATACGTTGTCGGCCATGACAGTAAAATAAATAATGGAACCTCGTAGGGACAGAAATGATCTGTCCCTTGGGTGAGAATAGTAGATTATATATCAAGGGAGAGAAGTGCGTAATTTTTCCTGAGGTGCAAATTTGTATCCCGAGGGCAAAAGCCTGAGGGATTCAATGCACCGAGAGAAAAATAGCAGTCTCTCCCGAGATATATAAATATAGTATTTTTTTCACAAACGGGATATTTGAGGAGTAAAACGTTCGTTCCTAAAACAACCTAGAAAAAAATGCTGTCAGCCGTGACAAATAAAATAAATAATGGAATCTCGCAGGGAGAGAAATGATTACTTCTCTCCCTGGGAGAGAAATGTTATTTCTCTCACTATTTTGACAGCTGAGAAATCGACTTTCTCTCCCGTTTGTGAAAGAATGTTATTTTTGTCACGATTTCGACAGTTGAAAAAACTCGGATGTCTCTTCCGTTTGTAATCAAATAGCTGAGGCTGAAAGACCTCTGGTCAATTGCCTGTTGAGGTCATTTGTAAAAGTGTCTCAAAAAATGTATTGTTTCTCTCAAATAACTGATAATAAAAAATTGTTACATCAATGATAATCTCAATTTTAGGTGAAACAGTAAGAACTTTAGCTGCAGAAGGGCATCCTCTCGCCGAACAAGTAGCTGTTAAGCAATCACAACTCGACAAATTGTACGCCGGATTGAAGGATCTGGCTGGAGAGAGGAGAGCTAAATTAGATGAAGCTTTGCAATTGTTCTTGCTGAACAGGGACGTTGGCGATTTGGAGCAGTGGATAGCCGATAGGGAAGTAGTCGCATCATCACACGAACTAGGCCAGGATTACGATCACGTCACATTATTATGGGAACGGTTTAAGGAGTTTGCTAAAGATACGGAAGCCGTTGGAAGCGAGAGGGTGGCCGCCGCTAATGATGTTGCTGATCATCTCATCGCAGCTGGACATTCAGACTCTGCTACTGTTGCTGAATGGAAGGATGGGTAAGTCAGATATTCATTATTTTAATTATAATATTAATTACTTATTTGCATATTGTAATCACAATTGGTATTTTTGAATCCGAAATTTTGATTTATTTTTCCAGACTAAATGAAGCATGGCAAGATTTATTAGAACTGATAGAGACCAGGACGCAGATGTTGGCCGCCAGCAGAGAGTTGCACAAGTTCTTCCATGACTGCAAAGATGTGTTGGCGCGTATTTTGGAGAAACAGGTCGCCATGAGCGACGAGCTGGGAAGGGACGCGGGATCCGTGTCGACTCTCCAGAGGAAACACTTGAACTTCATCCAAGACTTGCAAACTTTGCAGTCGCAGGTCCAACAGATCCAGGAGGAGAGCGCGAATTTGCAGTCTGCTTATGCCGGTAAGTTTATAATTTTATGTTTTTTAAAATTATGATATAGAGATTTTAATTCATGGAGGGAGGGTAAAGAGAAATAAAATTCTTGTAATAATATTTTTATTGTTGAAATTACAATTGCTGTGGATGTTTGGTGGTATATCTGTAATTAGTTTATAAGACGGAAGCAACATGACATGTGGATAAATTGAAATTGATAAGCGCCACCTGGTGGCGCTTGCTAAACTACAGGGTGTTGTTTTTAACTTTAGAGGTATAAGAAACTGCAGAAGATTCAAGATTGTTTAGTTAAATAAAATATACAGGACGGCAAATGTAAGTTGGCCAGATGCGCAGAGAGCAAGTGAAAGCTCTCTCTCTACAGCCGGCTGAGTACAGTCTCTGTAATAAGCAAGCACAAATTCTTCGCGTGCGCTATTCATTTACAACTCTATAGGGCGCTCTCCTCCACATAATTGAATGTACCAGGCGCGCGAACTCTTCACGAAATGTATCGAAAGCGCCCTTCGAAGGTTCCGCCCACAATTTTGCCACTGCGCAACGGCAAGTTACGTTTGCCGTCCTGTACTATGTTAAATACCTATTGGGAAGGTGAAATTGGGTAATGAAGGAGGGTTAGTAATGTGCCACTTCCGAACTTTTGAAAAGTCAAAAATGTCAACCTTCCATATAGGGTGGTGAATAAAAAATATTTCTTTTGTTCATTACAGGTGATAGAGCTAGGGAGATTACAAACCGCGAAGCTGAAGTTGTCAGTGCGTGGATGAACCTACAAGGAGCATGCGAACAGCGCAGACTGAAACTAGGCGATACTGGAGACCTGTTCAAATTCTTCAATCTTGTCCGCACACTCATGCAATGGATGGATGATGTGGTATGTAAAAAACTCCCATTTTCATCCTCATTACAAAAACTTTAATAATAAGATTACAAAATGCAATAAATATAAATGGTTTGAAAAGTAACTTCAATTGATTTGTTTCAAAGTAGGTAATTATGGTATATTACGTAACTAGAGTTGTAAACAGCAAATTACGTGCAGAATTTCGAGATTTTTAATTCAGTTTAATTATGGATTACCATGAGTGACGGCTTGCGGGGTGACTTATGGTACGGCCCAGGTAGCAGAGGTGGCAATACAGATAGGTAGGGTCGGTTGCAGAGATCTGTACTACCACTTCTGCTACCTCGATCTTACCATGAGTCAGCTCGCGGTAGCAGAGGTGGCCATACGGATAAGTAGGCTCGGTTGCAGAGATCTGTAGTATCCGGCAAGCCGCCACTGATTACTACGTAGTAACAGTCGCAACTTGGGACCACCCACCACCCTTAGTATCCAATTTAACATAACCTACAAACCTATGTTTTATTTAATACAATTTTACCGTCATTTCATGAGTGATAGAAATTTAACAAAATTACCAATAAACTGGAGTTTGTAGTTTATGATTAAGACGATACGAAGGGTGGTGGGTGGTCCCTATCCTACCCTCCAAACAGCAGCACATAAACAAGAGTTTTATGGATATGTAAGTGACGAACAAAAAAAATGAAATCTTGTTTCTGTTTGTTTTTTTTTTAATTTTCTTTATCACCCTGTATAATTTTTTATATGAAATCATGGTGGGCTCTATAGTTCGAACCTTCAACCAAATAATAGAAATGATTTTAATCGTTCAACGTCAATCACTGGGGCAAAAATAAAATTTCACCCAGACCATGCATTTCTACAAATCTTCAAATATTTCGAAAACGGCAAACAATAGGTATTTTCAGGACTGTTTTCGGGACTTTGTTTTCGGGATAGCTTTTCAGAACTTCTTTCTTTAGGACGTTTTTTATTCAGAACCTTTTTTTAAGACTACATTCAGGACTTTTTTCAGAACTTTTCTCTAGGCTTTTTCAGGACTTTGGGGACGTTTTTTAGGACTTTCATAAAGCATTTTTTGAGGAGTTGTTCAGGACTTCCTTCGGTACTTTTTCTGGACTCTTTGTTCGGGACTTTTTTTAGGCACTTTTGGTTCAGGATTATTTTTCAGGACTCTTAACTAAATCCTTTCTTTTCACGACTATTTTCAGGACTCTTAACTAAATCCTTTCTTTTCACCACTATTTTGAGGACTTTTCTAAGACTTCTCGGGATTTTTTTAAGAACTTTTTTGGGATCCTTTTTTGGAATTTTTCAATGACATTTTTTTTCTTTACTTTGATAGCTAGATTAAAATATTGTATATTATTTGTTAAGGTACGTCAAATGAACACTGGAGAAAAACCGAGGGACGTCAGTGGGGTTGAAACCCTCATGAACAACCACCAGAGCCTGAAGGCGGAAATCGATGCGAGAGAAGATAACTTCACGGTTTGCGTATCATTGGGCAAGGAATTGCTGGACCGCAACCATTACGCAAGTGCCGAAATCCGTGACAAATTGCTCGCTTTGAGCAATCAGAGGAATTCACTGTTACACCGCTGGCAAGAAAGGTAAACCATTGTGTGTTGTTTTAATAATATTAGTCCATTAGAGATTCATCGGTGGTAATATACAAGAAATCTACAATCTAAATGTGGATTTCATAAAGGTGGTAACAAATATAACCCGGCTTAAATTGACAACACTGGTAATAAATATAACCCTGGCTTAAATTGACGTAACACTAGTAAGGCCCACTTGCACCATTTTTTTGCTGAGTCTGACTTTGTAAAGTCGGACTTATATTTTAAGTCATGCTTAAAGGGAAGCGTCATGCACCATAGGAATTAATACAATTGCTTTAGTAAGCAAGCTCAAAGTGTTGCAACATTGCAAAATCTTGCGATTTTCACTTTTTAACGGACATAGCTGTCCTTTTCTCAGCCGATTTTGACATCACCTTTTTACGCGAACAGCGTTGCGGTATGAACAGGGAAATAGCGAAAACTCGCCATAATTATTAATAATTCAATGCTTAATTACATATTTTAGAAAGCAAATGGGCGCGTAAGGAAATCTCTGTGCATAAAAAGAGAGGTTATGTCATTATCAGCAAGTATTTTGAAAGTAAATTTAACACAGTTTATTTGCGGATACGAAAATACCGGAAGAACGGCAATTCGTCCAAGTCATGATAATGATCAGCTCTGTTCCAAACTAGTTACCTGGGATAACCGAAATGAATAATTTTCAAAGGTCTTAATCCTCCTGAAAAATATCGTCCACACCAAAGTTTAATTCTTCAAGGGCCATTTAAAATATACCATGAGTCTTGTTGTTGAAAATAATGTATTGTGTATAAATATCTATCACAAGGGACCACCGACGGAACGATTTGAAGGTTATGTACGTAGACTTAAATTTTAAGCGGTCCATTACGACGACTTATTTAGTCTTGCTTAAGCTGTGCTTAAAGTATGGTGCAAGCAAAATACTCACTTAAGAGTTGCTTAAATTTTAAGAATACTTTAAGCATAGCTTACTTACAATGGTGCAAGTGAGCCTAAGAAATATAACCCTGACTTAAATTGACATAACACGTAATAGTAATTTACGATACAAGTAATGTTATGAAGGTTTTTACATTACGAGAGCAAAGTTTGAAAGCACGAGCGACATAGGAGCAAGTGCTTTTAAATTCTCGAGTAATGTAAAAGCAAATAACTTTAAGCGTGTCGTAACACGGTTTATTTTATCCTATCCCTATTTTGTTTAATTAAAAAAAAACTGTTTAATGAAAGCCGTCAAAAAGCTAAATCATGTTTGTTTGCCAATATCTACACAGCAACGAGTCACGTTAAGATACATATCAACACTAGTAGAATTTCATAACAACACTAGTGTTGTTAAGAATTTCTTAACAAGACTAGTGTTGTTGAAGGTACCTTAACGTTACTCGTTGCTAAGGATGGCATGTCAACATTATAGGATAAAATAATAAATATAACCCTTGTTTAAATTGACATAACACTGGTAATAAATATAACCCAGACTTAAATTGACGTAACACTGGTAATAAATATAACCCTTGCTTAAATTGACGTAACACTGGTAATAAATATAACCCTTGCTATATTTTCGGCTGTGTATACGATCTTTCAAATGTTAAACAGAATGTATAATTTGAGGTTAGGTTCTGCGATTGCATTACACCTATTTTAATTAATACATACTCTTTCACAATGTTTATTAACAATTTTTTTTTGTTTCGATGTATTTTTACCTTAAATTTAAATCTTCTTCCGAGGCTCTATTTCTAATTTAAACAATAACAATTAAAAAATGTATTCAGTGACTGACAGTAACAGACAATGGCGCATAAAAAATGTTTACACAGCTTACGAAAAACCTGGTTTAAATAAATTTTTGTGAAATCTACTGTAAGAATCTTAAAAAGACTACAACAGGCAAATCATTATAGTCTTTTTAAGATTTGGATTGTAAGACAAAAAGCATCGTATTTCTCACGCTAATTTTATTTAACTACAAAAAGTCAGTAAAACATGTTCGGGGGTAATACCATAAGAGGTTTAATTTGGCCGGATAAATTTTATTTGTTTGCATGAGCCATTGATGACATCTCGCGGCCGAAGTACGAAATGCAGTTCTGTCAGTGTCACCGGCTTTAATATCAAATGTACAAAACTAAATCTATAATTGGTAAAAAGACAATATCTACCTCCCTGGTAGATGGACCGGATTGACAATCTTGAACAATTTCAGTATATTATGAAGTTACTTGTTTCCTAAAATTGTTAATACAAAGATCGTTGTCATGGTGAAGGTAAATAAATTTTTATCCACTTGCAAATTTGTTTGTCCGCCATTTTTTTTATACATGAGTTGAATTATCAATATTAAACATAGTGTTTTATTTTAACATGATTTTGTCTTTTTACTTGCACAGGTGGGAAAATCTGCAATTAATCTTGGAAGTGTACCAATTTGCTCGGGACGCAGCCGTAGCAGAAGCCTGGCTGATAGCCCAGGAGCCTTACCTGATGAGCACCGAACTCGGGCACACTATAGACGACGTAGAAAACCTAATCAAGAAACACGAAGCCTTTGAAAAATCCGCGGCTGCTCAAGAGGAACGATTCGGAGCTTTAGAACGATTGACAACTGTAAGTTTTAATTTACATCATAGTTTGGTTTGTCTTTGCCTGGTTTTATGTTTTAACAAAGTTTTCTTATTATTGTCTTAAAAATTTCTGAGAGGAAAACACAAATTAAAATTTTTCTGGGGCGCGTTCAGATAGAATTTAGAGCATTTATCCTATGTTGCGGGAGTACGCTCTCATTTAATAAGTTTGTGTTTAGACACATAGACTAAAAATCCGATTGGACATAACCTTTACAATATATAATTTCATATAAAAATATTTCATGTTGCCGTGCCACAAAAATACCATTCGTACAGAGTGCGTAAAAGAGAGTACGCTCCAGTCGTTTACTCTACCTATTTTTGAACGCAACCAACTAGATGATCAGAGCGCGATCCAATTGTTTCTGAAGGACGGAGGGAGTAACTTGAGCGAAATCTTTTTGGTCGGAACGCCATTCCTGAACGCATCCTTGCTGTAATAAAACTGAATATTGAAATGGTTGATTATAACCTAGAATTAAATTTAAATAATGAATGCAGTTTTGATTCGTTTGTACAATTAAGGCGTTGATTTCATAAACAGCATATGTCCAAAATTATAGAAATCGACATTTTTGCGGCATCTGGTAGAGTATTTTGCAAGCTATCCGATGGTGGACGTACTTCATTTAAAAACCACACATATACAAAGCTACAACGCTTTAAATTCTAGCTTGTTTCAGCAAAAAAAGCAAAAGTCTACATCGTTTCTGATAAAAACAGCGTTTGTTCAGGAATATTTTTTTAATGGCAAAAAAATAATAGCTAAAACATGCAACAATGGAATGGACAGCCAGAAGTAGAGAACAAAGACAGTAGCAGTGGGTTCGAAGTTTTAACGGTTACCAAGAGAAACAGTTTTTTCGATTTTCTCAAAACATCATTTAATGAAATCAATGCTTTAATTAATGCTTAAATAAATAATGGGTGAAAATTCTCCGTATATATCTGAATCAAAAGTGTGAAGATGCCTCCGACAGGGATCGAACCTGCAACCTCCAGATCTCCGGTCTGGGATACTAGCAATTGCACCACAAAGGCCACACAGTTTTAGTCGCACCAAAGTTCACATTCACACTTGGTGGGAGTGAAACTGTGTGGCCTCTGTGGTGCAATTGGTAGCATCCCAGACAGGAGATCTGGAGGTTGCAGGTTCGATCCCTGTCGGAGGCATCTTCACACTTTTGATTCAGCTATACAGGGACAATCTTCACCCATTATTTATTTAATTACATTATAACTTTGTAATTTGGGAAATCATCAAATATCAATTATTGATGTTGTAACAACCTTGATAGAATCACAAGCAAAAATTTACCTCGTCCAAATATCTCAACATTATCATGAGATATTTTTTTTAAACCAGTTAACCAAAAATGTCTAACCGAAAAAATAATTTGTGTTTTTCATACCTCCAACTTAATCAATGCCATTTCTGTTCCATCTTTCTATCTTAATTTGTTTGTTATTTTATTTTTTGTGTAGTTTGAAAAGCTTGACCAATGTGACGGTGCACTCTGGAAAGACCACTTGCATGATACCCATAGTCAGTGTGTTGTTGACCTTACAAACATCCCCACCCCACCTAACCACAAAGCTCACCACTACGATAACCTAAAACTAAAAAAACAATCCCCTGACCTGGCCGTGAAATCCATCATCATGGACGCGGACCAGTTCTACAAACCGCGCGTGCAATACCGCCGGATATTCACCGGCACCGGCGTCCACAAATACGTACCCAATCAAAACAGGCGCAACCGCAACAGCTTCCTCTATCCGGCCCCGCAAAAGCAGCTCAAATTACGACTGAAAAGCGAGGCCGACATGTACGAACCGGCGCACAGGCACAGTTTGTTGCAGCGTAGTTTTTCGGAATTTAATTCATTCTCGGACAAATCCAGCTTTGTCCCTTTGCGGTGTCCCAAGAACGTTAAAAGTATGTGTCAGGATTTTATTTTGGCCGAACGGTTCGCTGAATATTTGGAGAACGGGTGCACGCAGATTTTGGATAATCGGGACGGTAGGCTGGATAAGGTTAATACGTTGATGTTGGAGAATCCGGTCGATATTAAGATGTTACGGCATAAGAAGAAGGGTCGCACTTTTTCTCCTAAAAGGTTTTCCATTCCCTTTTCCTTTGACACATCTGACACTAAGCGTTCTTCGGTGAGTTGGGTCACTAACAAGGAAATGATTTGCTTTGCTACTAAACAACGATTAGCCTTTTATTGCTTGTCTTGCTACATTATTTATTCTAAATTAAAATTTAATTAACCAATTATTGCTTTTGTTAATGATATTAAAAAAAATATGAATAATTTTAATAATGGGGCTACGGTGGCCTGGTGAGTAGAGCTCCTTCTCGCGGGCCTCGTGGTCGTGGGTTCGAAACCCATCCGTGCGGTCACTTTTTCGGAACGAAGAAGTGGCTGTACGGGTCCATGGTTGTCCAGTGTATGCCCCCCCCCCCCCCCTCTTCATTATATAATATAAATGATTATACAGTGTGTCTGCTTAAGTTCGCACTATATGGAAAAAAAAATTATTTTTAATTTAGGAAAAAAGTTATTCTTTATAAAAAGTTCTGCATGATCTTAAACTTAAAATGCAACCATCAGATATTAATTTTTACTTTCTCCGTTACGAAGTACGAGAAAGTATTGTGATCGTGATTTTTTTTCCAAAAATTTTTTTTACGGAAATATCCGTTTTGGGGTCCCTAGATGCCATTTCAACAATTTCTGGAAAAAAAAATTTGTGTCTGTGTGTGTGTGTGTGTGTGTGTGTGTGTGTGTGTGTGTGTGTGTGTGTCTGTGTGTGTGTGTGTGTGTGTGTGTGTGTCTGTCTGTGCGCGCTGTATCTCAAAAACTAATAGAGCAATTAATATGAAACTTTTAACATCCGTCTTATTTGATAATCTGAAGAACTGAAAAGCTTTTGGTAAAATTTCATACACCGGAAGTGGGCGTTTACCTCAACTGTTTTTAGTTTTTTGCCAATATTTTCTTAAATATAAAAAATATCACAAAAACATTTAAACAAATTTCGAAGACAACAAAGAAATGAACATCCTTTGCTTGAAAACATTTTTTATAAAATCATTTTTATTTTAGAAAAAAATTTATTATTGTTTTATTTATTTTTGGTTTATAATTATGAAACGATAATAGTTACAGCAAATGTATGTTAATAATAATTGTAGAGAATGCTAAAATGAACAACTTACAAAGAATAAGTTTTTTTCGAAATCCCTTTAGTTTTTGAATAAATTGAGTTTTTATATTTGAAGTATAATTTTTCCATCTTTTATAATTTTGACGTTTTAAACGTCAGTGTCATCCTCTCGATGTGCATTTAAAATATGATTTAAATTGAAAATAAACGATGAAAGCGTAAATATAAATGATACCATCAAGTCGGAGAAAGTAACATGATGGCCACATCACCATTTTTTTTAGTCGTCTACGCGGTTTCTCAAAATATATGAATTTGTCTCAAGAATAAATTACCTTTATTTTTGACAATATCGAAAATTGTTATTAAGAAAAGTTGATCAGAACTAAAAACTACGTTCAAATATGCAATTACATCCAATTACATGTAAAAAAAATTGTTCTTTTTTTTATCTAAAATAACAATGCAAATTTAACTGTAGTTGCGTGAAATCTAGGATGCACTGATAAACAAATGATTTCTTGATGGCAAGAATTGTTTGACAGTGAACGTCAAATAAAATTTGTTAACATGCCGGTGATATTAAGTGTGAAAGAAAAAGTAGAAATTGTGTTAATCGTTGGTGATAATTATAAAACTTATCGTGAAGCAGCTGAAATATTTAACAACAGGCATCTAGAGAAATCATTTGTTTATCAGTGCATCCTAGATTTCAATATTTTTTGAGAAACCGCGTAGACGACTAAAAAAAATATTTATCTGATGGTTGCATTTTCAGTTTAAGATCATGCAGTACTTTTTATAAAGAATAACTTTTTTTCGTAAAATTAATAATAAAAAAGTTTTCCATAAAATAAATACAAATTTAATAAAATAAGGCACTTGGTTTTTGGTTCACAATTCCGACTAGTTTCAACTTTTACATTGATACACAAGCTGCATACTGCATACATTCCTAGATAATGTGAAAGTCGAAACTAGACAGAATAAAAAGTAAAAATTTTTAAACTTTTCATACTTGTTAAATGAGAACCAAATTGACAAAGAATTATTTTAAAAATTGGAGAATTCAAAAATATTCCATTTTTAGTTGTTATAATAATTATGAGGTGTATGCAGACACGTTATTTAATTTACGTACAAGGTTAGACGAACTGTTTCACCACTTTATTAGTTTTGCTAATATTTACTGATTTTTGAAAATTTTTATGTCGGCTTTAGTCTCAGATTTTGCACTTGAGAGGCCCCAGGCGCAAATAAATTTTAAGGCCCTATTCCAAACATTTTCTTTTTACTATCCATGCAAGATTTTTAACTTGGGCATTAAACCGGGCGGTCCAAAAAAGTAAGGAGAAATAACATTGAGAATTAACCAATATAAAATTACAACTGCCAAACTGTACTTAAAAAGTTGCTGATGTTCAGATTGTATTAATTATGAAAATTTAAACTTATTGGTACAAGAATTATTAAGTTTCTTTAAATAGAAAAATCTAGTAATATTTAATTTTTTAATTACTACTGAAATTAATTCTATAAAGTAGGTATAAAAAGGGTGCAGATAGTCTTAGATAATTTTATTTTTAATAAAAATGAATATCGATACATTTATTTAAGCAATTGGTTGGTTTAATCAAACAGTATTTTCTAGATTAGGTTTAAGTGTAAACGAAGGGCGGTGGGTCGTCCGTATCCCACCCTCTAAGCCTTAGAATACAAACGAAGGTTTTGCAAGTATAAATTAAACTATAAGAAAATAATCTGACAATTTTTTGGACCTTTAACAAACGTTTTCATTTATAGGAAAAAAAGCATAAGTGCATTTGTGGGATAAATTAAAAAAAAAACAAAGGGTGATGGGTGTTCCCTATCCCACCTCCCAATCTTTTGAATACAGTTTTTATAAATAAAAATTTTGTCAGGAATCAGAAAACCTTATTTTCTTTAAATAATTTACTTTTCTTATCAAATATTTATAGCTGTGTTCTAATGATTGGAGGGTGGGACAGGGCCCACCCATCGCCCTTCATTTCCACTAAAACCTAACCTAGAAAACACTGTTTAATTAAAATTAAAGTAATTTCTTAGTCAGATCACGAGAGATATAACAATTTCAAAAGCATAAATTGCGTTTGCGGGAAAGAATAAAAAAAAAACAGGTTGGTGTGTGGGCCCTATCCCACCTTCTAACGTTTTGAACACCCTCCAGAGTTTCTATAAATGAAAAAGTTTGTCAAAAGATCAGAAAACATTACATTATTTTCTTATCAATTCATTTACTCTTTTAAAACCCTCGTTTGTCTTCTAAGGATTGTTTTATTTAAATTTTTCGCTAAGACGCCCTTTCTTTACGATTTTGAAGTTATTACATCTCTTGTGATCTAAGAAATTAGTTTAATCAAAAAGTGTTTTTTAGGTTAGGTTTCAGTGGAAGCGAAGGGCGGTGAATGGGCCCGATCCCACCCTTCAGTTCTTAGAACACAGACAAGGGTTTTGTAGATGTAAATTAATTGATAAGATAATAATCTGACGGTTTTTTGGACTTTGGCAAACGTATTAATATATAGAAGCTCTTGGGCGTATTCACAGGGTTAGAGGGTAGGGTAGGGTCCACCCACCCTCTGTTTTATTTAAATTTTTCCTACAAACGGTTTTTCTTTATGCTTTTAAAACTATTAATTCTCTTGTGATCTGCCTAAGAAATTACTTTTATCAAACAGTATTTTTTAAGTTAGCGTAAATGAAGGGCGGTGGGTGGTCCTTATCCCACACTCTTTAAATCTTTAAAACACAAGCGAAGGTTTTGCCAGTGTAAATTAATTGATGAGAAAATAATATAACGGTTTTTTGGACCCTTGACAAATGTAATTACTTAAAGAATCTCTGGGACATGTTCTAAGGGTTGGATAGGTTTATATAAATTTGATGTAACTACTATCATTTCATAATTATAGACTAGAGTCAGCATTTTAATTTTTTATTTTTTTCTCGAAAATCAAAATAATTTATGAAATAAATTTCTTAGTTAAAAATCTTCAGTTCTTTATTATATTTAAGATTAATATACTTGGATCAATGGATCTTTGCGTGTGCGTCAAAGATAGCTGAACCTAGCCCCGACAACATTTTCATGCATTTACTCTATCTACGATAAGTTAAATTAGACGCAACCAGATGTGCACGTATGTCGTCCAAGGTGGGAAAACCAAGCCCTCGGCAATGACGCACATGCAAAGATCCATTGATCAAACTATATAAAGATTTTTATATTCAAATCTGGTGAAAACAAAATATCGCTTGGAGTAAAACATTCACTTCGGGTATTCAAAATTTTACCAAAAGTTTTCAGTTTTTCTGATTAATAAAAAAAAGTTACATTTAAAAATCTCTATTCATTTCCTTGATACAGCACCCAGAGGCACACTGCACGCAGATATTTTTCAAAATTGCTTCAGTGGACCTTAAAATGGACATTTCCTTTAAAATTTCAAATTAAAAAAATCAACAATGCAATTAAAAGTCAAATTTTGTTTTGCATCTACCTGTATTTACCCAACAAATTGGACATATTATCATACGAATTTTCAAAATCTGGCCACGTCTTTAAGAGCCATCATAAAACACACGGAAACAAATGAAAGTCAAATTTCAAATTTTTTATCCTATCCAACATAAATTTGATGATTGCAATCCTTTGATGAAAGAATTTTTAAAATGGGTTGGAGCTGCCCATAGTAAATGTAAATTAAATTATAATCACCTAAATTTGCCCAAATTCACAATTTTATTATGAATAAAAAAAATTAAATAACTTTTTTTTTCATTTTGAGGCCCTCCTAAATTTATGAGGCTCGAGACCAGCTCGTAAATCCGCCACTGCCCGCATTCCATGTCTTGTTTTGCCCGAACGGTGCAAGTTAAAAAAATAAAATTTCTGTTATTTTGAAACAACATTGTTTCGTTTATTAAGGATAATTTTTGGGGCATTCTATCCTTACATTTCATTTCATGTTTATTTTTCGCTTGCAATGGAAAACTTTAAAAATTCAGAACTCGCAAGAATTTGGTGAATTTTCAAAAAGCAAAGTAGTTTTTAAAGAACAAAATTTTCATAATTAACAGTAATTTTTTGTTTGCTTTTTTCACCGAGTTGTCTTCTAGTGAAGGAAAAATTCAGAGCACGTAAGAAAATTAAGTGGTTTTGTTAAATTGAGGGTAATATTTGTGAAATTTTAGCTCCAAGTTTAATTTTTTTTTGTTGCTGTTTTCACCAGAATTCTCTCTCTCTAAAATTTCCAAAATTCAGAACTCACAAGAATTTGGTGGATTTTCGAAAAACAAAGAGGTTTTTAAAGAACAACGTTGCGTTAATTGAAGGTAATATTTGAGCATTTCAAATTATTTTTAGCTTGTTTTTACCCGCGAACATTCTACACTAGAATGGCAAAAATTTCAATAATTCTAAATGATTTTGAAAGAAAGTGAATTTATCTAAATCTAAGCTCTTTGTTTCTATTTTATTTTTTCGTTTTTTTTTCACCAAATTCAAAACTAAAAATTAAATGTTTTTTAAAGAATAACCCTTTCATATAATTGAGGAACTTCATCACTATATTTATTCTATAATTTTCCCTTTTTTCACCTTAATGCAGACCACAAAAAAAATTCAAAATTCAAAACTCATGAGAAAATTTTATTCCACGTTTCATGTTTTTTCTTTAATTCACTTTTTTGCGAGTGTTCTGCTAGAAAATTGGTAATTTTTTTTTTAAATAAATTTATATTTATTTAATAAATGTGACACAATACAGTAAGAGAGAGACCAAAGAGTACCAACAATATTGAAGTAGTTAATAAAGAAATAATACAGTTTAACATAAAATAAAACTTGCAATTAATCTATTAATTCACCAATACTATATGACTCAATTTCTATTAATGGTTCTTTTACTTGTGTTTTAATAGTATATTACATAACAAGAGTTGTAAACAGCAAATTACTTGCAAGTGAAAAAATTGCGTATGAGCTGTGTTGTGGCGAGTAACGCAATTTCACGATACTTTATACTTTATCTACGACCACACTCACCTTAATTTATATTTGATTCTCCAGTCCATGAATGTTCCTTAAACATTTTTGTATCGCGAGGCTTAGTAGGGAGAAACTTGTTGGCCGCTTATTTAATCATTTTCTTGTTGCTGTTATTGGACATTATTTATCTTGCAAGAATTGAAAAGAGTTTCATTAACAATGGTTACATACCTCATTATTTGGTACTTGCTTCTAGATTTCATTAAATTTAAATGATAATGTACGGAATAGCGAAGTGACAGCTTCGGTGTGTGTGATGTGACGTTTAACAATCACGGACTACTATATTTAATAACAACGAACAAACGCGCAACTCTCAAGCAATCAAAAAATCGTAAACGAAATGCACGTGTGTGTTATGATAACACGCGCGTACATTTCGTTTACGATTTTTTGATTGCTTGAGAGTTGCGTGTTTGTTCGTTGTTATTAAATATAGTACCTACCTTTCATTTACAAGCGGGATGTAACATACGTGGGTGTTTTGATGTATTTACGTAGTCCGCGCATTGTACGACAATGGGCATTTACTGTAGTGGTCGTAGATAAAAATATTAAATTATTTATTCCCTTAATTTTAGTAGGTATCATGTTAAAAATGTTATATCATCCACAATATGCCAACAAAAATGGTTGAGTATTTTAATAGAGAGGGTGAAAATTATTGAACATTAAATCCGCTTGCTTTTAACTGTTAAGATGTCTGCTAACCTTTTCAATATATTTGCAGTTCGAACTGAGAGAACTGAAACGGCGCCAGGAGGCCGCCGAGGCAGAAGAGAGAGCGCAGAGGGAGGCCGAAGAAGAGGAGAGGCGGAAAGCACTGGAGGCGGCCCAGGCCGCCGCTTCGCCCGAAGACAAACCCGACGCGGCCACACCAGTCGAGGAGAGACCAGGTAAGCAACCGCAAACCGTCTGAAATACAAAAAAAACAAAAAATGCAACTGGGTCTATTTGCTTTACAAGCTGCTGTGACTGCACAAAGGGTATCTCTAAAAGCTGAAACCCCAGCTGGTGAAGGTAAAAAACACTTTCAGAAAAATCGTGACGTTTATAAAAATAATAATAATAATAATGCCCACTCTATTGTTTATAAAACTGCAAAATTGGTAATAACTGAACTTTTGGTGATTCAATCATAGTGAATTTTTCATTATATATCACGTGTCATTTTTAAAATTGCTAGGTTATGTTTCAATTGCAATTTTGTTGGTATCCTGTAAAAATAACTGGACGTGAAAGATATAGGTTATGTTTACAATTTACTTCATAATTTCTGTGCTATGACTTACGGTGCATTTCACAAACATATTATATTTTCGGCTGTGTAAACATTCTTTATACGCCATTGACTGTCAGTCGCCGAATACATTTTTGAATCGTTACAATTTAAATTAGAAATGGAGCCTCAGAAGAGCATTTAAGGTAAAAAATACATCGAAATAGAAAAGAATTTGCTAATAATAGGCGTTATATAATCGCAGAACCTAACCTTAAATTATGTATTCTGTTACCATTTGAAAGATTATTTACACAGCCGAAAATATAATACCAGTGTTATGTCAATTTAAACCAGAGATATATTGATTATCACCTTTGTGAAATCCACTGTCAAAGTTAAATTAACATATTAGTGTTAACGTATTCATATGAAGTTTAATGATTTTAGGAATTAGTGATACTGTTTGAGAGTCCGCTACTTTACCTTAAAAATCCTAAACATAAATGGATGTGCGTGTAATATAAACAGCTGATCAGCACAATGATGCCAGATTTACACATTCATCCTGAAATATCTGTTAAAACATGCAATTTAAATTGTTGGAATTGTTAGCTATAAAAAATTTAAAATTTGAATTGAAAATTATAAACAATGATTTAAAATGTTTTCTCTATTCTCTAGTACTTGTGAGACATTATTTTTCAGAAATTTGTGGTTTGGCAATATCTCCTTTTAAATTAAATGGATACATAAACAAAATTGCTATAATGAATTGAATAAACTATTTATAAGTATGCGAAACAAAAATAAGAATCATTTAAGATACTTAAAAAATTGTGTGTCAAAAAATTGATTGGCCAGACTCATTACTGCAGTTTGACGAGTAGTAGTAGGATTATTATTATTATTATTATTGATACTCATTTACAAAAGGTGATGGCTCTATTTCTCCAAATAATCATTCATTAATTGCACTGCATATGTTTTCCAAAGATATACATACAAAGCACAGTTTCCATTAATTTCTCCCACCACTATTCTTTCACGGGTTTTTATGTACCAATCACACGCTTAATAATTTTCTTCTAGCTAACCCAATGCAGGTAGGTGGTTTATCTTTTCTTTGAAAGTGTAGCTTTTGGTGGTTGTTTACATCTTAATGCACTTCGAATATGTGATTTACTAAACTTTATACAGGGGGTTATAGTTTTTGTGACCATTATTCTGAGCATAAATAAATGTTGAATAAACTTAACAAAATAAATGGTATATAAAGGGGGGCGTCTGGTTTTCTTGGGTGAAAATTGACCAAAATATAATAATAATAATTTTATAGACATCTATTTTATGTAGAGATATGAGATTTTGTGCATTTGAAAAGATATACAGGGTGTCCCACCGAGATGCTATATTAAAAGTATATGGACTTATAATTAATGTATTGTAATGAGATTTTCAGCGTTTACGTAATTGAGGGTGCCCTTTTCAATGAAAATATTTTCAACAGTAATTGCACAAGTGCATTGGAAATTATCGGTAACAAGTTTGTGCAATTTCGACAAACGAAGTCGTATTGTTTGGCAACAGTCCCGAGTCCGGAATGGCGAGGGGCTGTTGCCTAAAACAATGCGACTGAGTTTGTCGAAAGAGTGCAAACTTGCGATAATTTACAATGCACGAGAGCAATTTATCAGACTATGTCCCAACAAAAATATTACAACAAAATAGAATGACATTTACTGTCATCGCGGGCGTGTCGTGCCGGTTTGAATTTTACATTTTTAATCGGATCAAACAAAATTTCAAAATCAGAAACGTACTTCTCTTGCACTAACTTAGCACTGGTATTCCATATGGACTTTACATTTTCTTTACAGTTCGTACCGTTCGCGTTTCGCACGTTATGTGCCCTATTTCCAATATTGTAGAAATGACTTCCCGAGTACAGGTCATGTTAGTGACTCCACTAAAACTTTTTGGTTGGGCCTCTTTCCCTTTTTCTAGAATTACTTCAAGAGAAACACTTCCAATGCGGAGTTTTCACTAATTTTAATAGCGTCCTACCCGCAAACTGACGTTTGACATTTAACATTGTTTTTCTTTAAACCAATCATGTGGTGAAACATAATGCGAGTAGAGAATCAATCACAAAGCCGCATTCGAACTCTACATGATATGTTTCCTGAAAACAGAAGTTATATAGAATCTGATTGGTTCTAATTCATTCGAATTTCGGCATGCTACGTTTGGCGGGATATAGTCAAGATTATTCGACTTCCGGTTATACCGGAAGTCAACACCAACTTCCTTATTTTAAATGGAATGCTATATTTTGGATTACACATAAAATTTATGTGAAAAAAATCAGTAACATAACCTCAAAATTTAAGCGTTTTCGAAATATTTGACATTTTAAAAAATGTTGTGCTTTTTCATAATTCACTTTAAAAATACATATCTCCGAACAATACAAAATTGAAGGGATGTAATGTTGGCCATAAAAAGCCAATATCCGAAGGTACCCAGTGGTGATTTATTTTTGGAAAAATAAAATTAAGAGTGTTCAAAATTTCATACCACATTTTGTCAACTTTAAAGCATTAAATCTCGATTTTTTTAATGGAATACCCTGTATATTATTACATGTTCCGACGCAGAATTCAATTCTGCATTGATCTATACCAGCATTCCCTATACCCATCTTCTTTCGTTTCTAAGATATTAACATGTTTGAAAAAATACGTCAATTTTCTGTGCAATAGAAAAACAATGGGAATGTAATAAAAAATAAAGTTTATTTAAATATTTCACATAAATATGAGAATATTAAATTAAAATAATCAAATAAAAAAACTATTAAACTTTTTTTTCGCGGATCTTACATTTCATATCAATGTAAGATTTTTCGGACTGCTTTTAGGCTGTGAAATATCACTTTTTTTTTTTTTTTTTTTTCGCTTAATTGAGAGTTGCCTTCGAAAAAACAGGTTCCCCGAAGTTTTAATAACACCGCGTGTGTTTTCCCCGACCTCCATGAGAGTCCCTAACTTATCCACGCACAAAAATCGAGGTACGATTGGCCAAAATTTGCTTGCCGTAACCGGCTCCCAGTGGCCCGGCAACTGATGTTTAAACGCCGCCGACGGGCACACTTATTTCCTTGCACAGTAAAACGAGAGACATTCCTTCAGATGTTGCCTGTGGAAGAAGCCCAATAACGGCTTTTGCGAAGTATTAACAACCCCGCGTAAGTTTTCTCCGAGCACTGTGTGTTTGCCTAACTTTCCCACGTAATTGAACGCGAGCAGCTACCGGAAAAATGATCGAAAAGGATTTGGAGGTTGCGTATTATGTAAGTTTTATTTCTATTTAATCATTGAACAATAATAATATGAACATAATGACTTCAATATTTTTAATCGTAAAGAACTGTGTGTGATACCAAGAAAGTGCATTTTATTTAAAAGTTCCTGAATTCCTGAATCAAAATGTATCACAAAGTGATGTGATTGAATTGAAGGGTTTTACTCGAAATAGTTATAGGTCCGTCCGATTTAAATATTCATTGCATGTCACTTACGAGATCATGATCATTATGATTATAAATGATTTCACCACTCACACCGTCAAAATGCGGACACCACAATGTCTATTATAAATGTCAATTTTTGTTTTACTTGGGTACCTACGAAATTTTTACAAAGTCACCCGCGATATGTTGATAGAATGAAATATATTGAACATTATCGCATTGCAAGTTATTATTAATTTCTCCTGAATAATCCGCGAAAAAATTATGTGTTTAACACGGCAATAAAGCAGATTTCCTGACTTGGCTGGATTCACAGCCTCGCTCGCAAGCTCGCTCGGCGGTGAAACTCCAGGCGCGTCCTTAAATCTGTCACTTTATTGCCTTGTTAAACAAATAACTATTATTACAAAGATAACACAATTATTTGTTGGAATATCTAAACAAATTAACTTAATAAATGTTCAAAATGGCCTCCATTCACTGTTACGTTTGAACTACCTATCTTCAAACATTCTTGTTAATTCTGCATCTACCGCATACGACGAATGCGCTGGAGCACCATCCATTTGCTACCAGCAATTTCTAATAGTGTCCAGTGGTAAATTATCGATAAAGTCTGTAATAGTTCTTCTTAGAATTTGCAAATATCCATTACTAGTTAAATTTTCATCGTAGATTTCAAATCCTACAAACATCTTCCATCATATAAGCAAATACATTAACACTAAATGTATTTTGGAAGTTATTTTCTCGTGTAAAGTGAGGGTTTTTATCAGCCCAAATATGCCAATTCTACCTGTTTATAACGTCTATGGTATAATATATGTAATTCTCTGCTGAATTTTGCTTCATCGGTCCAAATAATATTACGCAAATAATTTTCATTTTCCTGAAGCTTCACTACGAGCATTTCACAATATTGCACACGATGTATCTGATCATTTGGATTAATCGCTTGCACTTTAACAAATGAATATGGGTGCATTTGATTTTTCTTTAAAACACGTTGAATAGATGATTGTGTTATTCCAAGATCGTCGCGCGCAGACCTTGTTGAATGAAAATATGCTAGCAAACTTACTTTGTTGGCTTCCTCGTCAATTACAAATCTCTTTCTTGTTAAGGCCTGCTTAGCATTACCAGTTTGAAGAAAGCTCGCTTCGATTCTACTAAATCTCCGTCTATTCATTGGTGTTAAAGGGATATCTTTCATTAAATATTTGGAAGGTCCTCGTAGACATTCACGGCGAATGTAAAATAATTTCTAAATATCGCTGTTAAAGTAATTATCTCTCGGATTCATTTTAGCTTCACTTCACTATTAAACCAAATAATAACAATACATTTGACGTTATGATTCAACAACTGTTTAACTCAACAACACTTATTATTTTTTTTTATTTCTAGGCCCACTTGATAAATTACTTTCCCATTGTTTTTCTATTGCACAGAAAATTGACGTATTTTTACAAACATGTTAATATCTCGGAAATGAAAGAAGGTAGGCATAGGGAATGCTAGTTTAGCTCAATGCAGAATTGAATTCTACGTCGGAATATGTAAAAATATACAGGGTGTTCCATTTAAAAAAATCGAGATTTAATGCTATAAAGTTGACTAAATGTGGTATGAAATTTTGAACACTCTTAATTTTATTTTTCCAAAAATAAATCACCACCTTCTTGTATTGGCTTTTTATGGCCAACATTCCATCCCTTCAATTTTGTATTGTTCGGAGATATATATTTTTAAAGTGAATTATAAAAAAGCACCTTTTTAAAAATGTCAAATATTTCGAAAATGCTTAAATTTTGAGGTTATGTTAATTAATGATTTTTTCACAGAATTTTATGTTTAATCCAAATTTGCAATAAAAACTATAGCATTCCATTTAAAATAAGGAAGTTGATGTTGACTTCCGGTATAACCGGAAGTCGAATTATCTTGAAAATATTTTAATTGAAAAGGGCACCCTCAATTACGTAAACGCTGAGAATCTCATTACAATACATTACTTACAAGTCCATATACTTTTATGCCCATTTGCACCACACTCGGTTAAAATCTATGATTACTAAATCAATGATTAAGTTAATCATTCCGCTCCGTTTGCACTGCCCATCGGTTATACCCCATTTAATAACCAGGCGGACTAAACCAAATTATAGCCGCGAAAATACGTTGTTGTGATTGGCCAAACGGGCGCCGTTTTTACACAGGCCCAAACTGCTTAAAACAGTAATGGCCGTTCTTATGATCAGCTGATCTCTCGCCGTTCCTTGTGTCCCACCGGTTATACGCGTTTCGCCTCAGTTTTTGTGTTTTTAGCCAGTTATTTCTTCCGTTGATCTTGTAAAAATGGATTCCTCTCATCCCGCGATTTTCTTGGCAATTTTCTTTAACTATAGATATATACCCGACACAAGTTTGGTGTCTTTTTTGCCCCCTAAGAAACGGAAATGGTTGGATTTTGGAGCATTAACGCTCGAGGAAAAACAATCCAACATTATCTTATATAAAACTTTAATACAAGTGGTCTTAAAATTTATTGCCATCATACACAAAATTGTCGATTCATTATGTAAGCGTCGCGCAAGTTATTGCAATATGGAATCGAATCATCAATTCACTCAGGCGAAAACTTCACCCTCGTGGCAATGGCCAACTTTCTCACTCGTTTAATAATATACCATTTCACTACAATCTAGTATTTACATTTCAAACCTTTTACAGAATTATATGTATTTTTAAAATATACCTAATACTTCAATCCACTTTATATGTAAATAAATATATGTACAACTTGAGTTTTTCAGTGTGCCCCTAAATTCTTAAGAGGGTGTCATACTTATTTTGATTATTATTTTAATATTATATACTAAATCACTGACTATATAATCACGAAAGTTTGCCTAGAATTAATTGTTGTGATGATATAATTGTTAAATGAATGTTATGGATAAACGAATTTTAAATAATTTTATTTTTACCGCCAAAACATGTCTGGTTACTTTTCTGGTGACTTTTTATAGTGTAAATGTGACTTTCGCGTTTAGTCCGCCTGGTTATTAAATGAGGTATAGTATCCGATGATTAAATGGTTGTGAACAAAAATACGGTTGGCAATTTGTGGGGTTATTTTATTTTCTGGGGTGGGTGCCACTGAAATTGACGCCTTTGCGCATGCTTCAGATGCCAAATGAACAGCTGTTTACAGTTTCCTATTATTTAGAAAATCTATTTTATGTTCAAATGTTCAACTACTTGCAACAAATGGAATGTGAATTGTTTGCTTAATCCATACCTTCTCCTAAAACACGCTTCATCTAATAAATCAAAAATTTTATTCCCATATTCACTTGGATTTGCATACCGACATTTAAATCTAGCGCTTGAATAAATAAAATCAATTATATTTGGGGGGCAGCGGTGGCCTAGTGGGTAGCGCTCCTGCTTCTGGGCCTCGTGGTCGTGGGTTCGAATCCCATCCGGGCGGTCACTTTTTCGGAATGAAAAATGGCCGTACTGGTCCATGGATGTCTAGTGGTTGTCCTTTCATATCAATATATGAATTTATTACAAATAATCGGTTGTGGCAGAATAGCCAAGTAGCTTACGCCAATTTCCCTAATATCATTCACCTTCCTTAACCCGAAATCCCATCAACCATCCTTCCTTTAAAAAAAAAAAAAAAAATTATATTTGATCTTCCTAATGATTTCATAACACCTAACGTCGTCCTCAATGTAATAAACCTTCATGTTCCATTATTTTTAACACGAACGCACGTGAATTTCCTTAACCGGTTTCCTAACCGCCCAACCTCGGCCGGTTAAAAATTGGGACTTTAACCCGACTTTAATCAATGATTAAATGGCGGTGCAAACGGACTAACTTATAATCAATGATTAAAGAGTTAACCAGGTCCGGTACAAACGGGCATTAATATACCATCTCGGTGAGACACCCTGTATACTGTAACTGCAGTTTTGAACAGTATTACGTAATTAAATCGAATAGTGTTTTTTTGGCTGAAATTCTAAAAATTAACGACTATAGTTTTGGCATTTACAAATGATACTGAGGGAATTATGTAGTCGTATAGGTTATCGATATTATTAATATTATTATTACTGACAGTTTTTGATTCAAGATGTACCACATAGTGGCTTCTAAAAATAATCATATTCTGAGCAATTTTTAGCTCTCACCACTTGATCAAAACCATCATGTTCTGCAGGTCCAGAGTGTACACGTTAGCATATAAAAGCATGGTCTGGCCCAGAGAAACCCTCATGCCCATTTTCACCACACTCAATTAAAATCTATGATTACTAAATCAATGATTAAGTTAATCATGCCGCTCTGTTTGCACCGCCCATGGGTTCAAACACTCTTCATCTAATTATTCGCATATTCACTTGGATTGGCATACCGACATTTAAATCCAGCGCTTGAATAAATAAAATCAGTTGTATTTGATCTCCGTAATAATTTTATACCACTTAACGTCGTCCTCAATGTAATAAACCTTCATGTTCCTTTATTTTTAACTCGAACGCACGTATATTTCCTTATCTGCCTTCCTAACCGCCCAAACCCGGCCTGTTAAAAACTGGGACTTTAACCCGACTTTAATCAATGTGCAAACGGGTGCGGTGCAAAAACGGGCATACTTCTAGGCTGCCGGCGTTCACTTATATATTCTAAAAGTTAGAATATAGAAGTGAACGCCGGCAGCCTAGAAGTAAATTCTGAAAGCAGACATTGGTGCTGAACCTGTTAACTCTGCTGCGCGAGATATCAAACATTCTGTGCTATACTCTCAGTTGGCACCAGAAGTGTAAAGATGAGGTGTTGATAGGTGGGTCCTAATTCGCGTCGTTGTTCAGCTTCGTACATACAGATTAGTAAATGTTCTATTTTGTAGACCGATGTGTCACAACTTACTTGAATTTGGTGGTTCAAATTATAATCACATAGGCAGCATAGAGTTAAGCAACTTTGCTCTTCGACAATTGAGATCCCTGTATAATATAGACAGTCCATAATTTTGTTATTGGTTAAAAACTTGGCGACCCTGTATAATAGGTAACATGTGATTTATTGAAAATGATTTATGTAAGAATTAGTGTTTAAAGTAGTATTGGCATGTTTACCCGTTTAGAGCATGTGCATGCTGGTTTAGTACAAAGAGAGTCCCCGGGCAGTCCCCAAAGACAAACCATGCCTTCGCCACAGACAACACCGACTAAGGTTACGCCGCCGCCAAAGGCGCAAACGAGTAAGTAACACGTAACGATACAATACTAAGCTTACAGTAACGTCTCGCATGTGATAATTCCGTAAACATTGTTGTGTTGTGGTGCTTGATTTATTTTTTGTGAAGTGTCCCGATCGACCGGCGTTGAAAAAGAACGTAGGAAGGATCGCTCGCGTAGCAAATCGCCTTTCCGCAGCTTCCGCTGGAAGAAGAGTCCCAAAACACACTCGGGACACCACAGCGACGACGACTCACACTCAGGTAGCGATTGTCTTTATGTTTATATATGCAGAGCTGTTGTGTGTGACTTTGTGAAATACGGCCATCACTGTTTGTTTAAATTGAATGTTGTATGTACATTTGGGGAGCGTTTTTTTTCGTGTGTTAATATTTGGATGTTTGTTAGAACGTACAAGTCCGTCAGATGAAGAGATTATGACTGAAGGTAACCTGGTGCGTAAACACGAGTGGGAAAGCACGACGTCGAAGGCCAGCAACCGCTCGTGGGATAAAGTTTATACTGTACTGAAGGGAACACACATGCAATTCTATAAGGATTCCAAGACCGCGAAGACCGTGCCCGAACAGTCGTTCAAAGGGGAGGCGGCTCTTTCTCTACGGGGAGCTGCCGCGTCCGTGGCTACAGACTACAAGAAGAAGAAATATGTATTCAGACTAAAGTGAGTATTTAACTTTAATATTCAATTTTACACCCATTAAAAAATAAATAACTTAAGGGGAAGGCCACTCCAGGTCCCGGAAAATAAGTTTAGTTTCGGGAATTTTTTTCAAGAGTATAATAAAAGCATTGGAAAATTCAGTTAAGGTACTTTATTAAACACACATTTAAGCATAAGAAAACATTTTTCTTATTTGTTTTTATTTTAAAATGGCGGCTTCAGAAACCATGCAAGGCCTTAAACGGGCGAAACGATTGCTCCCGCAGATTTCAACCTCGAACAAAAAACAATTTTTTTTAAGTAATATAAATTCTTGCTTTACTCCTTAACCGATTGATACTGGATGGCGTACTGAAATTTGAAAATACCGTTTTCTTGGAAAATGGTACACATTTTTAAAAAAGGTTCATTTTTCACTCAAAAATTTCACCGAAAAATTGTTTATAAAAAAGAAAGTTCATAACTTATTGCAAAATCCGTATGCTATTCACTAGATAATGTGTCTGAAAAGTAACTCAAAAATTCAAGAGGATCAATAAAGATTTGTAGGAGTTATCATTTCGCCCAATTTGAAATTCAAGCGCGCTGTATCGATCCAAAAGCGCTTTGAGCGTGCACCGGGGGCCTTGGAAAAACCTTCCAGAATGACCTCTTTGGGATTTGTCAGGGCTATGAAACATTTTTTTCTTATTCTTAAGGTTCTAAAGCAACATATTAACAAACAAACCAAAATAATCGATTTCTTGAAAATTCTGGACCAGCTTGGACCGCGCAACGCTGTGCCTTGGCAAAACTTTCGAAAGCGACCTCTTCCAGATTTTTCCGGGCTATGACATATTATTTTCTTATTCTTAAGGTTTTAAGGCTACATGTAAACAAAAAAAAAATGATTTCTGGAGTGGCCTCACCCCTTAACTCCACTTGGATAGTTAATTCGTGGGTGGGGTATACGATGGCTGTGCCTGTGTTAGCTACGAGGAGCACTGCGTGCACCATTGAGTATGGTTTTGAGTCCATACAAGAAACCAGGCAATATTTTAAAGGGCTTAAAGTCCCCCGCATTGCCAAGAGTACATGTAATCATAATTGGCCTCGAAATGGGGGTGCTTCGATCGCGGTAAACAGATGATAGAAAACGAGTATATCGTCCGCATTCCTATTTAACTCTGTGTAAACATTTTATTTTGAAAACTATCTTTGTCAACTCTTTTTAGATTTTTATTTTTGTATGCACTTAATAAATACAAACAATACAAACTAGTGGAATTGTTACAGTGGTGTATTTGTATGTATTTTTAATGTGATAAAATAATAACAAAAATAAGTAAACTTCGCAACGAAACACGCGATCGAACAGCTGACAATAATATGAGCAAGCAGCAACGCTGCGGGGTAGTACCAACATCACGCCCTTTTAACGCTTGCTATTTAACGTTGTGTTTAGGGAGTTTAGAGATCTTGTAGTGGCAATGAAAACAACTAGATATTGCTTACATTCTTGGACGAACTTTATATATAAATAAATTTATTTTTGTCCCGTATGCGTTCCTATACCATTTATCCAATTGTGATGAAACTGTGGTGAGTTGTTCACACACCCGTGAAGATTTCTGAATTAGTACAACCATTTTACAATAGGTGGCATTTCAACAAATAAGTGTATTCCATATAGTTTAGCAGCAGTTCGTGTGTCAAAACCGCTTCAATAATCCGAATTAAAACACAAACACTTTTTTTTTCTTTGAATGTCATTGTAACACATACCAGGTACTCGAATTAAATATGTTATCTCATTAAATTAAAGACCACACAAACGAAGTTGCTAATAATAGCTAGTTCATTGTAAAGGTATCAACTTTTGTGTGAACCCGTTTCTGTCTGCAGCGTATGGTGAGTTTACTTGTCTAGTACTGGTGGACGACCATTTTGATTTTCTTTCTCACCTTTCTCCCGATTTAGCGTGCTATGACATCATCTTTATCTTTTTCTCCTTTGGAACCGGCATTGGGCAGAATGGAAAAAGCCTGGATAAAGTTTGCTTGATGCTTGGTTTGTCCAAGGTAGTAGAAATATAAATAAGGCTGTGGGCGGGATGCTCTAATTTTCTCACTCACCAAGGGTGATATCCAAGTTGATGTTTGTATTTTATTTACTTTTATCGCATCAGAGGAGATGAAAACATTCTTATGCCCATTTGCACCGCACTCAGTTAAAATCTATGATTACTAAATCAATGATTAATCATGCCGCTCCTTTTGCACCGCCCATCGGTTAGTATCCGATGATTAAATGGTTGTGAGCAAAAATACGGTTGGCAATTTGTGGGGTTATTTTATTTTCTGGGGTGGGTGCCACTGAAATTGACACCTTTGCGCATGCTTCAGTTGCCAAATGAACAGCTGTTTACAGTTTCCTATTATTTAGAAAATCTGTTTTATGTTCAAATGTTCAATTACTTGCAACAAATTGAATGTGGATTGTTTGCTTAATCCATACCTTCTCCTAAAACACGCTTCATCTAATAAATCAAAATTTTTTATTCGCATATTCACTTGGATTGGCATACTGACATTTAAATCTAGCGCTTGAATAAATAAAATCAATTGCATTTGATCTCCGTAATGATTTTATATCACTTAACGTCGTCCTCAATGTAATAAACTTTCATGTTCCTTTATTTTTAACACGAACGCACATGTATTTCCTTAACCGGCTTCCTAACCGCCCAAACTCGGCCGGTTAAAAATTGGGACTTTAACCCGACTTTAATCAATGATTAAATGGCGGTGTAAAGGGGTTAATTTATAATCAATGATTAAAGAGTTAACCTGGTGCGGTGCAAACGCGCATGAATGTCTGTTTCTAGCGTAACAAGGTGGTACATAAAAAGCTAACTTGCTAAAATCCACTAACTGACCGTAGTCTCCTTGCTCTGGCCTGAAACAAACTACAGATTTCTGCATAGAAAACCAAAAATACATTCTATGTTTATGGATCTCGAGCCCATGAAGAAATGTTTTTATTACATTTTTATAAACCGTTGACTGCAATTTTAGTTTTTTTTTAGTTCAAGTTATGTATTGTTTTTGCCTAGGTTATGGTAATTGTTTTTATAGTGAAATAGAAATTAATTATTCATTTATGGATCTTAAGCTTCTGAAGAAAATTAATCATCTTCATTAAATTTAACTGTTGAGTGCTGTTTTCGTTTTCCCAGTTCAAGTTTTAAGCGCTTTCCTTTTGTTGTATGGCAATTGTTTTTTCGGGAAATCAGAAATTATTCATTTTTTAATAATGGATATTGAGTTTGTGGATCAATTTCCTTAATTGATTATTTTTTTACTATTCTTCTAATCGTTGAAAGCATTTTTCAATTTTACAGTTCAAGTTTTTTAAAGTGTTGCTGTTTTGTTTCCAACCGGAACAAGCCACTTATTTATGATTGGGAATCATAAATGCATCGTTTGTAAATTAATCTTAAGCTTTTGAAACACATTTTTTGGTTGATTGATTATATACAATTTTTCAAATCACTAATTGTAATTTTCGTTTTGCAAATTCAAGTTTGGAGCGTTGTTGTTATGTTTCTACCTAGGATATGACAATTGTTTTAATAGAAAATCATATGGCAATTTAATCAGCCTAATCGCATACACAAAATCAACTTTACATGTAGTAGTTTGACAACTCTAAATTTCGCCCAAAAATATTTATAATGTATTAGTATAAAGGATTGCGATTACAATCAAATAACAAGTACACCTATCCCCCGATTTACACGGTACTTGTTTTACACGTTTTCGCTTTTACACGGTTTATGCTACTCTGTGATTGAACATGCGCAGTGTACACATCTCACGGGGAATCCCGAGCTTATGTGCTGACTTGCTGCACACGCACACTGTGTCTGTATTTCTTCGCATAAAATTAAGGTTTTATCTACGGAAAATTGTATTTGAGTGAAAGTTTCACAGTTTCAGAAAGATTTAATTTTCCATATTCGTAAATTACAAGTGAGTGCATAATTTAGATTATTATAAATTAACAGCTGTGATTAACCACTTAAGCATCTTGAACGAGACCCTCTCGCTTTGCATATGTGTTCCATTTTGCGCTAACCCGAGTCCCTCTCGCCAGTCGTGTGTTCTATTTTTATCACGAGCGAGAGATATTTGCTTGTTTAGAATGCAGTGAATTTGATTTTATCAGACGTGTTCTTTTTTGCTTCGTTCGTTATTACCTTGTTTTTTCACGTATGTATTATATTTTTAGTGTACTATTTGTACGTATTGTTTTGTACCCATAATTTTTATTGGGAGGTAAGTTACTTTGTATTTTATATTGATTATAGTTCTATTCAATATGGAAAGTGATAGCGATACCAGCAAAGATTTGGATATTGAACATTCAGAAACCGATTCTTCGTGTTCAATTCCGAGTTCTGCATCAGAAAATGATTCAGATCCAAGTCAATCGGAGGAATGGACAAAAATAAACATTGAAACGGATACACCAGCACCATCGGCCTCTTTTGAGTTCACTGCAAATTCCCGTACAAATGAGCAAATTTCATCTTTTACGAAACCGTGCCAGTTTTTTAACTATTTTTTCAATGACGAATTAGTTCAAAATATTGTGGACCAAACAAACTTGTACTATGTTCAAACTATGAGAGAAAGACCGTCAACCTCTACCACCAATGTTGAAAATAAATGGCGTACAAGCATTTGTGAAATGCGAACTTTTTTTGCAATTGCGATGGCAATGAGTATTGTGCAGAAACCGGAAGAAAAGTTGTATTGGACGAAACAACATTCAATTTTCACACCGTTTTTTGCTAAAGTGATGTCGCATAGGAAATATGTTTCGATAAAAAAATATCTCCATTTTTCAAATAATGAAACCTACGACCCTGCTACTCATCCACAACCGAAACTTAACAAAATTTGGCCTGTGTACTTACACCTGAATAAAAAGTTTCAAGAGGCATATACACCTCAACAACATATAACAATTGACGAAAGTCTTATGTTATATAAAGGAAGATTGGGTTGGGTACAATATATTCCAATGAAACGTGCCAGATTTGGAATAAAAAGTTATTTTCTCTGCGAATCAAAATCTGGGTACATATGGTCATCACTTATATATACAGGGAAAGGTACAATTATCGGTGAGCCTCAATATACCCATTTGCCAATGTCAACACAAGTGGTAATGAATCTCATGAAACCATTATTGAACAAAGGTTACTGCCTAACCATCGACAATTTTTATTCATCTGTTGATTTGGCGGATCTTCTCATCTCACATTCAACTGATATGTATGGAACCATGAAATCGAATAGAAAAGGGAATCCAAAACATTTAATGGTTCCAAAAAAGGTGAGACGAGGTTTCATATCAGCATACCGAAAAAAGAAAGTAATGGTTATGAGATGGAAGGATAAACGGGATGTACTCTTTCTTTCTACCATACATGGTTCCAATTCTGTAGAAATTACAAAGAGGAATACCAGAATAAACAAACCCAAAGTTGCAATGGACTACAACTTTACAATGGGAGGTGTCGATAGAGTGGACCAACACCTTTCTAATTATCCAGTAGCCAGAAAACGAGGAAAAAATATTACAAAAAAATGTTTTTCCATTTGATGGAACAGGCACTTTGGAACGCTTTTGTTTTGTATACAAAACAAGTGGGTTCTATTTCTAATTTAGAGTTTCGACTACAACTTATTGATGAGTATGTAGAAACATACCATAACCCGGAATACTCGTCAAAAGGTGGGCGTCCAAGTAAGAGCGCAAACCCATTACGATTAACAGAACGTCACTTTTTGGAACCGATTCCAAGCACTGAAAAAAAATCAGCTCCCACAAAAAGATGTGCTGTCTGTTGCTCAAAGCAAAGTGAGACTGGAAAACGGATACGACGTGAAAGTCGATACTATTGCCCGGACTGTAATGTAGGTTTATGTTTAACGCCATGTTTCAAAATTTATCATACTCGATTAAATTTCTAATTTTTCTTTATTTCTTTTCAATTTATCTAACTAATATTATTATGATTCAATTGAAGCTGTAATAATTCAAAATAAAAACGAAAATAAAAACCTGATATTTTGATGACCTCTTTTTATAGAAAAACCCTAGCATTAAGTGGTTAAAGTAAAATTCAGAGGGAAAAAATGCGGGAAATTTTGGATGGAAATGATGGCAATTTACCAAATAGGTTTAATTAAAATAAAAAAATTAAAACATTTTAATTTGAATAAAAATTAATTATTAAACTTTTTTAATTTTCCCTCCAAAATTTCCCGCATTTTTTCCCTCTGAATTTTACTTTAATCACAGCCAAATTAACATAAATTAAAAAAATATATAGGCTTATAATGAAGAAAGAAGTTAAAAGAATAGTTATTTCTTTAGAAACTAAAATCGAAATTTTGGATCGCTTACGAAAGGGAGATAGAGTAGTAGATGTTGCAAAATCATATAGCATGAACGAAGCTACAATAAGAACTATTAGAACAAATGAAAACACTATTAGAAAGAGTGTTGCAGCTGGCAATACCACGAGTATGGGCACAACATCATACACCAGAAATATCGCAATGGAAAAAATGGAGAAAGCGTTAATGCTTTGGATAGAAGATCAAACACAAAAAAGAGTACCCATTGATACGGGCGCTATAACAAATAAAGCATTACGAATTTACGAAAAAATTGTAGAGCAATTACCATCTTCTTCTTCAACTGAAAAGAAGCCAAATTTTTTGGCAAGTCATGGCTGGTTTGAAAGATTAAAATAAGACATTCTTTACACAGCTTAAAATTAAAAGGTGAACTGGCTTCTGGCGACGTAGATGCAGCCCAAGAATATCCAGCAAATTTTGCAGAAATTATTAACGACAATTCATACACCCCTGATCAGGTTTTCAATGCTGATGAGTCAGGGTTATTCTGGAAAAAAATCCCTAAAAGGACTTATGTCTCAAAATTGTATAAATCGGCTAGTGGTCATAAAGCAGCAAAAAATCGCATAACAATTCTTTTCTGTAGCAATGCTTCAGGAGATTATATTATGAAACCATTAGTGATTAACAAATCAAAAATGCCCCGTGCTTTTAAAGGAGTAAACATCAATAATCTTCCCGTTTATTGGAGGGCTAATAAGAAAGCGTGGGTTACTGCTGCAATGTTTACTGAATGGTTTCATGAATGTTTTATCCCAGATGCCAAAAAATATTTAAGTTCAAAGGGATTGCCTTTTAAAGCGCTTTTGTTAATTGACAATGCGCTGGGTCACCCACAAGATCTAGAATATGTGAACGTTGAAGTAAAATTTTTACCAAAAAATACAACTTCATTATTACAACCATTGGACCAAGGCATAATTTCTACTTTTAAAGCTTTGTACATAAAACGAGCCTTTACATATATTTTGGAACAAATGGAGAACAATGAATCTTTAACAGTTATTAGTGCTTGGAAAAATTTTACAACATTAGACTGTGTGAAGCATATCGCCTTATCATACACTGCGATTAAGCAAACAACGCTCAATAGCTGTTGGAAAAAATTGTGGCCAAATGTAGTCAAAAATGAACATTCCATTTCAACGTTAAATGATGAATATTCGCAGATAACACAGATGGCGCATTCATTGGGCGGAGAAGGTTTTGATGATTTTACTGTTGATGATATCGCAGAGTTAATGGCTGATAAAGAACTAAGTGAGGATGATTTAGTTAACTTAGTTTGCGAAAGTGTGTCTGACAAATCTGATGAAGAGGAATTAGTACCAGTAACATTCACTGCTAAAGTCATCCGCGAAGGACTCGCATTGGGAAGAAAGCTGGGTAATCATTTTATACAAAATGACACAAACGTTGAAAGGGCTTTACGATTCCAACGTGACATAAATCGCTGCTTGGCTCAATATGAAGAAGTTTACAAAGATCTTACAAAAAATTCGAAGCAATTGTTAATAACCGATTTTATTACCATCACTCATAATGTAAATATTTCTGCTTCAAACATCGAATCGGCACAAATAACTTCGAGTGATGAAAGTGAATTCGAACCTTCGATTCCGAAAAAAAGAATGAGAGTAATTTCTGACAGTGATGAAGGATAATAAAACACCTTTGGTTTTATTTTTTGTTCTTCTGTTTAATGTATTGTAATTAAATAAAAAAAACAGTGTTTCTGTAATATATTACATATTTTAACCTGTCAATGCATTTTATTTTTATTTCTGTGTACACCTAAAAATATTGAAAAAAATCACAACTGTTAAATAGCAAAATTATGCATTTTCTGCAAGCTTTTCGATTTACACGGTTTTGACTTCATTTTCGATTTACACGTTTTTCTCAGGAACGTATCTACCGTGTAAATCAGGGGATAGGTGTACTGCTAAAGTGGCACGTAATTTTTACAGGAGCGTTTATTAATACCATCGAGAGCCGGGAGGAAGCTGGAGGATTTCTTATGGTCATGATAAATTAAACAAGAACCTGAAATTTTAGGTATTTTCGTTTATTTCCTTGTGATTACGAAAATGCACCGCTTTCCCTCGAGCCTTTCCTGGATTTTTTTAACAGCAGATACTATTACTAAACGTATCTATATAAATAAAGTGCAACTTACTTGTTATTTGAGTGTAATTGTAACATTTCGGAAATTGCTTTTGCAAATGACAGTGTTTTTTAAACGTTAGCTACAAGAATATATAATAAAAAGTACCGGTTCCCTCACAAAAATTTAAAGTCAATCTTGGTAGTGGGTTTCAAGGTCATTCCAAGGCCTAACAAATATCGGCATCATATTTCTCCCTTGATGTGGTACAACTTTTGTCTGAAACATTTTTTCATACATTTCATATATCAATTTAAATTTTATAGTCTCACATATTCAGGTTATATTTCGTTTTATTAAATTTATTTAATGCATATTTCTCAAGATACGATTTTTTTCACATTGCACCACTGTGTAACTTGCCGCTGGCTGCCCCTTGGTTCGGCCGCCCTAGTACGGATGCACCCTTTGCACCCACGCCAGGAAAAAACAAGTTATGTAGTGGGGGTCATATCTACACAGTTTTCTCCCACATCAGTTCAGTTATTTTCTCCTAGATGTCTGGTGTGTAATATGGGTTCGTTACAATGGGCCCTATTCTGTTTTTATCACGGTGATAACTTTACGCCGTGAAAATTTATCACATCGTTTTCGATTGAACGGCAAATTAGTATTCCGTTTCTAACGTGATAAAGTAAGTGTGACAACACTGTAAAATCGAAGCAAGTGAACTAATAACGGCATGCTTTCGCCATTTTTCAAATTTGCGCGGGAAAATCAGTACCGAGTGCACTTGAAGCGAACTGTAATTAAGTTAATTTTGAAGAATTATGGAATTGAAAACTACTAATCACCATCTAATATTGGTGTGTTGATTCGAAACACTCACAAATTTGTTGTTTTTAAAACAAATATTCTAAATTCACATTTCGGCGTCTCAAATGGATTGCTAAATTCCGTAAATGTCGTCAAAATTGCAGCAAATAATAATTTTCAGCTGCTGCTTCTTGTTCCCGCAGCAATAATAAAGCGAAATAAAGACCATATTCACAATTTTATGGTTAACACACACTTATCACCTCGGAACTCTGTGATAAAACTGAACCTTACTTTTCGACTGACGTCATTCGAAACTCGATCGGTGATAGAAACAGAATCGGAAACTTGCGCGAAGTGAAAAGTTTTCGATGACAATCGAAAACTTTTCAAAAGTGATAAAAACAGAATAGGGCCCAATATGTCAGCAATACTTAGGAATAATTTGTACCTGATTCAAGGAATACAAAGCCTAAGCCGAGATTCAGTTTTGAGTAACATATCCAGCAATTCTTGAATCTAAACCTTAAAAATGTAATGAACAAAAATGAGTATTAGAAAATAAAAAATTACCAAAGCATGGGTAAGGGTCATTCGGAACCTGAAAACTAACTCCCGCGTTCTATGTGTTTTTAACTGAAAAAAACACATTCCCAGTTATTAAATGTTGTACCATACTCGGTGGCGGGTTATGCTTTGGACGCTTGAGGCGCAACCTGATTTTGAGGCCCTTGTTTTTTTTTTTAAACTGCGACAAAAATACTCGGTATAGGTAGCCGCCAATGTTGCACTTCCGATTACAAAAATCATACCCCCACCACTTCAATTCTCTCTCCAGTCCTTCATGGTAGAAACCAACATGTGTTGGCAAAGTCACCTTTAAAGGGTCCTGGATTGAGGCTGGTGCAATTTGGAGGCCACAGGCACACGCCTCGTACTCTATTTTCTCTTCAGATAGTGCTATAAAAACTTCGCAAAAGTCTGATTTATACTACGTAAATTTGTTTTTATTTAAACGCAAATAGTGGCGCCATCTGTTAGAAAAAGTCCAAACTATTGTTTGGTTTTCGTCAAATTGTTACACAAATTGAACAGTAGTTAATTTGAAATACCGCGCAATTTTCGAATCGGCCTGTAAGAATGACGCATTGGTGATTGTGGGCGTTTCTACAACTCTTATCTGTAGAACACAGTATAGTTATAATTTTTTTTTAAGTATATTCAATGTTAGCTGTGTCATGTAATTTGAACGGTTTTACCTTGCTTTAGATTGGATAGTGGCGCAGAATTCTTATTCCAAGCACATGACGACGCTGACATGAACAACTGGATAGCAAAAATAACGGCGGTCGAAGACGCTGACTCGGCAGGCCCATCACGCAGCCAAACGCTACCCGCGTCAGCACAAAAAGAGGACGCTAAAAGACGTAGCTTCTTCACACTTAAAAAGAAGTGAGTATAATTTTTCCAATCAACCAGTAGCTACTAATGAAAGTGATGTAAGGTTAAGATTAATTGATTATATTAGTAATGATCTTGGTAAAATTTGATTACATCATATAGTATGTCCACAGATATATCAAATTTATTTTAAAATATTCCGGTGAAATTATTTTGTAGAGAATTTTTCATATTTTGGCTTTTATTTGGTTGTAAAGTTGCTGCTCGTATTACTGTTTTTTATTATTTTATTGTTTGTCTTATTTAAATTAAATACAGACGAAAAGTAGCAAAATTAAGTGCAATTATTTGTCATGTTTTCTCAATTTCAATCATATATTGCTTAAAAATATGAACTCATTCAATATTACAGTATATTTCAGAACAATGATCATAATAAGGTGATTCTATTTTGTTTTGTTTTGATGGCATGCAAATAGGTGTTTAACTGCTTTGAAAAAAAAAAAAAACTAGTTTGTGATTTGTTTAACCCAGATATGTCTACAGTTGGATGACTATTTTAAAGTTCCTCTTAAAATTATATCTAGAATATCGTCAGTGCCATCTATAATTTTTTTATTCCAATAAGTATATTCAGTGATTATTCATTGACATTTTAAATCTTGTTTGTACTTGTTTTAGAGAAACATATCATTAATTTTCCTTTAATTTAAATCTCGGGCAAATGTGGGTTAAACTCCGACACATTTTGTTTGTTTATATACTTAACTACATGATATAGAGGCATTGCTTCTTTAATATATTGGCAAACGTGCCTCTAAATTAATAGGTGATAAAAGTTATGATGTGCAACGAAAACTATAGTTACATTTCAAATCAAAGATAAACTTTTCTTTACTTAAAATAGTAATACGAACGTAGATTCTAATACTAAATAAAAAGACAGTTTAGAGTTTCAATGTTTAAATTTCTTGGTTATACCACATCAGGGCATTTCCAAGAGATTATTGAATTAGATTTATTGAATATTTCCGGATAAGGCAAAACTATTTAAGAAATTTAAACATTCAGGCTTTATTATTTGGTAGCATTAGTTATCTTTTTAATATCACCATTCTTAATTAATTACGTGAACTACCAATATGAAAATATGAAAGCAATTAATTTTCTTTACTCTGTTGTGATTTTGATTAATTTGCAAGAATTTTAGTTAATTAAGAAAAAAGCAGTAATTAGATTCCTTTCTTGAAATAAATCGTATTACATACTTAGCACTTTAAGCCTGGCATAACATCTTCAATGCAATCTGCAATGTCTCACTTCAGCTCGCTTTCTCCAGCCTTTCGGACGGCGTGACGTCAACACGGTGTCATGCTGGTCTAGTGCATTCGGATGTTGTGTCGCCTGGTGTCACCGTTTAATGCTAAATAGATGGCATACGATATGACTATTTTATGCCCTTCGTCCGGCATTCCCTTAGCTGATTTTCGTTTCGTCATGCATAGAATCAAACAAATTTCAGCAACGTGTCCCACAATTTTGCACTGCATGCCCGGGCTTAACGTGTTAATGTAAATCAATTAATAGCTGTTGATACTTATATACATTTAGCATTTAATAAATAATAAATGAAGAAGGAATCCAAACTATTATAAACAAGTAATAATTTAATTAAGTGTTGTAATAAGAACTATCTGCAGACATATTATATGATGTAATTTAAGTAATTGGTCTTGAATCTGTATTACTCAGTAGGCAAGAAGTAGACGTATTACCTATTTACGTGTGTGTTTTCTCTTTTGTTTCAGTTAAATATCCGAGTGTTATTAAAAAAAAAAATACAAAAAAAACGTTAAACATGGATGCTTTTAGCTCTGCCTAGCGTTTGGTCTGGGCGTTAATATCTAATAATAATAATTAAAAAAAAATATAATATATTCACGTTCTATTTTATATATTATTTTTAGCATAATTAATATATTTTTTATTGTAGCTCGCACTAAAAGTAGTGGATGTATAGTTATATTACTGAGATGTGATTGCTATTAAGTATGATTGTGTTGCAATATTGAACAAACAGTAAAAAAAAAACCACAGAATTGTTCTTTATATTTATTATAAGGAAGGCTTGCGCTTGCTATGCTGCCAATATCTCTTCTCTCTTGAAAGTTGTCCAGATTTTATTAATTGTAGAGTTTACCTATATTTTAAATAAAAAATAGTGTGCTTTTAAAATTGAAACTATAATAAATTGATATTGTTTTTAGTCAGTTTTTTGTTTCAATTGTTGATGTTATTGTTACCTTAACTCCTCTACAAATTTTATTACCTACAGTCTATTTCCCGTGTTTCTCACTCTGTAGTCCTATGATGTGTTGCATCCTTTGTACTTGATTAGACATGTAGTAGTAGTTGTAAGTTTTTCCTCATAAAAAAATTAATAACAAAGCATTTCTTTTGTAAAAAAAATTAAGTGTCTGACTTGGGTGATTTTAATTGGGCCCGTAAAAGGAATGTGAAATGTGCACACACAAATAATTTGATTAATAGCATTAACATTAACACTGTAACTGACATTCCAGCGGACATTTACCTCCAAGAATGAAGAAGTTCATGACGTTTGCTTTTAAAAGTTACAAGTAATTAAAGGTAAGATGCTTTATGTATTATATTGGAATATATTATATGTCAGAAATAAATTATATTTTAGAATTTTCTGTCAGTTATTAAACCCGTTACAATTCCATATTGCTACAACACCCTCCTTGCATAGAATATATTTCATTAAATTATTTATGTAAAAAAGGAATTGTTTTTGAAGAAAAATTATTATTAGCACATTGATGTCCATTTGCAACACACTCGGTTAAAATCTATGATTACTAAATCAATTATTGAGTTAATCATGCCGCTCCGTTTGCACTGCACATCGGTTAGTATCCAATGATTGAATGGTTGTGTGCAAAAATACGGTTGGCAATTTGTGGAGTTATTTTATTTTCTGGGGTGGGTGCCAGTGAAATTGACGCCTTTACGCAAGCTTCAGATGCCAAATGAACAGCTGTTTACAGTTTCCTATTATTTAGAAAATCTATTTTATGTTCAAATGTTCAATTAGTTGCAACAAATCGAATGTGAATTGTTTGCTTAATCCTTCTCTAAATGCCTTCTCCTAAAACACGCTTCATCTAATAAATCAAAATTTTTTATTCTCATATTCACTTGGATTGGCGTCCCGACATTTAAATCTAGTGCTTGATTAAATAAAATCAATTGTATTTGATTCTTACAATGATTTTATATCACTTAACGTCGTCCTCAATGTTATAAACCTTCATGTTCCTTTATTTTTAACACGAACGCACGTGTATTTCCTTAACCGGCTTCCTAACTGCCCAAACTCGGCCGGTTAAAAATTGGGACTTTAACCTGACTTTAATCAATGATTAAATGCCGGTGCAAACGGATTAACTTACAATCAATGATAAAGAGTTAACCGGGTGCGGTGCTAACGGGCATGACTGTCAAGGACAACTGGATTATTCAGCTAGCTTCGCATGAACGTAATGTAAATATAGACACAGAATCAATTCGGGGGTGCAATCATGTGGACATATGCTATTTCGTTTTATTCGAGTAGTTTCTCACTCTGCAAATTTTAGCTCCATCTTTCACGGCTTGCTGGACAAGCTGTAAGTTAAATACATCCCTTGGTAGAGATTCTTGCCCGCATGTTTTTAATTGAAGTTGAGAAAACCTCACTTGTTGCAGATGCATTAATAGTTATTTAACCAACAAGTGTGTTAATGATAGTCATTAATGATCCAGACATTTTCATGGAAGAGCGCGAGTGCGTTAATTGCTCAGATTATTAACCGCCAATTAACACACAAGTTGGTTACAAGATTTTTCCGTTGATCGTTGATGAGAATTAGATTGGAGAAAATCCAAACAAAACAAACAAACAAACTTGAGATTAAGTCCTTTGCATCAATATCGGCAAAAAATGCTAATATCGCCGATTCCGAATGACGCCTTACCTGTTTCTCCTCACACCAGGAAATAAATTCTACGTAAGTTTTTCATAAAAATGTTTACTCTTTTCCAGAAGAAAACTTAATGTTACATTATTTGCATTGGCTAATACTTCTGGCGATGTTAATGTAAACTCGACACTATCCATAGTAGCAAACATTCACTTCATACACGCGTTTTATAAATTTGACATTTCACACTTTGACATTTAATGGTATATTAAAATCAAAGGCGGTTCACCACTAATTTGTTTCTAGCTCTAGAAAATCAAAATACATCACTGAATATAATAAATAAAACTATATGATTTTTAAAGTAATAAGAAAATAACGGACGTTTAGCCAGAAATCAGGTGTTCCGACACATATGCCCAACCCTGTATATATCAATGGATATAACAGAAGCAACGAATCAAATAAATAATGATCCGATTATCATAAACAACTAGCTATACTTTGATCAATGAATCTTTGCTTACATGTCATAGAGTACCGAACCTAGTTTCGACAATATTTTCATGCGTTTACTCCCTCTACGATAAGTTAATCTGTTGGGAAATAAATGATTATTATTATAATTATTAAATGAGGCGCAATAATGTGTGTACGTACGTCGTCCAAAGCGAGGACACTCCGTTTTCGGTAATGACGCACACGCAAAGATCTGTTGATCAAACTATAGAAGAAAATATTTTAAAAATTAATACCATGAAAACAAAAGCAATGATAATTAGTAGTAAAGATTACTCAATAGAAAATAATACAGTGTACGCCTAAAGTATGGAATAAATTCAGTAAAACCAAAATAAAATATTTTTGGAAAAAATCCTCGAACAAGTCGATTTTCTTTGATAAAAATACTCATTTTTGCATAATAGTCGCTTTTCAGTCGTCATTTGTTTTTGAGTAATGACAACATCTATTTTGTTTTTAAATGGCAAGCCGCTATTTTTGTTCTTGATTTTGAAGGATCTTTTCATTGCCGAACGGGCAATATAAAAATGTTGCCATCTTATATAAGAAATTTTTCGAGTAAATGACAAGTGAAGGTGAGAACCTGATATTTAGAGTTTTGCAAAATGACCTTGTTCCAGCGCTTGTAGCAATTTTTCCAAACAACAATGATCTTGACCTTCCATACAATACCTTTGACTATATAAATAAATGTTTATACAGTGCACAGTAAAGATTACTCAATAGAAAATAATACAGTGCACGCCTAAAGTATGGAATATATTCAATAAAACCGAAATTAAATATTTTTGGAAAAAATCCTCGAACAGTTCAATTTAATTTTATACAAATACACATTTTTGCATGAAAGTAGATTTTCAGTCATTTGTTTTTGTGTGATGACGTCAGCCATTTTGTTTTTAAATGGCAACCCCCTATTTTTATTTTTGATTTTGAGAGATCTTTTCATTGTCGAACGGGCGGTATAAAAATGTTGCCATATTACATAAAAATGTTTTTGAGTAAATGACAATTGACGGTGAGAACTTGATATTTAGAGTTTTTGCAAAATACCCTTGTTCTAGCGCTTTTTTTTTTCATATAATACAATATTGTTTCAGCAAGACGGCGCACCCCCGCACTATGCGCGTTTTTTGATAATTGCTTTACAATTAGGTGGATTAGCAGGCGAGGATCGATAGAATAGCCCGCGAGAGAGATGGATGCCCAAAATTAGCCTGGAAAATATTTAAAATGTTCAAGAAGAATTTCTACATGTTCGAAAAATAAAGAAAAGATACAAAAAAAACCCGCCTGGTGCGGGGCGCGCCGTTTTGCTGAAACCATATTGTAGTATATGGAAGGTCAAGATCATTTTTGTTTGGAAAAATTGCTACACACGCTGGAACAAGGCTATTTTGTAAAAACTCTAAATATCAGGTTCTCGCCTTCAATTGTCATTTACTCGAAAAATGTATTATGCAAGATGGCAACATTTTTACAGTGCCGGTTCGTCAGTGAAAAGATCTCTCAAAATCAAGAACAAAAATAGGGGGTTGTCATTTAAAACCAAAATGGCTGACGTCATTACTCGAAAACAAATGACGACTATATTTTAATAAAAGAACATCGACCTGTTTGAAGATTTTTTCCAAAAACATTTTATTTCGGTTTTTCTAATTATATTTCATACTTTGGGCGCGCACTGTTTAGTCAAAGTACAATACAATATGGTTTCAGCAAGACGGCACACCCCCGCACTATGCGCGTTTTTTTGCGAGGACCGATAGCTCACGAGAGAGATGAAATGCTCAGTATTAGCCCGGAATATATTCAAAATGTTCAAGAAGTATTTCTATATGCTCGAACTGTGGATAGCAGTTTGAACATTTAAGTTAACAATTGCATTTGCTTGCTAAAGAGATTTTTGTTTATTATGTAATTGTCATTTACACGAAAAATGTATTATGTAAGATGGCAACATTTTTATACTGCCAGTTCGGTAACAAAAAGATCTCTCAAAACGAAGAACAAAAATAGAGGGTTGTCATCTAAAAACTAAATGTATGAAGTCATTACTCAAAAACAAACGACGTCTTAAAATCGACTTTCATGCAAAAATGTGTATTTTAATCGAAGAAAATCGACCTGTTCGTGGGTTTTTTCTAAAAATATTTTAATTCGATTTTGCTGAATTTATTCCATACTTTAAGCGCGCACTGTATAATTAATTTCAATAAATGCCCTATAAATTATGTCAATTCAATAAAGTGTTTAGGAATTCAATTAGATAAGAGGTTACAATTTAACGAACACAAAATAATAATAATAATAAGTAAATTTATTTCCCAATAGAAAAACTTATACAGGAAAATTCATAATTTAAAATAATAGTATACATGTTCTGCAACTTCAAATAGCATATTATTCATGTGATATTGTTACAATGAATTATGTCACGGCGAAATTCTGTAACCGATGTGAAAATGTCAGCATGCCATTGTAAGTTATGTTAGAATAAATAATGGAACCTCACAGATTTCCAGGTCTGAGAAATCGACTTTCTCTCCCGTTTGTGAAAAAAATAATATACAATACCATCATACTTCCACTTTTTTTTTTTTTTAATAATTATAATAATTTTTTTTCATGTCATTACATTTGTGTACACTTGTCGAGTTAGGCTAATAAGTTAAATTAAATGCAAATAGTCATAGGTACTGACACAACTGCGAATTCACTAATAAATTTAATAGACATAACTTACAGGGTAATAATAAGATATGATCTATAAACATTGATCAAAAATTACAATTAAGATACACAAATTAGAAACAACTTTACTTGTTGCAGAAAGCATTAGATAAATACAAGAAAACGAAATGTAGCCTGAATATATGAATATTCAACCTGTTCGTTAATCTGCAAGCAAAAATTAAGTCTTACTAAGACTATAAACAAATAACTTATTGAAACAACTACTTCCCAGTCTAGTACCCGGCGTGGCACGCCGGATATTGAATGATACAAAAGAAATTTGCATGTTATTACTAGTACTACCAAGGAATATGGAATATATTCCATATTCCTTGGTACTACTAGATAAATAATATTGGTTTAAGATCGTTTATTTCTACATACAAGACTAACTTAGAAAATTATTCTAAAATGAAATGTGAAACTTTAAACTGTAAATGTTATTATTAAAATGAAAAAAAGGGATATTTTTAGAGAATTAAAAATTGTAAATGTATCATCCATTTAATTTACGTTTGTAGTAGAATCCACCTCAGAAATAATAAATAGTTATTTATGCAACAAGTGAGTAAAGTAATACTTTTTTTCACGAGTAGGAAAGATTGCCGCATGAGCCGAAGGCGAGTGCGGCAATTCCTACAAGTGAAAAAAAGTTGCTTTACTCTCGAGTTTCATACAACATTTTTTCTACGTCCGTAACTTTAAATAAATTTATAAATTTGATAAAACCTTAATCAATTTTTATAAGTAATTATACTTGTTTTAAATAAAGAAAATAATAATCATCATCAAGTTTTCTTGATCGGAAACGAATGTTTGATATTTATCGGCGGAACTCGCGGCGTGTTGCGAAGCGTTCATGACACACTTTGCGCAAACAATTTTTTAGTTGCGTTAAAAAATGAACCGCTACGGCACTTTTTTTCACGCAAAAGAGTGAAAAAATGAACCGTTATGGCACTTTTTTTCACGCTACTTGAAGGGTTCAGGAATCACATATTTTATGAACGCAGATTAATGAAAAAAACTGTACATTTTATAACGGACGTAGAAAAAATAAGTTTAACCATTTACCATTTAATAAAAACCCTTGCCATGACTTTGACAAATGTCATGTTACGGTGAGAATAATTTTGCTAGTAAAATATCAATTCACGCATTGTAATTACTATGAACAATAATCTGAGTTATTCCAATGAAGAGAGCGTATTCATCATCAAAACATTTTGCAGTGGCGTCAGTTTACTCAGAGTTCGTGGCATTACATGCAAACGGAACTGAAGAAACAACGATTACTTGGAAGAAACAGTTTTGGGTTTGATAAATGCTAAACCAACGACTAACATACGATGCATTGCTCGTGAGTGTCTAAATTCTCTGTACATAAAATTCCGAAGAAGCATGGTTATCATTCCTACAAGCATCAATGCCATGAGGAGATACTGCTAGTGGATGATGAAACTAGGCGTGTATTCTGTGAAATAATGCAGGATCGATCAAATACAGACCGAAACTTTTTGCAGATGAATGTTAGTTCACACCTAACGACCAGCCCAACGTTATTGTTCATAGGAAGTACAATGCGTGAATTGATATCTCACTATATAGCAAAATTATTTTCACTATGACATGACATTTGTCAAAGTCATGGCAAGGGTTTTTATTAAATGGTACATTGTTCAACTTATTTTTTGCAACACCATATCCTTAAGTTGTCATTATTTGATAGTTTTCAGCCTCTAAAATATATCATTTTTTCATAGTGCAAAATAACTATGCAATAAAAAAATAACTATGAAATAAAAAAAATAACTATGAAATTAAAAAGTAACTATTCATAAATCTTACGAGATTTGGAGGGCAACAACTCCAAACTCGCCGCTTCCGCCGCTTCTCTTAACTCCGGTGGAGTTCCGCACATTTCCTCATCACTACTAATCAAGTTTTCACTCATTGAACTGAACTGAACAAATTAAATTAGAAGTAGTTTGACACAGAGACAAGTTTGACGTAAAAAGCCGACTGTGGCGTGTTTTTTGTTTCGATTAAATCGAAATTTATAATCGCAGCGTTCACTAGCGACATTTCAAGGCCCCGGACAGAGAAATTCAACTTAAGAATATGGTGTTGCAAAAAATTATGTATACAACTGGTGGCTAAACAGTGCTTTATTTTACTCGTGAGCTTTAGAGTACTCGCTATCGCTCGTACTCTAAACGGCTCACGCGTAAAATAAAGCACTTGTTTAGCCACACGTTGTATAAAATACTATTTATTATTTCTGAGGTGGATTCTGGTAAATAAAATGGATGATACATTTACAATTTTTAATTCTCTAAAAAATATTCCTTTCGGATTTTTCTCTAAAATGAATAGGGGAGCTAATAATTACACATATTTAATTTTACATGTTAAATCCCTATGTTTGCCCCTTATCCCAGACACTCGGTATATATATATATATATATATATATATATATATATATATATATATATACCGGGTGACCCAGGGTTCTGTAAAAGCCCCATAACTTATTTGCTATTTGAGATATCGACTTCTAGTTTTCTTGAACTGGTACCCACACTTATTCTGCATATTTTAAAAATATATATGTTTTTATACAGGGTGTCCCAGTATTCATTACGGACCAAAGTTATGTTTTTTTAAATGGAACACCCTATATTTTATACTTTATTTTCAACCCTCTTGAAAAGCTGATAAAAATAGTATAAGATACCATGGGTCTATAATAGACGGTTAGTTAGTTATGGGCAAGTTTGTGACAAAAACAAGGACACATTGAAAAAATTGCAGAAGCGCTCCTAGCAAATCTAGCGTCATTTTTTATACACTAAAGAATTTTCCACGTCATGAAGAATAATACAAATCGGCTTTGGTTTTTTTTTGTTCATACTGCTATACAGGGTGTCAACATACGCAAAACAATGGATAACTATTTTTTTTCAAATGGAACACCCTGTATATCTTGCCACCAATGCATGGAATTTTTGATAAGCTTTTCAATGATGTACAATTTGTATAATGAAATATTAAGGATTCTTGAGATTTATCCATAAAAACATTTTTCTTTTGTCACCTCCTGCTCATTTTTGGATTTTCAGTCAAAAGTATCCATTTTCTGAAAAAGTAATAGAAGACCAAAATTGTAGAGCGGAAAATTTTAGATCGATATCGGTCTTTCGACTTTTCCAATAATTCGTGCATTGCCCGCCAGAGTGCGCAAAATCGTGACCGTATATGCATTTTAGCGTTTTTTTCAAATTGTTTATTAATTAATTGCACTATACTTTATTTTCCACGCCCTCTAGCGGAAAAACGGGTAATTTTAGAATAATTCAAATCACCTACATCGATTGAAAATGTTCCGCTCTACAATTCTTAACCCTTTGACCTACAACCACGAGTACTCCTCGTGTTTAAATGTTCGGGCCAAACACAACGAACACGAGCATATCTCGTGGCGCGCTGCTTGGGCCAATCACATCGAGCACGAGCTCAACTCGTGGCGCAGCGCTTGCGTTAGTAGTGCTGCACAATGAATGCATTTTCTTGCGAAACAGAATTTTTTGAAGTCAATATTTTACGTTTTCAGTTGTGCCATGAAAAAGCATGAATTTGTGCCCAAACAATTGGGCATGCCTCAGTGGCACTTGTTTCTGCTGATATTCCGTCGCGTCTGCATGGGTTGAATCGGTCCACGTACGTCGCAACTGGAGCGCTATTAAAAGTGCACGCATTCGGACGTAAGGAAAGTAGGCCAAAGGGTTAATAGAAGCAATTTTTGCTCTAAATGCATAGTTTTCGCTGAAAATTCAAAAACCATTCAAAACATACAAACATTTTCAATTTGCATTTTTAGCGAAAACTATGCATTTTGGGCAAAAATTGCTTCTATTAAGAGTTGTAGAGCGGAACATTTTCAATCAATATAGGTCATTTAAATTTCCCTATAATTTCCCGTTTTTCCGCTAGAGGGTGCGGAAAATAAAGTATAGTGCAATTTATGAATAAAAAAATGGTGATGTGGCCATCATGTTACTTTCTCCGACTTGATGGTATCATTTATATTTACGCTTCCATGGTTTATTTTCAATTTAAATCATATTTTAAGTGTGCATCGAACGTTTCGTAGACTCGGATAAAACTGACGTTTAAAACGTCAAAATTATGAAAGATTGAAAAATGTACTTAAAATCCAAAAACTCAGTTTACTCAAAAACTAAAGAGATTTCGAAAAAAACTTATTCTTCATAAATTGTTCATTTTGGCATTCTCTACAATTATTATTTACATAAATTTGCTGTAACTATTAGCGTTTCATAATTGTATACCAAAAATGAAAAAAAAATAATAAATTTTTTTCTCGAATAACAATGATTTTATGAAAAATGTTTTCAAACAAAATAATCGCATTTCTTTATTGTCTTCAATATTTGTTTAAATGTTTTTGTGATATTTTTCATATTTAGGAAAATATTGGCAAAAAACAAAAAACAGTTAAGGTAAACACCCACTTCCGGTGTACGAAATTTTACCAAAAGCTTTTCAGTTCTTCGGATTATCAAATAAAACTTACGTTCAAAGTTTCATATCAATTGGTCTATTAGTTTTTGAGATACAGCGCGCACAGACACACACACACACACACACACACACACACACAGACACACACACACACACACACACAGACACAAACATTTTTTTTCCAGAAATTGTTGAAATGGCATCTAGGGACCCCAAAACGGATATTTCCGTAAAAAAAATTTTTGAAAAAAAAATCACGATCACAATACTTTCTCGTACTTCGTAACGGAGAAAGTAAAAATTGAAAATATGCATATACCGTCACGATTTTTCGCGCTCTGGCGGGCAATGTACGCATTATCTGAAAAGTTGAAAGATCCATATCGATCGGAAATTTCCCGCTCTACAACTTTGGTCTCCTATTACTTTTTCAGAAAATGGATACTTTTGGCTGAAAATCCAAATATGTGCAGGAGGTGACAAAAGAAATATGTTTTTATGGATAAATCTCAAGAATCCTTAATATTTTGTTATGAAAACTGTATATCATTAGAAAGCTTATTAAAAATGCCATAGATTGGTGGCAACGTATATAGGGTGTTCCATTTGAAAAAAAATAGTTATCCGTTGTTTTGCGTATGTTGACACCCTGTATAGCAGTATGAACAAAAAAGACCAAAGTCGATGTGTATTATTCTTCATGACGTGGAAAATTTTCTAGTGTATAAAAAAAAATGCTATCTTTGCTAGAAACGCTTCTGCAATGTTTTCAATGTGTACATGTTTTTGCCACAAATATTCTCATAACTGACCAACCGTACATAATAGACCAATAGTATCTCATACTATTTTTATCAGATTATTAAGGGGATTAAAAATAAAGTATAAAATATAGGGTGTTCCATTTAAAAAAACATAACTTTGATCTGTTATTTATACTGGGACACCCTGTACAAAAACATACATATTTTTAAAATATGTAGAGTAGGTGTGGGTACCAGTTCATGGAAATTAGAAGTCGATATCTCAAATAGCAAATAAGTTATGGGGCTTTTACAGATCGCTGGGTCACCCGGTATATATGAAAATTAAGTAATTGGCCATCTGCAGACGCGTTTCGAGATTTATCTCTCATCAGTGCAGCTTCGCATTTAAATTGAATGTTAAATCATAAAATACACTTACGTGAAGGTGATCGTTAACGTGAAGACGTCGTAAACAAATGAGGAGATTATGGAAGGTTTGAACGGGTTTTATACCTGATTTTGAGGTGATTAGTGAAAGTACAGATGTGAAGAAATAAATGATCTTGTTTTCGTTGGAAACCGAATACACGATTAAGACTTAATTTTTTGGTTGCAGATTAACGAACAGGTTGAATATTCATATATTCAGGCTACATTTCGTTTTCTTGTATTTAATTAAGATACAGATTAAAATAGTTAAAATATAAAGTACAAGTAAAACTTTAGGTTCATAGATAAAATAATAATAAGATATGATCTATAAACATTGATCAAAAGTTAAAATTAAGATATAGATTAAAATTATTAAAATGTAAAGTACAAGTAAAACTGTAGGTTAATAAATAAAATAATAATAATAACTAACAATTTAAAAATTATAACATAGTTGTTATTTTAAAATCTTGGAAACTATTAGCGAAACACTCAGACAGACTGTAAAACGCCTTTTTTCTTAAATATTTTTTCACGTTAGTTCTGAACTGTTCGATAGGTAATAATTTTACATTATGAGGCAAAGCGTTGAAAAGCTTAGGACCATAAAAATTAATGCTATTTCTGCACCGATTGGTACGTATTAGTGGCAGGCTTATATGGTTCTTACGTCTAGTATCGTGTCCGTGTAAATCCAAATGTGTAGAATATGACCCAATATGTTTTCGAACATATATGAGCGACTCCAATATATAAATATAAGGCAAGGTCAGAATTCCTAACTCTATAAAAGAAGGTTTACAGTCGTCTCAAAATCCTATATTGATACCATGTTATATTTTTATGCAAAATTTTTATCAAAATATTATAACAATTGTATTTTATAGCAGCAGTGCTAAATAAAGTTTATTATTATTATTATTATTATTGATGCAACGATTCGTACAGCACGCCTTTGGAGTCCGAACATTCTACCACAAATGCTGGCATGACCCCAAGCCAGAATACCATATGGTATGTGTGAATAAAACAGACTGAAGTATGCAGCTTTTACTGTAGATTTAGGTACGAAATTATCCAGATTACGTATTAAATATATCACTTTGCACAGTTTACCTGCCAAGTGCTCACCATGTGCCTTCCAATCTAGTCTACTGTCGACATAAACTCCTTAAAATTTTGTAGAGTTGCAGCTAATATTGGGCCTAGTTGAAAATTCAAGACTGGCGGTTTTATTGGAGTTGAGGGATAATTTATTAGCACAAAACCACTATTCTTTTGCTACGATCTTCGTCTGCTTGATTTGCAGCTTCGATATTATTTCTTGTTGTAAGATAAGTCGTGTCATCTGCATAAAGTATTGATTTTGATTCAATATGTGGAGGTAAGTCATTAATATACAGAAGTCCCCTTTGCAGGGACTATTCTATATCTTGCAAATGGAGGTGCATTGAAAAGACTTCAAATGTTGCAGAATAAAGTTCTAAACTATAGTATACAAGCATTAAAACTATGCTTGCAAGGCTAGAGAGGCTTAATATAGAGAACTTTGTTAAACATAAAGCATTCATATTTATTCACAAAGTATGCACTGCGAAAATGCCTAAATATTTTGATAATAGTATCATTACCAATGCAAAAGTTCATATATACAACTCAAGAGGCAGAGGAAATATTTTTCGAGACCACAAGAAAACAAGAGCAGGGACAAAATACGCTTTTCTTCAAGGCAGCTAAAGAATATAATCCTCTACCGCAGTGGCGGCTCATGGATTTCCGTAGGTGAGACAAAGACAAAGATGCCGCTCGTGCTGTACTACTTACTCTAATAGAAGAAGCAAATATTCCATTGCTTTTTCGGTCAAATTTTCTTCCGTTGCCTCACCGCCGAACATCCACTAGCTGCCGCTGATCTACCGGTAGATCTAATAGAACAAGAAAATATAAATAAATTTTAAATGAATCTGTTAGGTTATTCGAAGTGTCAAGAGTTGTCATAGTGTGGGGACTGTGCATTATTTGATGAATGCATGTGTTTATGTATATTTTATAGCAAATGAGTACAAAACAACTCAAAACAAAAACATCCTATTAAACTAAAATCTATGTACCTACTAAGAAATACAATTATAAATTAGCAATACATCTATCGGCACAAGTTTTATATTTGGAGGACTAAAATATTACGTGCTGATAAGGTCTCGAGCAATGCTATTTAGATATTCGTCCACTGAGTAATACGTCTGTCTCAAAAGAATAGCTTTAATGGTGCTTTTAAACATGTCGATATTAAGATGTTGAACATGTATTGGAAGAGCGTTAAAACATTTTATTGCAAGATATCTCGTTGCAGTCTTTGTTTTCTCTAATCTGTTTGATACTGGATATAGATTTTGTTTGTTTCTCGTATTGTAAGAGTGTAGGTCTACATGTTGACACAAATTCACCCTGCACGTTTTAATGTATTTTAAGGATTCATATATATACAAACATGGTAAGGACATGACACCCAGTGCCTGGAAAAGCGGCTTACAATCAGCTTGATAGTGGGCTCCCCATATAACACGAATAGCTTTTCGCTGCATACCAAACAAATTTGTTTTAATAGCGGAGTGTCCCCACAGCAATAATTCGTATCGCAGATGGCTTTCAAAAATGGCATGGTAGGCCGCTTTTAGGATATCTTTTGAGACTGAGCTATGCAGTCGCCGCAATAAAAAAATGCCGCTACTCAATATAGATGTCATGTACTCACCATGCTTCCACCAGGTCAACTTTGTATCAATATAGAGCCCCAGGAACTTAGTGGTATTGCTATAATTAACTTCAGGATCCTCATTTAATTGTTTCAATGTGAAAATCATATTGACGGTCTTATTAGAGTTTAATTTCAGTTTATTCCGCTGAAACCAATCATTGACCCGAACGAAGGCATCTTCTCGCACTGCCATGCTCTCACTCTCAGAAGCTCCTGTGGAGACAATTGTTGTGTCGTCGGCGTACAGGATAAGGTCGCTCTTCCCAGAGATGGACGGTAAATCGTTTATATATACCGAGTGTCTGGGATAAGGGGCGAACATAGGGATTTAACATGTAAAATTAAATATGTGTAATTATTAGCTCCCCTATTCATTTTAGAGAAAAATCGTAAAGGAATATTTTTTAGAGAATTAAAAATTGTAAATGTATCATCCATTTAATTTACGTGTGTACTAGAATCCACCTCAGAAATAATAAATATAAGTTTAACCATTTACCGTTTAATAAAAACCCTTGCCATGACTTTGACAAATGTCATGTTATGGTGAGAATAATTTTGCTAGTCAAATATCAATTCACGCATTGTAATTACTATGAACAATAATCTGAGTTATTCCAATGAAGAGAGCGTATTCATTATTAAAACATTTTGCAGTGGCGTCAGTTCGTGCCATTACATGCAAACGGAACAGAAGAAACAACGATGAATTGGAAGAAACAGTTTTGGGTTTGAAGAAGCATGGTTATCATTCCTACAAGTATCAATGCCATGAGATACTGCTAGTGGATGAAGAAACTAGACAGACCATAATGAATGCTAATAATTTACTTCCATATGACAATAAAACAGTAAACATTCAGTTTTTTAATAAAAAGACACTATTTAAATCAGAGCACCAAATATTTTGGGATTGCTGAGGACGAGCAACTCGCCTAGTGTCGGCTGGTTGGTTATGTGTGTAGTAAATTAAATACTGCTTACTATGCAGTTCTTAAACTTAAACCAATTTTTCCACCAGAATCAATCATAACTCTCTACTACTCATAGGTATATCCTTATCTCTCCTATAATATACCAGCGTGGGAAAGAAGTCATATTCAAAGGATATTCATAGACCAGAAAAGAATATTAAGATTAATTTTTAACAAAATTAGATTGGAGACTTGCCATAGTTTATTTAAGGAGAACAATATACTTACATTAATATGCATTTACATATTTAAAATAGCAACATTTGCTGCGAATTAATAAACTAACTAAAAAACTAAACTAAGCTTAACTTTTTGCAGTCTGTTTTACCGAAGAATGCTTGTTCACACTTTACAACAAGCCCAACGTTATTGTTCATAGTAATTACAATGCGTGAATTGATATCTGACTAGAAAAATTATTCCCACCATAACATGACATTTGTCAAACTCATGGCAAGGGGTTTTTTATTAAATGGTACATTGTTCAACTTATTTTTATTATTTCTGAGGTGAATTCTGGTACAAACGTAAATTAAATGGATGATTCATTTACAATTTTTAATTCTCTAAAAAATAATCCCTTACGATTTTTCTCTAAAATGAATAGGGGAGCTAATAATTACACATATTTAATTTTACATGTTAAATCCCTATGTTCGCCCCTTATCCCAGACACTCGGTATAAGGAAAAGCAGGGGGCCCAAAATAGAGCCTTGGGGCACCCCGTACTTAATATTCAAAAAGGAGGACGTCATCCCGCCCGCCTCGACACATTGGACTCTATGAGCTAATAAGACGACATGCTGCAGGATGCAGATTATACATGTACAACTTACGTATGAGGATTTCGTGAGCAATGCAGTCAAAAGCCTTCGACAGGTCAATAAAAGTAGCGTGCATATATTCGTTCTTGTCAAAACAATTCATGCACAGTTCCAGAAACTCTAAAGCAGCTGTATTTGTTGACTTCTCTCTACGAAGTCCATGTTGGTGCGGATCTAGTAGATTAGGCTCTAAGAAATCATTTAATTGATTAAATAAAATCTTTTCGAAAATCTTCGAGATGATTGGTAAGATTGATATTGGCCTATAGTTATTGATGTCGCTAAGGTCGCCTTTCTTTGGAATCGGTACCACTTTTGCTAACTTTAGAGAATCAGGAAAAGTGCATGTTCGAATGCATTCATTAAATAATATTGTCAGCGGTGGAGTTACTGGGATTTAGTGAGTTAATTGCATCCCGTACTACAACTTCCGATATTTCTTTAAATTTAAAAAATGTGAAGTTCGAGTTACAGTAATTACCTGCTACGTAATTAATAGGATCACCATTATTAGTAGGCATGTCCTTCATAATATTTGGTACAATATGAGCAAAGAATGTATTAAAATCATTACAGGGTATATCGCAAATTGGGTTTGTCCAGCAGGGAAATAATTGTATTTTTCTACAAGAAGTCAGGGAATTTTTATTTTAGAGAAATAGTTGACAACTTTTCTGCAGCTTATCCCGATCGTCCGCTTCTGAGCAAAAGCACTTTTTAATGGAATAAAACATGTTTTAATTATTCTAATTAAGCACATCATGTAGAAAAATAATTCATTTATATTACTAACAAAAATTTGCTTCAAAATTATATGATAAAATATACATTAATACAAGGTATAATTTTTAGCATGCAAAATCCTATGGCTCACGATAAAAAAAACATACGGTATATGTAACTTATATAGCAAAGTGCTAAATAAAGTTATTATTATTAGTCTTGAATTTTTTAAACCGTCCCGCCATTTTCGATCTCCGAAGAGGAACCAGCGACATCTAGTACTGCCAGTAAACACCTTCTTTGTGTACACCGAACATCTGGCAACGTCGCAATAACAAATCAGCTGTCACTTGTTTGCACAATAAGGTTATGTTTACGCTTGTGTTCTAAAGATGCTGTTTCCGAATTAAAACCCCTCCTCGAAGATGGAAATTAACGTGGAAACCGCCGTTAGAATCTCCCCCATTCAGTGCACGAACGCGGACATAGTTTGCGTCCAATCCCACAACTACAACAACACAGTCCAACTAGGGAATGCACAACCGTACCCAGTAAATTACGCTTTACCTGTGGACTGTTCTCAGAGCGCCGTTTTTAATACAATAGCCGCGCCGTTATTGAATTTCTTGCTGGAGGGTTGTGATGTATCCGTCGTGACAATCGGGCAGGTGAACAGTGGAAAGAGTTACACGTTGATCGGGCCGGGATTGAACTGTGCGTCCAGCGAGAGCGAGTTTGGCATCGTTCCACGGTTCCTGCGTGAGTTATTCGTACGTGTGGGGGAGAATCGCGAGAGGAATTCCTCGGTGCACGTAACGTGGTCGCAGATTTGCGGTGAAAATGTGCAGGATTTATTAGGGGCGGGGAGTGTGGAGTGTAAGACTATTGGAGAAGCTTTTCACCTAATTCAGCTCGGACTTTCAAATATAGCCCCGCGCTACGCTCATACTTTATTGACCGTAACGCTCGAGCAACAATGGTTAATGGATAATGCTATACAGCATCGAGTTTCCACAGCGAGTTTTGCTGATTTATCAGGATGCGAGAAGATGGTGGTGATGGACAGTAATGGATTAACACAAAGTATACCTTCAGATCCAGGATTACTAGCTTTGCAACGATGTGTGATGGCTTTGTCCGAACCAGCGTTTGGTTTCAACATGCAAATCCCGTACAATCAATCGGTGTTAACGACCTTACTCAAAGATTCGTTTGGTGGACGCGCCAAAACTGTGCTAGTCGCTTGCGTCTCCCCGCTACTGGGTGATTTACAAGAAACATTCTATACCATGCAGTTTTGTTTACGGGCGAATATGGTGAAGAATGTTGTAACTGTTAATTCATATACGACTAATGAGAATATCCGGGAGAATTTCGATGTTTTCGGTCTACAATTTGCAGCCAACCAATTATTCAAGCTAGTTACGAATGCTGAGGAATTATTTCAGAAATTAGCTGCTAGTAATTCGCTTTCACAAAGTGACGCCGAGCAAGTTTCCCGCTGGTTAACTTTAAAACAGGAGTGCGAGGAGTGTTTAAGTGAAACTTCAGAGCCACGCCGTTCTCTGGAAAGAATTGATGAGGAAATCGAGGATTCGAGTGATAGCGAGGATGAAAATGAAACGGTTTTAATCCGTCTGGCTGGTTACATGGATGCATTCCGTGTCAGCACCGAGGGATTGGTCAGTAAAACAAATTGCGCAGAGAGTTCAAGTCGTGTGATCACTAAAGAAAGTGCGAGTAGTTCAGTAAGTGAGTACCGTGATCGAGGTGCACGTGGACGAAGAAACAGCATTCATTCAGTGGGTCAAATCTCCACCCTATCATTGGACATCCGTTCTAAAATAAATGAAGAGGAATCCATTGAAAACACGAACCAGGTGAACAAAAGTAATAACCGTGAAACTAGGCAGAAATTGCACAAGCAAATCTGCGCTGACCTACAAGGCTGCCAGAAACAGATCAACGAATTGGAAAATACTATCGAAATAAAGGAGAAATTAATGCTGCAGCTGTTAGAACACAAAAATACAAAGTCCAGCGCTCGTGATAAAATGGAGCAAAAGATGGAGAAGTTGAAAATCGAGCACGAAGAGACTAAACGAAAACTAGGGCTAGTTAAAAACGACCATAATCTAGAATCGAAATGTAAGAAAGAATTAGAGGAAATCGAACGCAAGCTTAAAGACGTGGATTCAATTAAAACCATCACCGAAGACGGCTCTAGACGTGCGATGGAATTAGAGAGCAGTTTGCACACATCGAAGAAACAATTGGAGAAGTTGAGAAAATTCAGGAGGAAGGAGGAAAAACGCAAGGTCTTACTGGAAAGTGAATTAAAAACCCCCGTTGATAAAATCATCGAGATAACTGCACCAGTGCAAACACCCGCATTGCGTGAGAACTGGATTGAAATCCGCAACGATTTGAACACGCCCGATGAAAAATTGGAAGAGCTCCGGCATGAAATTAGGAAATTAAGGCGCACCCGGGAATTGCTCCTGGAGCAGCGCTGCAAGCTCGACCCAAAGGTGCACATAAGGGCCATCATAAATGAAAACGAGGAGCGTAAACTTATACAATACGAAGAGGCCATCGAGGCGATAGACCTGGCCATCGAATACAAAAACGAGTTGATGTGCGGGAGGGAGGATGTACATGAGAAAGCCCTGGCCACCCCGCAGGAACACACGGATAAAATGCTGCTGGAGAGGTTGCTGAAATTAAACGAGCACGAAATGCGTGCGCTTTTACATAAGTATTTCGAGAAGGTGATCGATTTACGCAGCAGCAGTAAAAAGCTGGAATTGCAGGTAATCGACATGGAATGTCAGAACGAGAATTTAACGTCACGCGTGCAGACTCTCAGTCATTCGCTGCAGCAAGTGAGGCTGGAGGCCGAACGACGGATAGTTTCCCTGCAGCAACAGCACGAGGACAAGCTCCACGTGGTGATGCGACATCTGGCGAATGACGGCGGTGATAGTCGGGTCGTTTCTAGGGTGCTCGAGCGGTCGAAACAAGCGGCTTTAGCTATGCAAGTGGCCGGGACTAGTAAACACGTGGATAAGAGCAGTTTCATAGCGAGGTTTTCTTCGAGGTACGCCCGGCACGAGACTGTGCCCAGGCAGCTTCACGCTTCTGTGGCGCCGAATCAGGCGAAGGTCACCAGGCAGAAGAACAAGTTGATTATCACGCAAACGAAAAAATAGGCTCGTTTAATAATTGGATTGGTAAACATGTTTCAGTTGCAAAATGTTGATTATCGTATGTATTAACACTTTCATTGTCGTAGCTAGCAAGTTTCTATGCAGGAGAGTATAGCAGCCCCTGTGAAACGGCGCTTGATGTTTACATGGGCCACTGGGGAAACACAATAAAAACTAAATAAAGGAAAAAATAACTGGCTACCACACAAAATTCAAATTTTCAGTCTGGCAATGAACGTGTTAAAGAATGAAAAATGATTTCAATTATCTTTAGGCAAGGATTGATAAAATAGTAGGAATAATATATAGCTGATCGAAGGTAATAGTTCATAATGAATGATCAAGTTGTAAAACAGCCTATAAAACCCTCAATAGTTTATTGGTTTATTGACCGATAGTAGTTTGTTCATAAGGAAATTTGATCAAATATAATGAATGTCGCTACAATAAAAAACTAGGTCATTTGCTACAGTAAGTAATAAAAAATACCACTACACTTTTATTTTGTTAAAAGAAAACAACTGCAGCTAATTACTTGTTTATTAATTACTACTGTTATAAATTGAAAATGGTGATAAATGAAACATAATTTTTATTACTGTATATAGTGTATAATAGAGAAAATCATGTTTCATTTAACCCTAAAAATTAAGCGTTATATAATAATCCTGTTTTTGGAAATAGTACAAAAAATGTTTGTTCAAATAACTTTTGAATTGTTCTGGTATATCAATTTTCTTTTTACTACTGAATTTCCCTTGAAAACAGCACTATACTTCAAGAATCAAGGCTGTTTTGTATACACTACAATCAATATTTAATCAAAATGCACCGAAATATTTATTATTATTTTTGTTATCATGTATACCATTCTAAAACGAATGCCATAATTTAGAAAAAACTAAAGGCGATTATAGTGTACAACTGTTTATTTTCAATAGTTTATGAATGTATATAGAGCTTTAATTATTTGTATATTGTTTTTTAATATATTTATTATATATAGTGTAAATTAAATGTAACATTTAATCCTAATCCGTTTGTTGTGTAATCATTTACAACCATTCTTGGTTGCAGATCTGTGTTTTGGTAAGGCAGCACCCATAAATGATAGGTTTTTCGTTTTTTTAAACAAAATTATTTTTGTTAACAAAGGAAATAAAATACAAGAAAACCATTGAGATTAGCTACAGGGAACCCTAATACAATCTGAGAGATTATTGGTGTCTTCGTGAAAATTCGTTACTAAATACAGGGTGTGCCATTTGAAAAAAAGTATAATTTTTTATATGAAATCATGGTTGGCGTTACACTTGGAACCTTGAATGTTGGGGTATTTTCAGTTATAATATAACAAGTGGGGAGAATATACCATTGCAATTTTTTTTCAATGAAATCACGAGTTATAAACTCGGTTGAAAATGCAACGACTGCAAAGCAGTTGCATTTTCATACGAGATTATAACGAGTGTATTTCAAAATAAAATTGCAATGGTTTTAATCTCCCCACGCGTTATGTTCGGTTAGAGAATAAAACGAATTACATATAAAATTTGTTTTGGTTTTGTTTGTTCGCAACGTAATTTTTCACTTCTTTTATAACTGTAGTGCTAGCGGTTTCAAAAACGCCGCATTTTGTATAAACGTAGCGGAAATTTACAAATTCGTGTAGTGAATGCACCGTTTGACAGCCACTGTCGCTGTCTAGTTTGTATTAGCGCTAGCCAATCAGCGTCCTACATTCGAGTTGTATTTTCAAGGATCAGTTGTATTTTCAGTGCCAGCCAATCAGCGTCCCAGATTTGAGTTGTATTATTTCAAATCAGTTATATTCTCAGTTATAATATAACAAGTGGGGAGATTATACCATTGCAATTTTTTTTCAATGAAATCACGAGTTATAATCTCGGATGAAAATCCGAGATTATAACGAGTGCATTTCAAAATAAAATTGCAGTGGTTTTAATCTCCTCACGCGTTATCTTCGGTTAGAGAATATAACGAATTACATATAAAATGTGTTTTGGTTTTGTATGTTCGGAACGTAACTTCTTTTATAACTGTAGCGCAGGCGGTTTCAAAAACGCCACATTTTTTTATAAACGTAGCGGAATTTACAAATTCGTGTAATTAATGCACCGTTTGACAGCCACTGTCTAGTTTGTTTAGCGCTAGCCAATCAGCGTCCTACATTCGAGTTGTATTTTCAAGGATCAGTTGTATTTTCAGTGCCAGCCAATTAGCGACCTAGATTTGAGTTGTATTATTTCAAATCAGTTATATTCTCTAATGAACGCACTGTTGATCGCGAACAAGTTCGTCCAGCGGTCGCCATTTTACCAATCGTACAAATTAGACTGATTTCTGTTGGAATCAAGTGTTGAAGTTGCCGAAATGGAGGTTACAAAAGTAGCGTTCATCAAATACCAACATTCATACATGTGTATTGTCTTAAGTTGTTGTAATATGGATAAATATTAATTACTTGAAATGGCGAATTATTCAATATCTGAACAATACAATATGTTTTTTTAATTACATCAAGTGTTACAAAAACCCCCATCTTACAGCACAAACATACCAAGCAAACTTTCCTGAAAGAAGGCAGCCGGATATTAAGGTATTTAAAAGATTGGATGAAAATATACAATTGTATGGAAGTTTAAAAAAACCTAAGAGAAATAGAAATATGATCGTTGATGATGAAGAATTAACATTGGCTTGTGTGGCAGCTAATCCGAACATTTCATGTCGGCAGATAGAAAATGAAGTTAACGTATCTAAGTCTAGAGCATCAACAATTTAAAAAAAGCACAAGTTTCACCCTTATAAATTGCACCTATCTCAGACTTTACAACCAAATGATAACATCCGTAGATTAACATTTTGCAGGTGGTTAATCAACAAAATTACGGAAAATGGTGATTTTATAAACACAATTTTATGGACTGACGAATCTTACTTTTCTAATTGTGGATTATTTAATCGTCATAACGAGCACTATTGGGCTCAAGAAAATCCACACATAGTTATTCCACGGCGAAACCAATTACGGTTCGGCTTTAGTGTTTTTTGTGGCATAATGGGAAATCGTTTACTTGGTCCTATAATTTTTGATGGAACTCTAACTGCACAACGTTATTTGGAAATTCTTCAAACAACCTTGGAAGATTTATTGGATGATTTACCTTTGGCACAAAATATGCAAATATGGTACCAGCAAGATGGCGCTCCAGCACACAATGCTAGAGATGTTATTACTTATCTAAATGGACGTTTTAATAATAAAGTAATAGCGACTAATACACCTGTACAGTGGCCAGCCAGATCTGCAGACTTGACGCCTCTTGACTTTTATTTGTAGGGCACTTTAAAAAACAAAGTTTATGGAAGTAACTTCAATTATAACAATGTGGATGAACTTCGCGAAGCAGTGACAAAGGCAATAAACGGCATTAATCGCAACACATTGCGAAAAGTAACTGGCAGTGTTGTAAAACGCTGTCAATTGTGTTTGGCCAATAACGGTCAACACTTTGAGCATTTTTTATAATTTATTGTTATTTTACTACTTGGTTGTATTACCTCTTTTTGTTTTGTTACATTTGCTTTAAAAATAATTTAAAAAATTAAAATTTAAACAATTAATATTTCCATTATTTTTTATTTTGACATAGGTTGTTGTACATCGTTGAAAAGAGAAAAAAAAAGTCTATTTATGCGTGTAAAAATCAAATATGGCGGCCATTTGAAATAAGAAAGTTGCTATTAATATCTCGGAAACCGCCATCTTGAATTTTATTTTGACTTGATTTCAATGTTCGCCTAATTAAACCAAGTAACTTTTATTTAAAACTTTTTTTCGCATCTTTAATAATTGTTGAGGTATTTGATTTTTTTGAAAATCGCGATTTTCAGTTTTTTTTAAATATTTTCTAAACTGCTCGGAATTTTAAAAATTTCTCAACACAACCTGAATCAGCATAGAAAACTGCACAGCATTGCCCATTTAACCAGATCTCTAGCTTTAAGAATAAGAAAGATACCCATGCAATCCTACTCTATTTAGGACACCCTGTATATAGGGTATCACGTTTCGAGTGTGCCAAACGAAAACAGGACGCAGATAATGTTATTCTGAACAGAAACGTTCAAATAAACAAACATCCGATTTCTTACTGTTCTCGAGATGAATAATCTGAAAGATTTTTCGATCGTAAAAAAATCTTACAAATTTTCGGTATAAATTTATTAGATTACCATGAATTTAAACAAAAATATTTGAACAGGTTAATACAAAAATAACACAACAACCTGTCAGTAGCTGTCAGTTATACCAAGTAAAATTACTGTCATGTTTACCATTTTTTTTAAATAATATCAATGCAATGCTCAATTGAATTGTATTAGATCATGAACAAAAGTAATAAAAATAGAAAGAAAAAATAGCATGAATGTAAATGTGCTTTTTCTGATAGTTCTTGTGTAGTGGGGAGGAGCTCTATCTGGTTGAAACCACATCATAAGCCGTTGTGCAAGCGGCAAGTCATCTAAAATTTCTTTAAAGTAATGTTGCCTTAAGGCATAAACGTACAGGACGGCAAACATAACTTGCCGTTGCCCAGTGGCAAAATTGTGGGCGGTACCTTCGAAGGGCGCTCTCGATAGATTTCGTGAACAGTTCGCACGCCTGGTACATTCATTTTCAATGTGGAGGAGAGCGCCCGATCGAGTTTTAAATGAATAGCGCACGCGAAGAATATGTGCTTGCTTATTAGAGAGACTGCACTCGGCCGGCAGTAGAGAGAGAGCTTTCACTTTCTCTCTGCGCGTCTGGCCAACTTACATTTGCCATCCTGTACACTAGATCAGCATATGCAGAATTACTTAAATGGGACATAATTAACAAATTGGCGAAGCAAATAAGTTTGTATAAGCAATTGTCAAATAAAGATTAACCTGCTCAAATATTTTTGTTTAAATTCATAGCAACCTAATAAATTTATACTGAAAATTTGTGAGATTTTTTTACGATCAAAAAAGTCTTTAAAATTATATATCTCCATAATGATAAGAAATCGAACATATGCTTATTTGAACTTTTCTGTTCAAAATAAAACCATCTACTTCCTGTTTTCGTTTGGCACACTTGAAACGAGACACCCTATACAGGGTGTCCCATTTTAAATTGCCACCCCAAATATCTCGAAACCTGAGCTACATGGCAAAAAATGTTTCAGATGAAGTAGTAGGGTTCGGAAGGGGACATATGGCGGTCACCTTGAAAATAACTGGCGGTAATTTTCAAGGTCAAACGAAGGTCAAGTTTGATTTTTCAATTGGAACCCCCTATTTTTTATTGCGAGATCTTATTCTACGGGAAAAATACAAACTTTTTGTAGGAAGCTTTTTTTAAGAGTTTTTTCACGAATTTTGTCCGATCTTGGTCAGATGCATCCAGGCTGTGATTCATGCATTACCCTGGGCATTAGCGTCACCAGATGTGCACCTTAATGCTCTGTGGCGTCACCCAATGTGCACCACATGGAGGTTGCCGATGAGATTTTGCACATCATTTGCCCTGAAAAGGGCCAATGGTTTCAGTGGCTGGAGGTTCGATCTCGTTCTTAGATCAAATGTCCAACATCGTCAATGCACTTCTGTACCCGCTGGCAAAAGTTTACTTGAACATTTCAAAGGGTTGGGATGGAAATTGCTCAAAATGCAGCCCTAACCCTCGCCTTCATGTTCTGCACTGTTGTCATACTAATTAATTGAAAAGTTTGAATATTGATGCAATCAGCACGCACAGAACACCTGACGGCTCGTCGAGTTTCTCTGCTCCTGCACCTTTGATGCTAATGCCGAGGGTATTGCATGAATCACAGCCTGGATTCATCCAAGATTTTAAACGACGGAAAAAAATCGCGAAGACTCTTAAAAAACGCATTTTCAAAAAAACGTTTCCTACCAAGTTTGTATTTTCCCCCGTAGAATACGATTACGCAATAAAAACTGAAAAATCAAAGTTGACCTTCGTCAGACCTTGAAAATTTACGCCAAGGTCATTTCCAAGGTCACTAGCAAATGTCCCCCTCTGGACCCTACAACTTTTATATGAAACACTTTTTGCCATGTTGCTCAGGTTTCGAGATATTTGAGATGGCAATTTAAAATGGGATGTATTATATAATATTTAGTTCTTCTGAATTTTAGAAAACACGAGCATATGCTTGAAATTCTAATATCTTACCAATAACACACAGTAATGTTGATAATACATTTATTATAAAAGTAGTAAATTCTCAAATCTCAAAGAAGTAGCTACAAAAACATATATTAATTTTTATTATACAGAATAAAAAAATAAGTACATCATAAAACCATCACAAAGTAGATAAAATTCAAGAAATTCGTGTAGAGCCTTTCTAAAATATAAACCTAGGAGTACAAAAAACAAATATCCAGATCTAAGTATAATACAAGTAGAATAAGAGTTATAATTCAGATGGCCAAGGGCATATTTATCTTCGGGTAGGGATTGTATCCCACCAAATCGAAATCCTCCAGTTTAAAATCGTCGATATTCTTAACGTCCCTTTTGATGAATAACTTCGGGAAGGGTCTTGGCTTTCTTTCCAGTTGTTCCTTTAGAGCGTCTGTGTGATTCATGTAGACATGACTGTCGCCCAGGGTGTGGATAAATTCTCCAGGCTAAAATTGAGTTAAAATAAAACAACCTCACTGGTGAAACTAGTGGAAAATATTCAAGCATTTAGTTAAACTTTAGCCAAGTTCAGTTTTGCACTGTAGTAACATGGCAAAAAAAAATTACAAGTAACGTAAATAACAAACTTAACCCATTAACACTTGAATTTGTTTTAACACGTTGAGTGTCGCATGATGCTAACATGGTCTCACGCATTTTTTGGACATATACGCCGCGTGAGACATACGTGGTCTCACACGTTCCAAGGAGCAAATTTGTCATGTGATGCCACTTTTGTCTCCCGGAATCTATTAAAACTTTATTCATCAATTATTGCAATAAAAAAATAACGGCCTCCTGAGATTTTTTTTAAATACATTGCGGCACTAACGTCTTAATTGAGTTCAGTTTTTCTTTGTATTTTTTAATTACATTAATTTATAAATCCATTACAGAGGCAGAACTTTATTCATATCATTTTTAGTATACGAAATATTGAAGATATAAAATAATAAAATACAAAATAACTAATAATTTGTGTTACTTATATCGCACACTAGATTGTAATGGATTAATAAAACATGGTCACTTCCTCTGATAACTTTTGCAGTATTAAATTTTTGAAATGATAAGAATATAAACTCCGTTCCATTTTTATTTTTAACGAAGTTGGCTCTGTTAGGTGACAGTTTTATTGGCCATGTAAAAAGTCACTTGAAAAAATGGGTTATATTATTTAACAAAGTTGGCTCTGTTAAAGTAACGGTTTTATTGGCCAATGTAAAAAGTCACTCGACTTGAAAAAAAAAATGGGTTATGTTTAGGGTTACCATTTGTCTGGATAAAGCCGGATATGTCCTCCTTTTTCAGTAAAATTTAAATATCCGGCCGACTTTCTCTACTGTCCGGCTTTTTCCAAAATATCAATAAAAATAAAACTTCCCGTTCTGCTGTCAAACCTACCATCTTTAATATAATCATGGTATTGTGACTGAATGCACTGGTTGAAACTACAGATGGACGAAATGACTCTTTTTGTGAGTCGACTCTTAAATCTTTGGAAGAAGCAAAAAGTCTGTCTGGAAAAAGTGACGAGCAAAAAAAGACTCTCACCTACAAAAATGTGTATTTTAACTAGCTGACAATAGTGTATTACGTAACTAGTTATGTATTATACAGGGTGAGTTTTTTTCGATGTTCTCTATGGGGATCTCGGAAACTATGAGAGATAGAGAAACGGTTAAATGAGCAAAGAAGTGCAGTTACGAGGCCAATAAAATAATACTTTCAATGTTTTCAAAAAAGTGAAGGGTAACTAGATATTTTTTCAAATAAATATTATGACAAATAGGAAAAAACTGTAGAAGATCAAGTTGTAGATAATTTTATGCAGCTTAGGGCTGGTATATTCACCTTTCAGTAAAGTGTTCAGTAGTGTTACCGATCAGATAAACGTATATTCATCTTCCTGTAACACTAACCTTTCAGTAAATCTAGTATACTGAACAGATAAACTTACAGATCCCTTTGAGTGTCAAGTAGGAGCTTACAGGAGGATTATAACCTCAAAATATCCCGACGTGTGTAGAAATATTGCTATTATAAAAGTGATATAGACATTATAGATGACATAAAGCTTGAGATAGACGAAATTGATTACGAGATTGGTGATATATAAATCGGCGACCAGAATCGTTACTAACAATTTAAAAAGGCGATTTTACAACAACCCGTAAACGACAACGGGGACGAAATTTTACCAACCTTTTTGTTCCGGTTACCGGAAATTAGTTATTAGTTGCGTATATTAACATGCGAATCATATCATTTAACTTTTGGTACTCGTTACGCTTCCCGGGTTGTTGTGAAGCGCCCTTAAATTGTTAGAATGACACAGAATTGTTTTCATCTATATCACACGGAGGCAAGTTCGGGGTACGAAGCCGAAGGCAGACAGACAAGCATCAAACAATAATGAAACAGTGTTCCCAACCGTATTACTGAAAATGCATAATATCTCTTTCTCCCTTATAGAAATATATATACCTTACCTTGTCTTCTCAAGTGTACTACCCGAATTAAAACGTCGTAAATGTCCCGTAGTTACGTGACATATAAATTCGGATGAATATACCCGAATGCCTTACAGGTGACCTGTAAATTTACTGAACAAGTAACTAACAGACAATTTACTGAAGAGATGAATATATCGGCCCTTAATAAAATAAATTCAGAATTTTTTTTGATTCTAGTGTGATTATTAAAAAAAATCGGTGAAGAATAGTATGAATTTTTTTAAGAATCGTGAAATAAATTAAAATTGAGTAAATTTAGCAAGTTTTATATACGTAGCATTTGTTTTTTTATTTTTTTACAGGTGTATAGAATGTTCAGCACCGGAATTGCTCTCGATTTTCCTTTTATTATCTCATGATGATGATGATGATAGTTTGTGGAGGGCGACCAGTTGGTCGGAACATTCGTTGGTCCTTTGTGCCGCCTCCTGAGCCCTACTCCTCAAGCCAACCTAAACTTCTTGTGAAGTCAAGTAGTTGGCCGTATGGAGTGTTGCCCAGTTGTGACCAATCTGGCCACTCCTCTCTGAATATGGACCACCTGAGTTGTTAGAGTGACTGACATTCTCATATCATGATTATCTCATAATATGGTAAAGGGTTTTTTGACTTTTTGGAGGAACGTCAAGTAAAAGTACAGATGATTTAGAGTAAATTAGGCAAGTTTCAAGTTCGTAGCATTTGTTTTTATCTTTATTATCCATTGAGAAAAATTTTCCGCTTTGGAATTACAATGAGCTTGAATCACGTGTGATTATATCCAAATCTGGTGACAGGGTGTTTACAGATTTTTACTGGATCTTGAAGTAAAATAGATTTTGAGTAAATATGATGATAAATAAATTTGAGGCAACCTCACTTGTTTTTTTTTTTCGGCGTTACGCCTGGCCTTGGTTCTATGACCATTAGCCATCATCAATGTTTAATAGATATGTAAGTTATAAATTAAATTAACAAATGAATAATGAAAGACGTATACAACAACCACGGACCCGAACGAATACTTCTCGAAAACCGAAAAGTCTTTCCCCAGGGCTGGGAATCGAACCCACACGGCCGCGGTGTAACCGGCACAAGCGCTCGCCTGTACCCACTAGACCAACGAACCGCCCAACCCCACTTGTTGCAGAAGCATTAAATAAATTTAATATGTAAATATTTACATATTCAGGCTATATTTCGTTTTATTAAATTTGATAAGTTCTAGGTTCGGGCCATTGTTATTATATTTCTTTATAGGTGGGAAAAATATTAACTTTCGAATAACAATCAATTTGATTCAAGTGTCAAGAGTGGGTATGAAGAACATCTGAGATGGGTTCAGCGAAAGGCGAGGAGAGCATGGGGGATGACGTGGGGGAAGTGGATGGAGAATGATGTTAGAGTGACATGCAAGGTGTGGGATGCGTGTGTAAGGCCGGTATTAATGTATGGTGTGGAAGCGTGGGGGACAAGAACGTATGAATGTATAGAGAGGGAACAGTTATGGTTCCTGAAGCGAATGTTGGGACTAGAAAAGTTGACGCCGGGATACATTCTGTCACAGGAGACGAACAGGGAGAGATTGGCATGTGAGGCGGTAGAGAGAATGGTGAAGTATGAAATGAAGCTATGTGGGTTGGGAGAGGAGAAATTGGTGAGAACGGTGTGGGAGACGTGTATGAATGTAGAAGGGAGGAGGTGGAGAGAAGAGAGAAAGAGTATGTATTAAGGGGAGGACTGGCTGAGTTGAAGGTGCAAGAATGGTTTGGTACAGGTGTGAAAGTGGCGGCATGGATGCAAGAGAAGATGAAGGAAGTGGAAGCACAGGAGAGGCAGGGATGAATAGATTAGAGCGAGTATAATGATATGTTTGGCAGATGGCAAGTGTATGGGAGGGTGCCAAGATACATGAGTGAGGGTGGGTGGAGCAGGGAAGAAAGGATGATAATGGCGAGGGCTAGGTGTGGGTCTAGAGAGAGGGGGAGGAAGAAATGGATGGGGGAGGATTATATGAGATGTAGGTTATGTGAATGGGGGAAGGATACGTGGAGACACCTGGTGGAAGAATGTGAGGGGGTAAATGAGGAATGGGTGGGAGTGAAAGGAAACACCCAAGGGAGGATGGGGCTGGGGTAAAGACACTGGAGAAAGTGGGACGCGAAAAGGAGGACAGGAGGTGAATAGAAGAAAAGTATCTGTATATACAAGGTGTCTAAAAAAGACACCACCAAAATGATATGGTGTATTCCTCAGACAAAAAAAGAGCAAATTAACTAAATTTATCTATATGAAAAATTACATACCTTCCAAGATACAGCAAGTCAAAGTTTAAGATTTTTAAAATATTTTAATCTATATCTCGAAAATGGCAGATGAGAATGATTTGTTTATTTTTTTCTGACAACTACATTAGGTGTACTACATTGTTTAAAAATTTCAAGAAATTTCTTCAAGTACAAAGGTGCTCCAGAGGACATGCTGTTTACATTATTACATAGAACTTTTTTGTTCTTCATATTTTTTACAATTTAATATTTTTTTCAATGCAACTCATCACTTTTAAAGAATTTATAACTCTTAAAGTTTTTTTGTTTACGCCTTATTTTTAACAAAAAAAAATAAAAAAGAACTTATTGTTCATTGTTTAATTGCGCTCGTCCTGCAAGAAAAGTCTTAAAAATAACTATAATCCAAAAACTGCTTTTATTTTAACATATTAAATTATTTAACAAATTACAAAAAATTCAAAATGACCCTCATAAAAAAAATCACAGTAAACATTGTATGCGCGTGCGCGCGTCGCCTCGATGCGCTTCAGCCACCGGCGATACTTCGGTCACCACCACTCAACGGGTTAACCAGTTTTACTTAAATTGAAAGTTTTAATTGTACTGACACACGTTTTCAACGAATTGACACCCTACTTAGATTATTTTATTTTTTAACACGAAATTTTCCAAAAACAATAAGTTCTTTTTTATTTTTTTTTTGTTAAAAATAAGGCGTAAACAAAAAAACTTTAAGAGTTATAAATTCCTTAAAAGTGACGAGTTGCATTGAAAAAAATATTGAATCGTAAAAAATGTGAAGAACAAAAAAGTTCTATGTAATAATGTAAACAGCATGTCCTCTGGAGCACCTTTGTGCTTGAAGAAATTTCTTGAAATTTTTAAACAATGCAGTACACCTAATGTAGTTGTCAGAAAAAAATAAACAAATCATTCTCATCTGCCACTTTCGAGATATAGATTAAAACATTTTAAAAATCTAAAACTTTGACTTGCTGTATCTTGGAAAGTATGTAATTTTTCATATAGATAAATTTAGTTAATTTGCTTGTTTTTTGTCTCAGGAATACACCATATCATTTTGGTGGTGTCTTTTTTAGACACCTTGTATAATTATTTGTGTAATTATGCCAATAAAGGTTTTTTTTTTTATTCAAGTGTAATTATTTAAAAATTTGGTGAAGAAGAGTATGGATTTTTAGGGAATTGTGAAATAGAATTGAGTAAATTTAGCAAGTTTTAAATACGTAGCATTTGTTTTTATATTTTTTTATACTCCACCTGGAATATACAAAGAGCTATGGAATGCGTCTGGAATGTGCTGGGGGTCGTTACCAGTGGCGCAGCATAAATTCTGTAATATTATGATTTTAATTTTAAAATAAAATAAGTATTTTTTTGAATATCACGATGTTTAATTAAATTTAAAACATATGTTTACGGTTCAGCGAGATATGAACGAACTATCACAAAAAATATATTGGTCCACAATCTATACCCTCGAACATACCGTGAACAGAGCGGCCCATTGAAAATAACATGCCAAAAAATATATTATTTTCTATTTCATCGCTACGCTCACTATTTTAAAGGCTCATATTATTTACGTACCTTAAATTCCATAGCTCTCTGTATATATCAAATGAAGTTTAGAATGTTTAACATTGGAATTGCTCAGTTAGATTGCTCAGTTTGGTAAACTGTTTTCAGCGTTTTAAGGGATTGTAGAGTTATCCAAGGGATCGTAACCTGAACATGATTTAGAGTAAATTTGGGAAGTTTCAAGTCCGTAGCATTTGTGTTTATCAGTAGGAAAAAAAAATGTTCCACTTTAAAATTAAAATCAGCTCGATTTTCGTGTGATTATCACAAAATCTGGGGAAAGGGTGTTGATGGATTTTTTACTGGATCTTAAAGTAAAATAGATTTTCTTTAAATGTGGAAAGTTTTAAGTTCTCAGCAAATGTGATTATTTTTTTACCTCTGGGAAAAATTTGTAATTTTCGAATTACAATCAATTTGATTCAATTGTGATTACTTGAAAAATCAGTGAAATTTTAAGTATGAAGCGTTTGTTTCTATATTTTTTTTTGCATGTTAACATCGTAATAGCAATTAGTTTGATTTTCGTTTAAATATCCCATAATATGGTAACGGGATAAGTTTAGTTTTTTAAGGGATCGTTAACAAAAAATGATTTAGAGGAAATTTGGAGTCAATCCATAAAATTTTGACGTTTTAGTATAGATATTTCTTTATGTTTTTCTACAAAGAAATTCATAATATGCAAGGGGTCCGCAAAATGTACCATTTTTGAAAGGGGTCCGCGAGTTTAAAAAGTTTGGAACTGCCCAATCAAGGCCCAAGCCATGTTCTCGAATGGAAATTAACCTCAAAATGTGATGTCAAAATGACATTATTACCGTGGTAGTATAAATAATAGTTATTTCATTGGTAACTAACGGTGGGCAAGACAAATACCGTGAGATCAAAAAGTCAAAAATAGTTGGCAGTGCATTTTCTGAAAATTCCCCATATAATTCAACTAAAGTTATATTGGCTGTCTGAAATTATCCAATGCAGTGCAGTGTACATCTTGTTAATTTTGACATCTTGTGATTTTTTATGGTTACTTGTTTTAAAAACAGTTTTGTTTTTTTATCTGCCGATTTTGCCTATTTTAAACATTAGCAGTTATTTCTAGAACTAATAATCACTATTAATAATATATGAAGGATTCATTATCTGGTTGTTTTATTTAAATTTCAGGGTTTTCCATGCTAAAATTTCCATTCTTGGTGACGCCACTGAACTTCTAAGGGCTCCCAACTATTTTCGACTTTTTGATCTCACGGTACACTTACATTTGACAAACTAACAGTGGATTTCACAATGGTGGTAATAAATATAACTCTGGCTTAAATTGACATAACACTGGTATTACATTTTCGGCTGTGTGAACGGTCTTTCAAATGGTAAATAGAATGTATAATTTGAGGTTATCTTCTGCAATTACATTACACATACAGTGAGAATGTTGTCTGTGGAACGCTCCTAATACAAAATTCCCTGATGATCTGCGGCCAAAATCCTCTGAAACGTCAACCTTATTTTTTGAACGTGCATCTTTTCTGATAGTTGTCAATTTTCCATACCTCCACCCCTTTGCGTAATGACGTCATCACCATTTTTTTTTAAATGGAAACCATTTTTTTTTGCTGGGTTTATACGACGTTTAACGTTTAAGGATTAGTGTTTAAGCAAAGTAGAACTAACGTATTAGTGCTTATGCGTTCATACGAAGTTTTAAAGATTTTAACGTTTATGTTTAAGGGTAGGCTACTTTCTACTTTTCCCTTAAATTCGTTAAACATAGGAGGTTATGTTCACGGCTTGTGTTTGTAAACAACCAAAGATTAAAAATGGACAGTTTTGATGACTTTGTGGCATCTATCCATATTGAAACATTCAATAAGTGTACATAAATTGTGGCAAATTAATCGTTTCCACAAACACAGCTGATAAGTACAATGATGCCGGATTTACATATTCATTCTAAATCATTTGTTAAAACATGCGATTTAATTAATTTGACGGAATTTTTAGCGATAAAAATGAAGAATTGAATATTGTAAACAATACTTTTATTGTTTTTCATATTCATTAGAAGAAATAGTTGCAAAACAGTATTTTCCTAAAATTTGTGATAAAAGATCTGGCAACATCGACGCGCAAGCGCATTATCTAAAATTCTTAATTCTTAATTTTCGTGTGAACGGCATCTTTCCCTTAAACGTTAAACGCTAAACGTTAATCCTTAAACCTTAAACGTCGTATAAACCTACCATTAATTTTACTAAATTTATAGTAAATTTTATTCTCTTTACGACTGTGTAAAAATATTTTTTTTGTTTTTTTCTTATTTCAGAAATTGAATTTTTTTTTTTTTTTTAATTTATTTAATGTATCAAATGTTCAAAATGCGCACTGTTCCTCTCTTGGCAAAAAGCCAATCGATGATAAAACCCATCCCTTACATTTTGAAATATTTCTGGTGGAATTTGTCTCATTTCTTAAATAATAATTAATTAAATTAATTTAATTTCTTAAATAAAAAACAAAATATTTTTCACAGTCGTAAAGAGAATAAAAAGGGCTACAAATTTAGTGAAATAAAAAAAATGGCGATGACGTCATTACGCAAAGGGATGGGGGTATGGAAAATACACAACTGTCAGAAAAGATGCGCGTTCAAAAAATAAGGTTGACGTATTGGAGATGATTGGGGAATTTTTTATTTGGAGCGTTCCACAGCCAATGTTCGCACTGTATATTAATTGATATTTACACTTTCAGAATGTTTATTAACAAATTATTTTCTATTTCGATGTACTTTTTATCTTAAATCCTCTTTTGAGGCTCCATTTCTAATGTAAACAATATTGATTGAAAAATGTATTCCCTGACTATACCTCATTTAATAACCATATAGCCGCAAAAATACGTTGTTGTAATTGGCTAAACAGGCGCCGTTTTTACATAGGCTAAAATTACTAAAACGGCAATGGCCGCTGTTATGATCAGCTGATCTGTTACCGTTTACTTGTGTCCCACCGGTTCCACGTATTTCGCGTCAGTTTTTGTGTTTTTAACCAGTTATTCCTCCCGTTGAAAGTGTAAGAATCGGTTCTATCAAAAATTCATCCTGCGATCTTCTAGGAAACAGTTATTTAATTTTTAACTATGGATAGATGCCCAGCACTAGTTCGGAGTCATTTTCTACCCCCAAGAAACGGAAAAGGTTGGATTTGAGAGCATTAACGCTTGTTTACAAACAATCCAAAATTAACGTATATAAACTTTTAATACAAGAGGCTTTAAAATCTACTGTCGTTGTACACAAAATTGTCGATTCATTAGGTAAGGGTAGTGCAAATAATCAAATCGTAAACATGTATAATATTTAGGACAGGCTACCAGTACGTTGTTTCGCAAAATTAGAAAGAAAATTTGCCTAAAATTTATTTATGTATTGTTAAAATTATTGAATGAATGTTATGGGTAAACGAATTTTAAATAATTTGAATTTTACCGCCAAAACATTCCTAGTTACTTTTTTGGTTACTTTTTATAGTGTAAATGTGACTCTCGGCTTTAGTCCGCCTGCTTATTAAATGAGGTATAACAATTTCGCATAAAGAACGTTTACACAGCTGAAAATATAATACCGGCTTACGAAAAACCTGGCTTAAATAAATGTTTGTGAAATCCACCGTATAGTTCCCATACGCTCTAATCAACTTGTATATGTTCAGTTCTTTTCTATAAATTAAAAATCTTAATTACCTTCAAACCGGTGATATGTGCCATCATATAAGTCAAAAGTGCGTAACTGGCGATGTTAAAAGGCACCCCTAAACCCATATCTGCAGACCTCTGGTACAACAAACACGAAAGCTCATCGTTGGCGACGAAAAACTGGACCAAACAATGGCACGGAGGCAGCGCCATTTTCGGGATATCGATCGGATTCCAAGCGCACATTATGATCCTCCTATCGTTCGGCCTGTTCTTAATCGTGTCTATAACATTGGCCAGCTGATCGATTCCCTTGTTTTCATAATCGGCCCCCATGCCCTCGTACTTCGCCCCGAAATGCCTCCACTGGAAACCGTAAATCGGGCCCAAATCCCCCTCCTCCCTATCCCGCAAACCGACGGAATCCAAAAATTCACGTGTGCTGTTGGCGTGCCAAATGTGAACGTTCTTTTCCTGTAATTCTTTAGCGTTGGTGCTTCCCTTAATGAACCAGAGGAGTTCCTCGACGACCCCCCTCCAGAACACCCTCTTTGTCGTCAATAACGGGAAGATGTTATCCCTCAGTGAGTACCGCATCTGCGCCCCGAATATTCCGTAAGTGCCGACGCCGGTGCGGTCTCCCCTCTTCACACCCGTTTCTAGGATGCGCTTGATGTGATCCAAATATTGGTATTCCTCGTGGCGAATGGTTGCCTCCCCGTCGCCCTTCTCTTGGTTGCCGTTTCCATTGCTCGGCGACCGGTTATCGACGAGGATTTCGATGGTCACCTTGTTGTCGGCGGCGCTTTCTACCCTGGAACACATTATGGGGACGGTTTACTAGAATTTCGTTTTGGGGTTTAAAGTGATCATTCGTGGATTGTATACATCGATGTCAGTTTTGACACAGTGATGTCATTTCATAGTAGAATATTTTTATTAGTACGGAATTTTGACTGGGGAAATTTTCTGTCACCTTCCTCATGACTAGTTTCAGATGTTTTGAGAATGGGGAATTAAAAGAAGCAGTGCAAACACTTGCTTAACCCTAGATAACTAAACATATAATAAACTACCGACTTCCGACAGTTTTGTGAAGGCAATTATGGCAATCACTTTTACCAAATGCCTGAAGTGCAAATGTTAATTTTTAGCACTTTTCTATTTTTTTTAAGTTAAGCTAATTTGTTCAAAATAATTCAAGAAAATTTAAAAACATACATGATTTTAATTCGTAGTTGAATGATTAGTTACAGAGTAACACTGATTTAAGTTTAGTTATCTAATTATAATTATATGTCGATACGTGAGGATTGATCCAGGTCACGCTAATAGCCTATGGTACAAATGGGGGGTGTTGTACAGTGCCGTACTTATACATGGCGCCAGCTGGGGGCCTCGCTAAAAGAGGGACCTCAAGAGGCCCCTAGTAAACAGAGACCCACATGAGGTTTCAAAGTCACTTGATTTTTGGAATAAACCCAGGATGGACCCCTAGGTTGCCTTACGGAAGGACCGGTGGCCACTAGGGGTGTTCGATTATGGAAATGAATAATGGAATATTAATTAATTTTGATAATCGATTATATCGATAAATCAAAATAATCAAATAATTAAATGGTCGATTAATCAATTAATCAAATGATCGATTAATCAAATTGCCGGTTAATTGATTATTTTTTGAGTAATAATCAAACAATCGATTAATAGAATATTTATCGATTATTCGATTATTTTGCACAGCTCTAGTAATAATGGCATATTTAAAAAATTTAAATGGTATATTTTACCAGTCAAAAATAGATAGCATTTTTTATTAATGGTCAAAGTGACATACTTTACTAGTCAAACTGGCATATTTTAAATGTCAAAACTGGCCAGTGACGGTTTGCGGGATTTTTTCTGGTACGGCTGAGGAACAAGAGGTGGTAATACAGATAGGTAGGGTCAGTTGCCGAGACGGCTGGCTGCGTGACCGCACCTATCTGTATTACCACCTCTTGTTCCTCGGCCGTACCAGAAAAAAACCCGCGAACCGTCACTGAAACTGGCATGTTCACCAGTCAAGGCATGTGTTGTCAAAAATAGCATATATTTAACCAGTCAAAACTGTGGTAGTTTAACTGTCAAAACTGGCATATTTTATTTGTCAAATATGGTATATTTTATAAGTTTAAAAGAGATTTTAAAAGTCAAAATTTACATATTTGTAAAGCTAACATGGCGTATTTTACTAGTAAAAAATAGCATATTTTAATAGTTCAAATGGCATATTGTACCAGTAAAAACTAGCATATTTTAACTGTCAAAACCATATTTTAAAAGTCAAAAGTGACATATTTGTATAGCTAAAATGGCATATTTTACCAGTTAAAAATTGCATATTTTAACTGTCAAAAATGTCAAAACTGGCATAGTTTAATAGTAAAAAGTGGCATATTTTACAGGACAAATGTGGCAGATTGTAAAATTGAAAAAGGTAAATACAATAAAACGAAATGTAGCCTGAATATATGAATATTCAACCTGTTCGTTAATCTGGAAGCAAAAAATTAAGTCTTACTAAGACTATAAACAAATAACTTATTGAAACAACTACTTCCCTGGCTAGTGCCACGCCGGATATTGAATGATACAAAAGAAATTTGCATGTTATTACTAGTACTACTAGATAATAACATTGGTTTAAGATCGTTTATTTCTACATACAAGACTAACTTAGAAAATTATTCTAAAATGAAATGTAAACTTTAAACTGTAAATGTTATTATTAAAATGAAAAAACCAAAAAACATTTTGACAAGAACAGTGCTAAACTTATCTAGTGTTACTAGATGAAACAAATTTGATAATTACTAAAAATACCACTGAATTAAAAAATATATGAAAATTAAGTAACTAGCCATCTGCAGACGCGTTTCGAGATTTATCTCTCATCAGTGCAGCTTCGCTTTTAAATTGAATGTTAAATAATAAAATACACTTACGTGAAGGTGATCGTGAATGTGAAGACGTCGTAAATGACTGAGGAGATTATGGAAGGTTTGAAAGGGTTTTATACCTGGTTGGAGGTATAGATGTGAAGAAATTAATGATCTTGTTTTCGGTTAGAATCGAATACACGATTAATTTGTTTATTGAAAAAGGAATATATTTCACCTGTTAAAAATGGCATATTCGTCCAATCAAAAATGGCATGTTTTACCAAAGGGAATTGCCATATTTTAACCCTTTGCACTTGTATTTATAATTGAGACCATAATGGTAAAACGTATTGTGGCGACTATAATTCGACATACAAATGCAAAGGTTTAACAGTCAAAAATGACATACTTCACATGTTTAAAAGGCATATTTTACCAGTCTAAAATGTCAGTGTTCAAGTTAAAAATTGCATACTGTACCATTTAAAAATGACACATGCATAGAACATTAATTTATAAACAGAAAATATACGCATTAAAACATTTTTCCTATTTAAAAAGTAAAAGATTCTTCGAACAATCAAATACAGTCAAAACTGGCTATACCGACATCGCTTATTACGACGAAATATGGAGGTCCCGGCTAAATCCGCATATAAACACCTATGTAAAAATACCTTATATCGACATCGGTTAAAGCGACATATCGGTTTAAGTGACGAACTGTTATCTGATTTAATCGGCAATAACGACCAACGGAAACATTTGCTCACAAAAACAAAACATTATTTTAAACCTAAGTAATTCCCTACTAATCAAATTGCATTTGTTCACAAAAACAAAACACAGCGTCCAGTCGGCGTTCAGCGTTTCAGTCGGATGTATGTACTTAGCGATACGTCACAGTTCGGAGGTGTACGCGCGCTTTTATGTCACGATGTCGCAAAGAAAGAGAAATACTTTTCTCTTTCTTTGCGAAGAAAAATCGCACATAATATGGAGATTAGAAAATGGAGAACAAAATGGGGATATTGCAAAGGAATATGGAGTGTCACACTCTACAATATCGACTATGTGGAAGAGTACAGAAAAATAAAAGCTCTTTTTGAAAACAACTCTTTGAAAATGAAACGGTCGAGGTCATGCGAACACAAGGTTATTGAAGAGGCTTTATTAATGTGGTTTAAACACCAAAGAGCAAACAACGTACCAATAAATGGACCGATTCTTCAACAAAAAGGTAACAATTTCGTACGGCGTATGGGGAAAGAAAATTTCGAGTGCTCATCATCTTGGGTACAACGTTTCCGTGCTCGTCATAACATTGTGTCCAGAAAAGTTTGTGGTGAGGCTGGTGGCGTCCCTGAAGGCGTATCAGAAGAGTGGTTATCTTATAAGTGGCCTGCACTGTGTGAAGGTTACAAGCCAGAGGAAATCTTTAATGCGGATGAAACTGGATTATTTTTCAATTTGACCTCAGATAAGACGCTAAAATTTAAAGGTGAACAATGTATGGGCGGAAAGTTGTCTAAAACAAGAATTACGGTGTTGGTTGCTGCGAATATGACTTGATCAAGCAAAGAAAAACTTTTAGTGATCGGTAAATCGAAAAAACCGCGATGCTTTAAGAACATTCGCTCCCTGCCTGTAACTTACGAAAACAACACTAAAGCCTGGATGACATCGCTGATTTTTGAAAAATGGCTTCATAACTGGGATGCACAACTAAAATCAAGGGGGACAAAAATTCTTCTCCTAGTTGACAACTGCCCTGCTCATCCCGTAGTCCCCAATTTAAAATGTATAAAACTTGTGTTTTTACCACCAAATGTCACCTCTGTGTTACAACCCATGGATCAAGGAGTGATCAAATCTTAAAAAACACAGTACAGAAAGGTTCAAGTCTTGCAAATGCTTCAAAATATTGAAAACGGTGAAAATACAAAAAGTCTAACCGTTCTAGATGCCATTTTATTGATAACGGAAGCCTGGAACAAAGTTACACCAAACACTATAGCCAACTGCTTTCGCCACGCAGGTTTCAAAGATCTGTCCTTATCATCACTAGACGAGGACAGGATGATGTTCCGTTTGCTAGATTGGTAGATGAAAATGATAATATTTCTCTAGCTCAATTAGCTACAAAGTTATTGCAATCAATGCGATGAAGAAGAAGAAGCCCTAGAAGAAGAGTTTCAACCACCAGCACTATGCGAAGCTATTAATGCTATAACAACGCTACAAAAATTTGTTGCTTTTAACAAGGAGTTTAATACTGATGGCAATCAAGGTGTCTTGAAAGAAATAAAACGTAAATTGCAAAATACCTTTGAGATTAACGGGTCTATTTTATAAACAATCGTTACAATATGATTCGTTAGCTAACTATAACGTCAGTTGCAATGTTGTGAACGATTTAGTTTAAAATGTTATTTTGTAACCAACATCGTTAGGCGTTGACCTTGAATGCTTATTCGTAACGATGAACTTGTGATTTTAGAAAGAATAGTACACTTGTAGCTCACTTCATTTCTAATTTCGTCAGTGTCGTGACAGTTGGTGTTTACATTTCAAATCTAAACATTGTGCTTATTTTTGCGGATACTTTCAAAAATCTAATTATAATTGAACTGAATTAATTTAATTAAGTGATGAAGTGTTAATAATGACTGAAAGTGAAAGTCGAAGTAGTGTCGTGAAAAATCTTGCTCAATATATATTAAATATATCTAGAAGAGTTACAATGGAATGAAGCCCTTCGAAGGAATCAACAGTCCCAAAACCCGGATATTTTGGACGAATCAAAGAGGTCATTAGCCCTACAATTAAATCCAGCAGGAGGACCAATAAAAAAGTTGAGCAATGGATTATAGAAGTATTTCCTAGATTTGTTTCCCTGTTTTCCCGAACGATCACAACGGAACGATTTCATCGTTTCGTAACGATTATGAAAAGTTACAAAATTGAGTTTCATTGAAAAATCGAATTACAACGACATCGTTACGAGTTATAAAATAGACCTGTAAGTGTATGAAACAGACTAAGATGACAGATTATTTTAAACGATAAAGAATTAATGTACATATGTACATACATTATTTAATGTACATGGTATTTAAGCAACCTATGTATGTATATTTTTTTATAATTTTTCTTTACTTACTATACACTTTTTTGTTCGATTTTTTGTATTTTTATTTGAAAACCAGTACACCTACATAATGGAAAGTTCATTTCTCTAGAAAAATACTACATATTGCTTATAACAACTATCGGCTAAAACGTCTGTATTTCATGGTCCCTTCAAAGTAGCTATAACCGGTTTTGACTGTAATTGATTAATCATATGATCGATTAATCGTTTACTAAATAATCAAATGATCGGTTCATTAATTATTTTCAAGTAATAATCGAACAACCGATTAATTGATTATTTATCGATTAATCGATTATTTTGCACAGCCCTAGTGGCCACAAGTAAATATTAGTAAACAGTTTATAAAATACTTTTTAATAAACATCCTGCGAAGCTTTTGCAAATGGAAAATTTAAAAATTATAAATAAGGAATGCAATCGAGAATATTATAGAAATATTCTAGAATCAAAACAAAAACAAACGGAAAACAAAGAAAAACGTGACTGGTTAATTTTTTTCTGAAACTAGTAAATGTATTTCTTGTTTTACTTGCAAATTATTTTTAAATTCCAGCAATAAATGTATTACCGGTTTCAATGATTGGAAAAGTGTGGATAAAGCGCCAAAGAAACACGAGCTATCTTTAAATCAAGTTCGGAATATGTGCATATTTAAAAAGATGTGCAATACAGGGTCTCATTGATAATGAATTAATGAAACAAATTGAACTTCAAGAGAATTACTGGCGCGATGTATTAAAAAAGGTAATAGCAGGGGTGGCTCGTTATATAGAGCCAAGGAGCCATGGCACTACTCGTAGTTTCAATTTTGGATTAATTTTTAAAGCACTTTTTCGCCAGTTACTTTGGCCTAGGAAGATAAATCGTTCTTTTTTTCTTCAAAAAAAGGGGAGGGGTATATTGTATAAGTGGCTCTACCATCAACATGTTCCACGAGCCGCCACTGACTAAGTGGATTTTTACATAATCATAATGTAGAATGTGCTTCAAGTGCATTTGAAAAGTTTCAAGTCGATGGCAATTGTTTTTATATTTTTTTCAACAGCCGGAAATTTTTACAAATTTTCTTAACTCTACGCTTGATTCTTTACGAAAATTCGAATTCTACGGTTGGAGCATTGAATGGATTTTTACATAATCATAATCTAGAAAGTGTTTTAAGAACATTTGAAAAGTTTCAAGCCGATGGCAATTGTTTTTATATTTTTTTCAACAGCCGGAAATTTTTACAAATTTTCTAAACTCTACGCTCGGTTCGTTACGAAAATTCAAAATCTACGCTTGGAGTATTGAATGCAGGGGCGGCTCGTTATATAGATCCAAGGAGCCATGGTACTACTTGTGGTTTCAAACTCAGCAAGAATTTTTAACTAATTCTAACTTTTTCGCCAGTTACTTTGGTTTAGGAATATAAATCGTTCTTTCTTTCTTCAAAAAGGAGGGGAGGGGGCTATATTGTATAAGTGGCTCTACCATCAACATGTTCCACGAGCCACCACTGGGTAATAGCAACCATCAAATTATTGGGACAGCGTTTAGAGGTTCAAATGAATATATTTATTCCAAACGAAAAGGTCATTTTTTTAAGCTGTTTAGATTACCTTATTTAAACCATTTATAAAGAATCATTTAGAAACATTTTCCAACTGTGGCCCTAGTATAACAAATTATCTATCGCGCAAAACCTGTGATGAATTCATAAATTTAATGGCTTAAAAACTATTCATTGCTGAAGTAAAACAAGCTAAATATTTTTCTATTATTGTCGACTCAACTCCCGATATAAGTCATATTGACCAATTAGTTTTAATAACAGAATTAACATTGGACATTAAAAAATGTGGAGGACAGAGCTTTGATAACGTCTCCAATATGTCTGGTAAATATTCTGGATTGCAAACTAGAATACCATGTGCCAATCTGCCTAAATTTACTTGGAAACTGTGCAGCAGAATCTTCCTAATCTTCTGAGTTAAATGAGGTATGTCGCATATTATTAAGTCATGAGACTATTGAATTAGATTTAAAAAAATTAATTAATCTCAGATATGACTGCTATGTTTCTCTCTCTCGGGCATGGCCAACTCAGAAACAAAATTCTATGGCTCACACCTTACAAGAGCACAAAGCTTTTAAAATCCTTTAATAATTATTTCGTAGAAATTCCAAACAATTTTCAAACGATAGTAGCTGAAACTAAACTCTTAATCAGATATAATTTAGGGATGAACAAAGCTGAATAAATAAGTCGAAAATTATATTTGATGAAGTGACAATGGGCGCGTTCGTCAGAATTTTCAACTGTCAACATGTTTATTTACATTTACTGAATTAACTGAATGTTAGTATTTGATGAACTCTATGCGGCCATTCTGATTGCAGTGCTTTGTTTGTATATATTTAACATAACCAGATAATGCCCAATTATATTTTCTTTTATTTGATGGCACAGAAGATTTAATTCCAATCCTCAATAATAATAGTGGATTTAGCATTGCCCATGGAAGATGTTTTTGATGAGGAAAGACAACCACAAGTAAGAAATCAAAATTTTTGTGAAAGTGTAGTGCCGTGATATACAGACACACAATTTAAAGACCACTTTAGAATGTGTGGACAAACTTTTCAGGTAAGTTATTATATTGTTATACTAGCAAGACTTTGTAACCTCCATTTCATCGGCAACTTCAATACTTGATTCCAACACCAATCAGTCTAATTTGTACGATTAGTAAAGTGGCGACCGCTGGACGAACTTGTTCACGATCAACAGTGCGTTCATCAGAAAATTCCCCAACGGTTGGCAGTAAACACCCAACTGTTTAGTCTGACGAACGCGCCCAATGTAATTTTATAGGGTAAAAATTCTTTTGTTGTAAACATGTTAAATGTTATTTTTAACACATTATTAGTAGTTTTATTATGACGGTTTAAGAACAAAATTTTCAATATTGGAACAGTATTAAAAATATTTTTGACAATGCCTATATCAAATGCTAGCAGACAACGTTCCTTCTCTGCACTAAAAACAAACTACTATTTAAGAAATGGTTTAAATCAGAACAAATGTACTAATTTGGCAATATTATTTTTAGAGTCTGAGATAATTCAATCAATTCATTACGACAACGTAATTGATCTTTTTTCCAAAACAAAATATAATAGTGTTTAAAAAATATTATAGTTTTTTTAATTTTTTTAGATGTTTGTAGTTAACAAATCTTAAGGGCCTTAAATATTTTTTTGCCTAGGGCCTCCAAATAGGTAAGCACGGAACTGGCTTTGAATAAACGTAAAGGAGAGTTGGAGTGTAAAGAAAAGAATGTAAAGGTAAGTATAGACTAGAGCATTTACTAGTAACAGAACAACGAGCGGCTCTATGATATGTTCTAGTGTATCACCCTCACGAACCAGACGTCTTTTGACGACAGCTTTTGAAACTGAGCATTTTCCTGTATTGTACCATTCGTTAGAACGTTACATTACATAGAAATGCTCGAGAAAATGCTCTAGTGAGTCTAGTGTATATCCACCCTAAGATTTTGTCAACGTTTTATCTTTTGTGTAACAATAGATTTCTTTATTTTCACTTGCAAAATACAAGTTATAGACAATAGATAATTCATGTTCAAGTCCGCAGACAGTTTCTACAAGCAAGCGTTGGCTTGTAGTGATAAAATTATACAAAACCTACCAATTGATTTTTGAAACTCATTTTCAAAGGAGTTGTGCAATTTTTAAATCCTTAGTTTTCGAGATATGATAAAAATCATTCTAAAAATAGAATTATCAGAAAATCTAGTAATGAATGTAAGTTTTTCATAGAATTGATTGCCTGAGTAACTCTCACCAGTGGGATTTTACTCAGCATTTTTTCTCATTTTCTGTTTACACACTGTTAGAAAATAATATTGTTTTCCTGTATTGTACTATTTATATAATATTTAGTAAAGTAAAGTAATTTATTAATGTTTTGACATAAATGTCTTACATATGTCAATTTAAATAATATAATATAATAATAGATAAAAACAAAGTTGGGACATTTTTAATGAAAAAACTTGTAAACATTTATGAAGTGTTCAATACGTATGACAGTAGCGCCAACAAATCAACAAATTAACAGCGCACCATCTTTGTTTAATTTCATGGCAACCATTATTTTCGTAAAAATTACCATTTTCATTTTATCATTTTTTAAGGTTTTTTATGAATGCTAAAAAATAAATAATAGCATGACTGCATGCAGAAATTTTTACTCTACAAAACATTTATTTACATGTTTTCTCTAAAATGATCAGGGAAGATAATATTCAAGTATAGAGAAATTAACATTGAAAATCCAATGTTCCGTTTTGCTCCACTACACCCTGTATATCTTCACACTTACTATTTTTATATATCAAGTATTGCATCTCTTACAAGTAGTTTTAGTATATTTAAAATTTAAGGACCCCTTTGTTCTTATATTGTGACTAAAAGGTATGTTTGGCATGCGATTTATTAATGACTCGGCTATGTTATTAAAAAGGTGATTAAACTCATTACAAGTAATTTTACAGTCATTGCGTTTTTTTGTTTTTTTTTCTGGGGAAATCAATGTCCCCACATGGCTCTTGATTTGTTTGGAGCTTGGTTTAGATATTTTCCAGCTTCACGCTTGCGAGTTTTTTGGATGATCCTTATGTTTAAAATAAACGAAACACAAATGAAGCAGAAGTGCATTAAAGCCTCTTTACGACAGTTCGATACAAACGAGGGTCATTTTTTTTCAACCTCCGATGGGCCATAATAAGAAGACAAGTGTATATAAAACAATGATTTTTATACTAAAAGTTATGTACACTTATGGTTATTTATTGACATAATCACCTTGGAGATTGAGGCATTTGTCGTGCCTGCGAACGAAATGGCCAACTTTCTCACTCGTTTAATAATATACTATTTTTTATACGCAGAATTGAATGTCGAATCAGAATCAATAATAAAAAAAAAACATAATTTTGATGGGCGGGCGGAACTTCCACCGCCCGTTCTCGCTTTTTGCTCTCCTGAAAAGTACTTTCATTGATGTTACTTTTTATCTGGTCCTATGAGAGACATCAAGTTATTTTTTTTTATTTTGTTCGTGGTGACCTTAAGATCATCCGGTGATAAGCGGGCATTTCAAACTAGTACGTAAATCAAGTTTTGGTCTTACAAAGCACTTCAGGATATGCTCAATTTTTGAAACTGCTAGAAAAACAGTTTTAAAAAAGTAATAATAATAAAATCATCACCAGTTCTTTAGATTAGATATCTAAATAACCCTATAAAATTGCAAATCAATCAGATGAACGGTTTTAGAGAAAGAGGAACATGAAAATGCATGATTTTCAACAGTAATATAATGAGTGCCTATGATTTTGCCGGCAATTATTAGCGGCAGGATCACAATTTTCTAGAAGCAACAAGCAAGAGTGATCCAGACGCTAATAATTGCCCCCCCTGAAAAATCAGTCACGAGTTAGATTCGAGAAGACAATTGGCCGAACAGAAAGTTCACACTTCATAATTTGAAAACTTAAATTTAGTGACACCAAGTGTCAGACGTGTATTAATCTGCGCCACAATAATTGTAGTAAAAATGAGCTTACCAAGATTTTGAGAAATGCCTATGAATACTATTACTGATGAAAGCACTACTACTTCACCCGAAAATACAAACAGATCGAATTCAGGAGCAAACTGCTTAAAAGTCCGGCAATAACTGACGTTTTATATGTTATAGATAATGTACTAACGCGTTGCTAGGCAATACCAACATGAGAGATTATCTGATTAGATACCACCCAGGGTGAATTGCCATGCATAACATGCAGCGTGGTCTGTTACGCATCGTAATTAGAATTTTATTGGATCATGTCATCAACGTTATTCGTTGTCATTGGTTAGTACGTAAATGAGGGCAATTGTCAATGTAAGACGTCTGCTGCAGTAACCCTGTTAAAGCTTTATACAGATGGTAAAACAGCATTAAATAATTATTGTTTGGTACCATAGGACGCGCAATAAATTAATCTATCCACCAATGGTACAAGGTTACTTTTAGGTTAAACAGGGAACCAGAAATTAAAAAAAAACATTTTCCCATGTTAACTCCCTATGTTGCGTGGTAAGTCAATCACACGGCATGTATTATTTAACAGACATGTTTCAGTCCTTGAAAATGATCGAGAGACCAAAACCGACATGTTTTATTATATCATAAATAAATAATAATTAATAAGTGTTACCATCATTTTATTATCAAAATTACAACTTGCTGGGCATTCCTCCCACGACTGCAAGTTTACTCACCTCAAACACCAAAACATGACATGATAATTTTGTGAGTATACTCATATGGTGCACTGAAGAAAGGTTGGATAGGTCCTTATTTATATTTTGTTTCTTATAGTTTCAAATAGCAAGGCATAAAATACTTCTTATTGCACCCCCTTGATGATTTGAAAGTACTATTGCGGCCAGAAAATAATAGGACACCTTTTGTCTAGTGTGGATCACTCTCCATTTGAATTTTAATAAACATTGACATTGACATTTACTTTAATTTTAGAAAAAGGCACACGCACTTGATTACAAAGGTGTCCTGTTATTTTTTGGCCGGAATTGTACCTTGCTGAAATGCTGAGATTATTAAACTTCCCTAGCAACGGTTTGTAATCTGTTGCCAGTGTGGAAAGTACTACTTTCCTGACTAGGTTCATTTTTCACACACTCATAAACACATTAAAAAATCAAGTATGTGAAGAAAACTTCATATACCAAATTGCAAGGTTGTCAAGTTGTGAGATAAGTTTACACAATGGGATAATTGTAATTACTGTTTTATACTTGCATTTTTAATTATGTATTGTATCAAAATAGCACTATTTAATAATTCTCGACAATATAACGTATACGTAACAGCTTTCAGTTAATAATCTACAAACTTACAGATTTGAAATTTACAATGTGGCAATATTGCAAGTCAAACTAACCTTTAAAGTTAATTTATGTTTGCTTTATTTGAGGATGTGTAAAAAGGGGTGAATACTAATTTCCGAGTAGAGTGGTCGCCTCGCAACATACAGGGTGTTTTTTAACCCACATGCATAATCTTGAGGAATGATAGTTTGCGATTCGAATTGTTGATTAACCCTAGATAACTAAACTTAAATCAGTGGGTGCGTTCGTTAGAATTTTCAACTGGCAGCATGTGTATTTTCATTTATGCTGAATGTTGGTATTTGATTAACGCTACTTCGGCCATTCTGATTGCAGTGCTTTGTTTGTGTACTTTTAATATATGATTAATTAATTTCTCACTTAATGCGTGGTGAAACATAATTATATAATTTGATTAATTAAAACATTTGGTTTCGTTTCACTGCTTTGAAACAAAACCAAGTGTTTTAATTAATCGAATTACTTTTAATATAATTTAAATTAGACTATTTACACAAAAGCGTTTACTTCAATTACATGATGAAATTATATTTTTGTCATAAGACTTTGGTAATCTCCGTGACTTCGACAACTCTAACGCATAATTCCAACACCAATGGAATGGAAAATGGCGACCGCTGGACAAACTTGTTCACGATCAACAGTGCGTTCATCAGAAAATACCCCAACGGTTGGCAGTAAACTCCCAACTGTTTTGTCTGATGAACGCGCTCTATGTTACTCTGTAACTAATCATTCAACTCATAGACTACGAATTAAAATCAATTTTTTTTTTAAACGTTCTTGAATTTTTTTGAACAAATTAGCTTAATTTAAGAGAGAAATTATAATGCTTCAGAAAATGTTAGCATGTGCTAATTTTTTTATTTTTTAAACCATAATATTGTAATATTAATAATATTAATGACATTTTCATCTCATATATTTTATTAAAACATGTAAATTACAATGACTTCGGTCGTGCCTTTGACACAATTGATCATAATATTTTATTAACAAAGCTGGGGACTTTTGGGTTCACTTCTCAGTTAACTAAGTTTTATCTTATCTTGAAAACAGGACTAATTATGTTCACTACAATGGTTGTTGTTTCATGGTCAGTCTGGTGTGCCTCAAGGGTCGAATTTAGGACCGTTGCTTTTTGTATTATTTATTAACGACCTTATATCTTCAATTTCATGCCCGGTTTTGGCCTACGCTGATGACTTAAAGATTTATAACACAATTACTTGCCTTGATGATGCTGCCTATCTGCAACAAAACCTTAATACATTAGCACAATGTTGTGTTTCCAATAAACTGACCGTAAATATCACCAAATGCTGTGTAGTTGATGATATTGTTGATATGTATTCTCCACATTTTTCACTGGTTTAGTACGTTCTTTTTTAAAATGCAATTCAAATTTTCCGTTTCTTTAAAATATCTTTAAAATTCCTGACACTTGTGAATAACTGATTTTTTTTTCGGCGTGCCTGCCGTTAAAAATTTCAGCTGCAAGTTTTATAATTATCGCAACATATTAGCACCAACTCTGCTCTGTCTTGTAAAGTTAATCGCCCTGCCATAATTTAGGAGATTAACTCTCAATAAATTACTAATTAATGATTTGTTGGTAATAAATATTAATGACAGAAAAGTCAAAACTGAGAGTACTTGATAAAAGTTCAAAAGTTATAATTTTTTTTCTTTATCTTGCTAATATTGAGTTGAATGTCATTTGTTTTGTCTTTTTTGTATGTTTAAGATCAAGCATCAACTTTTATAAAGAATAAAATTTTCTGAGAAATTAATAATAAAAAAGTTTCCCATATGTTGCATACTTACGTGGACACATTGTAGACATTAAAATGCAAATTAAGGATCTTGGAGTCCTATTTGACTGTCATTTACGCTTTAATGAACACATGAATAACCTTTCTGCCTCTGCCTTTAAGTTATTGGCTTTCTTAATGCGTACTTTGAAGTACTTTGTTGATAATGTATTGAAAACATTATATTATTCTCTTGTTCGAAGTAAACTAGAATATGCCTCAATTATTTGGTATCCATACTATAATAGTGCATCCCTTATGATTGAACGTGTGCAGAGACGCTCCTTGAAATTTCTATCATTCAAAATGGATGGCACATATCGAAGTAGATGATGTGACTATGATACCATGTTGTGCATCATAACGTTACATCATTGGTTGGCCACAGAGATAACTACAGTGCTTTAATTATGTTTAAATTGATTAATAATATGGTGGACTGTCCAGTTGCTATCCCAAATCAACTTGTCTGTCGCTCGTCTATCCGCACGCCATTCTAGTACTTTTTACATCCCTACATCAAGAACGAACATTATGCATAAATCTCCAGTTGTTCATATGAGTAAGAATGGGAATAAGTTCTTTGATGACATTTTTGTTGGTGATCATGTGAACTCTGGTTGTTAGTTTATTGATTTTTATAGTTAATCTAATGGTTTAGTGATATACTAATTATTATTATTGTACTTTTATGTACACTTATCCCTCGATTTACACGGTTTCGCTTTTACACGGTTTGAAATATGAAAAAAAAATCGAAATTGCAACATTGTACATTGTAACTTACAACGCATAAATGAAACTAAAACGCAGCAATACCTCGCGCAGAAGAACATGTACAGATTACTTTAGAAACCAAAATAGAAATATTGAACAAATTAAAAACTGGACAAGGTTCGATATCCGTAGCAAAAGACTATGGAATGAATGAAGCTACGATTAGAACAATTAAGAAAAGTGAAGATTCTATCCATAAGAGTGTTGCCAGTAGAACAGCTACAAATGCAAAATTTCCAACTTGCAAAAGAGATGATTTAATAGAAAAAAAAATTGATATATTATCCAATAATATAGATAGAAGATAATCAAAAACGAATACCAATTGATTCTATTTTTATATAACAAAAGGCTCTTAAAATATTTAATGATCTAAAAGAAATGCAGGATACACCATTTACAACAGAATTTAATGCCAGTAAAGGATGGTTCGAAAAATTTAAAAAGAGGCAAAACCTGCACCACATTCAACTTAAAGGAGAAAGGGCATCTGGTGATGAAAAATCAGCAAAAGAATATCTAGCAAAGTTGGCTAAAATTATTGAAGAAAATTCTTAAGTTCCTGAACAGGTATTTAATGCGGATGAAAGCAGTTTATTCTGGAAGGAGATGCCGAAAAGGACTTATTTATCAAAACTTGAGAGATCAGCCGGGGGATTTAAAGCAGCCAAAGATAGAGTGACTTTACTCTTGTGCAGTTATGCATCAGGCGATCGTATTTTGAAGCCTTCATTAATTAACAGATCTCAAAAACCACGAGTGATGATGAGAAGAGTTCACCTGTGCATTGGCAACAAAAAAGCTTGGATGACCTGCACAATATTTGAGGATTGGTTCATAAACTGCTTGATACCCGAAGTTAAAACATATTTGCGAGAAAAAAATCTCGAGTTCAAAGTTCTTTTGTTGCTAGACAATTCACCAAGTTATCCTATAGATTTACAATATCCAAATGTACAGATAAAATGTTTACCTCCCAATTCAGGGAACAATTTCAACATTTAAAGCTTACTTCATCAGACGAGACAGAAATTTTAAGCAAAGTGGAAGAAAATCCTCTTCAAACTCTACCTGAGGCGTGGAAAAATTATACCATATTAGATTATGTTGAACATGTTGCTGTAGCCGTTAGCGAAATAAAACCCTCAACTCCAAATTCATGTTGGAAAAACGTATGGCCTGAAATAGTCAAAAGTAAAACGACAGCATCCACCGAAAATGTGATAAATCTAGCGCATTCCATTGGAGAGGAAGAATTTATTGATTTAGATATCCCAGATATTGAAGAGTTGTTTGTGGATGAAGTAATTACAGATGCGAATCTTTTGGGATTAGTAAATCAGGATTCAGCGGCGGCTCGTGGATGTTCGGCGGTGAGGCAGCGGAAGAAAATTTGACCGAAACAGCAACGGAATATTTGCTTCCTCTATAAGAGTAAGTAGTGCAGCGCAAGCGGCATCTTTGTCTTTGCCTCCCCTACGGAAATCCACGAGCCGCCGCTGTCAGGATTCCAATAATGTTGAAGAACTCAGTTCCAATGACGACACTAATGCAGGTGAAAATTTTAAAGGAAGTGTGATAGCAGAGGGGCTTCGATTAGGGGGAGAACTGCAAACGTATTTCTTAAACAATGATCCTGATACTGAACGAGCATTAAAATTTCAAAGAATAATAAAACAAGCTCTTATCTAATATGAAGAAATTTACACGGAAACCAGTCAAACTAAGCAAATGTTGATCACTGATTTCATATCTCCTAAAATAATAAATGAAGTAAGAAACGAAGACATATCAAATGATGGGATTCCAAAGGAAAACAATGACGAAGTTTCTATCAGCGACTTCGATAGTGATATTTCTACTCAACCAAAGAAAAAACAAATCAGAGCTATAACAAGCTCTAACGAAGATTACAGATTTTTCTACATATGTACAGTCTGCGCCCCATACCTTGGCGAGCGGCTCGGATGCGCAGTGGTATTTTACTTCCGCTACATTTTAAAAATTCCAGCGGCGCCGCGACGGCGAATAACATGCGATAGAAGTAGCGACGAACAGCAGTGGTATTGGGCATGTATTTTTAATACAATTTACGTAATTGTAATCTAGTAAGGTTATTTAGGACAAATTACCTGCCCGTCAGGTAGGTAAATAAAAACCAAAAGGGAGATAATCCCTTACTAATTACATTCAACACACCTACATTACGGCCGCTTTTCCGAAATGTGTCAATTGAGAGTAAACAACCATAATGAACGTTACAATTTTTATATCAAAATGACAAGCACATTAAGTAATAAGGTGATTCACAGTCAGGCACGCGAAGTAATTTTTAATGTGTATAATTATTTTAAAACTATTAAAGTGGATTGTACCTTAAAGGAAATAAAAGACGGGTGTTTCAGTGAGAAGCGTAGAACAAATAGTGAGTGAGGGAAACAATGCACCCGAAAATGGTTTAATATTTAAGAGCCCGGATAAAAAACGCGTCCGCAAGTGCTCAGTGAGGGAGTTGGAACACTTTGTGGATGTTATTTATAATTTCCATAAAACTGAAGGCTGCAGAGTTCATCTCGCAAGGGGAGGATTAGATGTGTGACTCACCGATTTGATTCATCTTTGGCACACTTGTAGGTCATGACTAGGAGTGTAACAGGCAAGTAATAAGGCGCACTATTCTGCCGTTTTCGAGATAACATGATTTCTGTATTTCCAGTGTAATTATGTACGTTTTATGTTAATAGAACGTCAATAACAGTTGTCGACCCCGTGGTGTATTGGTAAAACCTTTTGCTTCGCAACTGCAGGGTCCGCGGATCGAGCCCTGCTGATGAAAGTTAGTTCATTTCTTTTTATAGTTTTTACAAATCCATGTGTATTTAAATATGTTAATTTCAGAATCAATTATATTAATTTCATTTTTAGGTGTAAAACAAAACAAATAAATTTGAAAAATCAATATTTGTATTTCCAGTCTTTTTTTATAAAAAAAGTTCTATACGCTATTGCACCATTCAGGTATTCGGGTGATGAAGGATTGCACGAACTTGGATGATGTTACAAATAGTCATAGAATCAAGTGAAACAGTAGATATTTCGACATCTTGCACAAGTGATTAAAGAAATAAAAATATTGATTTTTCAATTTCCTGTTTAATTTGTTTAATACTTCTTCTAAAAATAAAATTATTATAATTTATTCTAAAATTTATATTTTTAATTACTTATGGATTTATAAAAACTATAAAAAAAAAGAAAATTTACCAACCGTTATATTCAACGGGGCTCGATCCACGGACCTTGCGATTGTGAACCAGAGATTTTACCGATCTGCCACGGAGGTCGGTGTTGTCTCATTAACATTAATGGTACATAAACATACAGCAAATAAAAAAACCCTTTTTTCTCGAAAACGGCCTATTACTTACACCTGTTACACTCCTAGTCATGACCTACACGTGTGCCAAAGATGGATCAAATCGGTGAGTCACACATCTGATCCTCCCCTTGTCAGAGCATTACGAGCAAATTACAAGAAGATTTTGGGTGGCAGGGGAAGTTAACAACATTAAGAAGAATTGTCAAGGATCTTGGTTTGAGATTTCGCAAAACAAAGAATAATCGACAATTGTTGATTGAAAAAAATGATATTCGGGCGCGTCGTATTAAATATTTAAATAATGTACAATATTTTCAAGAACAACAACGCCCAATAATTTTTCTTGATGAAACTTACATCCACAGTGGCCACACCCTTTCAAAAAGTTGGAATGATGACACCAATAACGGAATATTTAGCCCAATTTCAAAAGGTTCACGGCTAATCATTATTAATGCTGGTGGTTACAAAGGATTTATTCCAAACTGCTTACAGATTTTTAAATCCGGTACGTCCTCGGGGGATTATCATTCAGAGATGAATTCTACTAATTACGAATGGTGGCTTCGCGAAAAATTAATACCAAATTTGGAGCCACAGTCAGTTGTAATTGTAGATAATGCTCCTTATCACAATGTGCAAATTAACCACCCTACCATCCAGATCTGAATCCAATTGAACTAATTTGGGCTACAGTCAAACAAATTGTAGCAAAAAGAAACACCACGTTCAAAATACAAGATATGTGGAAATTGGCTGAAGAAGAATTTGTAGCAATTACCGCAGAGGAGTGGAAAAAGAGGTGTGATCATGTCATCAAAATTGAAAATGATTACCTGGCTAATGAAATCATGGTTGATGTCCGCACCGAGGAGCTTGTTATTACATTAAATGAAGATTCGAGCGACGACGACGATGGCGACTATAACGACGACGATTGTAATGACGATTAGGATAAGTTAAGCGAGTATTGTGATTTAATTTAATTTAAGATTTTTAATTTATTTTTTGAAATCTTGTGTTTTATTAAAATTTTTAAATTATGTGCCCATGTTGTTTTATTCAATTTTGTTTATTAAAACGTACATTATTAACTCCATAACAACCGTAATAAACATACCTTCATTCCCTATTGAAATAAAAGTTTGTTAGATTTCACAAGTGACATAAACTTTGATCGTTTTCATGACAACCAGTTTATTTCATCAAAATTGTGAAACTTGAGTGATTTTCTATAATAATGAATTTAAATACCTTCATTATGTTATTTATAGAAATTGTGATCAAAATTAAATAAAAACATATATACAACACGTGAATTAAACACTTTAATTCACTCAAAGATATGTTCACAACATCAATCTTTTCGTGAATAAATTTATGTTTAATTCAAAGGGCTAAAGAATCTGCGTTACGCCACTGACCACCGCGCGGAACATTTTCAATTTGTCGATCGGCTATAAACGGCGCACTCGGGACTATTCGGGCTGCGCGGCTTCTCGCCAAGGTATGGGGCGCGGACAGTATGTATACAAATGTATAAGACATAATTTATTTTGTATTTTTGTACCTTCTTAATATTACATATATATTTAATTGGAGATGATCGTGGTGGAACATGGTGAAAAACTCAAAAAATCAAAAATACACATTACAAATTCTTCGTACTGTAGCAACTCATAAATAATGTTTTGTCTGTAGTAGAAACAAAGACCTTATAATTGTTCCGTTCAAGGCACGTTTGCAGTTTTACACAAAAAGAAAGATTTATGTTCCTAAAGGTAACTGATGTTGCAGGAAGCACATCATATTAGATAGGTGTTTTGAAGAAGACTTGAACAGTATTAAAGTTTATTTTACCACTAGCTTCATCTAATCCTCGGATCTTCAATTGATGTTTGAAAAACTCGCCAACAGCAGTGAAGCTGGTATTATAAGTAAAGTCGCTGATGGCTCTCTGTCGAGGGAGAAATGCATATGTTAACTGGGTTTTACATGGGGAAATATGAGAGATCTTGAAAAAATGGCAACTTCCCTAAAACATTCTAATAACAGAACCAAAATGCAAGCCATTTTCGTATTTTTATTTAAACTACGATCAGGAAGTTATTGGGTTAAAAACTAAGCAACTGGCTTCTCATTTCTGCCAGGAAGTCAAGGACTCCTTTGAAAAATACATACTTCCTATAAAAAAAAATAATATAAGTTTCGGTATTAAAACATTAAGCAGAGAAACATTAATACAGGACCACACGACTAAAATTGCAAAAAATTATATAATTGCAATGACAGATTATTACTTTCTCCGTTACGAAGTACAAGAAAGTATTGTGATGGTGATTTTTTTTTACGAAATATCCGTTTTGAGGTCCCTTGATGCCATTTCAACAATTTCTGGAAAAAAAAATTGTGTGTGTGTGTGTGTGTCTGTCTGTTTGTCTCTCTTTGTGAGCTGTATCTCAAAAACTAATAGAGCAATTGATATGAAACTTTGAACATACGCCTTATTTGATAATCCGAAGAACTAAAAAACTTTTGGTAAAATTTCGTACACCGGAAGTGGGTGTTTACCTTAACTGTTTTTTGTTTTTTGCCAATATTTTCTTAAATATGAAAAATATCACAAAAACATTTAAACTAACATTGAAGACAACGAAGAAATGAACATCTTTTGCTTGAAAATATTTTTCATAAAATCATTGCTATTCGAGAAAAAAATTTTTTTTTTAATTTTTGGTTTATAATTATATAAAGGGGGAGGGAGAGCAGGAACAGGAAAGGATGAAAAAAAGGGTGGGGGATGTGATGAGTAAAGGGTGCAATGGAAATTGCAGGGAACTAGTGGAAATGATTACGGAAGCATTAAGGAAAGAAAGAGAGATCTGGAAAGAGGAAATGAGGGAAGCGAGGGAGATGTGGAGAGAAGAGATAAAGGAGATGAAAGAGGTATGGAATACAGAGAGAGAGAGACTTAGACAAAGGATAATGGAGCTGGAAGATCAGGCTGAGAAGAGGGAGAGGCAGGAGAGGAGGAGCAACATTGTTATACGAGGAAAAGAGATGCAGGGAAAAGGGGAGGTGATGACATTTCTGAAGGAGGCACTGGAAGTAGAGGTGCAGGTACAAGAAAGCTTTGTGGTAGATAGAATTGGGAAGGTGATGGTAGTCAAGATGGGGATGGAAGATAAAATAAAAGTAATGAAAAATAAAAATAAATTAAGAAATATACAGGAAAGAGTGTTCATCGAGGATGATATGACAAAGGAGGAAAGGAGGATCCAGAAGATCATAAGAGAGAAAGCAAGTAGGGAGAGAGAAGGGGGGAAGATGGTAAGGGTTGGTTACCAGAGAATGTTCGTGAATGGGGAGCTGTGGAGATGGAATAAGGAAAAGGAGACACTACATAGACAAGAGGAGCCAAAAAAGTAAGAAATGAGGAGGAGATAGGAGGAGAGGAGAGAGAAGAAGGGAGAAGGAGCTGTAAAAAAAAGGACAGAGGGGCAGAGAGTGGACTGGGAGAGAAGCACAGCGGGAAAGGCAAGCGGCGAGGAGATAAAGGGGGGGGAGAAGGGAAGAAGGGGTCAGTAACTATCGGGTTTTGGAACATAGCGGGAATTAAGGAGAAGATAAAGGAGGGCAAGTGGAAGAGAGACTGGGAGAAGTGGTTAGTAGGGAAGGACATAGTGGGGCTAGTAGAGACATGGATGGGGAAGGAAGAGTGGGGAGAAGTGAAAAGATGGCTACCGGGAAGCTTTATATGGGAGAGGAAGGATGCGATAAGGTGTGCAACGAAAGGAAGGGCGAGGGGTGGAATGATAGTAGGATGGAAGAAGGAAATGGGGATGGACGTGACGGGACACTTCGGAGAAGGAGAAGACGTGGCATGGATAAAGTATGGACAAGGGAAACAGAGGATAAACGTAGGGGTGGTATATGTAAATAAAAATTGGAATATAATAAGAAAGGAGATAGAGGAGAGAACGAAAGGAGGAGGAAAATGGGTGCTAGGAGGAGACTTTAATGCAAGAATGGGAGAAATGGGGGGAGGGATTAATGAAGAGGGATCTGTGGTAGAAAGAAAGTCCAGGGACAAATGTATAAACGGGGAGGGTAAGAGAATGAAGGAGTGATGGAGGAGGGATGGGAAATTCTAAATGGATGCACAGAGGGGGACTGGGAAGGGAGGAAAACTTATAGTGGGCCGCGGGGATCGTCGGTGATCGACTATGTGGCGATAAAGGGGATGACGAAAAGGAAAATAAAAAGTATGGAGGTGGAGGAAGTGATGGGCTCCGATCATCTACCACTAAAAGTAGAGGTATGGATGGAGAAGGAGAAGGTGACTGAAGAGAAGCAAGAAATGGGAAAGTTAGAATGTGGGGCAAAGGCAATAGAAGAAATGAGGATGAAGATGAGGAGGATCCAGTGGGAAGACGTCGAATCAATAGAGGAGATGGAGGAACTAATTGTGGGGTGCGGAAGGAAAGCTAAAGGAAGGACGGGAGAAGGGAGTAGGTGGTTTGATGAAGAATGCAGGCAGGCAAAAAGTGAACTAAGGAAGGCAATGGGGGAATGTATAAGAGGTGGAGGGGAGGAGAGGAAGGTAACGGCAGCAAAAAGGAAATATGAGGGGATATGCGAGAGGAAGAAGCGGCAGGAGGTGGAAAGAACAAGTGAAGAGTTGAAGAAGTGTAGAAACGAGTCGGAAATATGGAAAATACTGAAGAGAGGCGAAAGAAGGAGACGGGTAGGGATAACACTGGAGGAGTGGACAAGGAAATGTAGAGAAACAAGTGGGTACCCAGAGGAAGTGGGACAAGGAAGGTGTATGGAGATGACGGAGGAGTTCTCTAAGGAGGAAGTGGAAAGAGCTTTCGAGGAAGTTAAAGAAGGAAAGGCGGCAGGGTTGGATGGGCTGAAGGCAGAGATGTGGAAGGAGATAGGAGAAGGGGGGAAGAAGAAATTCAGGGAGCTGTTGAACGAAATGTGGAGGGGAAGAAAGAACATACCGGAGGCCTGGAGATGGGGTACGATGTGCCCGGTACATAAAGGAGGGGACGAGAAGGAGGCCGGGAACTACCGGGGGATTACAGTGATGCCCACAGGCTACAAAATCGCTATGCTGGTGGTAAAGAATCGGCTGGAAGAAGAGGTGGAAGAGAAGGATTTAATACCAGAGACTCAGGGGGGATTTAGAAGGGGGAGGGGAACAAGGGAGCAGATCTTTACCCTGGCAAGAATGGCGGAGAGAGTGACTGAAGAGAAGGGAAGCATGTATGCGGTGTTTGTGGATCTAAAGGCGGCGTACGACTCAGTGCCGAGGGAGAAGTTGCTAGAATGTATGAGGAGAAAAGGAGTGAATGAGAGTATGATTGAGTGGGTAAGAGGAGTATATAAGGAAACCTGGGTGGTAGCAAGAGTGGGAGTGGAGGTGTCGGAGAGTTTTAGGACGTGGGTAGGATTGAGACAGGGATGCCCGTTAAGCCCGATGTTATTTAACTTATACCTAAGCGAACTGGAGGATGTGTTGAGGAAAGGGCAGGCGGGAGGAGTAGTAATCGGGAAGGATAAGGTGTGGATGCTGTCATATGCGGATGACATGGTGTTGATGGCGAGAGATTGGGAAGGGATGAAAGACATGTTGAGGAGAACGGAGAGGTATATGGACAAGAGGGGATTGTGTGTGAATGTGGAGAAGACGAAATGGATGAGATTTAGGAATAAGGGAAGAGAGGGGAGCGTGAAAGTGTTAGAATGGAAGGGAGAAGTGATTGAGAGAGTGAAAATATTTAAGTATTTGGGGTTTATGTTTAAAGGGACAGGGGGATATGAGGAGCATGTAAGGTGGGTGCAAGGAAAGGCCAGGAAAGCGTGGGGTATCGTGTGGGAAAAATGGGGAGAATGGATGAAGAACAGCGTCAGATTGGCGTGTAAAGTGTGGGATGCATGTGTGAAGTCGATAATAATGTATGGAGTAGAAGTGTGGGGCGTGAAAGGGTATGAGTGCGTGGAAAGGGAGCAGTGTTGGTTTCTGAAGCGTATGCTGGGAGTGGAAAGGTCGACTCCCGGGTACATACTGCTTCAGGAGACTGACAGAGGAAGCTTAGGATGTGAGGCTATGGAGAGAATGGTTAGGTATGAGATGAGGTTATGGGAGTTAGGGGAAGAGAGGTTGGTAAAGGCGGTATGGAAGACATGCGTGAACGAAAGGGGGGGTAAATGGAGGAAGGAACGAATGAAAATGTATGAGAGAGTAGGACTGTCTGAGGTGAAAGTGAGGGAGTGGTTAGAGAGGGGGGTAAATGTGGCAAAGTGGGTGAGCGAGAGGGCGAAGGAAGTGGATGTACAGGAGAGACAGGGAAGTATAGAAAAAAGTGAATATAATGACATGTATGGGAGTTGGCAGGTACATGGAAGGAGACCGAAGTATTTGGATGAGGACGGGTGGAACAGAGAAGAGAGGGTGACATTAGCTAGGGCTAGGTGTGGATCAGAAGAGAGAGGGAGGAAGAAGTGGATGGGTGAAGAGTATATGAGGTGTGTAATGTGTGAAAATGGGAGGGATACGTGGAGGCATCTGGCGGAGGAGTGTGAGGGAGTGAATGAAGGATGGATGGGGGGAAAAAGGAACAAGGGTGTAGCGGAATGGATGAGAGAGGATGGTGCCGGGGTAAAGATATTGCAGAAAATGGTGAGGGAGAAGGAATGTAGGAGAGAGTTAAATTTATGATTTAGTTGTTGGGGAATGTAGAATAGTTATTTTGTTTTTGTAATAGGTTAATATGCCAATAAAGGTCTAAAGGTTTTTTTTTTTTTTTTTTTTTTTTTTTTTTTTTTTTTTTTTTAAACGATAATAGTTACAGCAAATTTATGTGAATAATAATTGTAGAGAATACCAAAATAAACAACTTATAAGGAATAAGTTTTTTTTTAATCCCGTTAGTTTTTGAATTTGAAGTATAATTTTTCCCTCTTTCATAACTTTGACGTTTTAAACGTCAGTTTCATCCGAGTTTACGCAACGCTCAATGTACATTTAAAATATGATTTCAATTGAAAATAAACCATGAAAACATAAATGTAAATGGCTATGAAACCATCAAGTCGGAGAAAGTAACATGATGGCCACATCACCATTTTTTTAAATTTGTAATGGCACGTACATTCTAGATAAAAAATGAATACCAGAGGAAATCATACACAAGCTTTTACCAAAAATCGGTTTAAATTGCATTCCCCCATAACGAATTTGGACCACGACTGGTGACAGATAAAAAGAACGTGGATGAGATCGTAGAAAGAATGAAGGCAAGAGAGCACCCGGAAAACACTTTGGCTGCGGAAGTAGTAGACCAAGCATGGAACCGCCGGAAAATTCCATTCCAAAATATTTCACTGACCAATCTCGGTGACTTTCCAGAAATGACTCAATGACTTAAACTTTTTTTACTGGAACCTACCAATTGAAGCAAGCTGCTGGTTGCAGAAGCTTAGGGTGTGGAAGGGATGGAACATTTTCTTTGAAGGTTTACTTTTGAAAGGTCCCACAGTACAGAACGGCAAACGTAACTTGCCATTGCGCAGTGGCAAAATTGTGGGCGGAACCTTCGAAGGGCGCTCTCGATAGATTTGTGAAGAGTTCGCCCGCCTGGTACATTCATTTTCAAAAGTGACAATGCATTAATTATGTGGAGGAGAGTGCCCGATAGAGTTGTAAATGAATAGCGCACGCGAAGAATATGTGCTTGCTTATTACAGAGACTGTACTTGGCCGGCTGTAGAGAGAGAGCTTTCGCTTGCTCTCTGCGCGTCTGGCCAACTTACATTTGCTGTCCTGTATATGAAGCTGGTGCGTATAAAAGAAAGGATATTTTAGGTTTTTTAAATTTTTCACCATGTTGTACCACCACAATCATCTCTAATTAAATATATATTATACACGAGTATGTAGTGATGCTACATATGAAACATGATGGTGGTACCTCTACAGGGTATTACAAAAATCGTATCTTGAAAAATGGAATATTTTTTTGGTCACTCTATAGATGTCGAAATAAAATAAAAAAACATTTATTTGAACCCTCCTAAGATATCCTACATCTGAGATTTTTTTCAAAATGTTTGCTTTTCCCCTTCCGGAGAAAAAAATGATTTTTTATTTTTCAACTTAACGTCATAACTCTGGAACCACGTGGTTTTAGAAAATAGGTATGCTGGGTATTTTAGTGTTGGATCATGAAGTATCTTGTGTGTGAAAATCAGCTCGATATCGCTGGGGACACCCTATCCATATCAAAACAGGCCCCGGCCTTTGTTCTGTCACATTATCTAAAAGACCCTCTAATCTCCTGTCACAATTCCGGTGACCCACACCCTCTTAAAACATTTATGGAAGCCGCCCACCTGTTAATTATAAGTTAGAATAATTGCCTTTCCTCCATTCTATACTTGGCATTTATAATACTGTACCTACAAAATGAGAGTGACAGTGGCGGTTTCAAAGAGGGGGTAATCGGGTAATTACCCCCCTAAGAATTTTTCGTGTAACAATTTTTATTCTTAAAAATTACCGATATTCCATATTCCAAACAAATAATATAACCGGTAAATTTTTCTAATGCTTTAAAACGTTGGAAAAGGATAGGGAGATTTCACTGAACAGGTGTATGAGAGCGGAAGCACCAGTTTATTTATCTTTTTTTTTAATTACCCCCCCTAGACTAGTTGGTTGGAAACGCCCTTGGAGAGTGAAGCTAAATTAATGTAAAGATAATCGCTGCATTTATTAATTTAAACACCAACTTTTACAATTTCACAAATCATATCTGCCTGCTTATCAATTTTTTTAATTATGCCTAAATATTTAAATTAGTCAACAATTTCCGTGTAGTAATGAGTCACACACAAAATACAAGAAACTAAAAATCAATTCAATAAGGCATAACCCGAAACACACAACATATTAGTGAATTTTTAAATAAGCAATTCCACAAATCATTTAATTAAAAAAATCTACCAATTTTTTTTGGGTACAGTCGAAAGATCCTTTTGCATTTAAATTATATAATTAAACTTTTACTGCCTTAATACATCCTCTATTATGCTAAATAAAGGCGTAAGTAATGCTAATGTTGCTTAAAAAATTATATGCAAATTGCCAATTTTTTATAATATGAATTAATCAATATTTCCGTTCAATAATACAAATTAACAATAAACGTAAACACAATAAACGATTTGCTATTAATATACTCACCCATTCGCTTTTTCTACAGGCATTTTGCAAACTTTCTGTTGAGAAACGCCTCACAAATTTAACGCATATACGATGTGTGTATTTAACCTCAACAAGCAATTTTGGCGCTAGAATAACTTTTTGCAAACTTTTTTAAAAGTTCACTTAATAGGTAAAAATAATGTTCAATGTACACGAAACGTGAATGTTAAGTATTCTATTAATAAATTCATACAAAAAACTATCAAACAAGAAATATATACCGGGTGTCAGAAAACACCGGCACCGGCAACGGCATATTTTGGTTATTCGTGATTTTCGGGTTAAGGAATGAACACTGTTCCTTAGTGCTTTTCTTAAGTAATAAGGACAGTTGCACATGGAACAGTAATAACGTTTAATGCGGTTGCTGGCGCTTTTATTTGTTTAAATATTGAGAATGTAGGCAAACTTAATTACGCCTCTATTGTGTCTCTATTGTTGCAAATGCAGATATGAATTCATATCTACATATTTAAACCAGTATATGCCTAGGCTTTCGAACTCTTTCTCTTTTATAGACAATCGCCGGGGATTTATTAAGGCGTTGGCTTTTAAAATATGGGGATTTTTAAATTTAGTCTGTCTGCAGGCGTGAATTGCTACACAGGATATGGCATTCCAAAATAAATTATTTATTGAATATAATAGAGAAAGAAAATAGCCCGAATATATTAATATTCAACCTGTTCGTAATTCTGCAAAATTAAGTCTTACAAAGGTTGTCTAAAATTTATTTAAGTTATTTGTTTATAGTCTTGGTAAGACAATTTTGCAGAGTTACGAATAGGTTGAGTATTCATACAATCAGGCTATGTTTGCGTGTATTTAATTTATTTAATGCTTCTGCAACAAGTGATGGTTCTCAATTTTAATTATTAATTTCAATTAAAAGTTTTATTTAAACAAATTCAAATAAACCGCGTTAATATATGTGAAGTTTACGATAACAGATGCCGCTAGTGATTTTAAGCCGGGCTTACACCACACCTCGAATCGAACGAATTGTCCCAATTAAATACTAATCTGCTGCATGAAATCCTTAGTAATAACGATAAACCGCATTATAATGTATTACTACACCCTGTATAAACCCCGACAGAGTTTCTTGAATCTAGAAAAATAACTGTTTTTATTTAAAGTTAAATTTGCACAACGCGGCAACGCAGTGATTAAACGTCACTTGAAACATGTTTTGACAGATCGGTGTCGATTGTTTTACAGTTTCAAAACGCCCAAAAAGTGCTGCACATTGTGATTTAATTTGTAATATTTATCAGTATTGTTAGTTAGAATTAGTTGTACATCATGGAGATGCGTGATATAAATTATAACAAGAATATGTATGTGGAGACGGTAAGTTTTTTAAAGTAAATAATGTCTGATCCTTAACTTGTAATTGCAGCGCTGTTTACGTTTGTGTTTGTAGGCCTCTGGTAATAAAATCAGCCGGCAGACTGTACTTTGCGGTTCGCAGAACATAGTGTTGCAAGGGAAAGTTATCGTGCAACAAGATGCGATCATAAGAGGTGATCTCGGTAATGTTAAAACTGGAAGGTATTGCATTATTAGTAAGGAGGTCGTCGTTCGGCCGGCACATAAGAAATTTAGTAAAGGGTAAGTGAAATTTGGTCATTGTTTAAGCTTGTGCCTTTGTCATTTACCAGACACTTTTACATGTGATGCAGTGGTGGTTTCGGCTTGACTCATGCTATGTCCTGCAGAATTAGAGATTGGTTAGGATACTGTATATATAATTCGAGTCATTAAGTGAATTAGTCAACCGACTCACTCCATCACTATTGCCACCTCTAATATTGTGGCCGTACCAGCCACCACTGATCTAATCTAATGGCTTACTTACATTTTCGAGACACGCTTTAGAATATAATAAGTAATTGTGAAGGCTTTTCTTTTGCAATATATTATTATAAATGAAAAACACAAGTAATATCACACACTTTTAGTTTGAGAATGACGAGGTTAATCATGTCGAAACTATAGTCACTAATTAATAGTAATAATAATTATACATTTATTTCTGTAGATACAAAAATACACAAAAAATGATTGTTTGGTTACAGAAACAAGTCAAAGGCACGATAGACAAAATTAAAAATTAAATTAATCTAATATTATTAAATTCAATTATGTACGTGGTTCAACTTCACATATTAAATTGTATACTATCTATACAGTGCGCACCTAAAGTATGGAATATATTCAGTAAAACTGAGTATTTTATAAAAATACACATTTTTGTATAAAAGTCGATTTTCAGTCATCATTTGTTTTTGAGTAACGATGTCAGCCATTTTTTTTTTAAATGACAACCCCCTATTTTTGTTCTTGATTTTGAGAGATCTTTTCACTGCCAGACCGGCAGTATACAAATGTTGCCATCCTACATAAGAAATTTTTTGGGTAAATGACAATTGAAGGTGAGAACCCGATATTTAGAGTTTTTCAAAATGACCTTGTTCCAGCGCTTGTAAGCAATTTTTCCAAACAAAAATCATCTTCACCTTACATATAGTAAAATATGGTTTCATGAAGACGGCGCATCCCCACAATAGGCGCGATTTTTGAATTTTTTTTTCAGGGTAATTAATCTCTCTCGCGGGCTATTCTATCGGTGCTCGCCTGGCAATTCACCTACCCATAAAGCATTGTCAAAAAAAACGTGCATAGTGTGGGGGTACGCCATCTTGCTGAAACCATAATGTATTATATGGAAGGTCAAGAAATTTTTGTTTGGAAAAAAGCGCTGGAACAAGGTCATTTTGCAAAAACTCTAAGTATCAAGCTCACCTTCAATTGTCATTTACTGTAAAAATTTTTTATGTAAGATGGCTACAGTTTTATAGTGCCAGTTCGACAATGAAAAGATCTCTCAAAATCAAAAACAAAAATAGGGGGTTGCCATTTAGAAACAAAATGGATGACATCATTGCTCAGAAACAAATGACGACTGAAAATCAACTTTCATGCAAAAATGTGTATTTTTATAAAAAAAAATCGACCTGTTCGAGGATTTTTTCCAAAAATATTTAATTTCAGTTTTACTGAATTTATACCATACTTTAGGCGCGCACTGTATATTTAAAACGCAAAGGCTTTTCTGTTGCAGCTGTTATTGTGGCACCCACTCAACCGATTTGCAGATGTGTCATCCCTAATTTTTAAATTGCCAATTTTTTCAACGCAGCTCAAGTGTGGGAGAAGCAAAAACCAAAATGCTCACTTGATTTCGGCTGTTGTTATTGATAGCAAATCCTTGTATTTAACAGACATTTGTCGATGATTTTATTTTGACAGGTTTCATCTAGTAGATTTAAATTATGAATAACTTTCAATTGATTTAACTCAGAGAGTGATTTCAGTTGCGCACCCAGGGGGGTGGCTATCGTTCTTGAATCCCATTTGTGAAAAAATAATTATTTTCTTTTAATTACAAATTGAATCTGGCTGCAAAGGGTTAACTGTATAAAACTAGTCAATTTAAATTGCACAAGAAATTAACTTATTTCTTGTTCAATAAATTGTGTAGTGTAAAACGATTTTTAGATTCTGCTAAATCCATCCCAATAAGATTTAAAGTATGGTTTCCAGAACCAGAGAATGTACAATTGCTGTTTTCAAGGAGCCTTCTCCTTGCTTGCACACAATTATACTTTCCTACCAGAGAAAAAATATTATATCAAGTTAATGCTTCCACAGCTTTTTTCCAATGTTTTGTTTGGTCTTTCATATAATTTCGAAGCAAATTTTTTATTCCTATATCAGCTGAAGCTCTTTTTTCACAAATGAGTGAGAAATTCGAGTTTTCAGCTGTCAAAATTGTGACAGATATAATATCTCTCTCTCTCAAGTGAGAGAAATAATAATTTCTCTTCCTAGGTCAGTGGTGGGAAAACTTTTTTTTAGACGGGCCATTTGTAATAACTAGACAATCGTAGCGGGCCAAAGAATAATGCTTAATCGTTAACTAATTTATGTGTTCTATAAACATATACATATATTATTACATACACTTATTATTTTAATAGTAAAAAAGCAAAAGGTAATAAAACTATAAGCACAAAATATAAAATGAATTTAGTGTAGTTCTTGATGTGAAGTATTATCACTTTATTTTCTGGTGTCATTACTGGTTGATGGTGCATGAGAAAAATGAAATTGAGACTGTTTCATCAAAATTTCATCATAGTCCGGTTCCATTTGCGAAGCAGAAATTCTTAAAACTGATGAAAGGTGCTCATCTGTAATTCTGTTTCTTAAAGAAGTTTTCCTAAGCTTCATTGTTGAAAAGATTTGTTCGCATATATAAGATGAGCCGAACATTGTCATTATCTTCATTGCATGAGTAATTAGATTTGGGAAATTATCTGGACTTAAATTTTTATAAAATTCTAGTAATGGTACTGTATGAAAAGTTTGTTTCAGGAGAGTATTACAGTTCAGTTCTATTAACTCAAGTTGAAATTTTGCATCAACTTCTTCGTAATTAACATTGAATTGGGTCGCAAAAATACTAAACTCTGGTTCCATTTTTCTAAAGTCCTGAAATCTCCTTTCAAATTCTGTAGATAGTTTTCTCAAATTAATTTCGTATTTTTTAATCTTATTGTTTGATATAGTGGATTTTAAAGATTGTATTCTTGGAAAATGAGAAAAATCAGATTTAGAGATCTGATTAGCAAATAATAATAACTGTAATTTGAAACTTTTCAGGTATTGCCAAATATTGTGAAGAAACTGATTTTTTCCTTGCAATTTGAGATTAAGTTTATTCATGTGTACGAGGAGGTCTGTGAAAAAAGCGAAATCAGAAAGCCACGTTTCGTTTTCTAAGACGTCAAATTGATTATAAATGTCTTTATCAAGAAGAAAATTCACAATATCGTCTTTTAAATCCCAAATTCTTTCAAATACTTTTCCAGCACTTAACCAACGAACTTTTGAATAATACAGAATATTGGAATGCTCAGCATGTACGGACTCCAAAAACTGTTGAAACTGGCGATGTAATAATCCTCTGGAACGAATCATATTTACTAGTTTTACAACAATATTAAGTATATGGTCAATATCTAAAGCTGATTTACAGAGAGCATCCTGATGTATAAGGCAATGCAAAAAAACAACATCATTTTCCGGATACTTAGAATTAAATTTCCCAACAAATCCTTGATTGATTCCAACCATATTAGGAGCACCATCTGTAGTTACATTACATAGCTTGTCAATAGGTAAACGAAGTTTATCGATGCAATTTTCAAATTCACAAAATATATCGGCACCAGTCGTTGTTCCTTTCATTGACTGCAGCCCTGCAAGTTCTTCTGTAATTTCAAAGTGGGCGTTGATTCCTCTTACAAATATGAGTAACTGCGCAGTATCGCTGATATCTGTACTTTCATCCATGGTAATTGAATAAAAAATAAATTTTTGAGTTTTTGTAGTCAGTTGTGAAATTAGATTTTTATCAATATTTTCAATTCTCTCGGTGATTGTTCTTCTTGAGAGAGACAGTGACTGAAAATCCTTTTTCTTGTCAGGGCACATAATATCGCACACATCTATCATGTACTGATTTATAAATTCACCATCTGAAAATGCTTTATTAGATTTAGCAATATTATAAGCCAACACATAACTGGCTTTCGTAGCGCATCTTTGAGAATGATTAGCTCTCTGAAATAATTGTTGTTGACTTGATAAATTTTTTATTAAATCTTTCGATTTAATTTTTTTCACCTCTTCACTTAACGATGAGTAGGAGTGGTTTTCATGTTTGCTCTTGAAATGGCGTTGAATGTTATATTCTTTTATAAAGTAAAGAAATATTTCCACGTCCATTCTTCTTTAAAAACTTGACATTCTGAATCCACTTTTCTTTTTTTAACATCCATTTTAGACGTTACCTACTACGGAGAACAACACACAGAAACGCAATTGACGAAAGCTTACTGCTAACTAATGCTCTTACGTGGGAGTTTGTTGAGGCACTTAACTGGGAGTTTGGGGGATTACACAAACAATTACTCGAGTCACAGCGGGTCGTTGCAGATGACTGACTAAGTCGCTAACTAACTGATCTTCGGGCGGCCTCGCTTGTATTTATACGTACCTGCGAGAGTGTCTGGAAGTTTCGAGCAAAGATGAGTCATCTGTTTAGGTCGGATGGATTTGTCCAGAATACTATTGTGATTTGAATATCACCGCAGGTAGTTTTTATGCGGGTCGTCAAATTACGAAGTAAGAACGCGTTCAAACATTCTCACGACAGCACTCTTAAACGGGCCGGATTAAACCTTTCCGCGGGCCGGACTTGGCCCGCGGGCCCTAGTTTCCCCATCACTGGTCTACACGATCAAAGGCCTTGCTGAAGTCTGTGTAAATACAATCAACTTGACCTTTATGGTTAAGTTCGCTACATACAAATTCGCTAAAGCAGCTGAGATTAGTTACCGTGGATCGTTTTTCCATAAAACCATGCTGACATGGAGAAATAAGGTTTTTAACATTCGGGTAAATGGAATCGTATACTGTCATCTCAAAAACTTTCGCAAAATTAGGCAACAAGGCAATAGGCCTATACTCGGCAATGTCACTGGGATCGCCTGATTTGAATACAGGACAGATTTTTGTTTGTTTCCAAATTGAAGGGAACTCGGAGTTTTTGAGAATGAGATTGAAAATTGTTTCTAGGGGTTTAACCAGGATATGTGCACAATCTTTTATAATGAAATTCGGAACACCATCTATACCACAAGACATGGAACTACTCAATCTATTTATGGCATTTAGAATATCAGCAGGGCTAATAGATGTTATGTTAATGGTTGGTAGATTATTATAGGTATCTCTAATGTCATTAAAACCTAAGCTCCTTGTATAAGCATTTTGAAAAAAGTCAGCAAACGCGTTGACAATTGATTCCGGAGAGACCAATTCCAAACCATTGTAGTGCATACTACAGTGGTTTGGAATTCGAGTAGTTTTCTTTTTATTGTTTATAAATGTCCAAAACTGCTTCGGATCTGTAGAAACATTGGAAGAGATTATATCTATATAATTCTTATACGCTGTTGATATAAGTAGTTTACAATGAGTTCGAGTTACTTTAAAGTGGTTGTATTATGCCTCTTCAGTTTTATTGTGATTGTAATGTTTACGTGCTTTGTTCTTAATTTTAATACAATTTCTGATTTCTGATGTAAACCAGCTAGGAAATTTATTCTTAGAGGCTTTGCGTATCGGCACATATTTATCTAAGCAGGCATATAAAGTGGTATAAAACGTATCAATTGCTTCATCAATATTGCTTGATTTGTTGATTTGGTCCCAATTAATCGAAGTAAGCTCTGTGTAAAGACCAATGAAATTAGACTTTCTAAAATTATAGTTTCTCAAATTGGAAACATTAGGTGGAAATTTAGTGGGTTTAGTAACCGAAATATTTACATTGACTAATAATACAGGATGGTATAAGTCTTTTTTAATAAATGCGTTATTCTCGCGAATAATATGACAATTTAAATTAGTAAAAATCAGATCCAGAACTTTGTTCTGGCAATTTGAAATAAAATTATATCAAAGGGATAAATTAAGAGGTTGAGCGCTGGGGGTCAACTGCTCCCGATTTTGGACAAAAAAATAAAAAAAATAATGTTTTTTTTTTAAACTGGCCTGTGCCCAAAAAATCGGATTCCCTTGATTACCTAGTAGCTCATAAGCAGAGGAAATACCACACAGTCACAAGCGAAAAATAAAAAAATGAACGAATAAAAAAAAAAGGAAAATAATAATAAAGTCACTCACCTGGGCATGGAAACTGACGGACCTAGGGCAGCGTCTTCAGGAATCACAAAATATGCACTTATATATTTCCTTAACTAATGATAGTTTTGGGTTGTTGTTTTTGAAATAAAAATTCAATATTCAGAGGACAATAACAATATTATTTATACTTAGAAGATATAAGAAAAAAAAAGAACAACAACACAAGAGATAGAAATAATAATAACAATGATATTAAAATGAATGATCATACAAAAAAATAAGGAAATATATATATACAAAAAAAAACACGAAGTTAACGCGGGGCGACTTGAACTTACGGTTCGACCTTTGACACACACAACAAACTGACACTTGTACGATACTCTTGAGATTTCAAGAAAAGAAAAACTTCCACTGGCTGTCCATCCCCGAACCATTGGTTTTGTTAACCACCCGCACCCCTTTCCACAAATCGTCTTTGAGGAGGGATGCTGGGGTGGAAGAGGTAGAGTCCTCTGCTCTGATTGGTCCGACTGCGGGGTTGACGTGCGCAAACGTGGTAGCACAAATTCATTGCGCTGGCCCTGCTGTTGGCGATATTATCAAATGATAATTATTTATAAATATTATTATTTATAAGAATAATTATAGGTAATCGACATCGCTGATGGCATAGGTCTTATATATGTGGCATTTGTATCACGACAGGGCTTTACTGATGAACGTAACTTTTAGTAATACTTTTGTTACTAGGTACACTTTAAAAGTATGTACATATGTGTGATGAGAGCTCGCGCGCGCGTCTTTGTGTTGTGTGTAGCAAGTGGCCGAGTTCGCTATTACACTGTTAGCGCGGATTTTGACCATATGTCGCGTAATCAAATTAATCAGTATATAATATAATATTAAGAACAAAATAAATTATTCTGTAAGCCTAAACTTTCCCTTAATCCGGAGGGCGGTACCAGTAGGTACACATTTCGGGAATGATCGCTTGTGCCTATTGTTCGGTCACGAAGTGGCCTAATTGCTAAATATTTCTCCGGATCAGGGAGGCTGTACTAGTTTTCGGATTTTAATCCCAAAAGAAAAGATGTAGTAAATTTACGACCGCCCCGGTTGTAAAATGCAAATGAAATATATGCGATGGACATAAACTGAATTACCTAATTACTTAAGCTTAAATTTACAAATCTTTACCATTCCGAAACATCAAAGTATGTGAGCGAATTTGATTCTTTTTATAATTTGAGATTATGAAGGCATAATAATTAATAAATAAAGTGGGGTCCGTTGTTATCACGAAATAACTAAATGTGTGAATTATAACGCCGAAATAATCATGGTAACTATACTGTTTAAGATCGAGAAAGGCAGAAAATTTTTGAATTTGATTGCACAAAGTGTTATTTAAATTATTATAATCTTGAATGTAACTTGGAGTGTTAAAATCTCCCATAATAAGAACATTATCCGCATCATTACATAATACACAAATAAGATCAAGAAATGATTCAAGATGTTCCGTTGTGGGCGTTCGGGGAATGTAAATAACAAAAATAAAGACCTTAATACTACTCACAACTAATTTACAGGCAGTTACATCAAACAGAGGGAAACATTTAGTTAGGACGGATGTATCAATTTTGGACGAATCAAAATCCTTACGTGCAGCCAATAATACGCCTCCCCCGCTTGAAAGTTTGTTAGAACATTGATCACGATCTTGGCGATAGACATTAAAGTTGGAATTAGGAAATAATTCATTTTTTTCCACAGCTATTAAGCCATGTTTCTGTTAAACAGATAATTACAAATTCACCGTCCGAAACTAAACAATTGAAATCATCAATTTTGTTTTTTATACTACGAACATTTTGATAGTAAGAATTAATAGATGCACCGTTGGGATTTATCCGTTTAAAGTAACAATTTTTGGTTGGTTTTGGACATACTTAATTTTTAAATTCGCTTCACCTTTTGCGGAACGAGCGTCAAGTTCCGCTTTCAGTTTTTTTATAATACGTGACTTGACGCGGTGTGCGATCAAACGCAATTGATATCGACCTATAGGCAGTTAATTGTTTTAGACGATACGCTTATTTTATTAGCTGGACGCATGCATGAAATGTAACTCGAATTGGACGATGTTTTCCGTCATTAAAGATAAAAACCATGTTGTGACTGAATGGCTTAAGCCTAAGACAAAAGAACAAAAAAAAACAACAATTTTGCTTGTATACTCATGTGAAGTACCGAAAAGGTTAAAACTTGATTATGTTGGAGAACATTCTACACGTACGTTTATAGGGTTATTTAAGGAAATAACAATCAAGTCTTAAATTATTGTTTAATTACGAAAAATATACATATTCAGTGCAACAATCAGCAACCAACAACAGTTGTAAATTAGGGATATGTTTTCTCTATAAAATCTTATAAAAATATTCCTCCATTGAGAAAATTAATAACATTCTGTGTTTGAAGAGTTTAAAATAATTAACATCTTACAGTCTGTAAAATTAAAGTATAGATCTTCCTCAACGGTATTGTTATCAAATGTAAAATTTTTGCAAACCAAGTTTTAAATTTAAGGTAACTTAAGCGAATGTCAACGCAATTGTTAAATGAGATGTGTGGCTCTGTGCAATATTACATGAGCAACAGTGGCGACTCGTTTCAGAAATTTGGACCATAGTCTATTAAACGTAAGAATACATTTGCCCCGTCTAGTCGTTTTGTTAGATATAATAGAAAAAAATTCAGTTCACATGCAAAAAATGTATTAATCAAATCTGTTTTAAAATTAGCTAAAATCTGCAGTTGTTTATTTGATTCACAATTGAAGGGTTTGGAGTAAAACGGGTGTAAGTGCAAAAATGCTTGTTTTAAAGTAATTGAATTTAAAGTTAATTGAATGTACAAAATTCCAAAACAAATTGTACTCCACTAAACTATGATAATCTACACTTATCTCGAATTTAAAAAAAATGCACTTATACCCATTTTACTCGAAACCCTTCAATTACTACTATAGTTTTATAATGTCTAGTTACGGTGTCAACTGCCGGTGGACCCTAGCAGCCGAGCGTTATCACTGCTGCGTTCGGGTACACCGGCAGTTATTATAAAACTGGGCATTAGAGATATTGCTATTGTGTGCTCAGCTTTTAGTCAAACCAAAACCGCTATTATTAGTGAGCATTCTTATACAACTTTACCAAGCACTCGAGGCGTGTTGCGCCGTGACAATCTTAAATTCAATTGGCTCCGGAGATTTGGTTATTGCGTTTTCACTCGTTCTCCAAATACTCTCTCACTCCCACACGCCTAGTGTGTTCGGTAGAGTTATATCACCAATATTGTTAACACATGTTTACGGATGGCTTGCTTGGTTATGCCATCGTTTGGCGGTTAACGGTAACACAACCACGACCTCATCCGCGAGAAGAAGCAAATGTAAATCATAAAAATTTCAGAGTAGCGTTTTTTCCCCTCAACATCGGTGATCATGTGTACGTCGGTGAGAAGTCAATCGTAAACGCAGCCGTCGTCGGCAGTTACGTGTACATAGGAAAAAACTGTGTGATCGTGAGTATAAGTAACGTTTAACTGTTTTTTCAATAACACAAAAATGTGCTCCAGTGACGGTTCGCGGGTTTTTTTCTGGTATGGCCGAGGTAGCAGAGTTGATAATACAGATAGGTGCGGTGCAACCGACTCGACCGATCTGTATTGCCACCGTATCAGAAAAAAAAATCCACGGACCGTCACTGATGTGCTCTCATTCCAGGGCCGGAGGTGTCAACTGAAAGACTGCTGCATCATCGAGGATAACACGATCCTGGCGCCCGAGACCGTCGTCCCGTCTTTTACCAGGTACGGCGGTTCCCCGGGCGTCCAGGTCAGCGACGTCCCCGAGTGCCAGATGGATCTGATGGTGGACTTCACGAGGAGCTACTACCAACACTTCGTACCGACAAAGATTATTTAATTTTATACTTGTTAATAAATAAAACTAAAATAAAACCGTGCGCTAGTTTATCGCCTGTTTTGAAACAGCAGAGCGGACGGGGTTCTAACCGGGATAAGTTTGGTCTCCCCGTAAACCGTCTTGACCATCCAGTAATCCCTGCCGTTGATGGTCTTCTTCACACCATTCGGACTATTGGCGAACGGGGGTTTGAACAGCGCGTGATACGGCGGCGGCGGAGGCGCGCCGCCGCCACCGCTTTGGTCCATCTCGTGCCAGAGCTTGCCCTTGATGTTGTCGTTATCCGTGAACGTGGCGAATTTGAATTCGCCGTTCTTCCTGCGTTTGAACAGGTTGTTGTTTTCTTCGTACAGGTTGTGCAGTTTGGGCGTCTTCATTTTCATCTCGCGGGACTTGTAGTGGTTGAGGACCAGCTCTAGTATGAAGACGATGGCCGATACTATGAATCCGGCGCCGACGATTACGTAAGTCATCAGTAGATCTGAGTTGTAGAGCTGTCGTTCCTTGCTGCCTAAATCTAGCGGGCATATGGCTGTGTTTGGTAATTGCTCGCGGAGTTTGTACTTGATTATTCCGGACTCGACCAAGTGTTGGATTCTGAAAAAAAAAAACGGTTTTAAACATTAAAGCGTTTCTGTGCAGATGCATTAATAAATAATTCATTGGTACACGTATCGCCAAAACAAAATGTGCGCTGCTTGAGATAATGGTAATTGGCATAATTGATGCCCTAAAAAATTGGATTATCGACAATGCTATATTCTTATCTTCTTCCTACCACAAGCTATTCTAAAAACATACTCCTAGAATACCCCAGATTCCACAAGGAAAGTATCTGTCCCAGCGCATTTCACTAGAAAGCTAAATTCTTTCCATTCTAAGAATTTTTAACTAAAACTTGTAACCATTAAATCAACACCTGGATGGTACCCACAGAAGCTGGCACTCATTGGTTACCTCTTACGACCTGCTGAGTTTGTATTCTAATCCCCACCTGCGCGGGCGGGGGAGGGGAAGAACAATATTACTATACCTTTTTTCCTTAACCCTTTGAGTCCCGGAGTCATTGGAAGCACATAGTCGAAATACGCGAAATGGCGCTTGTCGATTGCGAAGACGCCCGACAAAAAATCCCAACAGCACGATCGCGCAGCTTGAGACTCGAAGGGTTAAAGTGATATAAACTACTTTATTTTAAATATTTGTCAAAATCTCATGTCTTATGAAATGTCTGTTATTTGTTTAAAAAAAAAATACTTACACGTCATCGAACAAGTCTTGGTATTTGAATGTTTTGCTGTAGGCGAAGGCTCTGTTGGTTAGAAGGACGGTCCAAGTGGTAATTACAAAGGTGCACCTGTCTGCTTCCTTGATCGATGAATCCGTCTTGTACATGTAATCCTCGTACATGAGGTGTTCAACGATAGGTTTCTCACCCAAGTACAGGTAGTTCTTACCCTTTACCCAGTCCATGAGAATGGATTCGCCCGTAGCATCCACGTATTCCGATTTCGAGCCTTGAAAAGCGGCTCGAAATTCATCCATCTATAAGAAAAAAAAATGGTGATGTGGCCATCATGATTTGATGGTATAATAGTTATTTGTATTTATTTTATCCTATAATGTTAACATGCCAATAACTCCTTAGCAATGAGTAGCATTAAAGTACCTTTAACAACACTAGTGTTAAGAAATTTTTAACAACACTAGTGTTGTTATATTATCTTAACGCAACTCGTTGCAAACAAACATGATTTCGCTTTTTGACGGTTTTCATTAAATATTTTTTAAATAGAAAAAATATAAATAGGATAAAATAAACCGTGTTACGACACACGTAACATTATTTGCTTTTGCATCACTCGAGAATTTAAAAGCACTCGCTCCTACGTCGCTGGTGCTTTTAAACTTCTCCCTCGTAATGTAAAAACCTTCATAACGTTATTTGTATCGTAAATTACTATTTACACTTTCATTTTCAATTTTAATCATTTTAAGTGTACAATTGCGGACAAAAATAAAGTAAGAGACCATTGTAATCTAGTGCGCGTCTTTCCTCTGAAACCTATTCATGCAAATTGGGCTTTAATGCCCCTTAAATATTAATGTTAATATCTGTCTAAAGTAACTAGACAAAAAATGGTGATGTGGCCATCATGTTACTTTCTCCGACTTGATGGTATAATTTATATTTACGCTTCCATGGTTTATTTTCAATTTAAATCATATTTTAAGTGTGCATCGAACGTTTCGTAGACTCGGATAAAACTGACGTTTAAAACGTCAAAATTATGAAAGATCGAAAAATGTACTTCAAATTCAAAAACTCAGTTTACTCAAAAACTAAAGAGATTTCGAAAAAAACTTATTCTTCATAAATTGTTCATTTTGGCATTCTCTACAATTATTATTAACATAAATTTGCTGTAACTATTAGTGTTTCATAATTGTATACCAAAAATGAAAAAAAAATAATACATTTTTTTCTCGAATAACAATGATTTTATGAAAAATGTTTTCAAACAAAATAATCGTATTTATTTATTGTCTTCAATATTTGTTTAAATGTTTTGTGTGATATTTTTCATATTTAAGAAAATATTGGCAAAAAACAAAAAACAGTTAAGGTAAACACCCACTTCTGGTGTACGAAATTTTACCAAAAGCTTTTCAGTTCTTCGGATTATCAAATTAAACTTTTGTTCAAAGTTTCATATCAATTGGTGTATTAGTTTTTGAGATACAGCGCGCACAGACACACACAGACACAAAAAAAAAATCCAGAAATTGTTGAAATGGCATCTAGGGACCCCAAAACGGATATTTCCGAAAAAAAAATCACGATCACAATACTTTCTCGTACTTCGTAACGGAGAAAGTAAAAAGGTGTGTTACGTTTTTTGTCCGCAATTATTTATTGACGTTTGAAACGTCAAAATAATAAAAAATGGACATGACAAATTATAATTCAAATTCTAAAAGTCAGTTTATTCAATAACTAAAAAGATTAAAAAAATGTTCACCTTAGCATTCTCTGCAATTATCATTTATCTTGTAATTTTTTTTTTAAATATTTAAGCTCAATTATTCCTCAATAATGCTGTTAAAGTTGTAAACCTGCATTTAAGTAATTTTTTGAAAAATCAATACTTTTTCGACTTTTGAGCGTTGAAAATGGCAATTATTGGGCTTGATGTGATTCTCTAGAAAACTAAATAATTAGTATGCTTTTATTTTTTAGGATATTTAAGCCAAAGTATTCCCCAATAATGTTTTTTTAAATTGAATGTCTGCATTTAAATCAATATTTGAAAAATCGATATTTTTTTCGTATTTTGAGCCTTGAAAATGGTCATTCTTGGGTTTGATTTTGTTTAGCTAGAACAGAGGTCGGCGAAATCCATAAACCACCAATAGTGGGTTCGCGGCGCCCGAAATCTGTAAATTTTAATCCGAGCGCCCTGAAAAAGCGGCCGGTTGCCTGGACTCCTGTCGAAAGTGTATCCGATTTCTAACCGGGTGACAACTTTGCCAAACAAACGGAAGTATCACAAAGCATCTGAAGTTCGTATAAGAAAAAAAAATCGCTGATGAAAGTATTTTGGATCCTAGAGAAAAATTTTGAATTCACTTTTCTTTTGAAATTTTGGGCATCGCTAATAATTCGATATCCAAACGTTCTGAGCTGTAAGAAAATTACTGCTCCTTGTTTAAATTTTTGTTGGTATTTTATTCTGCAAATCCGAATATTTAAGAAAATGTGGTATGGAGTTAGATATTAAATTACAGCTAACCGAAAACGGAAAATTGACCAGAGATTTAAATGGAATCGAACTCCTAAAAGAATTGTTATCTTTTTAGAGAACTATTTCCTAATCATTCCCAATTAAAACCATTAGAAATTTTAAATCATTTAATTAGCCAAGATATAGTTCCTTGTTTTCCAAATTTCAGTATTAGTCTAGAAATATTTTTAACAATACCGATAACTGTGGCTTCCGGCGAAAGGAGTTTTTCCAAATTAAGATTAATTAAAAATTATTTATGGTCAACTATAACACAAGAGCGATTTGCTAATTTAGCCATAATTTCTATTGCAAACGAGATCGGTGAAAAATTAGATATTTCAAATGCAATTGATGAATTTGCATCAAAAAAATCGCGAGGAGTATTGTTTTAGAATTTAGATTAACACTGACAAAGAGTAGCGTTCGAATAGTCAATGTTCTTGTTACTGAACTGAAGGTTTGATCATAATCTACTCCTCTTCTTTGTAAAAAATCTTTGATTACCAATCTGGCCTTGTTTTTACTGTGGAGTCGTTGTAGGTGTCTGGTTCCTCGAAGGTCGTCGAGGTGAGCATCACATAATCCTGGAGCTATAAGATCCACTAGGTTACGAAGTTTCTCTTCTTCATTGATTTTCGACATTTCTGAGATTGTTCAATCACTGTCACTGTCATCGGGTTTCCAGAATTAGATTTTTTCGTTTTCTTCAATCCGGGATTTGCTGTCATTCAGGTCAGTCTCTTCAGCTTCGTTGCTTCGTGGGGGTATAATAATCCAGTTTTCCACCAATTTTTCTTCAAAGAAGACTTCTTTGGATCTATAGAGCTTGTTTTCCTCTTCACTGTGTCCGTCGTCGTTATCATATCCGATGAGGATTCCTTTAATGGTCTTTGAATCCATTGTCGTCCTTTGCTCCTTCGATGGAATATACATGAATTTGAACCAATGTTTCAAACTTGGTTTTCTAGGCCCTGTCCTATTAAGGATGCAGGTACCTGTTCGTATCATCTCGGCCCAAAGTGCCTGAGGAATGTTCCCATGCGCATGCATTATTTCTGTAGCAGTTTTCACCACCGTACGATTTTCCCTTTCACCGGACCCGTTTTTTTCCGAAGTGGAGGGCATTATAAGACATTGAATAATACCTTTCTTGTGTAGACTGGTCGAGATCTGTTTCTTGTCGAACTCCCTGCCATTATCACTCATCAGCTCCAGACTGTTTCTTCCTCAGCTAGGAACTGGCTCAGTTTTTCGGCAATTTCGGATTTTTGCCATAGAAAATGAACTGTCCTGAATTTTTGTAATCGTCCTTGAAAAGCTCAAAATATTGATATCCAGACCTCGATTCTTGAAATGGACCGCATACATTCGTGCGAATTCGCTCTCCCGATTCCGTAGTTCTGGACCTCGTGACGAACGGTAGCCGATGAGCTTTATCATAAATGTAACCTTCATACAGTTCACTATGCATTTCTACGTTCATGTCAAGCTCCGTCCGAATCGTTCATGGTACAACTGTAGCAAGTTTCCCTTACTCACTGCATTGACCTCATCTGATAGGATTCGAACTTCTCACCGCCAAATTGAACAGTCCTCCATGACGAGCTCCCTCTAATTGTTGACTAGGCTGATGAAGAGGAATTGGCTGTCCGAGTACTTATCCTGGACTGCAAGCACGGAGAACAGCTTTCTCTTGATTGATCAAATATCAGCCAAGGTAATTTTGTACTATTTGTACTTCTACTTCACGTATTCCAATGGTTTCGATTTTCTCACCATTTGCTGTGGTCACTGTGTGTTCAGTTGAAAAAGACTCGAACGTTCTAAAGCAAATCTGACCATTTAAAATATGGCTTATCGCGCCATTGTCATCCCTGCATCTCGACCACTCAGCAACTGTTTCAGTTGAGCTAACAGTGACGAGTATCATATTTGTGTCAGACTCCGGTTTGCTAGGCTTCGGAGGACGGCTCAGCAATCCATTTCCTACACACTTTACCCATGTGATTGGGCTTCCTGCAGTAGTTGCAGTTTTTTTCTTTTTCTTCGCATCGACTGAATTTCGTTGCTGTGATGACTTCTTCGATGATTGCAGGTGAGAGCTTCCTGCTTGGTGGATCCAGCTCACTTGGTCCTTAAGACCATTTTATACGAACATAGTTGATTTATTAAGCTATCAATCGTTCTATCACTTTTTTCCCTCACCATCCAGCTGGATTTAATAGAAAAATACTCCCCGTCAATGTATCCAGAATTTTACAAAGCAAAAATACATCTGGCAGTCCGGGGTTAGTTGCAAATTCTTTAGTCATTTCTTCTATCAATTCAGACAAATTTTAAATATGTGTATATGCGATCTGACAAGATGTTTTTCTGCCTTAAAATCTTACAAAAAGATTACAGAGGGTTTTAAAATTTTTCGAATTGAAAAATAAAATCCCCCGCCCCAAGAAATGTTTTACTTCACGTGAGGGGGCGGCCAAGGGTCTAGGATCGGCCCTGTCTTGCACTGATGTAACCACATGTTGGGTATTCACAAACTTGCTCAAAATGTCCACGATGGTTTCATTTAATCTCTCGGTTAGGCCATTGCAACTAGTGTGGTAACTCGTGGCGAGGTTACTTTTTATACCCATAATGTTCTGGAGACTTCTAATCATTTCAGATTTAAAAACTTGACCTCTATCGGATAGAATCCTCCTTGGGCATCCATGTCCATGAATGATATTTTCCATCAACAATTTGGCCACCGAGCCTGCTTTACCGTCTCTTATTACAGCGATCTCTGCTTATCTTGTTGCGTAATCGGTTGCCACGACGATCATAGTTTTTCCCGATGTACTTCTCCTGAAGGGCCCTATATAGTAGATCAATACCGATTAAATTGAATGATTTTCCTACTTTAATTGATTGTAATAAGCCAAGAGGTTTCCGCCTTTTCTTGCCTGACAGTCTGGACAGCCACGCACAAATTTTATAACATCGTTTCTCATGCCGTCCCAGAAATACCACTGTATTACTCTGTTAAGTGTTTTTGTGATGCCGAAATGTCCGGCCATGAGCTCTGAGCGGTTGCTAAATATGATATCAAGTTTTATGTGGGCTGGAATGCAAACAGATGTTTATTTCCGGATGTAGACGTATTCTTTTTAAATAAAACGCCATTATCTATTATATAGTTACAGGCCTTTCTTCTAATTGTTGGTGTACCGAGAGTATTTGTGGAATCAGATACCATATTGATTAGTTCTTGAATTTTGTCGCCCTGCTTTTGTTCCTGTCTGATACTGTCGGGGCTTAAAAGGTATGTTGGGAGTTCGTTTGGCATTTCCTCATCAGCTGCTGTGGCTGCCTTGATGTCTAGACAACTAGACAAACAGTCTGGTCCTTATGTGATGCACCGCTTTTATGCACAATTGTGTAATTGTACTCTAATAATTTAATTGCCCATCGCGCTAGTTTTCCCGTGGGGTCCCGACAATGTTTTAACCAGCACAACGCGTGATGATCTGTTACTATTGTAATCGGTCATCCGTGCACCGTGTCTTAAATTACCGAGGCTCCAAACGACCGTTAATGCTTCCAGTTCCATGTAAAGTGTGGGATGCGTGTGTGAAGTCAATTTTAATGTATGGAGTGGAAATATGGGGGCGAAAGGGTATAAGTGTCTGGAGAGGAAGCAGTTGTGGTTCCTAAAGCGTATGTTGGGCGTTGAAAGGTCAACGCCCGGTTACACACTGCTTCAGGAGACAAACAGAGGAAATTTAGGATGTGAGGCAATGGAGAGAATGGCCAGGTACGAAATGAGGTTATGGGAGCTAGGAGAAGAGAGATTGGTGAAGGCGGTATGGAGGACGTGCGTGAGTGTAGGGGGAGGGGGTAAATTGAGGAAAGAACGAATGAAAATGTATGAGAGAGTAGGACTGTCGGAAGTTAAAGTGAGGGAATGCTTGGAGAGAGGGGTGAATGTGGCAACGTGGGTGAGAGAGAGGGAGAAAGTGGAAGTGCAGGAGAGATAGGGATGTATTAAGAGAAGCGAATACAATGACATGTATGGCAGGTGCATGGAAGGAGGCCGAAGTACTTGGACGAGGACGGATGGACCAGAGAATAAAGGGTGACCCTGGCTAGGGATAGGTGTGGGTCAGAAGAGAGAGGGAGGAAGAAATGGATAGGTGAAGAGTATATGAGATGTGTAATGTGTGAAGAGGGGAGGTATACATGGAGGCATCTGGCGGAGGAATGTGAGGGAGTGAATGAGAAGTGGGTGGGAGTGAACAGAAGGGTTACAGAATGGATGAGAGAGGCTGGGGCCGGGGTAAGGACGCTGCAGAAATTGGGGAGGGAAAAGGAATGCAGGAGAGCTATGTAACTATGTAATGTGCCAATAAAGGTGTTTTTCTACTACCCTATATAAAAAGATATTTTTCGTCACCGAATATTCACGCGAAAATTTAATTTCCGTCACTAGTGAGCGAAAATCCCATAACGTTAATTTTCGTCACTAGAGACGAAAATTATCTACTAATTTTCACCTCCGTCTAGTTGCCTGCTATCACTATATCACGTCATTATTAAAGCACGTCAGTTTGTGCAGTTCGAAACTTCATCATCATTTCTGATTCAGAAAGTGACATAGATCTTCCCAATACTCCACCAGAAATAGTAAATCAAGCTGAGAAAACCTACGCTGATTTATTGCCAGAAAAATCGAAAAAGAGGTATGAAGAAATCTTTGCAAAATTCATGGAATGGAAGGTAGATAATCGCGTAAATTTATATTCGGAAACTGTGCTGCTTGAATATTTTGCAAAATTGTCGGAAAATTTGAATCGACCTTATGGCCTATATATTCTATGTTAAGAACAACATTATCAATAAAAAATGATATCAATATCAATAAATATGCCAAATTACGTTCTTTCCTAAAACGAAAATCGGATGGTTTTAAAAGTAAAAAGTCTAAAACTTTTTCGGCCCAAGAAATAAACACGTTCTTAACGAATGCACCTGACTCCAAATATTTAATGACTAAGGTAAGGTAATCACGTATTGTTTTAATAAGTACTTAGTGATACAAATGTTTTTAGGTTACCTACCTTAATTTTTGGAATTTCTGGCGCTTGCCGTTGCCACGAATTAAAAGACTTGACAGTCAATGATGTAAAGGATTCTGAAACTACACTTCTCGTTCAAATACCTAATACAAAGACAAAGGTAACACGTTCATTTCATATTTCTGGAAACTTTTATGACATTTCTAAAAAAATATATGAACCTTCGTCCACCGAATATGGATCAAATTAATTCAAGATTCTTTATTAACTATCAGAATGGAAAGTGTAGTAAGCAAGTTGTCGGAATTAACAAATTTAGTAAACTTCCTAAAGAAATAGCTCAGTATTTAAATTTGCCTTTTCCTGAACAATATACCGGGCATAGCCTACGTAGAACTTCCGCTACGCTGCTAGTGGATGCAGGAGGTGATCTGCTTCAACTAAAACGGCACGGCGGCAGTGGTGTATTGGTAAAATAAGAAGTAAGGGAACGCATGGCCAGAGCAAAGAAGTAAGGGAACGCATGGTGAGAGTAAAAAAAATAATCCACGACTTTCCACAAGCAGCTTGCTAAAAGTTTTTCGGAGATCATGTTCTTTTAAGCAAACTATTGTTTTCCTTGTAAGCTTTTTTATTTTTTTTATACAAAATACTAACAAACACAAACGCGTTCCGTTTCTGAAAAAAGGTGGGGGAACGGCGTTCCTCCACGTTCCCCCTCCAATACACCACTGCACGGCGGTTGGAAATCTAGTAACGTTGCTGAGGGATATGTTGATGAATCAAGTAACAATAAAAATCAAATACAGACCAAAATTTTACATTCTGTACAAAATACAAAAACAGCTACGATGGAATCCAATTACGGCGCATCTTCCTCTGGAATAACATTAGTTAATAACAGAACCGATGTGGCATCGTCTACTTCAATTCATAAAAAGTTTTGTTGTGAAACGCCCATCATTTTGAATAATTGTTCACATGTAACTATTAATCAATATTTAAAACATAAGTAATTTAAAAATGATCAATAGTTTTGTAATTTTTAGTTCAAATAAAGAATTTGTTTACATATTTTTTTTAAGTTTGTTATAGTGCCAAGGTAGTAGAAAAAGTATAGTGTTTAACTCGTCGAAAGCATTTTTTTAAGCTCGCAAACATTATCAAACTCGGCTTCGCCTCGTTTGGTAAACTGTTCTCTCGCTTAAAAAAGGTTACTTTCGTCACTCGTTGAACAATATACTATTTTTTTGCTTCCGGTTTGGAAATCGTATATTTTTTTTCAGCCCTAGTTAAAGTTCGACGAATGAAGGCCACTAGATGAAAGAACACCAAAACAACACCTGTAGGCGTCACAAGAAAATAGACAACTCAGCTTGTTTCCAAGTAGGAGGTTCGCTAACAAGAAGACCTGGACAAGGATGGACCTTAAAAGTGATGATGTAGTGTGGATTCTAGAGACTCTAAGACGGATAGTTAGGTTCAGCTAGGTTAAGTTAGGTCTAAGTTAGAGTTGTAATCGTTGGGACACCGATTCACTGAAGGGGGAGTAATGTCGCGAACCGGTGTTATTTGACACAGGACGTCCGGTTTGCGAGTACTCCAGCCGCGTACTCAGCGGGTTTCAAGGACTTCCTCGATATTTGCTTGTCAATAAGTTTTTGTGCTGATGAGTAAAAATCGAGGGGGTCCGGGAAAACCGCTGGGAGGTTAGTCGGTGTTTCGTCACGATCAGGCCAAGTTAAAAATATAATTCATAGTTTGAAGTTAAACCGTTGTTTTTAATTGATGCACCGGCTCGTTTAGCCCTAAATTTTATATAGTTGTTGCTTCATATCTTGACAACCGCAAAAATTATGTTCACTACAATGGATTTAAATCGCATTATTTTATTTTTTCCTCAGGTGTACCGCAAGGGTCCCCTTATTATTCAACTTATACATAGATGATTTAGTTGCATCTGTATCTTGCCCTGTACTGGCCTATGCAGACGATTTAAAAATTTACAACACCATTAATAACCTATCTGACTGCATCTTACTTCAGAGGAATGTCAATTATATTGTTGAGTGGTGTGCAATTAACAAATTGCACTTAAATAACAGTAAATGCGTTATCGTCTCGTACACTCGCAAACACAATGTAACTAACTACGTTTACAAAATTGGTGATGATGTTATACGACGTGACATCACAGTGAGAGATCTTGGTGTTCTGTTTGATTCCTACCTTACATTTCAAGAACATATTCGTACAATCAGTTCATCTGCTTTTAAACTGCTCGGCTTCCTAATGCGCACATCTCGGTACTTTGAAGATGTCAGTTTATTAAAAATATTATATTTTGCTTTAGTTCGAAGTAGACTGGAATACGCTTCAATTATTCCTGTATCCGTATTATGTGAACGGATCCTTGTTAATTGAACGAGTTCAGAAGCGTTTTCTAAAATTTCTGAGCAATAAAGTTAATGGTATGTATCCTGATCAATCGGTTGATTACACATACTTACTTCAACTACATAACTGCGCATCCTTGTCTGAACGAAGAGACCAAGCTAGTGGATCATTTATGATTAAATTAATATCCAACCTGGTGGACTCACCGGAATTACTTTCCAAGGTTCATTTTAATATTCCGCGGCTCACATCACGTCAACATGTAACTTTCTTTTCGCCCACTGCTAACACCAACATTCTGTTGAGAGCGGCGATTGCCCATATGAGTCGAAATGTTAATATAATTATAAATGATTGCTAATTGTAAATAAGAATTAACTATTTGTAATTATGATGTATACTTTTAGTTTTGTTTTTAGTAATTAGGTAATTTTTGTTCTATAATCATTATTATACTATTATTTTTCTAAAGTGGCGTTCACGTCATCGAAATAATAATCATAATAATGATGACACAATTTTACAAGGTTGCCAGCTCTCCTGTATATTTAAAAATGGCTGCAATCAGCTGTTGTGTCAATTATACAAATAAATAAAAAAGTAATCGTTTTCTGATATGTTTACATATATTGTATTTTATGTTCGACTGTACGAAAATAGTAACTTTGTGGGTTTGTTTTTAGGCCAAAATGTACGCCATTTCGTATTAGTCCCATAATTGATAAAGTAAATTGGACTCTTATGTCAGTGTCAGAAATGACACATTTTAATTTTGGTTAGAACACCTAATAAATACAATGCAAATTACTAATGCAAAAAAGAGATCAACTGTGACAGTGGTTTATAGCGATAGTACTTACTATTATTCATTACACTTACTCCTGAAGAAGTGTGCAAGTGAAAAAGCAGTGAAAAAGATTTGGCATCGTCGCGAATAAAAAATCACGGCTGCCAACATAACATAATTTTCTACATGATTGGCAGGCGAAAATTGTGTGCCAGGTCAACACGCCGATTACTTATTTATAACCACCAGTGATCAATTTTATGTAACAAATGATTCTCAGATTAATTTCGATTCTTCAACTAATTTTATGCATATTCTCGAAAACAATCACGTTGGTACGAAAAAACGTCATTTCACACGTGCTTGATGACGTGAATGCCGCTTTAGAAAAATAATAGTATATTATGTATATTTTTGTATTATGTATTTAGTCCTTTTTAGTTAATCTGTTGGACAATAAAGAAGTATTATTATTATTACCTATTGTCTCTGACCTTAAAGCGTAGGGCACACCGGCGCGACCAAGATCACGATCGCGATAGCGATGGCGATATAACCCGTCCTGAGTAATAAAATGTACCCGCACACATCAGTTGCGATACGTTAGCGATAGAAGTGACTTGTGTAGCGATCGATCTCCAGGACGTCCGCGATGTAATTGCATTAGTTTGACATCTGTCAAAATAGTTTATAAAGTGAACAGGTATTTTGGAACAAATAAAATTCCTAAATCAGACACTTATTTTGGAACGAAGGGAGTACTAATTAAAATACATACAGAGCGTCTACAAAGTCTGAACCTGGGTCATTTTTTTTTTAAACGTTTGGGTAAACCGAAAAATCGGCGAACATGTAACCCATTGTTTTTGGGAGCACAAAATCCATCCCGTTTCTTGTTTCTGTGGCTACACATGCGCAGAAATGCACCACATCAGAAAAAGCACAAAACGGTATTTTAAATACCGGTGCATGGGTAATTTTTGTAAAGAAAGGGATTTTATACACAAACTTAACCTTCTTTACGTTCATGACTGGTTGGGTTTATCGACCTGGGACCAACGTATTTTATTCAGATCTTTCGAACGACAAACTTGATATACAGGGTGTAGTAGAACAAAACGGAACATAGGATTTTCAATGTTAATTCCTTTATACTGGAATATTATCTCCCCTGATCATTTTAGAGGAAACATGCAAATTAATGTTTTATAGAGTAAAAATTCATGCATGCAGTCATGCTATTAGTTATTTTTTAGCATTCATAAAAAACCTAAAAAATAATAAAATAAAAATGATCATTTTCACGAAAGTAATGGTTGCCATGAAATTAAACAAAAACGGTGCACTGTTGATTTGTTGGCTTCTGTCAAATTTATTGAATATTTCATAAGTTTTTTCATTAAAAATGTATTCTATTCAAGAAAAAGTGCAAATTGTGAAGTGGTGCTATGCTGGTAGCAGTTTTCGTGAAGTGACCCTCCAATGCAACAATCCAAAGGTTGACTCATAAATTTGAAACGACTGGCTCAATATTACGGAATTCTAAGAGGACATGAAATGCAGAGCAGAATAGTTTACCAATAAATAAGAAGTTTATGATCCAAACATAAGCTTAAGACAAATTGCTGACAAGTGTGCAATTCACTGTACGACTGCCCAGAGGTATTTAAAGAAGAAACATTTTCACTCATACAAATACCAGTGCCACCAAGAAATACAGGGTTAGTCAAAATGAATAGGACAATAAGAAAACTATTTTTAGACGAATGTATGTTTATTGTAACCAAACTACAGCTACGGATGGACAGATAAACTATCAAAGTTTTTTCTCACCTTCACAGATGTTTGATATGGCCGCCCCTTGTGATACGACAGACGTCCCGCCGATATTCCAGTTCATTCCAAATCCGTTGCAGCACATCCGACGTAATGGCATCGATTGCAGCACATATGCGCTGTTTTAACTCGTCCAAGGTCAGCGGTAATGAAGGTTTGAAGACAGTGTCTTTCACATACCCCCAGAGAGAAAAGTCGCATGGTGTGAGGTCGGGGGACCTCGGGGGCCACAACAGGAATGGAAGATCATTCACTCCAGCACGGCCAATTGCGCCATTTTGAAAACAGCGTCTCCTAGCGGCATTAACGTACATGTGTGTTGCCAAATAAAACTTTGATAGTTTATCTGTCCATACGTAGCTGTAGTTTGGTTACAATAAACATACATTCGTCTAAAAATAGTTTTCTTATAGTCCTATTCATTTTGACTAACCCTGTATTATAAGGTAATGACCCGCACACGAAAACTGCTACTAGCATAGCACCACTTCACAATTTGAACTTTTTCTTGAATAGAATACATTTTTAATGAAAAAACTTGTAAACAGTTATGAAGTGTTCGATACATTTGACAGAAGCCAATAAATCAACAGCGCACCGTTCTTGTTTAATTTCATGGCAACTATTATTTTCGTGAAAATGATCATTTTTATTTTATCATTTTTTAGGTTTTTTTTATGAATGATAAAAAATAAATAATAGCATGACTGCATGCAGGAATTTTTACTCTACAAAACATTTATTTACATATTTGTTCTAAAATGACGAGGGAAGATAATATTCCAGTATAAAGAAATTAACATTGAAAATCCTATGTTCCGTTTTGTTCCACCACACCCTGTATAGAGCTATTCAGCAGAGATGGCGGTCGGGGTGTCTTGTCCGTATGAATCAAGTAGTGTCCGTTGCAATTTTCCACCATAGGCTAAATCGCGCGCGCCTATGAAATAACCAGTAAGTAAGAGACGCCGTAAACTATTTCTTTCTCCTTCTACCCCTCGGTCTAAGACCGAGCTACGCAGGCCGCGTGTGTGTTTTCTATGAAATCATACGTCTTGGGAATATCCGCTCGGTTATCAGGTAGTAGAAAAGGATACCAATATTATTTGAATGTTCCGAACTTCGTTCGTAAACCGCCCTTACTCATGAATAGGTCTATAGCTATTTCTATTTGAAATTTCTGAGTTGACTCCCGCTCCAACTGCACACAAAAAATTTTCGCTCAAAAAGTGTGCCCCAAAAACAATGGGTTACGAGTTAGCCGATTTTTCGATCTACCCAACCGTTTCAGAAAAAAATACTCGGGGTTTGACTTTATAGACACCCTTTATATATGTATATATTGCTTACCTTAGCATTAAAAAAACGGTTTTCATCATCTACTACTGCAAGCAGCAGAGTTTCTTCTAGTTGTAAATTACACATTTTAAAAATTATTTTACTACGTGTTTCCTGTTTGTTAAATTAAGTACTGCTAGCACTATCGTGATCGTGGTCGTGATCGCGTCGGTATGGTCTCCGCTTCTTGCTATCGCGATCGCCATCGCTATCGTGAACGCTGTTGTGATCGCGCCGGTGTGCTCAGCGCAACGACACCCACGCGACGATATATAGCTACCAACCTAACGTACTGCAAAATAACATTTTTTTCATAGGCGTGTTGGTACTTTTCACTTTCTAGTCTTTGTCACTAAAGATATCAGAAAAGTCTAATCTATCAGTAGATATGATATATTAGCGGTTACTGTTGATTTTTGTTTATGCGGCATGATTGTAGCAACTCTACAAATTGCTACAGATATTTAGTGTTGCATTGAAAACAGCGGCGGCTCGTGGATCTTCGTGGAGGTGGCAGACAGAGAAGCCATTCATGCTGTACTACCAGTGATAGTTCGCAGGGTTTTTTCTGGTACGGCCGAGGAACAAGAGGTGGTAAAATAAATAGGTAGGGTCAGTTGCAGAGACGGCTGGCTGCGTGACCGCACCTATCTGTATTACCGCGAACCGTCACTGTGCACTACTTACTCCTATAGAGGAAACAAATATTTCGCTGCTGTTTCGGTCAAATTTTCTTCCATAGCCGCCGCTGATTGAAAATAATCTCAACTCACTTGTTTTATACTCTCCTCTATAGCACTCCCTCTGTGAGTCACCCAATTATACTTTTTAGTCCCTATGTCGGACACTTTATTCACCGGCAAGGTGAACTTCGAAAGTGTCAGGAACGCAGTTAAATTGGCCGTGTAAAAGGCTGTCAGTATAGTGATGAAGATCCACCACGTTGCAAACAGAAGTCGAGAAGAATCTGCAAGGCAAAATTTGATTGCGTTACATTCAGTTTATAGTACAAAATTTAGAAATATGGTCCTCTTGCCTTCTAATTTTGTTCTTACACAGTATGATTCATAAGGCAGCTTCCATAAATGATTCATTCCATAGAGGTTCGGGGAGGTGTCACACCGTGAATCTTTGAAATCAGTTTTAAGAAAGCATACTGTGACTCCGCTGCCTCCTTCCACCCTGCCTATACCGGTGACATCATTTATGGAAGCTGCCTAATCAATTGTTCAAAATGTTTTGGCAAAATTCATAAACGAGATATATCTTACGACAGATTGACACTTCCATTGCCCATTGGCCAACCGAAAGAACAGAATTCGTTAATGGAATTGACTGTTTCCCATTCGGTCACTATATTTCATCCCCAGCAAAGTCAGTGGAGAGGCGAAACCGCAATTCTAAGACTCGATTTGCCACATAAATGAGAACGCAGCATAACTTCTCTTTTTCGATGGACACTATTTTCTGATATTTGATCAATGGGCGCGTTCGTAAGACTAAATAGTTGGGTGTTTACTGCCAACCGTAGGGGTATTTTCTGCTGAACGCACTGTTGATCGTGAACAAGTTCGTCCAGCGGTCGCCATTTTACCAATCGTACAAATTAGACTGATTGGTGTCAAGTGTTGAAGTTGCCGTCGAAATGGAGGTTACAAAAGCAGCGTTCATCAAATACCAACATTCAGCGTAAATCAAAATAAACATGTTGACAGTTGAAAAATCTGACGAACGCGCCCAATATATTAACGTTCATTTAACGATCGCATAGACCTTTATGTTCCTTTTTCGCATCTTATTAAATAATATAAACGTTGTTAAATCGTTTTTGATTGAAAAAGTTGTCCATTATTCGGCCGAATCATTTTCTCCACAAGTGACGTCCAATCAAATAATAGCGGTTTCATTATCAACAGTTTAGCTGTTACTATGGTTACGATTTGTTTTTTTGTCAGCGAACTGCCGCAATTTCCGAATAGAAAAATTATTCGTTTTTTTTTCGTAATTTAATACAAACAGAAAACTCTTTAGGTAATAATTTAATATGATGCGAAAAAGTATAGTATTAAACTCGTGAACAAGTTGGCCATTGCCAACCATTACTCGGGTAAATTGCAACACTCGCCTAAGGCTCGTTGCAAACTTCACCCTCGTGGCAATGGCCAACTTTCTCACTCGTTTAATAATATACTATTACCACATGACTGGTTCTGTTCTGACGAATTATCGAATAGACAAAAAAGACAATTATCTTGGGCTCGTAATAATCGAAATTTGAAACTTTACTTTACCTGGTATAGAATTTTTAAGTCATATAACTAAGGTATAATTGTTTGAAAATTAATTCGTAACTGTTTCTCTTAATTAACGTACTATAATTATAAACTACTCAAACATTAACAGGAATATTTGGATATCTTTTCAGAGTGATGCAATATATTTTCCCTATTCATTTTTAAGTAGCATATATAAAAACTTACCAGTAATTGGAGACAGAGTACTTCCTTGCTTAAGTAAAGCTCCGTAAACGAACCAGATGCACGATGGCAGGGGATATATCGGGCATTCATCTGCTTTCCTTAATTTCGCCTCTAACAGTATCAAGCCGTAAATTATCGGTCCGACGACCAGCAAAGAAACCAAAATCAAAATCCACACTTGAAACGTAAACGGCGCCCATAATCCGGAACCGGTCGCGGATTCCTGGGGACGTTTCATCAGCACCACCCATTCTCCTTCGTCCAACGGTTTGGAATAGTTGATGTAGTTACGGAATGAAGCCATCACGGGTAGAAAAGCGGCCGTCATATCGGCTTCCTATAGCATTGAAAGAGGAATCGTTTTTTTACAAAACAGGGGATAACGTGTAACAAATTTGGTTGAATTATTTTACTGTAATTAATTTGTTTTGTCTCACTTTCTAAACTCTATTAACACAGCGTGGTCGGGCGTTTTGTGCCGGTGCATTATGGTAGGAGCAGGTAATTTATTTTTTCCGCTACCGACAACGTAAATAAGCATTGCATCCATAGTTGCAGGTACCGTAAGTTGCTGATAACATTCGTGGTGTTTGTTGTCCTTGGCGACGGAACTTAAATTTTACTTACGAACCTAGGAAAATAATAAACAGAAACGTAACGCTCCAACATATAGGCGAGCAACACATTTTCGTCTATACCTATAGCATCGGCATCCTTTTTACATAACCACTGCTTAAAAGCATTTCGATCGTAACAGGGCACATACCTTTTTCGATTTTGTCAGTAACAGGTTCTAACACGCAATATTCGCAGCTTCGTTTGCATCCATGCCCGCAGAAAGTTTCACTGGATTGAGACAAACAAACAAAACTCGACATTGTTTTCTCGGTTGCTGGGTTGCCATAAGACGCATAGGTGTAAAAATTTTAATCCCAAATGTTACAAGCCGTATTTTAGAATATTTTCTGATCTTTTTTTAAGTATTATATATCCGGTAGCGGAAAAAAATTAATAAGCAACACGGAACGTAATGACAATTAACATTTTCGGCAGGCGACGAGCCTCGGCTCCGCCTCGGCCTCCACCCCGCTTTTCCCGGAGTAGACGCAGATTTTTGGAACAGATATGCGCCTATACCCAGGGCCGATCCTAGACTCTTGTCCACCCAAAATGATGAATCTGGGATGGGGGCTTTTATTTTTCAATTCGAAAAATTTTAAAATACTCTGTAATATTTTTGTAAAGTTTTAAAGCAGAAAAATATCACGTCGGAGCTTATACACGTATTTTAAATTTGACATATGTTTGATCTGAATTGAAAGAAGAAATTACTAAGGAATTTGCAAGTAATCCGCGGCCGATTCAATAAACTCTTGCGCCTCGCGTATTGTCTTTATCATTTTATTGTTTTATATAGATAAACGTTGTTGGTAAATTCATTAAAAAAAAATCATTAGTGAAGAACGAGACGGTAAAGAATAACTTAAGGTAGGTATTTGTTTTTTTGAGATTTATGTATTGCGAACAAAATGATGTAAAATTATGTGTGATTAAATGTAGTCTGTAGAAGATATGAGTGTGTTTAGAGAGTTTCGTATATTTGAGGGGTGACTTTATGATAGATTCAGTCTGATAATACTACCGACGATGAAAGCGACGGCAGTGAAATGTTCTCCCTCAAAGATTCTGACGACAGTATAGGTATTAACTGGTCTGAAGATGATGGATTTGACACTCCAGTTCTTTTGCCCCTTACAGCTGAACATAGCTTGAAACCAGGTAACTTTGTGGTCATTAATTTTGAAGACAAACTCTATCCTGGCCGCATAATGGAGAAAACTACTGATGGTTTCAAAGTCAGCGCCATGGAGAGGAGCGGTGGACTGTGGAAATGGCCGACGCCACCCGACGAAATTTTATACTCCATAGAAGAAATCGTGTAAATAATAAAAGAGCCCAAGAAGATCAGTCGTCGAGGGTTATGTAGTATTGTTGATCTCAAGTAATTAATGATACTAATTTGTAAAAAACTTAAAAAAGACTTATATTTTTTTTTTCTAAATAAAAATTCATTGTAAAAACAAAAACCTACCTTTAAATTAAAATTATGTGGAGTTACTAGTATTATTTGCTATTTCCAATAACGTCTGTGGAATGTTCCACGTTTCTAGGACTTAAGGAAACGTCTCTGGAACGTTTTGTTCTGACTGAGATATGGATTTAGTACTGTTACAAAGCCAACCCGCATTGCGGGGTAACTTCTTGACGGATGTAAATATGAATATTTTTGTTATTATTAAGGTCACCGACATAAATAAACACACCGTTTTGTAGAGGGAGAATGTGGCTACTAAAATAAATATTTGATGGTCGATTTTAATTAAGAAGTTTCTGTTGAGGCTCAAAAAACCTCAAAAACTGTCACAAAGTCACCCCCGCTTACGGTATTATTATAATTATTATTATTATTGGGCTGTAATATTATATAAAATAATTAAGCAATGTTAATTATTTAGTATTCTAGATACTCAAAATTAAACCCCAGAAAGACCATTTTTAAAGCCTAAAATCGAAAGAGTATTGATTTTTCAAAAACTGACGTAAATACCGACTTCCAACTTTAACATCATTATTGGGGGATAATTCTAGAAAAACCAAACAACACTAATTATTTAGTTTTCAAGATAATTACCATAAAAAACCCAAGAATTGCAATTTTCAATGTTCAAATATAGAAAAAGTATTGATTTTTCAAAATCTGATTTAAATGCAGATTTAGAACTGTAATAACATTACTGGGAAATCATTGGGCTTTAATATTATAAAAAAATCAAGCCATGTTAATTACCGATGTGAACCTAGCGCCGTACTTTAAAAAAGTTGGACTTTTTTAACGTAGATCGATTATACCTCATTTGTACCTGTTTGTACCGCTATTAACTTCGTTTGTACCTCAAAGACAAAAAATGGTGATATGGTCATCATGTTACTTTCTCCGATCTTGATTGCATAACAGTTATTTATATTTTTACCACCATGGTTTATTTTCGTTTTAGATTAGATGATACTGACGCTTAAACCATCAAAGTTATGAAAGATGGAAAAATTTTACTTCCAATTCAAATAATCTTAAATTAGTTTATTAGAAAACTAAAAAAATCCTAATAAATTCTTGAAAAAAGTCCTGAAAACAAATCTTGATAAATCCTGAAAAAAAGTCCTGAAAAAGATTTCTGGCAAAGCCCAAAGAGAATACCCGAAAAAAGTCTTGAATAAAAAAGTCCTGAAAAAAGTGCTCTGACAAAGCAATGTCTTGAAAAACGGGTTCTTGAAAAAGACCTGAAAAAAGTCCCGAAAACTGAGTCGTCACAAAAAAAAATCCTAAAAAAGACTGTAGAAAAGTACTGAAAATAGGCTTCGATAAAGTTCAAAAAAGGCCTTAAAAAGATCTTGAAAAAATCCTGTAAAATAGTCCAGAAAAAAAGTCCAGCAAGGAGTCCTTACAAAGGTCCTAAAAAGACCCGAAAAAAGTCGAGAAAATAGTTCTAACAGAACTCATGAAAAAGCCTTAGAAAAGAACTGAGAAGACATTAAAAAAGTCTTGATAAAATAATCCTAATAAAAAATCCTGAAAAACGTCTTGAAAAAATAATCGTGATAAAAAATTCCTGAAAATAAGAAAAAGACAAAGTTCTGATAAAACGGCCAGAATAAAAGTACTGAAAAAGCATACAAAAGAGTCAGAAAAAAGACCTTATAAAGGTCCTAAAAAGACCCCAGAAAATTTCGGAAGTCAGAATAAAGATCTTAAAAAGTCGTGAATAAAGCCTGTGAAATAGTCCCGCAAAAAGTCCTAAAAATTTCTGCAAAAAGTCCTGTAAAGAGTCCTTAAGAAGGTCCTGAAAAGACCCCAGAAAATTTCGGAAAATGGTCCTGACAAAAGCCTTAGAAACGATTTGATAAAAGGCATTAAAAAGTCCCAAAAAAAGGTCCGAAACATAATAGTTTTTAAATAATCTTAAAAAAAGGCCCTGAAAAAAAAAATTCGAAAAAGATTCTGAAACAAAGGTCTTGAAAAACTTCTGAAAAAAGTCGTAACAAAAGTTTTGAAAACATTGTCCCGTAAAAAAAATCCCAAAAAGAGTCTTGCAAAAATCGTAAGAAAAGACCTGAAAAAGGGCATTAAAAAAGTTTCAGAAAAATAATTCAGATTAGAAATCCTAAAAAAAAGTCCTAAAAAAAGGCCCCGAACAAAAACCTTTTAGTCTTGAAAAAAGTTCTAAAAAAACTCTTAACAAAAGTTTTGAAAAAATCGTCCGGCAGAAAAACCCAAAAAGAGTCTTGCAAAATGACTTAGAACAGATCTGAAGAAGGCATTAAAAAGTTCCTGAAAAATAATCCTGATAAAAAAATCCTAAAAAGAAGCCTCAAAAACAAAACGTTTTTAAAATAAAGTCTTGAAAAGAAGAGTCTCGAAAAAAATTCAGAAAAGAAAAGTCCTGAAAAAACATCGTTAGAGATGATTCCTGAAAATATGGTCTTGAAGAAAAGTCCTGAAAAAACATCGTTAAAGATGATTCGTGAAAATGTGGTCTTGAAGAAAAGTCCTGCAAAATAAGTTCTAGAGAAAGATTCTTAAAAAAGACCTGAAAAAAGAAATGAAAAAAATCCTGAAAATAAGGTCTTACAAAAAAGATCTGAAGAGTCCTAAAAAAAGTCGTGAGAAAAGTCCTGAAATTTTGATTTATACTTTCATGATATTTTTCAATTCAAATGTACATCGAACGTGTTGTAATATTGGATGATTCTGACGTTTGAAACGTCAAAATTATGAAAAGTGGAAATAAAAAATGATACTTCAAATTCTAATAATGAGATTTCCAAAAGAACTTATCCTTTATAAGTTCTAAATTTTATCATTACCTACCAATATTATTAATATAAATTTGAACTGTTATCGTTTCTTAATTATAAACCAAAAATGACAAAAAAATTATAATTTTATTTTTTCATAAAACGTTTATTTTTTTAAAGATATTTTCAAACAAAAGATGCTCATTTCTTTGTTACCTTCAAGATTCTTTTAGATGTTTTTGTAATATTGTTCATTTTTAAAAAAATATTGTAAAAAAACAAAAAACGGCTAAAGTTAACGCATACTTGAGGTGTATAAAATTTCACCAAAAGCTTTTCAGTTCTTCGGAATATTAAATAAGACTTATGTTCAAAGTTTCATATCAATTGCTTCATTAGTTTTTGAGATAAGGCGCGCACAGACATACATCGCAATAGGAATGCATATTGAAAAAATGGTGATGTGGCCATCATGTTACTTTCTCCGACTTGATGGTATCATTTATTTTTATGCTTCCATGGTTTATTTTCAATTTAAATCATATTTTAAGTGTGCATCGAACGTTTCGTAGACTCGGATAAAACTGACGTTTAAAACGTCAAATTTATGAAAGATGGAAAAATGTACTTCAAATTTTAAAAACTCAGTTTACTCAAAAACTAAAGAGATTTAAAAAAAAACTTATTCTTCATAAATTGTTCATTTTGGCATTCTCTACAATTATTATTAACATAAGTGTGCTGTAACTATTAGTGTTTCATAATTGTATACCAAAAATGAAAAAAAAGAAAATACATTTTTTTCTCGAATAACAATGATTTTATGAAAAATGTTTTCAAACAAAATAATTGAATTTCTTTATTGTCTTCAATATTTGTTAAAATGTTTTTGTGATATTTTTCATATTTAAGAAAATATTGGCAAAAAACAGTTAAGGTAAACACCCACTTCCGGTGTACGAAATTTTACCAAAAGCTTTTCAGTTCTTCGGATTATCAAATAAAAGTTTCATTTCAATTGGTCCATTAGTTTTTGAGATACAGCGCGCACAGACACACACACACACACAGACACACATACACACACATACAGACACAACTTTTTTTTTTCCAGAAATTGTTGAAATTTATCCCAAAACGGATATTTCCGTAAAAAAAATTTTTGAAAAAAAAATCACGATCACAATACTTTCTCGTACTTCGTAACGGAGAAAGTAAAAAGTTATTAAACCATAAAAAAATGGCCAGCGCCCAACTTTCACATTTTCAAATTTGGTTTATGCCATTCGAGAGAGAATCGTGTGTACCCATTTGTACCCCATTTTAAATTGTTTGTACCTCAAAGGTACCAGAAGTACAGACTTTTAAAATGTTTTAAATTCTATGGAGGCGATTTTAGTCAATTTTCAAGTTATCGCAAAGCGACTAAGGGGAATCTAAAGAGCATCGTTTGTACCCGTTTGTACCTCTTTTTAAATTGTTTGTACCTCAAAGGCATCGGAAGTACAGGCTTTTAAAAAAAGAAAACTCTATGAAGGCGATTTTAGTCAATTTTCAAGTTATCGCAAAGCGATTAAGGGGAATCAAAAGAGCATCATTTATACCCGTTTGTACCTCTTTTTAAATTGTTTGTACAAAGTACAAAACCTGTACTTCAGGTACCTTTGAGGTACAAACAATTAAAAAAGAGGTACAAACGGGTACAAACGATTCTCTTTTGAATGGCATAAACCAAATTTGAAAATGTGAAAGTTGGGTACTGGCCATTTTTTTTATTGTTTAATAACTTTTTGTCTTTGAGGTACAAACGAAGTTAATAGCGGTACAAACAGGTACAAACGAGGTACAATCGATCTACGTTAAAAAGTCCAACTTTTTTAAAGTCGGGCGCTAGGTTCACATCAGTATGTTAATTATTTAGTTTTTCAAATAATCAAAATCAAACTCAATAATGATCATTTTTAAAGCTCAAAAATCGAAAAAGTATTTATTTTTCAATAACTGACAAATGCAGACCTACAACTTTAACAGCATTATTGTGGAATAATAGGGTTTTAATATTTTAGAAAAATCAAAACACATTAATTATTTAATTTTATAGGTAATCACTATCAAACCCAATAATTTCCATTTTCAACGCTCAAATGTAGTATTGATTTTTCAAAAACTTAAATGCAGACTTAACACTATTGGCACATAATTGACCTTTTTTGAAATATCTTTAGTTTTTGAGTAAACTGACTATTAGAATTTGATCGGAGAAAGTAACATGATGGCCATATCGCCATTATTTGTTTATGTTGTTATACGATTCCGATCGTCTACCAAATTCACAAATTAATGAATCGTAAATTTTTATTTTTGTGTGTGTGAGATAATCGGAAAACAAAATGGGACCCCCGAATCTTTCTGGGGCCCTAGTCAACTGCCTAGTCTGCCTAGGTGATAATCCGGCCCTGCTGAGGACAAGAAGTGATAGAACGGACCAAGGGACTGAGCAGGAAGCTCTCACCTGCAATTATCGAAGAAGTCATTACAGCAACGAAGTTCAGTCAATGTGAAAACAAGTGATATGCAACTACTGCAGGAAGCCGTATCACATGATTAAAGTGTGCAGGAAATGAATTGCTGATGGCCGTCGTCCGAAGCCTAGTTAACCGGAGTCCGACAGCTCAACTGAAACACATACACATCGTCGAAATGCAACGATGACAATGGTGCGACAAACCATAATTTAAATAATCGGATTAGATTTAGAACGTTCGAGTCTTTTTCAACTGAACACACAGTGACCACAGCAAATGGTGAGAGAATCGAATCCATCGGAATACGAAGTTGGGGCTGCAATCCAAGAAAAATGGTACAAAATTATCTTGGCTGAAGTTTGGTGTGTACCCGGCATCAAGAGGAATCTGTTCTCTATGCTTGCAGTCCAGGATAAGTACTCGGATAGAAAATTGATCTCATCAGCTGAAGTATGAAACTTCCTAGTCAACAATTGGATGGAGCTCGCTATGGAGAACTGTTCAAGTTGGCCGTGAGAAGTTTAAAGCCCAACAAATGAGGTAAATACAGTGAGTATTGGAAACCTGTTGAAGCTGTACCATGAATGATTTGGACATCAGAACAAGTGCTATATGAAACTGCTACATAGTGAACTGTATAACAGTTGCATTTATGATAAAGCTCAATGCCTGCCGGTCGGCACGATGTCTAGAACAACGGAACCGGGAGAGCGAATTTACCTGGATGTCTGCGGTCCATTTCAAGAATCGAGGTCTGTTATCTGCGTGTCTTAACAAATGCGTAATTATCTTAATATGCATTTTATGAGCTAACCATTGCTCCTTTTCATTCCTATCATAAATCCGCATTGTTGAAATTTCCAAACGAGATAATTTTCGAAGAAGTACAGCTGCCAGTAACAACACAGTGAAGATGAGATAATCCTCCACCCGCGGAGCGTCGACGTATTCAGGACAACCCTAAGACCGTTTTCGCAGAACAATTAGTGAAATGTGCAGCTGCAAGGACAACACAATGGACTGCTGATCCGCCCCCCAGCTGCCTGGGTACGTGACAAAATCGTCTCGAACCAAAATTGTTCCCAGAAGTCATCATCTAAATACCAGATTCAGGGGTAGAATATCACCTCCGAGACATACCACATCATTGTACGAACGATCATTTTGTTACCAAATATACCTCGCTTATAATTCGGCGTTTGAGATCTTTCAATTGAATAACTTTAATATGTTTAAGTCAGCCATGACACTTAAATTAGGTACTAATTAATTACTATTATGTTTTTGTTTGTTTTTGTTGTTGTTCCCCTTTCCCTACGGGTTGAGTGGTAGATCAGCAGTGCCCCTGTGGGCCGATAAGCTTCGCCCTTTTTTCTCCAAATGAATTTTGTAATTATTGTTTATTTTACATGCATTTATGTTTATATTTGTATGTACTTTGTATCTTTGTAGAAAAAAAAAATATTATAATTATTAAGTGCAATTTGCCGGTTCGACCACGTGCGCTGACATCGAAGCTCCCGTCACACCCTACCACCACCACCCGCAACCCGGAGTAGAGTAGGGTGGTGACACTATAAAGGCGGAGCACTTCGCAAATCAATAAGGGAAGATCGTCCAAGACAAGAGCAGAAAACTTAACTTTCGATCAATGACCTCGACACGAAGTTCTGCAACAGAGCCAATTCGACGTCGCCGAAGCCGCCAATCCAACGACGCCGCAGCCACCGACCCAACGACGCCGCAGCCACCGACCCAACGACGCCATTGCCGTCGCCGCTGCTGCCGTCGCCGCCGCTGCCGTCACCGCCGCTGCCGTCACCGTCGCTGCCGTCTTCGCCGCCGCTATCGTCGCCGCCGCAGACATCGCCGCCACTGCCGATGCCGTCGCCGCCGCTGCCATCGCCGCCGCTGCCATCGCCACGCCACCGCTGTCTTTGCCGTCGGTCACCTCTCCGCGAACTCGTCGGGCATCCCAGTGCGAACTAAGTGAAGTGTTGGTGATTACTGTTTTCTTTTCGTGACTTTTATTTTATCAACATAATCCGTGTGTAAATAAGAGCGATCGTTATCACGCCTATCATAATTTTTCTGCCTCTGCCCCATCATTTGTGTTTCTTGTCCTGTTTCATAGCGACCCGACTCCAAGAGCTAGCTGGATGTCATCGGATCGGTTTTCACCTCTTCGCTGCGACCCCCCCGTTAACAAGTGTCGCTCAACTCTAGGCCGAGTCTACGCCCTCGGCCCGAGGATGCTAGCACCAAGGACGAGAGACACAGAGATGAACATCGACAAAGCGATCGCCTTCGAGAAGCGGATGTATGAGTTACCTTCGAATCGAGAGGGAAATTGCGATGATCCGGCGAGCGAAACGAGACGCGATTAGACGCCAGCACGACGAAATTCAATGCCAGTCCAACAAGCGTCGCCAGGAACGTCATCGCTACGACTTTCCCCGAGAGGACCACCACAATTGCGCGCGTGAACAAAGGATCGACGAGCCGAAGTACGAGGAAGTCACGCCCCTTGCCGCGAGAAATCCCGTTGTTGTTACCGCAACAGCCACCATGAGGCCAGAGCCAACTCCGCTGCCAGTCGCGACGAAGCGGATGCCGCTCGTCCAGGCCCCAGTCCTACCCATCACCATCGCAGCCGTCACCGTCATACCTGTGCCACCACCGTCGCCCCCTCTAGCAGCCCAGCCTCCACCAAACGAGGAATCGGTGGGGCCGTGCAACCATGTGGCCATCCAGAGGCCGTCGAAACGATGTCTGCCAGCAGTTACGCTTAAACTGCCCGCCGAATGACGCCAGGAAAACAATCCACCCCCAGCTAAGACGCCGCTGATCATACCACCGCCAATCACGACGCTGCATCTCTCTTTGGCCACAAAGAGGGATTTACCGGGGCCGTTCGACCTAAAGATCGCTGTCTTCGTAGCCACACGGAAATCCGTAGTATAACCCGCCATCGTTGCCAGCAGACGGCGCCTGAGGAAGCGCCGCCCACTGATCCAACGCGATGACCACAGACGCCATATGCCGGACAATCCATGGCAACCCGGCCATCCACGATGCCACGATGTCTGCAGACGGCGACCTCCGGACGATCCACGGCAAACCGTCGTATATAGACGACGCAGATGTCCGAGGAAGCGACGCCCTCCGGCCCACCTGCAACTTCCTCTCAATCAAAGACGCCGCACCAGCTACTTTAGACGCTGCAAGCAGCGACCGCCCCGACTACGGAAGGCGACCCGCCACAACCGCGACCGCCATTGAAGTTGCCATCACGATTACGGACCCGCGAATCGTGATGCGAGTGACCGCAACAGCGACCGCGACCTTTGGCAAATTTTAGACTTGGTGATTAGTGCCCCGCGATATAGACGCAATAGTTTATTACGTGAAGATAACTTTCACCCAGCTCTCGAAATTGCTTTCTCCTGTGATCTTAAACCTACTCCCGCTTCCCTACAAACGAGGATAGAAGGTATAATTTTCGTAAGGCCAATTTTATTTCCTTGTACGACGAACTTCTTAATATCGATTGGAGTGTTCTTCATCTGTATAAGGATGTTAATGGGATGGTTACTAAATTCTATGATATACTTTATACAGTGCTGAATAAGCATGTTCCAAAGAGCAGGCCGGCTAAGTCAAAATTTCCACCGTAGTTTACACCAGAAATCAAAGTAAACATAAGGACCAAAGCTTCGCTTAGGAAAAAGTGGTTAAAAACGCATAATCCCATTTATTTATTGGAATTCAAAAAACTTCGGAACGTAATTAAACATCAAATTTCTGAGGCGTACTCCGATTTTGTACGTTGCACTGAAACTGACCTTAAACAGAATCCATCTCATCTATAGAAATTCATTGCCAGTAAACGTGGAACGACAAGAATACCGGGCAAACTACATAATGACACCGAAGAGTTTACTAATCCTGGCGACATTGTAAATGGCTTTTTGCTGACGCTTTTCTCAATAACTACAGCTCCAACTTCATTCCTACCTGTCAAGACGATTCTGCAGTCTATCCCCCTTTCTCAATTGCAAAGGTTGAAGAATCGGAACTTATACCTATAATGGCTCGTCTTCCAAATAACTTCACGGCAGGCGATGATAAAATCCCAAGCTTCTTGATCCGAGATTGTAGATATGCTTTAGCTAAGCCGTTATGTACTATTTTTAATTGCTCAATTATTACAAGTCAGTTTCCCAACTGCTGGAAAAAAGCCGTTCTTTGTCCGATTTTAAAAAAACGGTGACACATCGCATATAAATAATTATCGTCCTATTTCCATTCTATCGAATTTTGCGAAAATATTTGAAATTGTGCTTCATAGCTCTATCTTTAACAGCGTTCGCTCTTATATTTCTCCGTTTCAACATGGTTTCATACCTGATCGTTCAACATTGACGAACCTCGCCACCATATCACAATACCTATCTGAAACTCTGGATGCACGCGGCCAACTCGATGTAATTTACACTGACTTCTCTCGTGCATTCGATTCAATTGATCTTGTGCTGTTAATTAACAAGCTTGGTTCCCTGGGCGCTGCCCCATCACTCACAAAACTTATTCACTCTTACCTATGCAATCGTTCATGTTATGTATCGTATAATGGGTACAAGTCGTACGTAATCACTCCTCCCTCTGGTGTTCCACAAGGTTCCTGCCTAGGACCCCTTCTTTTCAACATTTTTATTAACGACCTACTTGAGCTGATAACATGTCCTGTGCTAGCATATGCAGACGATCTTAAAATTTACGCGAAAGTTGAATCTCAGACTGACACTCGTAATCTCTAATTAAACTTAGATATTATCGCGGACTGGTGCTCCAATGTTAATATTAAGCTTAATACAGCCAAGTGCCACGTTGTTCATTACAATCGCACCTTTAAATTATCTGCTTGTAAATACTACATAGCAGACTGTCAGTTATCTTGTGGTGATACTTTCAAAGATCTTGGTGTCATTTTTGACAAAAAGCTTACCTTTGTGGATCATGTGGACTCTATCCATTCGGCGGCATCTAAATCATTAGGCTTTATATTCAGAACCAGTCGGGATTTTCATAACTCCGAAACCATTAAATCCCTTTACTACGCGTTTGTACTAAGCAAAATGGAATATTGTTCCTTAATTTGGTATCCAATTTATACAAATCGCGCCCTTTTACTGGATCGCCTTCATCGTAAGTTTCTAAAGTTTTTATCATTCAAACATGACGGTATATATCCACCTAATGGAAGTTCCCAGGAAGATCTTCTCGAATGACACAACATGACCTCCTTGGCTGTTAGAAGAGATCGCCATTGCGCGAGGTTCCTATGGAAAACTATACTTGGACTGATTGACTGCCCTGCGATATTAACAAGGATACCTTTCAATGTACCAGCGCAGACCACAAGGTTTACATCTACATTCCGGCTGCCAACTGCACGTACCAATATTATGCAGGGTGCACCAGTCAATGTAGTATGTCACTGCGCTAAGAGATGTATGGAGGACATTTTTCGTTAATTTAATATATTTTTTCTCCTCTTGTTTGATTTCGTCTATTGATGTTTCCATTTTTATTTGAGTTAATTTAATTCATTATTAATTGTTTTTTTTTTCTTTTGTTTTTCTTGTTATGTGATTTGTTTAGTATTTATTAATAATTAATTTATCATTTATACTGTATTTATTTTTGCTTTGTAATTGGGTTTATCCTGTTGGGCAATAAAGTGTATTATTATTATTATTATTATTATTATAAGTGATCTCATGAACGCTCCTGTGCGCCATGAACCATACCACCCGAACAATCCATAGTTCGTCTGACGACGCGCAGGCACCACCCAGGAACGTGTTGTGACGCCGCCCCCGACAAGCTGTGTTCACTGGAAAATGTTCCAGAAACACCAAGGCGTTGGAACTAGTACCGCCCACAACACCAGTCCAAAACACATCACCGACAACCAGCCGCCTGCATGGGGGAACTCATGCAGTGGCGCCCACAGAATAGACAACAACATCGGACCAGAATATTTCCAGCTCCAGCCGCTCCGTGCTCCGCCCCGGCGTCCAACGCACCAGCTGCCCCATGAACTCTCCTGTGCGCCATAAACAATACCACCCGAACAATCCATCGTCCGCCTGAAGACGCGCAGGAACCACACAGAATCGTGTTGTGACGCCGCCCCCGATAATATGTGTTCACTGGAAAATGTTCCAGAAACACCAAGGCGTTGGAACTAGTACCGCCCACAACACCAGTCCAAAACACATCACCGACAACCACCCGCCTTCATGCGGGAACTCATGCAGCGGCGCCCACAGAATGGACAACAACATCCGACCAGAACATCTTCAGCTTCAGCCGCTCCGTGCTCTGCCCCGGCGTCCAACGCACCAGCTGCCCCAAGGACTGAAGAGACAAACCGCACGTCTTGTTTCCCGCCGTGCCAGTGCACTCCAGGATGACAGCTCATCCCCGGCCAGGACCAGACGTGACTGATAGGATGCTGGTCGCATCCTAGGACCCAGGCATCCAGAGATGCAGAGATGCGGTGTCGAGATGCCCGAATCCCCTCGCACCACAACCGCGGAAAGATCTCCAAGGACCAGCGTCGAGAGCAGCCAGTGCTGCCTTCCCAAGACGCCCAACAGTAGTTCCCGGTGGAACTTGGATCCGGTGTGGGAAGACCGAATCCCCTCATACCTCAACCTCGGAAGTATCCACCCTCGTAAAGACATACCCACGATGACGACTTCAACTGGCAGCCATCACATGTACATACTTTCTACGCTCTTCAAAATTCTCTCGTTTTCCGGGGCCGTTTGTTATCGGTGCTTAGTTTATCTGCGCGTCTTAACAAGTGCGTAATTATTTTAATTTCCTTTTCAATATTTACATAAATTCCGCATTATTGAAATTTCCAAACGAGATAATTTTCGAAGAAGTACAGCTGCCAGTAACGACACAATGAAGATGAGATGATCCTCCACACGCTGAGTGCCGACGTATTGATGACAACCCTAAGACCGTTGTTGCAGAACAATTAGTGAAATGTGCAGCTGCGAGGACAACACAATGGACTGCTGATCCAGCTGCCTGGGTACGTGACAAAATCGTCTCGAACCAAAATTGTTCCGAGAAGTGCAATTTGCCGGTTCGATCACGTGCGTCGACATCGATGCTCCCGTCGCACCCTACCACCACCACCCGCAATCCGGAGCAGAGTAGGGCGTGGACACCATAAAGGCCACGGAGCACTCCGCCAATCAATTTGGGGAGATCGTCCAATACAAGAGCAGAAAACTCAATTTTTGATTAATCACTTCGACACGAAGTTCTGCAACAGAGCCAATCGGCCGCAGTCGCCACGGGTGTGAAGCCGAGATACGAATATCGGCAACACGAAAGTATGTGGGCCACCCCAGGACAGTGGGGCGAGGGGGAATTTCAAATTTGCCGCTTTTGTAAAGATGGTTCCCTCGATGTTGCCAGATTTATCAAAGGTCTTATTATGGGGATTACCGTTTTTAATAATCCTAAAATTTCACTACAAAGTAATAATTTTAACTATTAAAATGATGTTTTAAACATAATTAGACTCATTATCGCTTATATTTGTCAGAATAACTCATGAAAGTAGAATATTACTGTTTATTAAATATAATCATGTGCATTGTATATTTTTACTTCGATGTATATGCGGCAACGCTTAACGAAGTCTCACCATTTTTATTAACTAACCTCAATAGTGCTGTGAGTGCTAGCAATTTATGTTTGAAGGTAAGTTATTATATATTCTGTCTTATAAACTCTTCAATTGTATTTATTAGTAATGGAAACATCAAATGGCCGAATTAAATATTCTTGTAAATATCCAGAATGTCAAAATTCTTTCTTTTCCGATATAACTAATGTCGACTACAAAAATAAACATTTCTATAACTTTCCTAAAAATAAAGAATATCTTAAAACATGGAAAACCATTTGTGATATTGAACAGACTTCATTGTTTAAATTTTCATTCATGTGAAGATCATTTTGTTCATAAACATTTTGTTAACCATTTCCGCAAAAAAATTGAATTGCCATGCTGTTCCGACACCAAGAAGTAAGACAATATAACTACACTAATTTACTTTTTAACTATTTTAATGTCATGAATCCTGGATACGAGCAAACAACTGACCTGTTACGACGCCTGAAAGAAATATCCTAAGAAGAACGAAGAGACCTGATGGAACATTGCACCTGGACAAGACCCTAATACCCGATTATTGTGATATTTTTATATTTGATAATTTTGTTAATAATAATGTATATAATTATTCTGTTAAATATATTTTTTCCATGTAGGCCTATTTTTATTTTTATTTTGTGAAATCCAATCTTTTTTCTTTTATCAAAACCAGTAACTTCTTCATTTATGTACTATCTAAAAGTATAATCAATTATGTGCTCAAAAAACATAATTGATTATATTTTTAATGTTATTAAATTGAAATATATCGTGTAGACGAGTATAACATTTTTAAATTTTGGCGCGGAAATCGTAGTAATTTGCCACCCCGATACCAGGCGGCGCCAAAAATCGTGTTTCCGAAATTTAACATGCAGGTTTCACTTCTAAAGGTATGTGTTCTGTGGCAGTCGCCTACCCAATGACGCCATGCTGCCATATTTGTCTCCGCCGCTGCCGTCGCAGCCGCTGTCTTCGCCGCCGCTATCGTCCCCGCCGCTGCCGTCGCAGCCACTACCGATGCCATCGCCGCCGCTGTCATCGCCGCCGCTGTCTTTGCCGCCGAGCCGCCGGTCACCTCTCCGCGAACTCGTCGGGCATCCCGGTGCGAACTAAGTGAAGTGTTGGTGACTATTGCTTCCGTGACTGTTTTCTTTTCGTGACTTTTATTTTATTAACATAATCCGTGTGTAAATAAGAGAGATCGTTATCGCACCTATCAGAATTTTTCTGCCCATCCTTTGTGTTTCTTGTGCTGTTTCATAGCGACCCGACTCCAAGAGCTAGCCGGAGGTCATCGAGGGCGATTTTTCACATCCCGCGCCGCGACCCCCCATTGACAGGTCTGGATATCGATATTTTGTACTTTTCAAGGACGATTGCACAAAATTCAGGACAGTTTATTTTCTGCGGCAAAAATCCGAAGTTGCTGAAAAATTGAGCCACTTCTGGCTGAGGCAGAAACAGTCGGGAGCTGCTGAGTGATAATGGAAGAGAGTTCGACAACAAACATGCCATAAGAAAGGGATTGTTCAACGTCTTATAATGCACTACACTCCGGAACAAAACGGGTCAAGTGAGAGGGAAAATCGTACGATGATGAAAACTGCTAGAGCAATCATGCACGCGTATGGAAACATTTCTCAAAGTGCCTGAGGAATACGATTAGTTACCTACATCCTTAACAGGACAGGCCCTATCCACGTCACCTTTCGAGTTGTGGTATGGTAGGAATCATGTTTGAAATATTGGTTCAAATTACTGTATTCATGTACATTCATATCGAAGGAGCAAGGACGAAAATGGATCCCAAGGTCATTAAAGTAATCCTCACCGGCTATAATAACGAAGACGGATACAGGATCTGTATGAAGAGGACAACAAGCTCTACAGATCAAAGGACGCCATCTTCGAAGAAAAAAAAATTGGCGGAAAAGGGGGTTATTATACCCCCCTGAACGACAGCAAATCCCGGATTCATAAAGACGAAGAAATAGAATTCTGAAAACCCGATGACTGTGACAGAGATTGGACAATCTCAGAAATGTCGGAAGAAGAATGGATGAGAAGGGGAGAGGAGGATGCTGGTGAGACCAGGGGCGGCTCGTTATGTAGAGCCAAAGAGCCATGGCACAACCTCTAGTTTCAAGCAATGAATAGAGAAAAATCGCAATGCATTTGTTTCCCAACGCAACGCCGCGGTGCACCCCTTTATCGGTGCGCCCGCTTCCATCTGGCACGGCATTTCGTTAGGATATTGGCTGCAGCGGAGAGGTGCGCGGTTGGAGGGGTACAGGAGAGGTCGCTCACTGAACGTGCATTCGGTGCCAAATAAATTCTGGCTCATCTCATGCGCATCGTGATGTGAAATCACGAATCCGGCGCGAAACCGTTGTGAACAGATAATATCTTGTATAAGTGGCTCTACCATCAACATATTCCACTGGGTGAGACTACGCGGAAACTACGCAACCGAGTGGATCTTACAGATCCACAGAAATTCCAGGATTATGTGAGGCTCATCTCGACGACCTTCGATACCTTCAGATACATACAAAGTAAAAACAAACGCCGATGGATCGATCGACAAATTCAAGGTCAGATTGGTGATCAGTTTTTCGCAAACAAGAGGAGTAGATTATGGATCAAGTGGCGCATGGACACCATCGCGGGCCTGGGTTCGAAATAAATGTTGTGTTCGTTGTGATTATTTAAGTGCCCATCTTTTAATACTGTGGGCAAAAAATACATATGCATGTTCTACAAAATCAAAAAATTTCTGATTTTCTTGTACCCTTTGACAAATCAATAACTACATGTAAATTGTGCGCCGCACAGTGTACAAAAGGATCACTAGGACACTGGCTAGATTTTTTTTATTGAACGCCATTATAAATGCCACTCATATTGAGGGCCCTATCGTAGCCCTGGCCACGTAGTTTATCTAAGGGTAAGCTAAATTCTGCAAGAGAATCGGTAATAGTATTTGCATATGTTGTAATCTTGCTTTTATTTACCAGTGGCGGCTCGTCAACTTTTGGTTTGGTGAGGCATAGATTTAATATTATCTACACACCTTTTTAAAACCTCCCTATTTTAAAATTTAAAGTGTCAGGCAATTGTTTTTATATTTTTCGCTCGAGAAAATGTGCAACTTTAAATAATTACAAATTTTGTTCTCGTGGGATTAGCTCGAAATGTAGTAATAATAATAATAATAATGTTTATTAACGGGATCTCCTTTTATATAATAATAATAATACATAATAAATATAAACAATTGAAAGATGTAAGAATGAAGAATACAGGTTTTACTAAAATACAATACTTTAAAGGTGTAATACTAGCTTTCTCAACTCTGTTTTAAAATTATTAAGTGAAGGGATGTTTGCAGATTTTGATGTTATCGTGGAGTAATATGTTGTTTTAGTAAATTTAGAAAATTTCAAGTGTCTGGCAATTGTTTTTATATGTTTTCAAGCGCTCCAGAAAAAGTACAACTTTAGATAATTAGAAATTTTGAATCGTGGGATTTGCTCGAAATGTAGTGAAGGGATGTTTGCAGATTTTGAAGTATCGTGGAGTAATATGTTTTTTGAGTAAATTATGAACATTTTAATTGTCTGGCAATTGTTTTTATTTTTTTAAGCGCTCGAGAAAAAGTGCAACTTTAGATAATTAGAAATTTTGAATCGTGGGATTAGCTTTATAAAAAAAAAAATGAAAACATTTTCATGATCCTCATCACTTTCATAAATAAACAATCAATCAGATTGGTCAATTTCTGTCGAACGCCGCCGCCGCACGCTACTGAAACTTAGAACTAAGATTTGTTAAAATTAGGCTGATAACACCCCCGCTGTCAGTGTCGATGTTCAGATTTATATCATATTCATAGATACCCTTGAATAAAAAATTACAATCGATCCGTCAACGCATAAACATGTCTGAAACACGATTCAGGACGGAATGCGATGAAGCAATTAAAAATTTAATTACAACACCAAAAAAAAAACAGGGTCAAAAGTAAAAAATACGTATGGAAACTGTTCCAGCATTTTTGTGAGGTAAGAAAATACGAATTGAAAATTGTACTTTTAATAAATAGCTTTTCAAGTTTTGTACATAATTCAAGAACTTATCTTACCGAATCTACCTCGGGCAATGATAAATTCTAGATAATTTTGACTAGTCCCTCAAGTGTGTTGTTTTAAGTTGCCCTCCGCCTAGCGGATTACTAAGCAACCCACTTTCGGGTTTTAGTCAAAATTATCGTGAAATTATCAGTGCCTTTGGGACATTATAGCTGATCATTTTAATGTCAATAAATTGTTTTTCAAAGCCCCCTTCGATTTTTATTCATTAAAATGGCTAATGTGTTAGGAATTGCGATAGGGTTGTTGTTAGGAAATGTTTATTTTTTAATTCCGAATGGAATGATATAAAAATATACAGGGGCTCTAATTGAAAATAACAAAAGTAAAGTCCTTTGGAAATTATTTTTTAGTTGATTGTGTGTTTTCTAAGAACACTTGGTTGTAACGGCCCGAAGAAAGGCAATGTTGTGATTAATACAGTGACGGTTCGCGGGGTATTTTTCTGGTACGGCCGAGGAACAAGAGGTGGTAATACAGATAGGTAGGGTCAGTTACAGAGACGGCTGGCTGCGTGACCCCACCTATCTGTATTACCACCTCTTGTTCCTCGGCCGTATCAGAAAAATACCCCGCGAACCGTCACTGGATTAATACTAAGTGTTATAATAGAAATTTACACAGAGGAAAAATAATTCTTCATCCCCGAGGAGTGGGGTTGCGGTCACGTAGTCCAAAATTCAATCTCGGTAACGGTGTCGCATGTACTTCATGGAAAGCCACTTGGTCACCATCAGATCGGTAGTTCTTGGAAAAAGAGCCGAAGAGGCTTAATTTCGGACTGATCCGAAATTGTTAAGAGTGCAGTAAATAAAGTTTAAAGTTTGGCATTAAATTTTGGACACCCTGTATAATTCATATCAATCAAACTTGGTTAACGGGACGCTTAGACCTTATTTAAAAAGTAACTTGTGTAATTTTTTAAACCAACGTCGCACTTTTTTTGGACACCCTGTATAATCAAAAATATTTTCCTGAAATACGCCCTAGGATATAAGTAAAGTCTGCAACATATTAAATCCCAACTCAATTAGTAACTGAGCTCTAAACGGAAGGTGAAATGCAGGAACCTGTATAATCGTATATAAATGCGCTTCAAGGTAAGTACTTAGATTAACTATTGGTTGGACTTTATGTAAAAGTTTTCTTCCGATATTGTTTTCCGTTATTTATAATAAACGGAAAACTTGCAATGAACTCGAACAGGCCGACCTTCGCCGACCGCTAATCACTAATTTTGTGTACAGTGAAAGAGCTATTTTTCAAACACATAAAAGTGTCACAGCTCAATGAATTATTTATGTGCTCGTGAACGTTTCACCACTCTGGTTTATAACTTTTATTATTTTTATACAGTCCTCATCATTTTCAGTCACATTACCCCATTATAGAAAACAAAGAAATTTTCACCGTGGATCAAACATACAAGGCCTGTAACTTGGAATAAATTCAGTAAATCAAAGAAAGTTTATTTTTCGAAAATATGCTCGGATAAGTCGATTATTATTTTAAATTGCGCTCTTTTTGATGTAATACATTTTTTTATGTGTCCCAAATTTGAGATATTTTTTTTAAGGACAACCCTATTTTTTTTATTACTATTCTTAAAGAGTATATAGTTTGATCAATGGATATTAGCGTGTGCGTCATTACCGAACACTGAGTTTTCTCGCCTTGGACGACATACGTAAACATATGATTGCGTTTAATAACTTATCGTAGAGAGAGTAAACGCATGAAAATGTTGTCGGAACTTGGTTCGGATATCTATGACGTGCACGCAAAGATCCATTGATCAAAGTATCTCAAAGTTACATCTTGTGTACTTACACCTTTGACCAGTTTCCCAAGAACACCATCTGAGTCCGTATCTAAGCTGGTATCTTTAGGTTTAATGACGGTGAAGTTAAACCTGTATTTTTCCGCCATAATGTTCATGATTTCGAAAGCTAGTCCTTGCCCGGTAATCTTTCCATCCTTCTCTATTGTGCCACTCAGGGGCATATTCTGAAAGTAATTAATTAAGAACATGATTTAATTATGTAACAGAGAAAACAGTCATTTTAATCCATGAGTATTTTATCTCGGATTAAATTTCGTAAATGATACAACAATGATAGAACAGAATGCATACAAAGTTCTTCCAAGAGAAGGCGTGAGAAGAATAGGAAAGACAATGCGTTTGTTATTATCACTATAAATAATACAAATTGTTCCTACCTCAGTGGTCGTTATTCGGATGGTTTTCCCAGTGACGTCCCTGGCTAACTCGCCCAGCCATGCTTTTCTTGTGTCTACAAAGTCGGGCACTGGAAATTTAAAGTTTCCAATTTTAATATTTTGCTCCTTGTTACGTTTATAATACATTGCCTCCACCCCTCACCAAATTTAATCATTTATTTCTTGTTACTTTTATGACTTATTAACATCCCTTCCATGCAAAGGCGATAACCAAGAATCAAATTTGACAAGAAAAATTGGCTTCTTATTTTCGACATTCTTTTTGCAATATTGAGACGAATCTGAGCCTCTTACTTAAAACATATTACGAGAGAAAAAAAAAACGATGCGTCATGAAAATATCTGCTAATGCCCGGTTGCACCAACAACTCTAGTTAAGTTAGGTAACTCAAGTTAGGTAACTCGGATTAATATTATAATCCGGATTAAAATGAGAAGCGTTGCACCGACGTATTATAAAACGAAGTTAGCAAACATGAGATTAGACCCGACAACATTGCATATTTTGACATCTCTATCCGATTGGCCCGCGGCCCACTAGTCCGCGTGTTCGACAACGCTGCAGCGCCCACTAATGGGAATACTTGTAAATTATTTGATTAATGTCAAAACTGACAATGGAAAGGCGCGAAAGGTCTGGAAATTTTACTCCAGCTGAAAAGCAACTATTGTTTGAAGTTGTGCAGAAATATTTCAAAATTCTGGAGAACAAAAGAACTGATGGGGTTACCGTCAAGAAGAAAGCGGAGGCTTGGGAACATGTGGCATCCGATTTCAATGCCTCATCTAACAATGTGGAGAGGATGCCAATGCAGCTGAAACATACCTGGTTCCTATTAATCTTAATAATAAATATCTTTAATTATATTTGCTAGTTACCGTACCACTTTTATTCACAAATATCAACTCTCAATGTAAAAGTCAAATTAAACTTTAACCGCCGAAATATCTGTGGCTAGATAACCCATGCTTACTAACTCAGGTTAGTAAAATTGGTTGGTGCACCTGAAAAAGCTCTAATTTCGGATTACATAACTCGAGTTACATAACTCGTCACTAATTCAGGTTGGTGCAATCGGGCATAAATGATGTAATTTAACCAAATGTCATTTTTATCTAACCTAGAAATAACATTTTTTCTACAGCTTCACATTTTCTACATTGTTTTTCGTTTCACGTTAAAAAAATTCAGAAAAAAAAGATTCAGTATAAAAATACATATAAAAAATGGTGATGTGGCCATCATGTTACTTTCTCCGATGGTATCATCATTTATATTTACACTTTCATGGTTTATTTTCCATTGAAATCATATTTTAAATGTACATCGATCGGTTTGTAGACTCGCATAAAACTGACGTTTAAAACGTCAAAAATATAAAAGAATATACTTCAAATTCAAAAACTCAGTTTACTCAAAAACTAAAGGGATTTCGAAAAAAACTTATTCTTTATAAGTTGTTCATTTTAGCATTCTCTACAATTATTATTAACATAAATTTGCTGTAACTATTATCGTTTTATAATTATAAACCAAAAATTAAAAAAATAATAATACATTTTTTTCTCGAATAAAAATGATTTTATGAAAAATGTCTTCAAGCAAAAGAGGTTAATTTCTTTGTTGTCTTTAAAATGTGTTCAAATGATTTTGTGATATTTTTCATATTTAAGAAAATATTGGCAAAAAACAAAAAACAGTTAAGGTAAACGCCCACTTCCGGTGTACGAAATTTTACCAAAAGCTTTTCGGTTCTTCAGATTATCAAATAAGACAGATGTTCAAAGTTTCATATCAATTGCTCTATTAGTTTTTGAGATACAGCGCGCACAGACACACACACACACACACAGACACACACACACACACACACACAGACACACACACACACAGACACACACACACACACAGACACACACACACACACAGACACACACACACACACACAGACACACACACACACACACACAAACACACACACAGACACAAATTTTTTTTTTCCAGAAATTGTCGAAATAGCATCTAGGGACCCCAAAATGGATATTTCCGTAAAAAAAATTTTTGAAAAAAAATCACGATCACAATACTTTCTCGTACTTCGTAACGGAGAAAGTAAAAATTGTGATGTGGCCATCATGTTACTTTCTCCGATGGTATCATCATTTATATTTACACTTTCATGGTTTATTTTCTATTATTTAAATGATATTTTAAATGTACATCGAGCGTTGTGTAAACTCGGATGAAACTGACGTTTAAAACGTCAAAATTATGAAAGTTGGAAAAATTATACTTTAAATTCAAAAACTCAGTTTACTCAAAAACTAAAGAGATTTCGGAAAAAACTTATTCTTTATAATTATTATATTGGCAAAAAACAAAAAACAGTTAAGGTAAACACCCACTTCCGGTGTACGAAATTTTACCAAAAGCTTTTCAGTTCTTCGGATTATCAAATAAGACGTATGTTGAAAGTTTCATATCAATTGCTCTGTTAGTTTTTGAGATACAGCGCGCACAGACACACACATACACACACACACAGACACACAACAAATTTTTACTTTCTCCTTTACGAAATACGAGAAAGTATTGTGATCGTGATTTTTTTTTCAAAATTTTTTTTACGGAAATATCCGTTTTTGGGTCCCTAGATGCCATTTCAACAATTTCTGGAAAAAAATTGTTTGAGTCGTGTCTGTGTGTGGCTGTGTGTGTCTGTGTGTGTGTCTGTGTGTGTCTGTGTGTGTCTGTGTGTGTCTGTGTGTGTCTGTGTGTGTCTGTGTGTGTCTGTGTGTGTCTGTGTGTCTGTGTCTGTGTGTGTGTGTGTGTGTGTGTGTGTGTGTGTGTGTGTGTGTGTGTGTGTGTTGTTAATTTTAGCATTCTCTACAATTATTATTAAAATAAATTTGCTGTACCTATTATCGTTTTATAATTATAAACCAAAAATTAAAAATAATAATAATACATTTTTTTCTCGAATAAAAATGATTTTATTAAAAATGTTTTCAAGCAAAAGATGTTCATTTCTTTGCTGTCTTCAAAGTTTATTTAAATGTTTTTGTGATATTTTTCATATTTAAGAAAATATTGGCAAAAAACAAAAATAGTTTAGTTAAACGCCCACTTCCGGTGTACGAAATGTTACCAAAAGCTTATCAGTTCTTCAAATTATCAAATAAGACGGATGTTTGAACATATCAATTGCTTTATTAGTTTTTGAGATACAGCGCACACAACAGACACACCCTCACAACAGCCACAAACAGCTACACACACAACCACACACACAAACAGACACACCCACACAACAGACACACACACAGCCACACACACAGACACAAAAAAAATTGTTGAAATGGCATCTAGGGACCCCAAAACGGATATTTCCGTGACAAAAAAAAATTGAAAAAAAGACGATCACAATACTTTCTCGTACTTCGTAACGGAGAAAGTAAAAATGTAATTTTGACAGCTGTCAATTTTTATCCAATCTAGAAATAAGGCAGAAATTAGCTTCAAATTTTCTATATTCTTTGCAATTTCAAGGCGAATTTAAACTTCTCACGTGGAAAATGTTCAAAAAGAAAAGATGAATTACAAAAGTAAGTGTTGCTTGCTGTCACTTTTTAGACAAAAACATAGAAATAACGTTAAATTAGCTTAAATTTTTTAATGTTTTTTCCAATTTCAGGGTAGGTAGTTATGTTATACAGGGAGGGGCAGAAAAAGCTATCCGATTTCAAATCTCTTTTTCTCAGAAGAGGGAACAGGTAGAGTAGTGGGGTAAAAACCGTTAGAAAGCCGGTTTTATGCCATTTGTCATTAGTCAATATGCCTTGGTCTGGTGAACATCGTGCTTTTGTTATTGAGCGGTTTATCGAAAACGGCAGTTCGATAATTGCTACACAACGTGGTTTTCGAATTCATTTCGGACTCGGGCGTCATGATCCTGTTCCACATCACGCTACGATTAAAGTGTGGGTGTCAAATTTTCGACAGACGGGTTCAGCATTGAAAAAGAAGTCGCCTGGACATCCCAGGACAGCAACAGGACCTGAAAACGTGGCCAATGTGGGAGCCGCGATTGAACGTTCCCCGCGTCGTTCGGCACGAAAACATTCGCTCGCTTTGGCGATTTCCAACCGCAGTATTCGGCGAATTTTGCACCGGGACCTCAAAATGCATCCCAACAAAATGGTTGTTGCACAGGAATTAATTGAAAGGGATTTTGAAACCCGTATGAACCAGTGTCGCGATCTCCGAGAACTCCCAATAGACGATGTTGTGCTCTTCACGGACGAAGCCCATTTTCACCTTTGTGGCGCCGTAAACAGGCAGAATTTTCGATATTGGAGTGACGAAAATCCTCGGGAAATCCATCAGAAACCCCTCCATAGCCCAAAAGTGACTGTGTGGTGTGCTCTTTCCCGCCTAGGCGTCTGGGGGCCTTACTTTTTTGAAGAAAATGGGCAAACTGTAACGGCCAACAGCGAGCGCTATTGTTTCATGCTGGAAAATTTTCTTCAACCCAAAATGGAAGAAAATGGCGTGGAAAATGTGTGGTTTCAACAGGATGGTGCAACCGCCCACACATCCCGACGATCAATGGACATTCTCAGGGAAATGTTTCCCGGACGCCTCATTTCTCTGAGAGGTGGTATTGGCTGGCCACCGCGCTCACCGGATCTCACTCCATGTGACTTCTTCCTTTGGGGTTACCTCAAATCGAAGGTATTCCAGCATCGACCAAGGACCCTTCTTGCTTTACGAAGGGAAATTGCTCGGGCAATTGAAGAAATTCCTGTGGAAATGACGGTGAAAGTCATGGAAAGCTACCGCGAGCGCCTAAATCAGTGTATCCGCTCCCAAGGACGACATTTGAGTGATGTGCTTTTCAAAACTTAAATTTAAAAATGGTATAAAATTTGCGATATGTTAATTAAAAAAAAAATTGTCAAGTTGAGTGGTTTTAATTTTATAACGTTTTGAAATCGGATAGGTTTTTCTGCCCCACCCTGTAGTATTCTATATAATTACAACTGTAATATGTTTTTTTTAATATTTGTTACTGATTGTTTTATGCAATGTCTCTACTTTAAATAAAGTATTTATTATGTATTTGTTAAATTTGAAATTCTCGCATGGAAAACGTTCAGGAAGAAAAGGTGCAGTACAAAAATACGTATCAAAAAATGTAATTTTGACAGCTGTCACTTTTTTGTCTAACCTGGAAATTACGTTATTTATATTAAAAAAACACAATTATTTCCTCATCTTCTCCATTCATTATAATTTTAAGGCGAATGTGAGGTTCTCACGTGGAAATTTTTTAGAAAGAGAAGGTGCGAGATATTATTACGTATCAAATAATACAAGTTTGACAGCTGTCACTTTTTTATCTAACCTGGAAATTATATTCTTTCTACTTAAAAACACAATTAGCTTCTAATTTTCTCCATTGATTATAATTTTAAGGTGAATGTGAGGTTCTCACGTGAATTTTTTTTAGAAAGAAAAGGTGCGAGATAAAATGATGGATCAAATAATACAATTTTGACAGCTGTCACTTTTTTTTATCTAACTTGAAAATTATATTATTTCTACTTAAAAACACAATTAGCTCTTCATTTTCTCCATTGATTATAATTTCAAGGTGAATGTGAGGTTCTCCCGTGGAAATTTTTTAGAAAGAAAAGGTGCGAGATAAAATTACGGATCAAATAATATAATTTTGACAGCTGTCACTTTTTTATCTAACTTGGAAATTATATTCTTTCTACTTAAAGAGACAATTAGCTCCTCATTTTCTCCATTGATTGTAATTTTAAGGCGAATGTGAGCTTCTCACGTGGAATTTTTTTAGAAAGAAAAGGTGCGAGATAAAATTACGAATCAAGTAATACAATTTTGACAGCTGTCACTTTTTTTATCTAACTTGGAAATTATATTATTTCTACTTAAAAACACAATTAGCTCCTCATTTTCTCCATTGATTATAATTTTAAGGCGAATGTGAGGTTCTTCCGTGGAAATTTTTTAGAAAGAAAAGGTGCGAGATAAAATTACGGACCAAATAATACAATTTTGACAGCTGTCACTTTTTTTATCTAACCTATAAATTATATTCTTTTTACTTAAAAACACAATTAGCTCCTCATTTTCTCAATTGATTATAATTTTAAGGCGAATGTGAGGTTCTCCCGTGGAAATTTTTTAGAAAGAAAAGGTGAGAGGTAAAATTACGAATCAAATAATACAATTTTGACAGCTGTCACTTTTTTATGTAACTTGGAAATTACGTTCTTTCTACTTAAAAACACAATTGGCTCCTCATTTTCTCCATTGATTTTAATTTTAAGGCGAATGTGAGGTTCTCCCGTGAAATTATTTTAGAAAGAAATAGTGAGAGATAAAATTACGTATCAAATAATACAATTTTGACAGCTGTCACTTTTTTATCTAACCTGGAAATTATATTCTTTCCACTTAAAAACACAATTAGCTCCTTATTTTCTCCATTAAATGTAATTTTAAGGCGAATGTGAGGTTACTACGTGGACAATTTTTAGAAAGGAAAGATGGGAGATGAAATTACGTATCAAATAATACAATTTTGACAGCTGTCATTTTTTTGTCTAACCTGGAAATTACGTTCTTTCTACTTAAAAACACGATTAGTTTCCCATTTTCTCCATTGATTGTAATTTTAAGGCGAATGTGAAACTCTCACGTGGAAATTTTTTTTAAAGAAAAGGTGAGAGATAAAATTACGTATCAAATAATACAATTTTGGCAGCTGTCACTTTTTTTTCTGCCAAAATTATATTTTTTGGCACGTATTTTTGTACTGCATCTTAGTTCAAATTCGCCTTGAAATTGCAATGAATATAGCAAATGTGAAGCTAATTTTAAAGTTATTTCTAGGTTGGATAAAAAGTGACATCTGTCAAAATTGCATTTTTTATGCGTATTTTTCTATGGCATTTGTCCGTTCTGAACGTTTTTCACGAGAAACTTGCCTTGAAATTGCATTGATTGTAGAAAATGTGAAGCTAATTTAGAAAAAAAGTTTTTTCTAGGTTAGATAAAAACTGACAGCTATAAAAATTACATTTTTTGACTCGTAGTTTTGTAGCGCATCTTTTCTTTCTGAATGTTTTCCATTAGAGAAGTTTAAATTCGCCTTGTAATTGTAAAGATTGTAGAAAATGTGAAGCTAATTTAGAAAAAAAAGTTATTTCTAGGTTAGATAAAAAGTGACAGCTGTCAAAATTACATTTTTTGACAAGTATTTTTGTACAGCATCTTTCCATTTTGAACGTTTTGGACGTGAGAAGTTCAAATTCGCCTTAAAATTAAAGCGGATATTGAAAGATGCAGTGCAAAAATACGCATCAAAAGATATGATTTTGATAGCTGTTACTTTATATGTAACCTAGAAAAATATTTTTTCTAAATGAAAACAAAATTAGCTTCACATTTTGTACAGTCTGCAATTTCAAGATGAATTTAAACTTCTCACGTCAGAAGTTCAGAAAGAAAAGATGCTATTCAAAATTACGCGTACAAAAATGTAATTTTGACAGCTGTCGCTTTTTACTTAACCTATAAATAACGTTAAAATGAGCTTCACAATTTCAATATCCTTTTTAATTTCAAGGCGAATTTGAACTTCTCACGTGAAAAACGTCCAAAAAGGAAAGATGCTCTACAAAAATACGTGTCTAAAAATGTAATTTTTTATCTAACCTGGAAATAACTTTTTTTTCTAAATTAGCTTTACATTTTCTACAATATTTGCAATTTCAAGGCGAATCTAAATTTCGCGTAGAAAACATTCAGAAAGAAAAGATGCGGCACAAAACTACATGTCATAAAATGTCATTTTTATAGCTGTCACTTTTTATCTAACCTAGAAAAACCTTTTTTCTAAATTAGCTTCACATTTTCTACAATCTTTACAATTTCAAGGCGAATTTGAACTTCTCACTTAAAAAACGTTCAGAAAGAAAAGATGCAGTATAATAACACGTGTCAAAAAATGTAATTTTTATAGCGTGAAAAACGTTCAGAACGAATAAATGCAATACAAAAATACGCATCAAAAATGCAATTTTGAGCTGTCACTTTTTATCCAACCTAGAAATAATTTTAAAATTAGCTTCACATTTGCTATATTCTTTGCAATTTCAAGGAGAATTTGAACTTCTAAGATGCAGTACAAAAATACGTGTCAAAAATATAATTTCGGCAGCTGTCACTTTTTTATCTAAGCTAGAAATTACGTTTATTCTGCACGTATTGTCTTACATTCTTTGCAACTTAAAGAAGAAATTAGGCATTTCACGTGGAAAACGTTCAAAAGAAAAAGATGCCGTAATCTAATACACTTCAAATTATATATTTTTGACAGCTCTCTATTTTTATCTAACCTAGAAGTAACGTATTTTCTGTAGGTAAGCAGATTTAACTTGAACGTTGAAGACGGAAAATCAATTGTTCAATACTTAAACAACTTATCATTCATGATAATTACCATTTCTACCGTCAGAGTATACTGTGCTGGTGACACAAAACAAGATCGAAACCGGTCTACAGTTGTACGAACGGGGAAACAATTATGAATGTTTAAAATTCGCCTAAGATTTTCCGCATTCTTTGCAATTTTATGAGAAAACTTTTTCACGTGGAAAATGTTTAGAAAACCAGTGGCGGATCGGAAACCAAAATTCAAAAGAATGTAATGAAAAATTGAATAACACAAAATAAAGCATTTAACGTAGAAAATGTGCGAAATAAAATTACATATTAAATAATGGAATTTTGACAACTGTCACTTTTTTACCTAACCTGAAAATTACGTTCTTTCTACATAATAAACATTTAGCTGGTAATTTTCTTCATTAATTGTAATTTTAAGGCGAATTTGAGCTTCTCACGTAGAAAATTTTTAGAAAGAAAAGGTGCAAGATAAAGTTGCGTATCAAATAATACAATTTTGACAGCTGTCACTTTTTTATCTAACCTGGAAATTACATTCTTTCTACATAAAAACACAATTAGCTTCTCATTTTTTCCATTAATTGCAATTTTAAGACGAATTTGAACTTCTCATGTAAAAATCATTCAGAGCGAAAAAATGCACTACCAAAATACGTAACAAAAATATAAATTTGTCAGCTGTTATATCTAACCTGGAAATATTTTTTTTCTAAATGAAAATAAAATTAGCTTCACATTTCACTTCACTCTGCAATTTCAAGGCGAATTTAAACATCTCACGTGAAAAATGTTCAGAAAGGAAAGATGCAGTACAAATATATTTTTTTATCTAACCTAGAAATAACATTAAATTACCTTCACAATTTTAATATCCTTTGCAATTTCAAGGCGAATTTGAAATTATCACGTCAAAAACGTTCGGAAAGAAAAGATGAAGTAAAAAAATACGTATCAAAAAATACGTCTGTTAAGATAGCAGGGCCGTATGGGCAGAACCCACTTAAAAGTATACCTGAATTAAGGGCTCTTTAAGGGCTAATTTAGTGCCCTATTCTCGATTTTAGTGCTCAACCCCTTAGGGTGAAAATCACAACATTGCTACCTTAACGTTAAGCTAGCAAGGCAACATCCGCAATTCGAGATTTGAAACGTATTTCTGTACCACATAATTAAGGGCTAATTAAGTGCTCTATTCCTGATTTTAGTGCTCCACCCCTTAGCTAAGAAAAAAAAAATTCTGCACCCAGTGTTTCATATCTCCTAAACGAACGAGCAGACCTCCATTAAACTATACATTTATTTAGAACATTGCATGTTCTGACCAAATAATATACGCACGATTTAAGTGCTCCACCCCTAACTGTTAAAAAAATATTTTCAGCACCCTGTTCTTCATATCTTCTAAACCAACGAGCAGACCTCCACGAAACTATACATTTATTTAGAACATTGCATGTTCTGACCAAATAATATACGCACGATTTAAGTGCTCCACCCCTAACTGTTAAAAAAATATTTTCAGCACCCTGTTCTTCATATCTTCTAAACCAACGAGCAGACCTCCACGAAACTATACATTTATTTAGAACATTGCATGTTCTGACCAAATAATATACGCACGATTTAAGTGCTCCACCCCTAACTGTTAAAAAAATATTTTCAGCACCCTGTTCTTCATATCTTCTAAACCAACGAGCAGACCTCCACGAAACTATACATTTATTTAGAACATTGCATGTTCTGACCAAATAATATACGCACGATTTAAGTGCTCCACCCCTAACTGTTAAAAAAATATTTTCAGCACCCTGTTCTTCATATCTTCTAAACCAACGAGCAGACCTCCACGAAACTATACATTTATTTAGAACATTGCATGTTCTGACCAAATAATATACCCACGATTTAAGTGCTCCACCCCTAACTGATAAAAAACATATTTCCACCACCCTGTACTTCATAACTTCTAAACCAACAAGCAGACCTCCACGAAACTATACATTTATTTAGAACATTGCATGCTCTGACCAAATAATATACCCACGATTTAAGTGCTCCACCCCTAACTGATAAAAAAATATTTCCACCACCCTGTACTTCATAACTTCTAAACCAACAAGCAGACCTCCACGAAACTATACATTTATTTAGAACATTGCATGTTCTGACCAAATAATATACCCACGATTTAAGTGCTCCACCCCTAACTGATAAAAAAATATTTCCACCACCCTGTACTTCATAACTTCTAAACCAACAAGCAGACCTCCACGAAACTATACATTTATTTAGAACATTGCATGTTCTGACCAAATAATATACCCACGATTTAAGTGCTCCACCCCTAACTGATAAAAAAATATTTCCACCACCCTGTACTTCATAACTTCTAAACCAACAAGCAGACCTCCACGAAACTATACATTTATTTAGAACATTGCATGTTCTGACCAAATAATATACCCACGATTTAAGTGCTCCACCCCTAACTGATAAAAAACATATTTCCACCACCCTGTACTTCATAACTTCTAAACCAACAAGCAGACCTCCACGAAACTATACATTTATTTAGAACATTGCATGCTCTGACCAAATAATATACCCACGATTTAAGTGCTCCACCCCTAACTGATAAAAAAATATTTCCACCACCCTGTACTTCATAACTTCTAAACCAACGAGCAGACCTCCACGAAACTATACATTTATTTAGAACATTGCATGTTCTGACCAAATAATATACCCACGATTTAAGTGCTCCACCCCTAACTGATAAAAAAATATTTCCACCACCCTGTACTTCATAACTTCTAAACCAACAAGCAGACCTCCACGAAACTATACATTTATTTAGAACATTGCATGTTCTGACCAAATAATATACCCACGATTTAAGTGCTCCACCCCTAACTGATAAAAAACATATTTCCACCACCCTGTACTTCATAACTTCTAAACCAACAAGCAGACCTCCACGAAACTATACATTTATTTAGAACATTGCATGTTCTGACCAAATAATATACCCACGATTTAAGTGCTCCACCCCTAACTGATAAAAAACATATTTCCACCACCCTGTACTTCATAACTTCTAAACCAACAAGCAGACCTCCACGAAACTATACATTTATTTAGAACATTGCATGTTCTGACCAAATAATATACGCACGATTTAAGTGCTCCACCCCTAACTGTTAAAAAAATATTTTCAGCACCCTGTTCTTCATATCTTCTAAACCAACGAGCAGACCTCCACGAAACTATACATTTATTTAGAACATTGCATGTTCTGACCAAATAATATACGCACGATTTAAGTGCTCCACCCCTAACTGTTAAAAAAATATTTTCAGCACCCTGTTCTTCATATCTTCTAAACCAACGAGCAGACCTCCACGAAACTATACATTTATTTAGAACATTGCATGTTCTGACCAAATAATATACCCACGATTTAAGTGCTCCACCCCTAACTGATAAAAAAATATTTCCACCACCCTGTACTTCATAACTTCTAAACCAACAAGCAGACCTCCACGAAACTATACATTTATTTAGAACATTGCATGTTCTGACCAAATAATATACCCACGATTTAAGTGCTCCACCCCTAACTGATAAAAAACATATTTCCACCACCCTGTACTTCATAACTTCTAAACAAACGAGCAGACCTCCACAAAACTATACATTTATTTAGAACATTGCATGTTCTGGCCAAATAATATACCCACGATTTAAGTGCTCCACCCCTAACTGATAAAAAAAATATTTCCACCACCCTGTACTTCATAACTTCTAAACCAACAAGCAGACCTCCACGAAACTATACATTTATTTAGAACATTGCATGTTCTGACCAAATAATATACGCACGATTTAAGTGCTCCACCCCTAACTGATAAAAAAAATATTTCCACCACCCTGTACTTCATAACTTCTAAACCAACGAGCAGACCTCCACGAAACTATACATTTATTTAGAACATTGCATGTTCTGACCAAATAATATACCCACGATTTAAGTGCTCCACCCCTAACTGATAAAAAAAATATTTCCACCACCCTGTACTTCATAACTTCTAAACCAACAAGCAGACCTCCACGAAACTATACATTTATTTAGAACATTGCATGTTCTGACCAAATAATATACGCACGATTTAAGTGCTCCACCCCTAACTGTTAAAAAAATATTTTCAGCACCCTGTTCTTCATATCTTCTAAACCAACGAGCAGACCTCCACGAAACTATACATTTATTTAGAACATTGCATGTACTGACCAAATAATAAACCCTTGATTTAAGTGCTCGACCTCTAACTGTTAAAAAAAAATAATTTTAATACCCAGTACTTTATATATCCTAAACCAACGAGCATTAAGTTTAAAAAAGGCATTGTTAAGGAAAATGGACAAATTGTTTCGAAAAATAGTAAGATATGGACGATAATTTCGCATAAACTAAATAAAGTTATTGCTAAAAGTTCGCTTAATTCCATAATTACTTGCAACAAGTATAACATTCGTGACAAAATCTGTGAACTTTTGGGCGTTGCGAGAAAAAATAATATGAGAGTCTCTGATAGTTTTAGTGTGGAAACTGTGTCGTCATGCTGCAGTGACATATCAGTAGATGATGATTTCCAAAGACAATATAAAGTAATAATTTCAAAAACTGATTTCTTTGATTTAATTATCACACAATCAAAGAAGAAGAAACTTCGCAACGGAACAATTTCTACTAGACATTACAATATTTTTAAACCAGGTCTTTGGCTAGATATTTTTTGTAAGTAAATTATAAAACAAACACCCGTGAGATGTTGTGCAATCATTTCAAAAATCATTTTATAAGCAATGATTTAGAATCCGGTTACATTAATGGTAAGTGAATTATTATTTATTTAATAAGAACTATATTTTTGGACATAAATACCACCTCAGAACATGTGCAACGAATCAATATGTAAATAAATTACGACGCCCAATACTTAATACTAATAAGTAGGGCTTATCCATTTCTTTTCCATTCGGATGTTTTTTTATAGTTCTATGAGTTGGCTTACGGGTTGTACTCAAGAGGTTTTAATAATAATTCTGTAATGACAAATTGCGATTAAATGGCAAGACATCGGAATTCCGAATTATTTACTTTATTTAAAATTGCAATAAAAAGTGATTCTGTCGAATTTGTGAGAGAATTAATGAACTCAATAATTAGATCCAGATATTGTACTTATCCCTCTATTTTTTTTTATATTTCTTTGTTGAGTTTTGATTTTATTTATGGGTTGAACTTAAGGAGTACAAAAAAGTGTGAAATAGCTATTTTTGAAAATATATTGTCTATGTAATACTCATAATAAAAATCAATTGGTATGTTTCACAAATTATTTAGTTTATTCCGATGTTATATCATTTTTAAGAAATATGCACAAATTTGTCGGAACACCTGATTTCTGGCTAAACTTCTGTTTCTTTTTTATTACTCTTGAAATAAATGTTTATAGTTTTGTTTATTCTGTTGAGTGACGTACAATTTTTTTTAAACAGGTACCCTATTTTTCGAGATGACATTTAAGTTTTTTAAATAAATTACCCTGTATGTTTTTATATTTTAAAACAATCTTTCTAATAATTACAATGATATAGGGTTTTGTGGGTGTTCGACATGTGGTTTTTTAAATATTAAATAAAATAATTCCAAAGTGAATTGGATTTTTTCATGTTTTTCCACGGGTCTCTGATGAAACAACTTCGTGTTTTTATGTTTCCCGTCAGTGACAGATAGTTTCCATTTGAAATATTAATATTGCCGTTCAATTGTAGGTGAACTAACTGAACATGAAAGAGTTGCGTTGTTAATGGTGTTTGGTTTTGGAGATTGGCAAAGATGTCTACAAGATGTGTGCAATATGTTAAATATGACTTTCCCTGATAGAAATTCTAATATTTCTAAATCAACAGCTTCACGAAATTCACAAATTAAATTTTCAATATTTTGACAAATAGGGACCTGAACGAATATTGAAAACACTACATTCCCGAATTTCTATCGGCAAAAGTGTAAACACATAGGGTCCCTAGGGTTACTGTTTGTTGGTATCACCACTGTTATTTTCTTCATTTTTTTTGGAAAGTTGGCGACTCAAAACATATTAAGTTTGTGGAATTAGTCTAGGAAGGTAGAAATAGAATGTACGGAGTTTTATTTGGTTATGATTACTAGGTATGATGGTGTCCGTTAAAGTTTATTTTCTATAAATTTAAATGGTAGAGTTCAATATACAGGGTCCTGCATTTCACCTCCCGTCTTCAATAGCTCATTTACTAATTAAGTTGGAATTTGGACTTTGTTGTTTTACAAATCCCAAGAACCGTGAAATCCTTTCCACATTATTTGGTTTCCAAAGCGATAAAATAATAATTTCATACTGCCCAATAAGAGGAAAAGTTGTAACATTACTTAGTATATTACATAATAACAAGCAAATCGATAACGAATCCAAAAAGAAACATGCAATAATTCTGGACTATAACAGAACTTAAGCTGGGGTCGACACTATGGATCAAATGACAAGGACATATTGCGTAAAAAGGATGACCGTTTTTTACAATTTGATTGATATAAGCGTCATGAATGCATACATTGTGTGGCCATCTCTCAATAGAAATTGTTGCAAAAAGTTACGTTAAAGTTACGTTAAAAAGTTAGATAGAGCAATTTAATGAAAATTTTGAAGAACCAATACAGCTTATGCATTGCTAAAAAAGATCGAAACACTAAAACAGCATGCTATAAATGTAATCAAAATGTATGCGGATAACATTCTGTAACATTATGTAAAAACTGTTTTAATTAAATATAACTAAAATTTTCAAAATAGAAATTATGGAGATTATGGAATATTTCGTTTTATTAAATTTATTTAATGCTTTCTGCAACAAGTAAGGTTGTTTCTAATTTATTTGTTATTTAAATCGTGTATTCGGTTTTCCAACTGAAAACAAGATCATTTATTTCTTCACATCTGTACTTTCACCAATCACCTAAAACTCAGGTTTAAAGTCGTTCAAACCTTCCATTCACGTAAGTGTATTTTATTCTTTAACATTCAATTTAAACGCGAAGCTGCACTGATGAGAGATAAATCTCGAAACGGGGCTGCAGATGGCTATTTACTTAATTTTTACATATTTTAGGGTTCAGTTTTATAGTTTAAAGTTTTCAAATTCAATTTAGTTTAATTTTCAAGTTAGTCCTGTGAGTAGAAATAAACGATGTTAAACCAATATTATTTCGCTAAGTCCATGGTACTCGTAATAACGCAAATTTCTTTTGTATCATTCAATATCCGGCGTGGCACTAGCCAGGGAAGTAGTTGTTTCAATAAGTTATTTGTTTATAGTCTTAGTAAGACTTAATTTTGCTTGCAGAGTTACGAACAGGTTGAATATTTATATATTCAGGCTATATTTAGTTTTATTGAATTTATTTAATGCTTTCTGCAATAAGTAAGGTTGTTTCTAGTGTATTTATAAAAAAAACACCATTGAATGCACATGGGTCCAATGGCCCCGAGCGGTAGTTATTGAAAGTTTTTTTATGCGATAGACGGAGGGTTATGTTCAATTTAAATTGCTTTTGTTTAACTACAATTTAAACCAAAAACTAACAATTTAAAGGTCACTTATAATACACTTTTAAACCCAGAATTTAGAAACGAATTAAATAATGTAAAAATTTACTTTATTCTGTAAAAATACCACACATAATTTAACAGAATAACGGATCGAAACACATTTAAATGGGCAAAATATTGCTGTTAGATGGGGATATACGATTTCTAAAATGTTAAGGCTAACAAGATGTAGAAACGTTTATTGCAAGATACTTAATAAAAATAAGTTGGTGTAGGACACCAAAATTGGGAATCTAATACATAATTAATAAAAGCTAAGTGTGAGTATAGTTTTATTCAGGTCTGCTCGTTCGCCTAGAAGATATTAAACACATGGCGTTCAAAATTTGTTTTTTTTTTGTTAGTTAGGGGTTGAGTATATTATATGGTTAGTACATGCAATAATCTAAATAAATGTGTAGTTTCGTGGAGGTCTGCTCGTTGGTTTAGAAGATATGAAGAACAGGGTGGTGGAAAAATTTGTTTAACAGTTAGGGGTGGAGCATTTAAATCGTGGGTATATTATTTGGTCAGAACATGCAATGTTCTAAATAAATGTATAGTTTCGTGGGGGTCTGCTCGTTGGTTTAGAAGTTATGAAGTACAGGGTGGTGAAAATATTTTTTAACAGTTAGGGGTGGAGCACTTAAATCGTGGGTATATTATTTGGTCAGAACATGCAATGTTCTAAATAAATGTATAGTTTCGTGGAGGTCTGCTCGTTGGTTTAGAAGTTATGAAGTACAGGGTGGTGGAAATATTTTTTTTATCAGTTAGGGGTGGAGCACTTAAATCGTGGGTATATTATTTAGTCAGAACATGCAATGTTCTAAATAAATGTATAGTTTCGTGGGGGTCTGCTCGTTGGTTTAGGAGATATGAAACACTGGGTGCAGAATTTTTTTTTTCTTAGCTAAGGGGTGGAGCACTAAAATCAGGAACAGAGCACTTAATTAGCCCTTAATTATGTGGTACAGAAATACGTTTCAAATCTCGAATTGCGGATGTTGCCTTGCTAGCTTAACGTTAAGGTAGCAATGTTGTGATTTTCACCCTAAGGGGTTGAGCACTAAAATCAGGAATAGGGCACTAAATTAGACCTTAAAGAGCCCTTAATTCAGGTATACTTTTAAGTGGGTTCTGCCCATATGGCCCTGCTATCTTAACAGACGTAATGGGCTCACGTTGTCTACCTACAAATGTAAAATAATTATTTTTTCTAAATCTGCAATTAGGATAGCCATCAAGTTTTTCTTTAATGATGAACCTATTCCAAGAGTGCAATGGATTAGATATTTAGGTGTTATTCTGGACTGTAAGCTTTCTTGAAAAAATCATGTTGCATATATCAACGAAAGGTGTTCCAAAGGTATTAATGTTATGACTTGCAGATGCTGGGGTGCAGATCCAGCTATTTTACGGCTTTAATATAATTAGTATAATTAATAATATATTAAATTATATTATTATTATTATTTTTTTAAACCCAATTAGTTAATAAACCGAAGAATGATTTATGACTCCTTTTATTTATGCATAAAAAATGGTATACGAGCGACGGTAATCATCACAAAAAATCATTACACTTTATTACCGACCGCTATCAACTATCGACGATTAGTGTCCCACATTCTATACACATAAAAGTGTCATTTATGGAATAAAAGCAATCAATTGTATTCAGTTGATACTTGCCCTGCTACACTCTTAGTGAAACATGTAATCGTGGTTGTCTTTATTATTAGAATTAACATCAAATCTTTCTTGAGAAATATTGGCTCGTTGAGCGGGAGCGCCTTGAATTTTTAATTATGGTGGGCAATTAAGACAAAAATTTAAGTCACTTTATCTAACAATGTCCACCCTGAAAGACGACCTATTGCTAGGACTTTTTTCAAAGTACAATGAAAACGAATATAAGATTTGTTGCAACTTTGTGTCTTTCACAAGTGAGTGAAGACAAAAAAACTAGACGTTTTATTGGCATTAGATGATAATCTGCATACATCCACTGGAGAAATTGCTCTACACGAAAGTATTAGTCAATCTACCATCGTATTTTACTCGCGAGAAATGTGTAATTCCATGTTCATTGTACAATATACTATTCCTATCTCGAACGTTGGCAGAGAATTACTCACAAGTAGTTAATTTCGTCGGTAATTTTAATATTAAATATATTTCTATTATTATCTACTAATAGTTCTTAAAATGTTGGAAAGTTGTTAGCATAACATGATAATGGTATGAATTTGGTTTTGCTGACATTTATAGATAGTAAATTATTATCTAAGTACTTGAGAATTCCTTTAATGTCTTTCTTAGGTTTAGATTCTGCCATAAAAATGTCTAAATTTTCATGGGTTACGCAGTAGTAATAACATTATCCACTAAAATTACCATTTATAGTATTTCATTCGAATTAGATATTTTATTGAGATTTAATCTCAACCAACAATAAAATGAATCCTCAATTTCAAGTAAATTTGGTTAAGACTTGAGTCAACTCTGAATATTCAAATAGATAATAATAATAAATAAATTGTTTATTTTCTTCTATAGTAGAACAATATACAATTACTAAAAACTACATTCTGAGGTAGAAAAAAAATAAGATGTAATTCAGTTGAGTGACAAGTCACACCCTGGTCTTCCGTTTCACCTTAGTAAATCATATTATAATTACCATAAAACTAAGAAATTATTATGTAAATTTGGTACTATGTACTTGAATAAATTAAATGGGTCACTAAAAATATAATCATAAATTAAGATTTATTTCAGACAATATAAGTAATTTTAAGAAATGAATGATTTTATATCGTATGCATAAACGCATAAATGTATTTGTGGTTGCATACGATAACATTAATACGTGTTTTTAAATTTACTCCAAATTTATTTTAGTTCGCGGTTTAGCGAAAATTGGTAGACACTCGCAAGTTCCGAGTTTTTTTTAAGATCTGCATTACTCCAGGCAATTTAAAAAAAGTATTAGGATAATTGCTGGACATTTACTTAAAATTGCTTCTGGCTTATGATTTAATCAAAATTTGAAAACACCCCTCCGCTAAATTCCAAGACAATCGCTCAAGATCTGAGCACAGTCTCGTCTCGAAATTGTGCATTATTCATAGCGATCAAAAAAATGTAAAAATAATTGCCATACACTTGAAATTATCCAACTTTACTTAGAATTGTTTATAGTTTATTATTTAACCAGAATAGATGAAGTCCTTCCGCTAAATTTTGAGAAAATCGCTCAAGATCTGAGCACGCGCTCCTTCTGAAATTGTGCATTATTCAGAGCGATTAAAAAACATAGAAGCAATTGCCACACACTTGAAATTTCTCAAAATTTACTTAGAACTGTTTATAGTTTATGATTTAGCCAGAATAGATAAAGATCTTCCCCTAAATTTTGAGAAAATCGTTCAAGATCTGAGCAGAAGCACCTTCTGAAATTGTGCATTATTCAGAGCGATTAAAAAAATATAAAAACAATTACCACACACTTGACATTTCTCAAAATTTACTTAGAACTGTTTATAGTTTATAATTTAGCCAGAATAGACAAAGATCTTTCGCTAAATTTTGAAAAAATCGCTCAAGATCTGAGCACATGCTCCTTCTGAAATTGTGCATTATTCAGAGCGATTAAAAAACATAGAAGCAATTGCCACACACTTGAAATTTCTCAAAATTTACTTAGAACTGTTTATAGTTTATAATTTAGCCAGAATAGACGCTAAATTTTGAAAAAATCGCTCATGATCTGAGCACACGCTCCTTCTGAAATTGTGCATTATTCAGAGCGATTAAAAAAAATATAAAAACAATTACCACACACTTGAAATTTCTCAAAATTTACTTAGAACTGTTTATAGTTTATAATTTAGTCAGAATAGATAAGATCTTTCGCTAAATTTTGAGAAAATCGTTCAAGATCTAAGCAGGTGCTCCTTCTGAAATTGTGCATTATTCAGAGCGATTAAAAAAAATATAAAAACAATTACTACACACTTGAAATTTCTCAAAATTTACTTAAAACTGTTTATAACTTATAATTTAGCCAGAATAGATAAAGATCTTTCGCTAAATTTTGAAGAAATCGCTCAAGATTTGAGCACACGCTCCTTCTGAAATTGTGCATTATTCAGAGCGATTAAAAACATATAAAAGCAATTACCACACTTGAAATTTCTCAAAATTTACTTAGAACTGTTTATAGTTTATAATTTAGCCAGAATAGATAAAGATCTTTCGCTAAATTTTGAAAAAATCGCTCAAGATCAGAGCAATTGTGCATTATTCAGAGCGATTAGAAAAATATAGAAGCAATTGCCACACACTTGAAATTTCTCAAAATTTATTTAGAATTGTCCATAGTTTATAATTTAGCCAGAATAGTTGAAGACCTTCCGCTAAATTTTGAGAAAATCGCTCAAGATCTGAGCAGATGCACCTTCTGAAATTGTGCTTTATTCAGTGCGATTAAAAAAATATGAAAGCAATTACCACACACTTGAAATTTCCCAAAATTGATTTAGATTGCCCATAGTTTATAATTTAGCCAGAAACGAAAAAGAGCCTCTGCTAAATTTTGAGCATTGTCTCGTTCTGAAATTGTGCTTCATTCAGAGCAATTAAAAAAATATGGAAACAATAGCCACAAAGTCTACATTACTCAAGTATTCTCAAAATTGATTCTAGTTTATTATTTAGTCAAAATCGGATAAAACCCCTCTTCTGAATTCAGAGAAAATTTCACAAGATCTAAGCACAGTCTTGTTCTGAAATTGTGCTTTATTCAGAGTAATTAAAAAATTTAAAAACAATTGCCACAGAGTCTAAATTTCTTAAGTATGTTCAAAATTGATTCTAGTTTATTATTTAATCAAAATTAGGTAACACTCCTTTGCTGAATTCAGATAAAATTGCATAAGATCTGAGAACAGTCTCGTTCGGAGCGATTAAAAAAATATGAAAACAATGTCAGTGTATGATCTAACAAAGGAGATATTTGTGTTTACCGTAAAACGTGGAACTCGATAAACGAAAGAGAGCAAATTCGGTATTGAGCAAAAACTAATTTGATAGTGTTATCCGTCCAAGTGTTATTGAACTCTCGGTCTCAGTGCGAAGAATTATTAATAGACTATTAATATGAATTGTTTAAAATGTGAACAATTTGTTGCTACAGATTTGGGCACGGAATTAGAAGCAGCAATTGATAAGGTGCTACGAGTTCAAATTAGCCAATTTAAAATTGAACTAATGAAGACAATTACAATCGAATTAAATAAAATTGATGCAAAAATTGATGCAGTGGCTCGTAAACAAGAGGATATGCAATCCGAAATCAACCAATTGAAGAAAGGAGGCAATGTGGCGGCTACAGAAGACATCTATAAAGAATTGGATGATCGCCATCGCCGCGCTAATAATGTAATGATTTATAATTTCCCCGAACCGAATAAGTGTTGACGAAAATAAGCAGGAGGACAGATTAAATGTGGACAGTTTACTTAGTGACATTGGTATCAATGTAAAGCCGATTACTGTATTTCGTATTGGGAAGAAGCTTGATGCACCTCGTCCAATTAAAATAATTTTCCCGCGAAGGCAGGATGCTATCGATGTTCTTAAGAATGGTAATCGTATCGCTAATAAAAATGTTTACTTTAAAGCGGATTTAACACGATATCAAAATGTTTATTTAAAAAATCTACGTGATAAATTAAATAAACGCAAATCTAATGGTGAACCAGACCTTACGATTCGTTACATTAATGGTTCCCCCACAATAACTTCTAGCGGTCAGAAAAAAAACTGAATAATTTAAATATCTATTTTCATAATATTGGCGATTTTTCGGGTATATTTAATTGAATTTTCATTACGGGTCGCGACTTCCAATTACGATATTATAATCATAATTGAAACATTACAATACCTAATTACAATATTTTTCGGGCTGATAGAAACTCTCTTACGAGTCATAAATCGAGAGGTGGTGGTATTTTAGTGTTAGTTAAAAATAACCTGAGATGTGCTTTGATTCTCGTCTCTATTAATACTGTTGAACATTTATTTGTTAATTTAAATATAAACGATAAAAACTATGTCATCGGCGCCGTTTATATTCCACCGGATTCACCTTTAGACTTATATGAATCCCTCTGTCAAGGGATTGAAGAAGTTGTGGCCAATAATCAAATCGATGAGATTTTGTTATGCGGCGATTATAATTTGCCGTTGGACAACTGGCACAATGATGATCTAGGAGTATGCGTAAATCCAGATACAACTGATCGTGCGCGCTCTCTGATGGTTATAGTTTTTTAAATCTTAAACAATTGAATTGTATCCCCAACGAAAATAACGTATTTCTAGACTTACTTTTTAGTTTAAGTTCTAATGTCTCTATCAATGTGTCCAATGATCTTCTTTGTGAGAATAAAAAACACCACTATGGTTATAGCATCGTTCTTAACTGTGGAATTATAAATGAATATGCATACTGCAATCAAGTATATTATGATTTAAAAAATGCGAATTATATTGAAATTAATAATTTCATTTCCAGTATTGCATGGACCGACCATTTCAAATCTTGTTTAGATGTTAACGCTGCGGTGGAAGTTTTTTATTCTTTAATATATGAAATAATCGAGTTATGTGTACCAAAAAAAAGGTTTACTATAGTAGCAAATTTCCAAAATGGTTTAATTCAGCTTTAATAAATTTTATTTCAGCTAAAAAAATAGCACATAGGGTATATAAAAATTCAAACCAATACTCAGATTATTTAATTTTTAGTGATTTGCGCCAGAAGTGTACTATTCTGAATAAGGAGTTATATTCAAATTATATTCATAGTGTGGAGAATAATATTCGCCACAACAGCAATAATTTTTGGAAATTTGTTCGGGATCACAAAGAATCAACTGGGTGTCCTCTGACAATGTATTTAAATGTTATCAAAAGTAACAATTTACAAGATTCTGCAGATTTATTTGCCCAGTATTTTTTGAGTGTATATTGTGATAATATGGTCTCTGGAAATGTTATGAATGACTGCTCTCCTCAATGCATTGATCCTTCCTTCTCATTTAAAATTGATTTTATGAGCGTTTTCAATGAAATTGTCAATTTAAAAGCAACTCTTTCATGCGGACTGGACAACATACCGAACGTTTTTTTAAGACAATGTGCATATACAATCTGATTTCCACTCACTATGCTGTATAATCTTTCTCTAGAACAAGAATGTGTTCCAGCCGTATGGAAAAAAAGTTTCATTACTCCAATATTTAAAGGGGGCATCCGCTCCAATATAACCGATTATCGCGGGGTGTGTATTCAATCCACAATCCCAAAATTACTTGATTGTATGGTAAGTAAACAATTAAGATGGTCATTAAAGAATATAATAATTGATGAACAGCATGGGTTCTCTGTAGGCAAATCAACAACAACAAATTTAATGGTATACCAAAATTATATACTGGAGGCTTTGGAGAAGGGATGTCAGGTTGATGCTATCTACACTGACTTTTCCAAAGCTTTCGATAAGGTTTGTCATAATTTACTGATACACAAGTTGCACTATTTTGGATTCTTGGATAGTGTAGTAAATTGGATTGAAAGTTTCCTCTCAGATAGGGTCCAAATGGTTCGATTGGGTAATTGTTTATCAGTTGAAGTTAATGCTACCTCCGGTGTTCCTCAGGGATCCCATGTTGGTCCAATTCTTTTTAATGTTTTCATTAATGACCTACCGAATGTCTTGAAGCATAGTGAGTTCTTATTGTATGCAGACGATTTAAAGATATTCCACATTGTACGTTCTGTGTCGGATGCAGCTAATATTCAGAAGGATTTGGATCACCTCTACGATTGGTATTTAAAAAACAATTTATTTTTGAATATTAGCAAATGTAAATCCATCACTTTCACTCGAAGCAAAATTTCCATTCTAAGTATCTACCATTTGAACAATATTGTGCTGGAAAGGGTTGCTAACATAAATGATCTGGGTGTTTTGTTTGATAAATCTTTATCCTTTAAAGGTCATATAATACAAAAAGTTAATAAAGCCTATAAAATGTTGGGTTTTATAATTCGCATTTCCCCAGACTTTTCTGTTAGTGCCTTAAAGATTCTTTATTGCACTCTAGTTCGATCAATTCTTGAATATGGTGCACCAATTTGGTACCCCCAACAGCTTTATTTGATTAATGCATTGGAGAAGGTTCAGAATAAATTCCTGCGAATTATTGCATATAAATTAAATATTAGGATTGCTACTGTCAATTATAGTCTTATGTTAGTAAACTTAGACATGGTGACATTACTTTTTCGCAGGAATTTGTTTGACATGTGCTTTTTGTATAATAATATTATGGTAATATTATTTGTCCCTCTTTGTTAAGATTGATAGATTTTTGGCATCAATCTGGAGGATACTCAACCAGATTGAAAAAACTCTTCAGAGAGAAAACCAGTCGGGTTAACTATGGTCTTAATAAACCTCTATCTAGGCTATCACACACTGCTAATTGCCTGTTGCCTTCACCGAATTTCGATTTATTCTTAAAAAATTATAGCTTGTTCCGTAAATCATTATGTGTCATTAATTTGAATATGACTTTTTCATAATTAATATTTTTTTTATAATTCTTAGTTTTAGTTTCTAGCTATTATGTTTCAATTTGGTTTCATTTATTATGTATGTATGTACGCTAAATTTAATTTCATTTCATTTCATGTAATTTATGCATTTTTCTTTGTATTATTATTTTTATCTAGAGATTTCGTTAAATAAATAAATAAATAAATTGCCACAAAGTCTTAATTTTTCAAGTAAGTTCAAAATTGATTCTAGTTTATTATTTAATTAAAATTAGACTACATCACACAAGATCTGATCACCCAATCGTTCTGAAATTACACCTTGTTCAGAGCGAGTAAATACCTATAAAAACAATTGCCACACTCTTGAAATTTCCCAAATTTACTTAGAATTGTTTAAAGTTTATAATTTAGCCAGAATAGAAAATGAGAAAATGTTGAGAAAATCGCTCAAATTCTAAAATTATATCTTGTTCACAGCGAATAGAAACATGTAAAAACAAATGCACATAGTTAAAATTTCTTAGGTTTACTTGAAATTGTTTATAGCTTACATTTTGGCCAAAAATTCCGAAATAATTGCATGAAACCTGAATAGTGCCTTGTTTAACATTATGACTTGCTCGGAGCGATTAAAAAATATAAAATTAATTGCACAAAGTTAAAAATTAAATATACTTAAAGTTGAGTTTACTACTTACAATTTACAATTAGTTAAAATAAAAATAAATTCCATCGCTTATTTCCGAACATAGTTTCATTCTAAAATTGTGCACTCTTTAGGGTGATTAAAAAATGTAAAAAATTGCCACACAGTTAAAATTTCTCTAATTTACTTAAAACTATTTTACGTTCATGTTTTGGTTGTAACAAGAGCCAAATTCCGAGATATGCACCCAAAAGCTGAGCACAATCTAGTTCTGAAATTATGCTATATTCAGCGCGATTTAACAATTTTAAAAGAATTTGCGCAACGTTATTGCTTATTGATTCTAGTTTAGATTTGACTCAAAATGGGAAATGATCCACTCGATAAAGAGATCATTTCTGGCTTAGTAATTGATACTTGAAATTGTTGGAAAACTCAAAAGGCTACTCAAAAATTATTATAGCACGCGATTAAATTACGTTATTTTTTTATTATTAAGTTATATTTATTGTGGATTTTTTTTACACATATTTGAGAAAGAATTTAAACTAATATAGACAAAAATGCGAGTTATGAAAGCGATATAAAAAATATTTTAATTTTATTTACCAGAAACAAACACATAGAGAAAAAACAGCACAAAATATTTAAAACAACAAATTTCACGAAACATAAACACTTTCACAGTTAAAATTTACCGCAATCTCCCTTCGAGCAGTCGCTCCAGTTTTCCAAAAAGCTGAGCATCTTGCGGCTGATGATGTATATTCCACTGCCGAAAATCCGACGTTGGCTTCTAATTCTAGTTAGTCATTCCTGGTGAAGGCCTGCACAAGACTAAACCATCACAAACGTTGTCTGTGCGGGTTTCGCGCTCCGCCCCGAACTGCGCGCGTTCGTGTCACCTGTGTATACTTTAATTATCATAAGTTACGTGTATGCGTATAAGTATGTGACACTAACATTGACATTAATAGTCGATTCATTGTTGGCGGAATGAAAGAATGGTAATAATCGCCTTTGGCCTACTTTAGCTTGTTTTTAAAACATGAATTAAATTTTATATCCCGGCGCATTCACCATTGTTGCTAGGTAATTTAAGAAGGTTAAATTCGATGTGGTAATTGTTTTTTCGCATCTTATTAAATAATATAAACGTTGTTAAATCGTTTTTGAAGTTGTTCAGCCGGATCATTTTCCCCACAGGTGACGTCCAATCAAATGATGGCGGTTTAATTGCCCAACAGTTTTTGTCAGCGAACTGCTGCAATTTCCAAATAGAAAAATTATTCGTTATAATTTAATACAAACAGAAAAATCTTTAGGTAATTATTTAATATGATGCGAAAAAGTATAGTATTAAACTCGTGAACAAGTTGGCCATTGCCACTCTGGTGAATTGCAACACTCGCCTACGGCTCGTGTTGCAAACTTCACCCTTGTGGCAATGGCCAACTTTCTCACTCGTTTAATAATATACTATTCTAATAGTAGATTACGTTTTGTTATTATAAACATAAATATAATTAAAAATAAAATTCAAAATTATATACCGGGTGATGAGTGATATTAATTAAGGTGCATCCGTAACATTTTTAACAGCATTAACGTATTAATTTAACGGGTAGATTTGGTATTATTATTTATTATCCGAGATATAGATCAAAACCTTTAAATTTTTTAAATCCCAAACTCGTCGGCCCTAGATAGACCTATAATACTATTCACTACACCAATGAACAGAAGAGATGTTCAAATTGATTAATATAAAAATTAAATTAAAATTTTGAATTTTGAATTTAAACGGATTTATTAATTGTGATTCAGCCAGAACGATTCCAACATTATTTTTATAATTCTGTGTATCTGTCTGCTGAAGATGTTTTAACTACAAAATTAATACAGATTATTAACGTTTTATTGATTTCATGTTGCACACTTGGTAAAGGGTCAATTCATATCAAATCAACAAATGGTGATCGCTGATAAAATTTATTTCTTCTTTACCTATGTTTGTACTATATTCAGAGGGTTGAAAACAGATATTCATTAATTTTTCAGATGTTCAGTTTTTTCTGAGCGGCCATTTTGTATTGGTAGATCAGCCTATTTTGCATTATGCAGAGGTTTGCTTTAAACTCTGTAGCTCCTCGGTTTTTTTGAGATATTTGGTTCAAATAGAAACCATGTTAAAGAGCGTACAATGTACAATATTTTCTGTTCAGTATACAGGGTGCCCGGATTTCGTAGGGGCAACATGGGCAACTTCTGCATTTGAATAGATAGAGTGATGGTCAAATTAGCAAAAAGGTGCAGGTTTAAGAGCTCATTAAGAATCCACCCCCAAATCTCACTTGTCATGGCCCACTTGTTCAAAATAAAAACAAAAACAAAATCTCCCTATTTCTTTAATTTGCCGTAACTTCCCTGCTATCCATAATACCGAGATGCGGCTTCAAGCAATTTGCATGGCAATTTTAAAACTTTCTTTAGCACTTCATAAAACCAATTTGATTTGTGCAAATTTTTAGTATTCTGACAGAAGTTGCTCATGTCCCGAAATCCGGCACCCTGTATATAGTCCTATACTAAATTATAAATTAGAATCCATACCGTTTCTCATGGCAAACCACCCACAACCCTCCATTTCCTTTCTAATTTAACCTACAAAGTTAATATTTGAATCTCCTGTGATTTGATTTCAACCTCCAATCTTTAGAAATAAATGAGCTTTTCGCAACTGTAAATTAATTGATAAAATGTTACTTTCTCCGGTTTGATAGTATACTCAGTGGCGGCGCGTGGATGTTCAACGGTGGGGCAATGGAAGAAAATTTGACCGAAACAGCAAGGAAATATTTACTTCCTCTATAAGAGTAAATAGTGCGGCACGAGCGACATCTTTATCTTTCTCCTTCCTACGGAAATCCACGAGCCGCCGCTGTATACCAGTTATTTATATTTATACTTTTATGGTTTATTTTCAATTTAAATGATATTTTAAATATACATCAAGCGTATTGAAGGATCGCATGAAAGTGACGTTTGAAACGCCAAAATTATGAATGATGAAAATGACAAATTATATTTCAAATTCTAATAATTTACCATCAGTTTACTAAAAAAATAAAGAGATATCGATATATTATTCTTTATAAGTTGTTCATTTCGGTATCCTATACATTTATTATACAAATAAATTTGATGTAACTATTATCATTTCCTACATATAAACCAAAAAAGACAAAAAAATTTTTTTTTTTTTAAACGAGCATTTTATGGAAAATATTTTCAAACGAAAATTATCTATTTCTTTGTTGTCTAAAAGATTTGTTTAAAATATTTTTGTGGTATTTTTTTATATTTAAACAATTATTAAAAAAAAAAAATAAAAAAATCCGGTGTACGATTTTTTGTTTTATTTTCGGCGTTATGCCTGGCCTTGGTGCTATGACTAGCAGCCATCATCTATATTATATGTATTTTAAGTTATAAATTCAATGAATAAATGAACAAATTCATACTGAAAGCTGTATACAAACAACCACGGACCCGAACGAATACTTCTCGAAACCAAAAAGTCTTTCGTCCGAGCTGGGAATCGAACCCAAACGGCCGCGGCCGCGGTGCAACCGGCACAAGCCTGTACTCACTACACCAAACAGAAAATTTACCAATTGTATTCAGTTCTTCGGATTGTCAAATAAGACTTGTGAGATATAGCGCGCTCAAGCAGACGCACACCCAAATACACTTTTTTTCTACCAGAAATCATTGTAACCGCCTCTAGGGACCTCAAAACGGTTATCGCCTCACAGACTTTTTTTTCGCTAGTATTAAATTATTATTTCAAACAAAACATTTTGAACAAAATATTAACTTATTGCCATCAACTTGAAATTTCACAAAACTATTCCAAAAACATTCCCCATCCTAAAATTTCGAGATAATCTCATTCGAACGGAACGTGAAATTGTCGGAAGATACAAAAATATCCGAGTCTTAAAAAAAAAAAAAAACAGTTGCCATCGACTTAAAATTTTATAAATTTATTAAAAAAAAAAACATTCGGGATTATATACACATGACCATTTGTAAACACCCCATCCCAAATTTCGAAATAATCTCATTCTAACGGAACGTGCAGTTGTCGGAAAATACAAAAATTTCCGAGTCTTAAAAAAAATTATAAAAACAGTTGCCATCGATTTGAAATTTTGCAAATTTATAAAAAAAATATTCTGGATTATATACCGGGTGACCCAGCGATCTGTAAAAGCCCCATAACTTATTTGCTATTTGAGATATCGACTTCTAGTTTTCTTGAACTGGTACCCACACTTATTCTGCATATTTTAAAAATATGTATGTTTTTGTACAGAGTGTCCCAATATACATAACAGACCAAAGTTATGTTTTTTTAAATGGAACACCCTATATTTTATACTTTATTTTCAACCCTCTTGAGAAGCTGATAAAAATAGTATAAGATAGTATGGGTCTATTATAGACGATTGGTTAGTAATGGGCAAATTTGTGGCAAAACAAAGACACATTGAAAAAGTTGCAGAAGCGCTCCTAGCAATGCTAGCGTGGTTTTTTATACACTAAAGAATTTTCCACATCATAAAGAATAATACAAATCGGCTTTGGTTCTTTTTTGTTCATACTGCTATACAGGGTGTCAACATACGCAAAATAATGGATAACTATTTTTTTTCAAATGGAACACCCTATATATCTTGCCACCAATGCATGGAATTTTTAATAAGCTTTTCAATGATGTACAATTTGTATAATGAAATATTAAGGATTCTTGAGATTTATCCATAAAAACATTTTTCTTTTGTCACCTCCTGCTCATTTTTTGGATTTTCAGCCAAAACTATGCATTTTCTGAAAAAATAATATGAGACCAAAGTTGTAGAGCGGAAAATTTTCGATCGACACAGGTCTTTCGATTTTTCCAATAATGCGTGCATTGCCCGCCAGAGTGCGCAAAATCACGACCGTATTCGCATTTTAGAGTTTTTCTCAAATTTTTTGTTAATTAATTGCACTATACCTTTTTTTCCACGTCCTCTAGCAGAAAAACGGGTAATTATAGAATTATTTAAATGACCAACATCGATTGAAAATATTCCGCTCTACAACTCTTAAAAGAAACAATTTTTGCCCAAAATGCATAGTTTTCTCTAAAAATGCAAAAAACCATTGAAAAACGCAAAAATTGATATATACATTTTCAATTTGCGTTTTTAGGGAAAACTATGCATTTTTGACAAAAATTGCTTCTATTAAGAGTTGTAGAGCGGAACATTTTCAATTGATATCAATTGATAATTTCCCTATAATTTCTCGTTTTTCCGCTAGAGGGTGCGGAAAATAAAGTATAGTGCAATTTATTAATAAAAAATTTGAAAAGAAAACGCTAAAATGCATACACGGTCACGATTTTGCGTGCTCTGGCTGGCAATGCACGCATTATCTTATAAGTTAAAAGACCTATGTCGATCGTAAATTTTTCGCTTTACAACTTTGGCCTCTTATAATTTTTCCTCAAAATACATAGTTTTGGCTGAAAATCCAAAAATGAGCAGAAGGTGACAAAAGAAATATGTTTTTATTGATAGATCTCAAGAATCCTTAATATTTTGTTATACAAACTGTATATCATTAGAAAGCTTATTAAAAATGCCATAGATTGATGGCAACTTATATAGGGTGTTCCATTTGGAAAAAAATAGTTATCCATTGTTTTGCGTATATTGACACCCTTTATAGCACTATGAATAAAGGAGAACCAACGCCGATGTGGATTATTCTTTATGATGTGGGAAATTTTCTAGTGTATAAATAATGATGCTATCTTTGCCAGGAACGCTTCTGCAATGTTTTAAATGTGTACATGTTTTTACCACAAATTTGCCCATAACTAACCAACCGTCCATAGTAGACCCATACTATCTTATACTATTTTTATCAGCTTCTCAAGAGGGTTGAAAATAAAGTATAAAATATAGGGTGTTCCATTTAAAAAAACATAACTTTGGTCTGTTATGTATATTGGGACACCCTGTACAAAAACATACATATTTTTAAAATATGCAGAATAAGTGTGAGTACCAGTTCAAGGAAACTAGAAGTCGATATCTCAAATAGCAAATAAGTTATGGGGCTTTTACAGATCGCTGGGTCACCCGGTATATACATGGAAATTTGAAGTTGTCGGAAAATATAAACATTTCCGAGTCTTGAAAAAAATATAAAAACAGTTGCCATCGACTTGAAATTTTGTAAATTTATTAAAAAAAACATTCAGGATTATATACACATGACAATTTGTAAACACCAGATCCCAAAATTTCAAAATAATCTCATTCGAACGGAACGTGCTGTTGTCGGAAAATACAAAATTTTACGAGTCTTGAAAAAAATATAAAAACAGTTGTCATCGACTTGAAATTTTTCAAATTTATTCAAAAAACATTCTGCATTATATACACATCACAATTTGTAAACACCCCATCCCAAAATTTCGAAATAATCTCATTCAAACGGAACGCAAAGTTGTCGGAAAATATAAAAATTTCCGAGTCTTGAAAAAAATATAAAAACAGTTGCCATCGACTAGAAAGCTTTCAAATTTATTCAAAAAACATTCTGGATTATATACACATGACAATTTGCAAACACCCGATCCCAAAATTTCGAAATAATCTCATTCGAACGTAACGCAAAGTTGTCGGAAAATATAAAAATTTCCGAGTCTTGAAAAAAATATAAAAACAGTTGCCATCGACTTGAAATTTTTCAAATTTATTCAAAAAACATTCTGGATTATATACACATCACAATTTGCAAACACCCGATCCCAAAATTTCGAAATAATCTCATTCGAACGAAACGTGAAGTTGTCGGAAAATATAAAAATTTCCGAGTCTTGAAAAAAATATAAAAACAGTTGCCATCGACTTGAAATTTTGCAAATTTATTCAAAAAACATTCTGGATTATATACCCATGACAATTTGTAAACACCCCATTCCAAAATTTCGAAATAATCTCATTCGAACGGAACGTGAAGTTGTCGGAAAATACAAAAATTTCCGAATTTTGAAAAAATATAAAAACAGTTGCCATCGACTTGAAATTTTGCAAACTTATTAAAAAACATTCGTGGTTATATACACATGACAATTTGTAAACACCCCATCCCAAAATTTCGAAATAATCTCATTCGAACGGAACGCAAAGTTGCCGGAAAATATAAAAATTTCCGAGTCTTGAAAAAATTATAAAAACAGTTGCCATCGATTTGAAAATTTTCAAATTTATTCAAAAAACATTCGGGATTATATACGCATGACAATTTGTAAACACCCCATCCCAAAATTTCGAAATAATCTCATTCGAACGGAACGCAAAGTTGCCGGAAAATACAAAATTTTACGAGTCTTGAAAAAATTATAAAAACAGTTGCCATCGATTTGAAATTTTGCAAATTTATAAAAAAAATATTCTGGATTATATATATACATGGAAATTTGAAGTTGTCGGAAAATATAAACATTTCCGAGTCTTGAAAAAAATATAAAAACAGTTGCCATCGACTTGAAATTTTGTAAATTTATTAAAAAAAACATTCAGGATTATATACACATGACAATTTGTAAACACCAGATCCCAAAATTTCAAAATAATCTCATTCGAACGGAACGTGCTGTTGTCGGAAAATACAAAATTTTACGAGTCTTGAAAAAAATATAAAAACAGTTGTCATCGACTTGAAATTTTTCAAATTTATTCAAAAAACATTCTGCATTATATACACATCACAATTTGTAAACACCCCATCCCAAAATTTCGAAATAATCTCATTCAAACGGAACGCAAAGTTGTCGGAAAATATAAAAATTTCCGAGTCTTGAAAAAAATATAAAAACAGTTGCCATCGACTTGAAATTTTTCAAATTTATTCAAAAAACATTCTGTATTATATACACATCACAATTTGCAAACACCCGATCCCAAAATTTCGAAATAATCTCATTCGAACGAAACGTGAAGTTGTCGGAAAATATAAAAATTTCCGAGTCTTGAAAAAAATATAAAAACAGTTGCCATCGACTTGAAATTTTGCAAATTTATTCAAAAAACATTCTGGATTATATACCCATGACAATTTGTAAACACCCCATTCCAAAATTTCGAAATAATCTCATTCGAACGGAACGTGAAGTTGTCGGAAAATACAAAAATTTCCGAATTTTGAAAAAATATAAAAACAGTTGCCATCGACTTGAAATTTTGCAAACTTATTAAAAAACATTCGTGGTTATATACACATGACAATTTGTAAACACCCCATCCCAAAATTTCGAAATAATCTCATTCGAACGGAACGCAAAGTTGCCGGAAAATATAAAAATTTCCGAGTCTTGAAAAAATTATAAAAACAGTTGCCATCGATTTGAAAATTTTCAAATTTATTCAAAAAACATTCGGGATTATATACGCATGACAATTTGTAAACACCCCATCCCAAAATTTCGAAATAATCTCATTCGAACGGAACGCAAAGTTGCCGGAAAATACAAAATTTTACGAGTCTTGAAAAAATTATAAAAACAGTTGCCATCGATTTGAAATTTTGCAAATTTATAAAAAAAATATTCTGGATTATATATATACATGGAAATTTGAAGTTGTCGGAAAATATAAACATTTCCGAGTCTTGAAAAAAATATAAAAACAGTTGCCATCGACTTGAAATTTTGTAAATTTATTAAAAAAAACATTCAGGATTATATACACATGACAATTTGTAAACACCAGATCCCAAAATTTCAAAATAATCTCATTCGAACGGAACGTGCTGTTGTCGGAAAATACAAAATTTTACGAGTCTTGAAAAAAATATAAAAACAGTTGCCATCGACTTGAAATTTTTCAAATTTATTCAAAAAACATTCTGGATTATATATACATGACAATTGGTAAACACCTCATCCCAAAATTTCGAAATAATCTCATTCGAACGGAACGCAAAGTTGTCGGAAAATATAAAAATTTCCGAGTCTTGAAAAAAATATAAAAACAGTTGCCATTGACTTGAAATTTTTCAAATTTATTCAAAAAACATTCTGGATTATATACACATGACAATTTGTAAACACCCTATCCCAAAATTTCGAAATAATCTCATTCGATCGGAACGCAAAGTTGTCGGAAAATATAAAAATTTCCGAGTCTTGAAAAAAATATAAAAACAGTTGCCATCGACTTGAAATTTTTCAAATTTATTCAAAAAACATTCTGGATTATATATACATGACAATTTGTAAACACCTCATCCCAAAATTTCGAAATAATCTCATTCGAACGGAACGCAAAGTTGTCGGAAAATATAAAAATTTCCGAGTCTTGAAAAAAATATAAAAACAGTTGCCATTGACTTGAAATTTTTCAAATTTATTCAAAAAACATTCTGGATTATATATACATGACAATTTGTAAACACCTCATTCCAAAATTTCGAAATAATCTCATTCGAACGGAACGTGAAGTTGTCGGAAAATACAAAAATTTCCGAGTCTTGAAAAAAATATAAAAACAGTTGCCATTGACTTGAAATTTTTCAAATTTATTCAAAAACATTCTGGATTATATACACATGACAATTTGTAAACACCCCATCCCAAAATTTCGAAATAATCTTATTCGAACGGAACGTAAAGTTGTCGGAAAATATAAAAATTTCCGAGTCTTGAAAAAAATATAAAAACAGTTGCCATTGACTTGAAATTTTTCAAATTTATTCAAAAAACATTCTGGATTATATATACATGACAATTTGTAAACACCTCATTCCAAAATTTCGAAATAATCTCATTCGAACGGAACGTGAAGTTGTCGGAAAATACAAAAATTTCCGAGTCTTGAAAAAAATATAAAAACAGTTGCCATTGACTTGAAATTTTTCAAATTTATTCAAAAACATTCTGGATTATATACACATGACAATTTGTAAACACCCTATCCCAAAATTTCGAAATAATCTCATTCGATCGGAACGCAAAGTTGTCGGAAAATATAAAAATTTCCGAGTCTTGAAAAAAATATAAAAACAGTTGCCATCGACTTGAAATTTTTCAAATTTATTCAAAAAACATTCTGGATTATATATACATGACAATTTGTAAACACCTCATCCCAAAATTTCGAAATAATCTCATTCGAACGGAACGCAAAGTTGTCGGAAAATATAAAAATTTCCGAGTCTTGAAAAAAATATAAAAACAGTTGCCATTGACTTGAAATTTTTCAAATTTATTCAAAATCATTCTGGATTATATACACATGACAATTTGTAAACACCCCATCCCAAAATTTCGAAATAATCTTATTCGAACGGAACGTAAAGTTGTCGGAAAATATAAACATTTCCGAGTCTTGAAAAAAATATAAAAACACTTGCCATCGACTTGAAATTTTGCAAATTTATTCAAAAAACATTCTGGATTATATACACATGACAATTTGTAAACACCCCATCCCAAAATTTCGAAATAATCTTATTCGAACGGAACGTAAAGTTGTCGGAAAATATAAACATTTCCGAGTCTTGAAAAAAATATAAAAACACTTGCCATCGACTTGAAATTTTGCAAATTTATTCAAAAAACATTCTGGATTATATATACATGACAATTTGTAAACACCTCATCCCAAAATTTCGAAATAATCTCATTCGAACGGAACGCAAAGTTGTCGGAAAATATAAAAATTTCCGAGTCTTGAAAAAAATATAAAAACAGTTGCCATTGACTTGAAATTTTTCAAATTTATTCAAAAACATTCTGGATTATATACACATGACAATTTGTAAACACCCCATCCCAAAATTTCGAAATAATCTTATTCGAACGGAACGTAAAGTTGTCGGAAAATATAAACATTTCCGAGTCTTGAAAAAAATATAAAAACACTTGCCATCGACTTGAAATTTTGCAAATTTATTCAAAAAACATTCTGGATTATATACACATGACAATTTGTAAACACCCCATCCCAAAATTTCGAAGTAATCTCATTCGAACGGAACGTGAAGTTGTCGGAAAATATAAAAAATTGCGAGTCTTGAAAAAAATATAAAAACAGTTGCCATCGACTTGAAATTTTTCAAATTTATTCAAAAAACATCCTGGATTATATACACATGACAATTTGTAAACACCTCATCCCAAAATTTCGAAATAATCTCATTCGAACGGAACGTGAAGTTGTCGGAAAATACAAAAATTTCCGAGTCTTGAAAAAAATATAAAAACAGTTGCCATCGACTTGAAATTTTGCAAACTTATTAAAAAACATTCGGGGTTATATACACATGATAATTTGTAAACACCCCATCCCAAAATTTCGAAATAATCTCATTCGATCGGAACGCAAAGTTGTCGGAAAATATAAAAATTTCCGAGTCTTGAAAAAAATATAAAAACAGTTGCCATCGACTTGAAATTTTTCAAATTTATTCAAAAAACATTCTGGATTATATATACATGACAATTTGTAAACACCTCATCCCAAAATTTCGAAATAATCTCATTCGAACGGAACGCAAAGTTGTCGGAAAATATAAAAATTTCCGAGTCTTGAAAAAAATATAAAAACAGTTGCCATTGACTTGAAATTTTTCAAATTTATTCAAAAACATTCTGGATTATATACACATGACAATTTGTAAACACCCCATCCCAAAATTTCGAAATAATCTTATTCGAACGGAACGTAAAGTTGTCGGAAAATATAAACATTTCCGAGTCTTGAAAAAAATATAAAAACACTTGCCATCGACTTGAAATTTTGCAAATTTATTCAAAAAACATTCTGGATTATATACACATGACAATTTGTAAACACCCCATCCCAAAATTTCGAAATAATCTTATTCGAACGGAACGTAAAGTTGTCGGAAAATATAAACATTTCCGAGTCTTGAAAAAAATATAAAAACACTTGCCATCGACTTGAAATTTTGCAAATTTATTCAAAAAACATTCTGGATTATATACACATGACAATTTGTAAACACCCCATCCCAAAATTTCGAAGTAATCTCATTCGAACGGAACGTGAAGTTGTCGGAAAATATAAAAAAATGCGAGTCTTGAAAAAAATATAAAAACAGTTGCCATCGACTTGAAATTTTTCAAATTTATAAAAAAAATACATTCGGGATTATATACACATGACAATTTGTAAACACCCCATCCCAAAATTTCGAAGTAATCTCATTCGAACGGAACGTGAAGTTGTCGGATAATACAAAAATTTCCGAATCTTGAAAAAAATATAAAAACAGTTGCTATCGACTTGAAATTTTGCAAATTTATTAAAAAAACATCCGGGGTTATATACATATGCCAATTTGTAAACACCCCATTCCAAAATTTTGAAATAATCTCATTCGAACTGAACGTGAATACAAAAATTTCTGAATTAAAAAAAATATATAAAAACAGTTGCCATCGACTTGAAACTTTTCAAATTTATTAAAAAAACATTCGGGATTATATATACATAGAAATTTGTAAACGCGTCACCCTAACATTCGAAATAATTTTATTCGTACGGAACGTGAAGTTGTCGGAAAATAAAACAAAATTCGGGGTCTTGAAAAAAATATAAAAACAGTTACCATCGACTTGAAATTTTGCAAATTTATTCAAAACACATTCAGGATTACAATTCTATTAAAATCTGTAAACACTCCATCCCTAAATTCTCTATTTTGACAAATAAAAATCGATCTGTCGAATATTTTAAGTAAGCAATTGTTAATTGTTTAATGAATTTATTCCGTACTTTATACAATATGTTAGTTAATAGAATTCGTTGTATCTATTATTGTAAGGCACAACACTATATTGACTATAACATTATATACCATCTGTAAAAGGGCTATCGCACTGATGGTCATTCCACTCATTCGTTATTTTTGTTGGGAGATATTAAACTCAATTGAAACATGCATTCAATAAAATCAAACCAATTTTATTAAATCACTTACCAACAGTCCATCTTCATAATCGATAAGAAAAATCCATTTTCATTAATCCAATTTTTCACAATCTGCACACTAAAACACCTTAACAGTCACTCGCCGGATGATAAACTGCCCGACTTTCAATGCTCACAGGTGTATTTGCATCTTTGTCTATCTTGTGTGCAGATTGAAACGAATTTGATATAAATCGGAGCTGCGCAGATAATCACTGATAACAGGTGAAGAAAGAATGTGGTTTCGCGATATCTCCGCCGGACGTGAATTAGCCCCGGGCAAAAGATGATAAAGCTGTTAGCACCTGACAAAATTTTCCAGTTCGGTGCGCGAGTTCGGTGTTAAAAGAGTTTAATAATGTGGTGGAGTGTTGTTTTTGGATTATCATTTTTGAATCAAAAAAGGATGGATGAGGGACAGTTGTCGTCTTATAGACATTATTTGATGAAGGTAAGTGCACAGAGCTGAGTAATTGGAAATGTTCTCAAACAATTAATAATCGAACAATGCGTTTGGCTCAAAATGGAAAATGTAACTTTGAATGAACTTAAGCTTTATTTATATTTATTATGTAGGAAGCTTCGTTATACATACTTTTATATACAGGGTGTTAAATTGCAAAGCGGGCTATAGGGATTTACATATAAAATTTAAAATGTGCTAATATTGGCTCGCCTAATTATTTGACATTATTTGCCTTGTTACATTATTTTTGAAGCTTTTTAAGCTTAATTATTTGGTACCTTACTCAATAATTTCTGTAGAGTATTTACCGAGATATTTGCAAAAAACTTTGCAATTATTTTGAATTAAAAACAAAGGTTTGCCATGAAATCATAATGGCCGGTATTTCATTTTGTTCTAAAAAGTGACGTTTGCTGTCGCATTGCGATTAACAATCAGCCGTGTATTCTACATAAGAAAACGTATTTATGATGATTAAATAGTACTATTTAAGAAGTGAACTTGATTTGGCTAGTGTTGAATTTTTGAAGAAGGCAATACCCAGCAAGTAAAAGTAGTATTCAACGAGTTTTAAAAATAATGTAAGTAAACAGATAATTAAGGGAGCCAATTTAAAACTTAGAAAGTAAAGCAGTAATTATTCTTTAAATAGTACTTTTGCTGGATATTACCTACTTCGGAAATTCACGTAAAGTTCTTAAATAGTACCTGCGTAAAACCATTTATAAATACTTTTTCTTGTGTAGAATACACGGCCGGTTGTAAATCTTGATGCGACAGCAAATGTCACTTTTTAGAACAAAATGAAATATCCGCCATTATGATTTCATGGCAAACCTTTATTTTATTAGAAAATAATTGCAAATATCTGGGTAAATACTGTACAGAAACTAATGAGTAGGGTACCAAATCATTCAGCTTAATAAGCTTTAAAAATCAGGTAAGACCGATACTGTCAAATAATTAGGGGAGCCAATATTAACACGTTTCAAATTTTACATGTAAATCCCTATGGCCCGCTTTGCAATTCAACACCCTGTAGAATAAAACGCTTTATTTGCCAATCCGAAGAACTAAACCGAAATAATTACTAGGTTTTACAACTTTATACTCCTTTTTCTTCTCAAACTTAAACCTTCGCATTCCTGCAAGGCGTTTTGGGTTAAGTTATTACACTTTTATTCTTGTGCACAGCTTTCCGTTTTTCGTTTCTTCTTATTTTATTCCCATTTTTTTGCTTCGTCGCTCATTTCCTCCTCCCATGTTTTCTAGGTCTTATTGTTAAATATATTAAAACACTTTATTTGGACACGTGTCAATTTTTTTTATTTTAGGCTCTTTTTGCCACCAGAATCAGATGAAACACGTAGAAAAATTGCAAATCAATGCCATGCATGTGCTAGACAAGTAATTGCTATGCAAAATTAATCAGAATTAACAATATTTAAATTAATCGTCAAAAATGTATTGCCTGTATATTTCCGAAAAGACTCGTTTCTAACGTAGAATTTTTTTCCATAAATACATTGTTTCCATACGGTTACAGTAATGAAGTACGTTTTAACCTAATGTGATCCATCATAGGTGCTCATTACGCACGCCACGGTAAAGCAAAATTTATTATAAAAAAATCCATAAATAATGGTAACCATTCATATGGATCGATATTGGAAAAGCCATTTTCTTGTAATCACATTTTTCCCATTAAATAATTCATAATAACTACGTGAAAAAAATACAATGATATATTTTACATCGACTATGAATTTATAAATGGGATTTTTTTTAAATAAATTTAAAATTTATATCGAAGCAAATATATATACGTGGTGTAACTGAATTCTGGTAGACCCCAAATATCATTTTCATTTTTACATATCTCTTTATGACGTTTAGTATAGTATTTTTAGGGAATAAAGTGCGTCAATGTGTGGACTTTTAATAAAAATTCCACTTCCGGTTTAACCTGAAATCACCTTGTTTATTTCAAATGGAACGCCCTGTATATTTTGACATAATTTAATTCGTCTCTGAATTCTGATATTAAATATGTATCATAAGTGACTATTTGGTTGTTGGTTTTTTGTTTAAATTTAAATTAAATGTACACAAAAAACAAATTTTAATTGAATTTAAACAAAAAACCAACATCCGAAGGGTCACTTATGATACATGTATGAACTTAGAATTTAGAGAAAAATTAAATTATCTAAAAATATACAGGGTGTTCCATTTGAAATAGTAAAGCTAAGGTCATTTCTGGTTAAACCGGAAGTGGATTTTTTATTAAAAGAATTCAGTTGCACCCGGTATACTAAACGGATAACGCATGTTAACCGCCATGGCTAAACCGGGAGAGCTGCAAAGCTGAAAATTTTAGAAAATATATATAAAAATCAATTTGAAAATTTCGCCTAAAAATATCCGCAATATATTCAGGGTGCCCTATCAAAACCGCACATGAAAAAAAAGTATGTGGACTTCTGATTAATGTATTGTAATAAGATTTTCAGCATGTATGTAATCGAGTGTACTCTTTTCGATGAAAATAATTTTAAGATTGTACGACTTCCGGTTATACCGGTTATGCCAAATTCAAATATTGTCGTATCGTTGGGACTTATATTTTAAGCGAAAAACGAAGACAAATAAAGTTCCTTAATATATTCTAACATTTGTATGTGCTATAATTATGTATTTTATCCTAAAAATGTTATATACGACTTATACTTTATCAATTACTCGTAATAATTATAGTATTATTACCAAGTTATGGAAAATAAAATGTATCTAATTTGAGTTTTCGCGCTAACAAGTGAAGATATTAACACGCGGTTAAGGGGATAATGGAGGTCGTTAATGTGGCTACTTATGCTATTTTCCCCCTTTTTCTAAGCGTACAAGAAGGCTTTAAAAACAATATTATTGAAAAACTATTTTTTTCACGTTTTTCTGCTGTTTCTGGAAAAAAATGCCTTTCTCTAGTTTTGGGTGTAATGAAATTAAATCAATTAAATCCGATCACACAACTGACCGGAAAAAAATACACACAATTTTACAGTGGAATAATTTAAGAAAAACGCATTTTTACCACATTTTTAGTAGAAGTCGAAAATGACAGTTAATGAGCATGCAAATCTCATTTTTTAATATTTAAAACACGGTTTCTACACTTGCAACTCAAATCGTGCGGGGGCCGCCACACCCATCTTATCCCACTACCCCCTTTGGATTATACATGACTTTTGTTTCCAACGAAAATCATTTTAAGTTTATACGACTTCCGGTTACTCCGGAAATCAACACCAACTTTCTTATTTTAAGTAGGAAGTTATATTTTTTATTGCAAAATTGGATTCTGCATAAATTTCCTTTCAATGAAAATAATTTTAAGATTGTACGAGTTCTAGTTATACCGTAGTCAACACTAACTACCTTATACTAAAGACAACAACAATTATTTCATAATTATAGACAAAAACATCAGATATCAAAAATTTACGAAAAACTTTTATTAACAAAATATGTCGATTTATTCGTCGGCGTGCAAATGTTTTTTTGATATTATTCATAATTGAAAAATATCGAAAAAAAAAAATAAAAATCGCTTAAGGTAAACACCCATTTCCGGTGCATAAAATTTCAACAACAGCTTGTCAATCCTTTGGAATATTTAATAAAGTTGTGCTTAAAGTTTAGTTTAAAAATATTTAGTTTTTGAGATATGGCATTATTAAAAAAAATGGTCGAAATCTTCTCTGGTGGCCTCAAAAAGGATATTTCCTTTTAAATTTCGAATTCGAAAACAGTACTTTCTTGTAATTTGTACGGAGAAAGTAAACATATTTTTGGCCTTGATAGCAATGCCGATTTAGCCATTAAAAAAAAACATAAGTTAAATGGGTAACGCATGTTTCCTGTCACGACACTTCCGGTGGATAAAATTCACCAAAAGCTTCTAAATCCTTTGGAATGTAAAATAAATATTATGCTCAAAGTATAGTATAAAAATATTTATTAGTTTTTGAGATATGGCGTTTTAAAAAAATGGTCTAAATCTTCTCTGGTGGCCAGAAAACGGATATTTCCGTTGAAATTTCAAAATTTGAAAATTTCTCGTACTTTGCAAACATATTTTTTAGCCCTGATAACAAGGCCGCTTTAACGATAAAATATATATTCAGGATTGTTATACAAATATAAAGAATATACCGGTGTAACTGAATTCTGGGAGACCCCAAATATCATTTGCATTTTTACATATATCCTTATAAAATTTAGTATAGTATCTTTGGGGAAGAAAGTGTCAATATGTGGATTTTTAATTAAAATTCCATTTCCGGTTTATTTCTATTTCAAATAGAACCCCTGTATATTTTGATATAATTTAATTCGTCTCTATAATTTCTCAGTTTAGAGAAGTATCATACGTGAACTTTTGGTTGTTGGATTTTTGTTTAAGTTATAATGAAATTTAAACAAAAAACATTTAAATTGGATTTAAACAAAAAACTAACAATTATGATACATTTATGAACTCTGAATTTAGAGATGAATTAAATTATGTTACATATACAGGGTGTTTCAATCGAAATAGTAAAGTTAAGGTCATTTCCGGTTAAACCGGAAGTGGAATTTTTATTCAAAATCTACATAAATTTTTATTCAAATTCCGTTTGTTGACACACTTTAATGTCTAAAAACACCATACCGAATTTCATAAAGATATTTGTAAAAATTAAAAAGATATTGGGGTCTACCAGAATTCAGTTACACCCGGTATTTTGTATTTATTTATTAAAAATTTCATTGTTTTTTCGTGTTATTATTAACTGTACAGGGTGTTTCAAATTTAAATCTCGCTTGTTAGGAGATATAGGTGGTATGTTTAAAGTTATTGATAACACTGGGTAACAAAAAATAGTTATTTATGCAACAAGTGAGTAAAGTAATACTTTTCTTTCCGAGTAGGAAAGATTGCAATTCTTACAAGTGAAAAAAAGTTGCTTTACTCTCGAGTTTCATACAATTTTTTTTTTCTACGTCCGTAACTTTAAATAAATTCGATAAAACTTTTAATCAATTTTTATAAGTAATAATACTTCTTTTAAATGAAGAAAATAATAATAATCATCGATTTTTTTTGGATCGGAAACGAATGCTTGGCGTCTAACGGCGTTCATGACACACTTTACGCAAACAATTTTTTAGTTGCGTTGAGAAATAAACCGTTATGGCACCTTTTTTCACGCTTTTGGAAAACTTGATGAATCACATATTTTATGAACGCAAATTAATGAAAAAAACTGTTCATTTTATAACGGAGGTAGAAAATAGTTATTTTTCTACGTCCGTACAGTTTTTTTCATTAATTTGGGTTCATAAAATATGTGATTCTTGAACCCTACAAACAGCGCGAAAAAAGTGCCATAACGGTTCATTTTTTCACTCTTTTGCGTGAACAAAAGTGCCGTAGCGGTTCATTTTTTAACGCAACTAAAAAATTGTTTGCGCTTCGTAGCACGCCGCGAGTTCCGCCGATAAATGTTAAACATTCGTTTCCGATCAAGAAAACTTTATTATTTTCTTCATTTAAAAAAAGTATTATTACTTTTAAAAAATGATTAAGGTTTTATCGAATTTATTTAAAGTTACGGACGTAGAAAAAAAATTGTATGAAACTCACGAGTAAAGCAACTTTACTCACTTGTTGCATTAATTATATTTCTCCACGACCACTGTGGAATTTAAACATTGTGAAATCAATTTTGATCATAGAACGTACACATTCTCACTCTTGTTATGGAACAAAACACTATGCGCTTATGCTTTGCATGTAATTCATTCAATAACAAGTAATGGAATGAATATTCTCACACCGTTCCGAATAAAACAATTAGCCTTGGATATCACAATTGTCAAAATACTATAAACATAACCACAAACGTGATAATAAAACGTAAGTTATTTGTGTTCATTATTTGATTAGTCTATTTTATCTGGTCGAGGAGAAAGTATAGTCTGCTACTCGGTAAGAATGGAAATTCTAACCTTGTTACAGAATATAATATTCCTGTTGCACGAGATTTTTCAACTGATTCTGAGTATATTATCATGCCATTTGACACTTTGATTTGTCATTATTTATGTAGTTGGTGTTAAATTAATTTATTTGCCCGCTAATGAATAACGTCGGAGTGATGGGATTGGCATACTTTTTGAGCCAAATATTTCAGAAATAACCTCCCGTTTTCCATTTTCCGTTTTTTTTTATATTTTGTACAGGTGCCGACAAATAGCCGTCCAATCAAGCACGTTCGGCCAATTTCGACATCTAAAATTTTATACATTTCAGAAAGAAATTATTTAAATTCAATAAAACGTAATATAGCCTGAATAAATGAATATTCAACCTGTTCATAACTCTGCAAAATTAAGTCTTACTAAGACTATAAACAAATAACTTATTGAAACAACGTGGCACTAGCCAGGGAAGTAGTTGTTTCAATAAGTTATTTGTTTATAGTCTTAGTAAGACTTAATTTTTGCTTGCAGAGTTACGAACAGGTTGAATATTCAGGCTATATTTCGTTTTGTTGAATTTATTTAATGCTTTCTGCAACAAGTAAGGTTGTTTCTAATTTATTTAGAAATTATTTAAACAAAATAGAAGAAAAACTATTCTCTAATTGTTATTGAATATTGTTAACAAGACTGCGAACAACATTTGTGATCATCAAAATCATTTTTACATGAGGTCAAATAGTAACTTTTGATTTGTTTTTTATAATTTGACCATGTTTTCGAATGTTATGCATTTCAGTTAAAAAATATTTAAATAAAATGGAAGAAAAACGGTTTTATAATTGTTAATAAGACTATGAAGAACATTTTTTGCCATCAAAATAATTTCTAAATGAGGCCAAACACATGCGTTATTTTTTTTTAAGTTGACCATGTATTCAGATACTCGTTTCAGAAAAAAATCAGAGATTCATGAAAAATGGTTATTGCAATAAAATGTGGTTAGGGCCAAAAAAGAAGATATTTTTGGTGATCGGGAAACCGTGGCTGGAAATTCATGGCCAACTTCTCGTTGGTACACTATGCATGAACAATATAGTCCGGGAGGTAGTGCCACTTTTAATCAAGTAATTTTATGCACGCTGGATTTTATACCATTGGTAGTTCCTATTTTGTTTATAAGGTATCCGACCGTCAGACCCTCCACTAGCGGTGGGTAGAGTTGTGAAAATGAAGTCATAGTATTCAGGTTGAAATTAATTCAGGTGACGGTTTGTGGTTCACATAATTTATAATAATAAAATAATCAAGTTTGTAGTTTATTCGACATGACAATAATCGTCAGTCGGCATCAGAGTGGTGGAAAGTCCGTCAGCTGGAGCGCAAAAGATGCCGCCGCGCCGCGCGCTCAATGCTGCTCTTCACTTTGGAGACCCAATTGACGGTCTTTCCACTATTCTGGTGACGTCTGACTATTATTTTCATGTTATGTGAACCACAAACCGTCACCTGAATGAGTTCCAACCTGAATACTATAACTTAATTTTCACAGTGTACCGCACCGCGACAAGGGTCTGATGAGTTTTTTTAAATGAATTATAGTTATACTTGGATCAATGGATCTTTGCGTGCACGTCACTACCGATAGTCGTCTGGTACAATCAACGTTATGGATTCCACCAGTGGCGTAGTCGAAACAAATTGCGCATCAGACAAATGAACAACAAATTCAAATTAGTGTGAGACCGCGACGTAAACGATTAAAACAACAGTACGAATGAGATGTATACGCAAATATGCCGTTGTAGTGACCGAATACGCAACGCTTGCGTCTGTCGGGCCGCATTTGGCCGGAAGGTAAACAAATCACGTTCATTATGAGCCCAACATTCCTTCATAATTTTGACGTTTTAAACGTCAGTAAATTTCGGTATGCGAGCGAGGAGGGACAGATCTCAACGGAGTTGTTGCGCGAAGCGCAAGCTACACCGTGATCTTAGAAACCTCTTAAGGTGGCTTCATAACCCGGGAACGAAAATATACCCAGTTTTACGTTCCCGTTACCGGAAATTAGTTATTAGTTGTGTATGTCAACATGCGAATCATATCATTTAACTTTTGGTGCCCGTTCTCGGGTTGTTGTGAAGCGGCATTTAGTTTATAAGTAATGGAATCTAAAATGTTCGGCTCATAAAGAATTTGATTTGCTTATCTTATCGTATTCCGTCACTAAACGCATATTAGCGTATACATCTCATATTGCTGTTTTAAAGGTAATGGTTTGCGTCGCGGGCTATTATATAATATGAACACTAAATTATATGGGAACAACTCCACTTATCGGTCCCACCTTCTTGAAATTAAATTTAAAAAATGCAAAATAATATACCTTTTATTCACATTTGTCTACTCTTTAGGTTTGGCGGAAAATAATAATTTCCGATCGTTCGGCGAGATGGCCTTTCGCCGGTTAATGTCACACTTACGAAATTAAAAGACAAATTATCAAATCACTGTGTGACATTATTCCAATTTTGTACCAACTCTGGGCAGATAAGCGGAAGCCCCAAATAAAAAATAAAAGTGACCATACACAAGTTAATTTTGAAAGTCCTCTCTGATAGTTGCATTGTAATTGTGATGTTAACACGTCCGCGAATTGTAAAAATTTCAGTGCGGCTGCAATTTTTTTTTAAATTAGTTGTGAAATCCGAAATCTGATTAGACATATTTTATAAGAATAGTCAAAATATATTTTATTTTAGTATGATATTTACTATTATCGTCCTGGATACAAGGCATGAAAACGTACTCATAACTCCGAGGGAGTTATAAGTTATATCTCCCGAGGGAGTTATGAGTTATATCTCCCGAGAGAGTTATGAGGTCTGCTCGTGTTTACCTGACAACAAGTATGTACAATTTCCAAATTCTCCGCTCAAGATGATGGTTGAAGATAGACAATCTTGCATCTGCTCACGACCAACTTTATAGTGAGACAGGAATTACACTTTTGTCCCAAGTTTGTTCACTATTTTACTCACAACCGTACGTTTGATGCATTAAGGGAGATATGGAATGTTTTTTTTTCCCGAGGTTGACAGGGTTACAAACCGAGGGCCTCTGGCCAGTCAACCGATGGTGAAGAACAGGAATGTCTCCCGTGGTGCATACAATAGTTTATTTTTTAGTTAAATATTAGTATTTCATAAAAATATTCAGTATATCGATCTGCAATATGTATTTAGATGATTGCTACGAGCTTGTTTTAAATAAAACCACCTGCATTTCATCAACTGATGTTTATTTAATTTGATTTGAAGTTAATGCTTTAACAACAAATGTACAGTTGTGGATAAAACAGTGAACAAACCTGAGAAAAGTTTCAAAATCAAATCAAAATCACTTTATTCACTTAGGCCACATATTATACATAACAATGAACAAGAATCATATTTGTATGGTGGATGTGAGCGTCATATAATAATACAATATAAATACAAAACACAAATTTTGCGTACATTTATAACTAACGATGGTTAGACATCATACACGTTAAAATGGTTATAATATTCGTCAATAAATTCATTTTTACATAAAATTATAATAAAATAAAAATTATAAATTTATTTGAACAAATAATTAAAATTTGTCTTGTAGGTATTCTTTTACAGAATAGTAACATTTACTTATGAGAAATAATCGCACATGCTTCTTAAATTTGTTCAATTCTGTATGATTCTTTATAATTTGAGGAAGTTTGTTAAATATTAGAATGCATGAATAAATTGCAGATCTTTCATACAATGTGGTGTTGTGTGGACAAATTCTCAGATCTTCAGAGTGCCTGGTATTATGGAAATGTGTATTCCCATTCTTAGAAAATAAGGTTTTATTGTTAAACACATACAAAGTACATTTATAAATATATATACAGGCTAGAGTTAGAATTTTATGATCCTTAAAGATATGTTTACATGTTTGACGATTATTTATGTTGAATATTAACCTAATAATCCGTTTTTGAGAGACAAAAACTCTCCCAATATCTGCTCTTCCCCAAACCAGAATATTGTATGACATGTGCGAATAAGCCAAAGCATAATAAATATTTATTAATGCATCTTGAGACATCGAGCTTCTTAGTTTTAATATGGCAAAATACGCACTACTGAGTTTAGATGATATGTAATTAACCTGCTCTTTCCATGATAAGTTTTCATCAACAAAGGTTCCTAGGAATCTGCTATACACTGCGCTTTAATTCCTGTCTTGCTATAAAGTGGGTCATGAGCAGACGCAGATTGTCCATCTTCAACCATCATCTTGAGCGGAGAATTTGGAAATTGTATATACTATTTGTCAGGTAAACATGAGCAGACCTCATAACTCCCACGGGAGATATCTCATAACTCCCGAGGGAGTTATAAGTACATTTTCATACCTTGTAATCATGACAATAATAGTAAATATCATACTACTAAAAAATAAAAGCATTAACGTCAAATCAAATCAAATTAAATAATCGTCATTCATGTAATGCGGGCGGTTTGATTTAAAACAGAGTCATAGCAACCATGCAAATACATATTGCAGATCAACATACTGAATATTTTTTATGAAGTACTAATATTTAACTAAAAAATAAAGTATTGTATACACCACCGGAGATATTGGTTGACTTATAAACCTCGGACCAGACGCCCTCGGTTTGCCTTGTCAACCTCGAGAGAAAAGCATTCCATATCTCCCTTAATAATAATAAATAAATAAATAACTCTAATAGAATTAAAAACTAAAAATAATTATAGATAGTTTAGACTTAATTAACTTAATTTAACTAAAATTATGAACAGTTCTAAATGAAATTAAAGTGAACAATACAAAATACTATTTTATACATGTGTATACCTTTAACATAACAGGTTGTTGCAAATTGATTAATTACTTAATTAAATAAATAAAATGAACTAAGGAGCAAATATTGCCAACAGTTTGGTTTTAAACATTTTGTATGTATCACTAAATATGTCACACGAATGATGTATAAATATCTATTAACCGTTATATACAATGACTGCTATAGCATCCACGATGTTACAGACCAAATTTTTCAAATCGGATGATGTGAATGCTATAGCAATCACGTCTGCGAACGTGTTATAGGGGAAATAAACAATTGATATATTTTATATAAAAAACATACAATAAATCGGGTGTATAAATAGCCGATAATCTACAAGTGGCGGTTATTCTTCTTAAAATTCTGAATAGAAAATGCCGATGAAAAAATGTTCTATCATTCCACATATGCCATCAGGAGCCACTTAAAAGGAATATACATTACGCAACATTGCATTCATGTGCTGTCCTGTTTTTCAATAATCCCATGATTAATTATGTGGGATTAGAGTAGAAGGTAATACATAGATAGATCGGGGTTTATTTACAGATGTATATGCAAGGTAAAACAGATTATGAGTAAATAGTGTTGAGAGAAGTCTATTTTAGAAGTCATCTGGATGAGCGAGCTGTCCACGAAAGCGTTGGTGAAGCGACTGGATTGTTGTAGTGGAGTGTCCTATCCCCACAACAGAAAACCTTCTTGAACTCTGCGCAGGTTTTCCTCAGACCAATAGCGATTGTTGTAAATGTTAAAAACTATCTCTGGTAAACATACTCTCATCATTCCAGACAATACATGTCGTGAATCCACCATCGCCACAAATTCTATTTAAAATGGTGTTGATAACATTCATTCGGTATATCTTATCATTTTCATGGAGCGGCAGGACCTTCATAAGATGAAATGGATAAAGGTTTTCTTGTAGGACCAAATGAGCGGTCCTGTTACTAGGCATATCTAATATAATCGGGTACTGTCGAAGGGATTTGCTCTTCAAGTTGGATTGTGCGACTCTGCTGTGGCCGACCATTGTTTGGATTTTTAGGCACAAATATACCTGTTTCACATATCCGTTGATTTAGTCTTCGAAATACATTGGCAGAAGGATGCCTTTTATTTGGAAAAACTACACAATACTGTAGTTTTGCCATATGTGCGTTTCCATTACAGAAACCATACATCATGTACATGTCGGCGTACTCATTAAACCAAAAATCCATTGTAATTGAACAAATCAAACACAGAAACACAAATATACTGAAACGCGGATACTAATACAAACCTGATAATAATAAGAAAAGCAGAATTACCACAAAATTGGTACTAGCAAGTTTGAGTGAATTCGTTGTGTCAAACGTGACATAAGCGGGAGTCAAAATTGCCGAGTGTAAAGAAGTGTTAAAAATACACATTTGGGATGAAAATATAACAGACACACTGACAAATAACTTTTAAACTAATCATACTACTGAAATTTCAGAGTTTTCTGTAAATTAATACAGTATAATAATCCATATTAAACATCTGGACCTCATGAAGTTTCACGAAGAATGGTACAACATTTTAGAACTAAGATAAGCTGCTTAGAATTTTTTGAAGAATATTGTCACATGTAGATTATCCACCAATTTATACACACCCGATATAGAAAAACATATCTATGTTGTTGAAAACTAATCACTTGAACTGAAATCAGTATCACTGCCACTCTTGTCATTGTCTACATGAATAATAATTTCAGGAATATCCTCTATTACTTTGTCTCGATCATACCATTCCTTAATTATTTTTTCGGTATGACAAACATTTGCATGCCACACTTCTGGTGTACATTTTTGTAATGCTTTATTCCACATTTGCACCACTTTCTCATCTCCGAGGCCGTCTTCTCCTATGTGTTTGTCGTAATATGATTTTGCATGTGCCCAGATCATTTCGATGGCGTTGAAGTGACAGTGGTAAGGGGGCAATCTTAAAACATCATGTCCATGTTCTCGCAACAGTTGGTCTATTTTATATTTCTTCGGCTTTCTGTGAAACTGTGCTAAGTTCAGCAGTTCTACTTTAAACATTGATTTCTCATAATGAATATTATTTTTATCTAACCACTCAGCTATCTGCGCTTTTTTCCATGAAGAAGTTGGCTGCTTTTCCACTTCTACGCTGTGGTATGATGCGTTGTCCATAATAATTAATGAAGGATCTTCTAAATTTGGTATTAACTTACTTTCAACCCACTTAGTGAATAATTCTGCATTCATATCTCCATGATAATCTAATAATTTCGATTTTGTTGCAAAAACTAAACTTGCATTTTCTATGAAACCACCACTGCATCCTGCATGAAGAACAATGAAACGTTTTCCATCATATCCTCCAGGTTTTCGTACACTTTTAACATTGGTGTCCTGCCATGACTTCCTACGACTTCCTTTTGAAAAAATCCATGTTTCATCTATGAACACGGGAGTACGACTAAATGTTGAATTTTTATTGTCCATGTACAATCTTAGAAACGATGCTCTCGTAGATGCTATATGGGTGTCTCCATCAACGCCCTTCGGTTATCGTCCTTCTCAAATTTAAATCCTAGATCGAAAAGTAACGTTCGTAGCGAACCATAACTAAAATTCAATGCCAATTCTTGACGCAGTTCTTCTTTTAACAAATTAATCGTCACGTGTTTTCCTAAAATTAAACAATATCTGCTTAATACTGCCTAAAGCAGAAATAATCATTAGTGTTGCGCAAGTGCGTAACAATTTATTTATAATGGTGTAATTATACCATTCCCTAAATATTCCCACCAATAATAATTTACTTACTTGCTGCATATAAATTGTACAACATATTACGAACTGCCATTTTAGCACCCTCGTCTAAGTCTTGAGTTTTCGATTTCTTCCGGGGTCTAGATTTTCCAGGGGTTGAAAGTGACTGATTTCTCTCACTCGCAATTTTAATACTGGAGATAGTCATAGCTAACTATGACGTGCACGCAAAGATCCATTGATTCAAGTATAGTAAATATTTACCTCAACAATTTTCAGCTTGCATAAAATAACTAATCGGAAAACTTTTCTTGACAAGTTCTGCAGCCCACCACCACAACTCTACCCACCGCTAGTGGAGGGTCTGACAGTCGGATACCTTATGAACAAAATAGGAACTACCAGTGCTATAAAATCCAGCGTGCATAAAATTACTTGATTAAAAGTGTACCTCCTGTAGTACCTCCTGGACTAATATGTTGCTTTCCCGACACGTTCACCAGAATTCCGCATAATATTTCAAACAAAATTACATTCTTACACAACGGTTTCCCGATTACATTAATAAATTGCATCTCGAATTCAAATTTGTTTCTGTTTTTTTTTTTTAATTTTGTTCACCATACTTTTGTAGCAAGAAACCTTACGAACTTGCTGTTTTCCTTCTGTTGATATTTTGCCTAGGTGTCGAGCTAGCGTGTTCGGGCGCATCATTAGTTGCCGCGTAAATATCTCGAAATAGTCACCTTTTTCGCACCGAGATCACACATTTCTTTTCGAACGAGCCGAAATAAAAACAATCATTAGAATTTTCCTTTAAGCTTGCGTTTCTTAGCGATTAGGTTTTTCATTTCTTTGGGGGCATTAAGACCTTTTAGTTTTCTTTTAATAGTAGGAGTACTAGTCCATGGATGGCAATCATAAAAGCATTTAGTTTTTTTTTTTTCTAATGTTCGGTTGTTTTAAGTTCACTTGAAGGTAGGTACTAATTTCGAATAAGTATTTAAAATATTATTCAATAATTGACATACATTTTTTTTTTGTAATATGTTTCTTTTTTTTTTGAACCATCATGCAACTTCTGATTTCTTATGGACGTCATATTTATTCTTTTTATATTTTAATGCCTAATTTTTTGTATTGACTATAATACCATATGTATAAAAATTATTTAGATAAAGGGTGGCTTTGTATTTCGGAACGTACGTTGCGGGTTTGATACGTCGCATCACGTCTTCGCCACCAGTTGTTCATATGACATAAAGTCAACAACGTGCTGAACTAATCTAAGACCGTGATTTTGTTTATCATGGCCATGCCTTATCTAAATAATTTTTATACATATGGTATAACACGACCTACAATTAATTTCATAATTTTTCTACTTTGGTTTAAAAGTCGACCTTTTGTTATTTGAAATGTATTTAAACAATTAGATTTTTTATTTCAGAGTTTTTGCTCATTATTAAACTATTTGTGATAAAATTTTAGTTGTGTGTGTGTGTGTGTGTGTGTGTGAGCGCGCGCTGTATCTCAAAAACTAATAGAGCAATTAATATAAAACTTTGAACATAAGTCAATCATAAGTTATCTTTTGATAAAATTTCGTACACCGGAAAGTTGGTGTTTACCTTAACTGTTTTTTGTTTTTTCCAATATTTTTTTTAATATGAAAAAAACACAAAAACATTTAAACAAATATTGAAGACGACAAAAAAAATTAATTATTCGAGAATGTTTTTTTTTTCATTTTTGGTTTATAATTATGAAACGATAATAGTTACAGCAAATTTATTTTAATAATAATTGTAGGGAATGCCAAAATTAACAACTTACAAACAATAAGTTTTTTCGAAATCTCTTTGGTTTTTGAGTAAACTGGCTATTAGTACAATTTTTCATGGCCACATCACCATTTTTTTTTAAATAAGGCATTTTTAAAGAAGTGAACTAATCATAAAATCGTAAGGTCGTACATTGTAAGACATTAAAAACGGAATCTTAAGAATTGCAATCTAACCTAAAAATGAAACAAATTTGTAACGTGCGTCAATAATTTCGATTACCTCTAAAAATGGCAAATAATGTATTACCTGTAATGGCTGTAAATGCATTTGATGCGGTAAATATTGTAAAATTGGTAGATGATCCTAATTTTCTAGAGATGCGACGCCAGCAAACGCTTTCATTCGTGATATTCACTCGCCGCCGTAACTCTATTGGATTTTGTTTGAAATATACGCACGAGAACAATGACTGTTATTATGCGGTTAGGATGATTTGACATTAGACGGCCTGAGAAATTTACGTAAAAAAGCAACGTTGCCAACCTAATATATGTATAAATTTCTTTGATGTAACAGCACACATAATTAAAATGTTCTTACAAATAAGACGTACTTAATGAAATTAGGTGGAAATCCCTAATTAAAAAATTCACTTCAGAGTAGATTTGTTAGAGAAACCATATGATTGATATTAATTTGTCGATTATATATACTGAAGGAAAAAAAATGAAACACTTGAAATTAGTGAAATTTCGACCATTTTCAAACCGCTTTTTTCGATTTTGATGAATCTTTGAGGGCGAGAAACTTGAAGTGTCTTCTTTAAAGTCATGCATGCGCGTAACCTTCCGCCCCCCTCTAACGCCCATGTGAAAAAAAACATGTTTTATCAGGAAACCATGTCCAACTTTGAAGATGTCTACGGAATTGGAAAAAATGTGTCGACTCGATCCACCAAAAACTTGGTGCCAAATCATCGTAGGAACTTCGTTCTTTGAGTCCTGCATAGAGAATTGATCAAATTTGAATGCCTTCATGGTGGATCGAGTCGATAAAATGTTTCCAACTCCGTAGACATCGTCAAAGTTGGATATGGTTTCCTGAAAAAACTTTTTTTTCACAGGGGTGCTAGAGGGGGGCGGAGGGGTTACGCTTAAGTTCGCATGCAGAACTTTAAAGAAGACACTTTAAAGTTTTTCGCTCTCAAAGATTCATTAAAATCGATTGAAAATACGCCGAGTTATGGCGGTTTGAAAATGGTCGAAATTTCACGAATTTTAAGTGTTTCATTTTTTTTCTACCAGTGTATATTGACAATTAGCAATTTCTGTACTTCAAAATAGAAATTCGCAAAATGTTTTTACCGACCAAGAGGTATGTCTTTACAGGGAATCGCTAATTTCCCAACTTTTTGGAGATTAAAAATATGCATATTATTATAGTGGTTATGAATAAAAAAATTGCAAGATATTACAGTTGTTCGAGACTTTTTGACTACTGTATTATGAATGTAATTAATATCAAGTTCAGATGACACTCTGATTATTATTTATATTAAATGAATTGTATTGTCATCATGCCCTTGACGCAGCCATTACGTAAAAAGCCATTTTGTTTACTGGACTTTTTTTATGTATGCACTGTATGTAATTATTCGTAACAGGAATGGATATCAATTGCCCATTAAATATTGATCTTTTTTTTTCTTTGTCGCGATTCAATTACATTTGTTCAGTTGATCGTAGAATAAATTTACCTATTGGTGTCTAGATTTCTACTTTCTCCGTACGAAGTTTGTCCTTGTGCAAATTTTCGTAATCGAAATTTTAACGAAAATATATATTTTACGGTCCCAAAATTTTTTAAAAGTATCTTTGTGTGTTATAATAATCGATAGTGGCTGGTGGTTTATAAGCTACAGTGGCGTATTCAGCTTTTCGTTCTGGGGGGAACCAAACAAATATATTTACGTTGTGAATGCGGTGGAGTAAAGAAGTAAAAACACAACTAACTATTAACATAGAAACTTGAAATGTTTAAAAAACAATAGGACAGGTAAATAGGGCCTGATTATTTAACAAAGTGCATATAATTTAATTTTTTCCATAACCGCTGTACATAGAAAATGAAAAAAAAATCATTTTTCAAAAGTTTAATTGTCCAAAAACGAATAATTAGAAAAGTTTTATATGAAGAAAATGTTAAATATGGGAAAAATCGAAAAAAGTTGAAAAATGTTATTTGCAACAGATTGTTAATAGAAGTTAAAAATTTCCCTCGCAAAAAGAAGTTCAAAATTGACAATGTATGTTAAAAAAAGTAGAACATGAAAAAATTTTATTTATCTAATAATATAATAATAATTGACGTTGAAAATTTAGAAACTTAGATTGAAAAATCATATCTTTTAACATAGTAGCAAATTTAAAAAAATAATAAGTTTTATTATCAAAGGAAGTTGAAAATCCAAAAGTTTCATCTGGCAAAAAAAAATATTTTTGTCAAAAAAAATTATCACAAAAAATGTGAAAAGTCTTATCGTCAAAATATTGATAAATCAATCTGTTAAATTTAGTTACCAAATTTTATATTAAAAAAGTAATTATCAAAACAAGTTGAAAATCTCAAAATTTCATTGGACAAAAAAGTTAAATATAGACACATATCTGTTATAAAATAAGAAAAAAACAAAAAATCTAATTTGTCAAAAGAAAGTTTAGAATTGCATTTGGTAAAAAGAAATTAACAAGGGACAAATACTTGTCCAAAATGGATTCAAATTTTTTAAAAATATTTGTGAAAAATCCAAAAGATTTATTTGACAAAAGAGTATTAATAAATCATATCTGTTAAAATAAGTTATAACTTGATACTAAAAAATGAATTATCACAGAAAAAAATCTGAGAATTTCATCTAGCAAAAAGAAGTTAAATACTGACAACAAATTTCCGTAAAAAAATTGAGAAATTTATTTGTTTTTCCAATCGTTTGTTAAATTAAGGTAAAAATGTAAAAATTATAAGACAAAAAATGGTGATGTGGCCATCATGTTACTTTCTCCGACTTGATGGTATCATAGCCATTTATATATACGTTTTCATGGTTTATTTTCAATTGAAATCATATTTTAAATGTACATCAAGCGTTGTGTAAACTCGGATGAAAGTGACGTATAAAACGTCAAAATTATGAAAGATGGAAAAATTATATTTCAAATTCAAAAACTCAGTTTACTCAAACTAAAGGGATTTCGAAAAAAACTTATTCTTTATAAATTGTTCATTTTAGCATTCTCTACAATTATTATTAACATAAATTTGCTGTAATTATTATCGTTTTATAATTATAAACCAAAAATTAAAAAAATAATAATAATTGTTTTTCTCGAATAAAAATGATTTTATGAAAAATGTTTTCAAGCAAAATATTTTCATTTCTTTGTTGTCTTCAAAGTTTGTTTAAATGTTTTTGTGATATTTTTCATATTTAAGAAAATATTGGCAAAAACAAAAAAAAACAGTTAAGGTAAACGCCCACTTCCGGTGTACGAAATTTTACCAAAAGCTTTTCAGTTCTTCAGATTATCAAATAAGAAGGATGTTCAAAGTTTCATGTCAATTGCTTTATTAGTTTTTGAGATACAGCGCGCACAGCCAGACACACACACAGACAATTTTTTTTTCCAGAAATTGTTGAAATAGCATCTAGGTACCCGAAAACGGATATTTCCGTAAAAAAAAATTTTGAAAAAAAAACACGATCACAATACTTTCTCGTACTTCATAACGGAGAAAGTAAAAATTGAATATTAATAAATTTTATTTTTGAATTGCCAAAAAATGTATCCAAGAGAAAAAAGTAAATAAGTAGAAATAAGTTAAAAATTGGATAATAGCATTTGTCGAAAGTTTAATTATCAAAAGATGTTGGGGTATTAAAAAGTAATAAATACTGTTAACCCTCTTTTTTCCAAATTAATTTTTGGCAATAATATTTTTTTGTAATTCTTGATTTAATTCTAATTCAAGAAAATTAAATTGAAGAAAGTGTCTCCCTATTTTTTCAGCAAACAAAATCATAACTTAATGTGGAAAATGGTACCAGGAAAAATCAAAACACTGATTACGGGGACGTGATACAAGATATGACGTCATATGGCATCTGCGGGAAAGACAGGGTTAAGAAAGTTGAAAATTCAAAAGAAAACATTCTGCTAAAAAACAACATTCCTCCGACGAAACTTAAAAATTTAAAACACCATTTTGTCACAAAAAGTAAAAATACCAACATTTACTCTGACAAAAAAAAGTGAAAACTTAAATAATTGTAACTGTCAAAAATAAAAAAAATATATACACTGTGTACATAAAGTAAGAAATAAATTCGATTAAAATTCAGGGCATTTTATTTCAGAAAAATTATTTATTTACTTAATGAAATGATTTTTCCTAATTAATTCCAATGTTTCGATGAAACCATGTTATCTTTTACCAGAAATAAAATAGTAGTAGTACTTTTTTAAACGCCATTTCTTCGAAAACAGCTGAATATCGACATGGGGTATACTACATGAAAAATACTCAGAATTTTACGTAGAATCCATAAATGCAACAAAAAATGGGGGTTCAAATTTGAAAATTTTAACTTAGGGGTCGTATCTCAATTTTGGGACACTGTACATTTGAATTTTATCTCAAAAAATGCGCGTTAAAAAATAATAGTACATGTATCCGACCATTTTTCTGAAAGAAAATGCCCTGAATTTTAATAGAATTTATTCCTTACTTTATGTACACAGTGTATGATAAAAAGTACGATATTAAAAGATCATACTGTCGAAAAAAGTTGAAAATAGTAAAATTTTACTCTTCAAAAGTATGATTGTCAATAGAAGTTAAAAATCCAAAAAACAACATTAAATAATTATAATTGTTTAAATTGTTGAAAATTTCAAAATTTCATTCTTAAATAGTTTTATTGCCAAAGGAAACTAAAAATTTTAATACGCGAAAAAAAACAAAATCTATTTGTCAAAAACAGTTTAAACTTAGATAAAATATTTGTGAAAAGAACCGTATACTAAAAATTTAGTTATCAAATAAAGTTGAAAATCTTAAAATTTTATTTTATGAAAAGCAATTAAAAATTGCCAAAAGATTTAAAAACAAAAAAATTATTTGCGAAACGTTTACTTACTGACTGTTTACTGACATTTATGAAAGATGAAAATAACAAATTTACTTCAAATTCCAATCACCTTTACTCAAAAAATAAAGATATTTCGAAAAAAAACTTTATAACTTGTACATTTTGGCATTCTCTACAATTATTATTAGTATAAATTACATTTAACTATTGCTGTTCCATAATTATAGACAAAAATGTTCAATTAATTTTTTTATCGAAAAACAATTTTTTTTCATATTTAAAAAAAATATTGGAAAAAAGGTAAACACTTCCGGTGTACAAAATTTTACCAAAAGCTTTTCAGTTCTTCGGACTGTCAAATAACACTTATGTTCAAGTTTCATGGTAATTGCTGTATTCGTTTTTGAGATACAAACAATTTTTTTCTGGAAATCTTTGAAATCGCCTCTAGGGACCTTAAAAAGGATATTTCCCTTACAAAAAATTGAAAATATGTTCACGATCATAATACTTTCTGGTACTTCGTAACGGAGAAAGTAAAAAAAACTCTTGATGTTCTGGGGGGGGGGGGGGGGGTACCCCTAGTACCCCTCCTTCCAATACGCGCCTGATAAGCTAAACCCAAAAAAAAAATCTTTGTGTGTGTGTGTGTGTGTATGTTAAGGAATCCTTAAATACTAAGGATTACTTAAAAATTGAGTTTTGGTTTGGACCATTACTTTAAGTAGCAATTTGGAGGTTAAGGATTCCATAACTTTAAGCCGCCGAGTGTTGGCGGCTTAAATTTTAAGGTCGTCGTAAGGAACGCTTGAAGTAAGCAGCGTAATAAAAAAGAAAACTTCACACTTGTAGTTATTTACATTTTTTAAGATAAATGGCGAAATTTTTTGAAAACGACGAAATTTTGGAAAAAAATCGATCTCGGATTTCCACGGCAGGCGCGCTCCCAGGGGGGTGGCTATCGGGCTTGAGACCCCCCTAAGACATTAATATACCGAATGTTAACCACCAAACCTAGCTACAGCAAAATTGTGCTTTTTGGAATTTTATTTAATCGCAATGCCATTGCTATGTTTCACTTTTATTTAATGTATTCACGATTTTTAGTTTTCATATACAGGGTTGGGATAAAGTATGGAACCAAGTAAATATCTTTATATAAAAAAAGGCTAAATTTATAAAACTTTGCAGGCAAGTATAATGACACATAACGCATCTGATGCCATATTTTTTGTTACTACTGTACTTCCGGTTTCACCGGAAATACCGTCAACTTTTTTAATTTAAATGTGAGTCACTGTATATTTTTACTTTTCGAATAGATACTTTTCCAACAATTGCAATGATGTATTCAATTCAATTCAATTTATTAGTGCTATACAATAAATTGTTTACACAAGTCAAGGTACATAAAATTGGTATAAGTGCTATTTTACAGCGTAATACTATTGAATACTTAAAATGAACACATTAAAAGTACATCTAAAACTAGACAATAGTTCAATAAAATAATATAAAACAAAATAAAATTTATAAAATACTGCAACTAACATATTAAAAGAGTAATATAAAATAGCGAAGTAAAAATTGTAAGACATACCGGGTGTCCCATTTTAATCCGCCAGTAGCGATAATTCTGAAACATTGCATTGAATCAAAAAGTGTTCCAAATGAAAAGTTAATGGTTCTGAGGGGGACATCTGATGCCGTAGACTTTGCCCCCCCCAGCCCCCCAAGGGGTGCGGGAACAGGGGGCAACTTTAAAATCTTAAATGGAAACCCCTATTTTTTATTGCAGATTCTGATAGAGGGTTAAAAAGTATGTAAGTTTTATCCGAAACATTTTTTTATTGGTCGAGAGATGGCGCTGCAAATGTAAAAATTAGGTTTTTTGTCAATTAAATTGCGAAAATCGTCACGTAATTAACTGTTATTATTACTTAAGACTTACTCACAACCTTACAAGGTTGTTTTTTTCTCAGCCTGCCCAAATACTACCCCCCCCCCCCCCCTACAAAGACGTAAAGTACTCAAAAATAGCGATTGAGTACTTCTTTTTCAAATTAAATAATGGTAAAATAATTCAAAAAAGAATGTCATTTTTTTTTCAAACAGTGTTTCACCGGGCCCCCTACATAGGCAGAAATAATTTGTGTTTTTTGTGAATTTGGTATCGCGTTAACGTGCACTCGTTACCGGAAAATTGTGTAAATTGTCAAGAGTCAAAGATTCATCCGAGTTACCAACCAATTAAAAATAGTGTATTTTTGTGGATTTTCCAAGGGCGCCTATTTGATTTTACCAAGTGTAAGTTTAATTGCGTAACGCTAATGCCGGCGGTTTTAATTGAGTTATTTCAATTTAATTATGCCATGAAAAATACTGTTGCCGTTTTCAAAAATAGTAATCTTCTAAATAAGAAATTCGTTTACTGTGTGATAGAGAAATGCTTTTAATTTTTTCTCAAGTTTGCAGCGCCATCTATCAACAACTTTAAAAAATACCCCGACTAAAATTGACCTACATTTTAAAACTCTATCCGAGTCTGAGGTACAAAATAGGGGTTTCCATTTAAGATTCTAAAGTTGTCACCAGAGTGGGGCTATGTGGGGGGGCCGGTGAAACACTGTTTGAAAAAAATGACATTCTTTTTTGAATTATTTTACCATTATTTAATTTGAAAAAGAAGTACTCAATCGCTATTTAGGCAGGCTGAGAAAAAAACAACCTTGTAAGGTTGTGAGTAAGTCTTAAGTAATAATAACAGTTAATTACGTGACGATTTTCGCAATTTAATTGACAAAAATAGTATATTACGTACCGAGTCGGGATAAACATCATTACAGCCGAGGGCATAGATTGCAAACCGAGGCGCGAAGCGCCAAGGTTTGCAATTGCGCGAGGCTGGAATTGTGTTCCCGCGAGGTATGTATACTATTTTATTCACAATCACGAAATGTAATGATAAAAGTAAAATTGTTTGATTTTGGTACACATATTTATTTCAATGTCGGACATA